>CM067579.1:9796636-10396636 GCA_034336665.1 Luscinia megarhynchos
AATACATTAAGGATTAATAGAGCAATCATTAAATATTCTCCCCCAGACAAATAATTTAAGGTTGAAACAGCTCAGGAAGACATTAAAAAACCCCCAAAGTGCCACAAGAGCTCTCTAAGGTTAACAAGCAAAACCAGCAGCAGCCAGGTTAGCTGGGACCCTGGATAAACACAGAACAGGAACTTCAGGATGCATCTCTCAAATCAAGGGCATGCAGGCATGAAGACAGGTCAGGATGCCCACCTGATTTATTTATACATCCTTAAAAATGAAATCTAATGCAGCAGATTCCCTGCACTGTGAAATGGGGGTATGAAGCACTGATAAATTTTAAGTCCTCTTTGGGAAAAGGGGGAAGAACAAACAGGAGGCTGCCAACACAAGGGTGACTTGTAGTGGAGCACAGAAAAAGAGTTACCAAGGTTATTTCATGACTTTCATGGCATTGGTTTGGGGTGGAAAAGCCTTTAAAGCCCATCCAGCCCAAGCCCTGCAGAGAGCAGGGACAGCTCCCCCTGTCCCAGGCTGCTCAGAGCCCACCCAGCCTGGCCTGGGACACTGCCAGGGATCCAGGGGCATCCCCCCTGTGCCATGACTGCAGCTTCTGAGGATGCCACATCAACATCCCCTCAGGGACCAGGACAAAGCCCTGGGAAGTGCCCCCTCCTTGCCCCAAGAGCAGGCACAGTGTCCCAGCCTCCTGCCCCACCCTGGAATCTCAGACAGCACCTAAAATGCCTCCCACTGTCCAAAATACATCAGAAGCTGATGATCACCCAACCACACAACTCTCTGCCACTTCACCACCACCAGCCTCTGAGGCTCTGGGATTCCCCAGGTGGCTACAACAAAAACTACTCCAATCATGGGGAGAATTCAGGGAAAACAGGGAATTCTTCCCAAAACTAGAGACTGATGGCCCTTGCTAAAGGAAATAATCTGCCCAGAGCACATTTGCTACACCCAGCTCACAGGCTTCACCTAACCTGCAGCAGCACAGCAGGACTTTCCTTCAGCAGTTTTGGAAGGTGCAGTGAACATTTTACACTTCTGAAGCACTTAAGCATCAGAATTTTAATTACTTACTAAAACCATCTCCTGTATTTATAACTTTTTCTGCTTTACAGGCAGCTAAGGAGAGCTCCAGCTAAGTTACAAAATATGTCCAAGGTTAATGATGGAACTAAGAATAGAACCTATTGGTCTCATTTTCCAGTTGGCTGCTCCTATTACTGGGAAATATTATTTGTCTTGTTTGCTGGAGCAAACCTTACAGCCTTGGTATGTATAGATAGGGAAAATGATTTCCCTGGTGACTTTGTACAACAAGCAAAGCTGCTCCCCAGAAGAGGATGAGTCACTCTGTCGCAGTCATGGCAACGTCCAAGGAACATCAATTTGGGATCCGAGCTCAGAACTGAAATTTCCACAGTTTTATATTACATACACCAGATATCCTTTCACAAAAAGGCAATGTTTTCCTCTGAAAGGGAATTGTCCATCCTTCTGAGGGAGAAGTCAATACAAATCACATCCCTCCATCCGGACAGCAGACCTGACCTGATCAACCCTCAGCCTCAATGTGCAGGGCAGCAGGAGCAGCTCTCCCCAAATTCAGAGGGAGAAATGAAAACCAACTGGAAAAATTCATCCTTCAGGTTTCCAAGGTTTTCCCCTTTATTCTCACTCCCACACAGCAGCAGGGCATGGGAAGGAGCAGCACAGCTCAACACTCAAGAGACAACAAGGAAGCCAAGGGATCTGGGAGAGGACAGGGATAGCCTGGGCAGGGAGGAAGAGGAACAAACAGGAATTAGCCCTGGGGCTAGGAGGAAAATGCCAGGGATTGAAGGGAACAGTTATTCCAAGTGTGTCTGGAGGGGATGGAAGAAGGGCAGGTACAGGGTGGGACCTCCCTGCAGAATCTGGGCTGTGACTCAGCAGCCCCTCATCCCTCCTGTTTGTAGGAAATTCAAGGTGGGGCTCAGTCTCTTCTCCCAGGTGAGAAGTGACAGGAGGGAACAGCCTCAGGCTGCCAGGGGAAACTTAGCTGGATATTAGGAAAACCTTCACTATAAGGGAGGTCAAGCACTAGCACAGGCTGCCCAGGGCAGTGGTGGAGTCATCATCCCTGGAAATGTTTAAAAAACGTGTGGATGTGGCACTGGGGACATGGGTTATGGTGATCATGGTGGTACTGGGGGAATGGCTGGACTTGATCTTGGGGGAACTTTTCCAACCTCAACAATCCAAGCAAAGCTCTGGGAATTGGCAGTGAGGGTTTGGGCAGTGGGGCAGGGCTCTGCACTGACCTGGAGAACAGTGAGTTCCCCCCAGAACTGCCCTGCACCTGAGCAAGGCACTGCTCTTCCCAGAGCCTGCCCCCTCCCCATGGGAACACCAGTCTATCCCAGTCAGTGCCAGAACAGCCCAGAACACTTCCCAGACACCTGCACAAGCACAGTTCTCTCATGCTCAGGGTGCCACCATCACCCAGGGCTGGACAGCCCTGCCAGGGGAGTGTCTGCTCTGCTCACCCCTCAGCACATCCTGCATTCTACAGCCTCCTCCAGCACCCAGCCCTGCAGACAGCCCTCAGGATCAGCCAGTTTCCATTTCATGCTGGAAGAAAAATCTGCAAGAAGGCAGTGAGTCGGGTCCCAGATGGCTCAAACACCACCAGGAGGTTCCTAAATTAGGTGAGGATGGTTAATTGTCTGTAGTAAAGCAAAAGTAGCTTCTGGACCCCTGTGCTGGGGATGGAGCTGAGCTGGGTTTGGTTGGTGAGGAAGTTGAATTAATCCTTGGTCATCATTAGGAACAGCAGTGGCAGCAAGTGCAGGCAGCTCAGTTAATCACAGTTAATCACAGCAAGGAGCTGCAGAGCTGTGGATTGGACACTTGGCTGCCAGGACAGGTCTGCTCAGAGCTCCCCAAACTGCCAGGGAACACAGCCTGCCACCCCCTGCCCCCTGCCAGGCTGGGAGGTGACCCAGGAAGGTCACAGAACCCCTAAAGGGGCACTGCAGGGGCTCTGGAACAGGTCTGGAGCCTCCCAGGTCAGGGAGGTGACTGAGTTCACCGTTAAAAATATCCCCAAAGCACACAAACCCTCCTCTCCTGAGCTCATGCAAGAGTTTTCAGGCCAGAGGGTTAAAATCTGACCTTACAGGTCTAAAAAATGGAGTAAATCTCCATTTCAAAAGCTCCTTGTGGCTCCAGGTGCATCAGTGCTGCTCTCCAAAAGCCCCAAACCCCTCCAGCTCCCACAGACACTGCAGGTGTCACCACCCTGGCCCAGAGGATGCTCAGGTCAGATCTGACAAGGGAAATGACCACTTCTCCTCCTGCCACCCCTGTTCAGATAAACACCCCAGGAGATTTTTGTGCAGGGCAGAGCAGGCCAAAGAGATTCTGTTTTTCAAATGGAGAGCATTTCTCTCAGCACAATTCACCTCTGAGACCAGCTCACCACTCACCACCTCCTGGACCTACAAACATCCCCCTGGCTGCTTCTGCATCAGCTCCACCCCAGGGAGCCCCACCCAGGCTTTCAGCACCCCAAACACCCAGATCTCTCCTGTCTACCATGACAGGCTGATCCTCCACCTGCCACAGAGAAGCTTCTGGGAAACCATTAATTTTCCCTGTGCTCAATTAATGTTCAATTACTCCACAGACCTGCAGCCTCTGCATCCCTGGCCTGAACTCCACATCCCAAGGGGCTGTATCTCCTTTCTTTGGGATGATGAATTCCTGTTTCCAAGGCAGGATGTGGCCAGGCACAGAGCTGAGTGCTCCATCCATCCTGGGGCTGAGTTACCACTTGTAATTCCCATATCAAGAGGTTACAGTCACTCTGCAGTGCTGTATTTCCTATAATCCCTTTAAATATTTCAAATTATTACCTACCCCTGCTAATCTTCCAAGGCTGGGTTCTGGTTAAAGCTTTTGTTATCATTCAACTGTGAAATTCAAGAGTTTATTTACAAAAAGCTCCTTTTGAAAGTGATTTTCATGAGAATTCAGTTGGAAAATATTTTCCTATGGACATTTATTTCAATCTGTGAATACTATGGATTGCCTGGCAAATTGAATTATCTGCTAATAGAAAACAACTAATCCAAACAAAGCTTGCTCCATCATAGATAACTTCTGATTTAGAGAAAACTTTCCATGACAAGAAACGTGGAGACAGATTATTTAAAGTGGGGCCTGGAGGGACAGGACACAGGGAATGGCTCCCACTGCCAGAGGGCAGGGCTGGGTGGGATATTGGGCAGGAATTGTTCCCTGGCAGGGTGGGCAGGGCTGGCACAGGTGCCCAGAGCAGCTTTGGCTGCCCCTGGATCCCTGGCAGTGCCCAAGGCCAGGCTGGACACTGGGGACAGTGGGAGGGGTCCCTGCCATGGCAGGGGTGGCACTGGATGGGCTTTAAGGTATCCTCAAACCCAAACCATTCTGGGACTCTAAATCAGGGGAAAATTTCACAAAATCAACACCAAAATCCAAATTCACAGCCACAACAAACTGATGTAAGGTCCTGTGTACTACAAACCCCTTTAGTTACAACAGAGAAAATATATAAAAGTATAACACCAAAACATACACACCCCAAACTATAAGACAGATTCATACCTCAGCCCTACCCTGTACTAGGGTTCAGTTTTCACTGTCTATGATTTTAAATCAAAGCTCCAGGCCCCAGGAAGCTTCCCCAGCCCTGGCAGCAACCTCCTGCAGGTTCCTGGGCCAGGAAAGCAGCCCTGGCTGAAGGAATGAGCCTGACCTGGCCCTGTCAGCCCTGCACTAGCAAGGGATGTGAGCAGCCCTACAAAGCTGAATGGGGTTTTCCTCTCCACCATCATCCAGACCCCACAGAGCAGGAGCTGCAGGGAACAGGGAGCCCTGGAGGTGAGTGTTAAACCAGCTGGGGCAGTGACCCTGATCTCCTGGCATGTATTATCTGCTAATGGGCCATCTTTAAACCAGCTGGGCAATCATCTTTATCTTCCCACAGCCCATCCTCCCTCCAGGAGATATCTCCTGTTCATGGCCATGGAGTCCCAGTGCATGACTGATAAAATTACATCATCCCACTGGGAGATGCTCCAGCCAGGGCAGGAGCCAAGCCTTTCCTACCCAGATCAAAACTGAGATTTTGGACACCAAGGTACCTTCTTTCCACTGGATTCCAGAGGAAAGCCAGATCCTTCCACACCATCCCTGGAGCTTCAGAGGAAACTGCACCTTCTCCAGGAGCACTGCTCCAGCTGAACCACATCTGCCACTGCAGGAGGATGCAGCCACCATTGAATGGGACTGCTGCCAACACCCTGACTGACTGACGGGTGTCAGCTTGGAGTCTGACTCTGGCAGGGTTTGGGATTGTTCTTTGCAATACTGCATTTCTATTTTAATTTTCCTAGTAAAGAACTGCTATTCCTAATTCCCCTATTTTTGCCTGAGAGCCCCTTAATTGCAAAATTATAATAATGTAGAGGGAGAGGGTTCACATTCTCTATTTCAAAAAGAAGCTTCTGCCTTTATTGGCAGATACCTGTCTTCCAAACCAGGACAAGAACCTTTCTCTCATTTTAATCTAAACCTCCCCTGACACAGGTCATTGGGCACCAGAGAGAAGTATGTTAAATAACAATCTACTGGTGCCTCCACAGCAGGGTATTGCAGAGCTTCACATCCAGATGTGATTTAGTTAAAGGACTGTAAAAGGTTTTTGTGCCACACAGAGACCCTATGGATGAGTTGCCATGAAAAACAGGCCTGCCAAGGGTTTTCTGTTCTACAAAATAAGAACAATTGTAGTAAAATAGTGCAAACAGCCATTTTACCCACACAAATCCACAGAGCAGCTTCTGGGGAGCTCTTTCCAGGAGCTGAGATTATTCTTGACCAGCTTTCTTAAGGGCTTTTTCTAAGGGACAAGGGAGGAGGAGAGCTAAATTAGATCATCAGCTTGAATAAAACCAGGGTGTTACTGAAGCTTCACGTGGCCCCAGATCAGATAAACACTGGCTTGTCCAGGAATCAGGAGCTTAGCAAGGGGTCTCTGATTGAAGCTTCTGACGCTTGATCAGAGCAGTGACAAAGCAAATCCTCAACCCTCCCTCACAACAATTCCTGGCACCTTTTCAAATGCTGCTGAAGCCCACAGAGGAACTGAAGCTTTATCCTGGGGCTGTTTGAGCTTCTAATGCTTGGGATCAATCACATCTTGAAGGAAAATGTCATTCAGGAACTGGTGCTGATTAATTCCCCCTCCTGCCAGCCTCGCTCAGTGACCGTGCTGTTCCCACTGAATTCCTTCTCTCCTTTTCATCCCCTCCTCTTACAGTCAAGGAACACTTACTGCAATGGACCAGGAGAACAGATACAGAAGAATCCAGAAGCACAGCCTCTCCTGATCCACTCCCCAGTGCCACATCAGGCTCAAGCCATGAGGCACAAGCTGCCCAGTTCCTGAGGGCAGCATTTGGAACAGAGGGCACATTACAGAGCTCACTTTGTAAGGCACATCACCCTGGGGAAGGCTCCAGCCATTTCAGAGAGGCTCTGGTTCAAATACCCATATAAGCATAGCAGAACTCCACTTGGAGATGGATGACAGGTTCTGAATATATTTAAACCCCAAGGCCAGACTCAGAGAATTAAAAGAAAGATGCAGAAAAACTCTTTCTACTTCTCAGCACGCGTTTCCAGCACGCCAAAGGTTGTCTCACAGTTCAGCCCCCACAGCTCCCAGCACCATTTCCATCAGCAACCAGCAGGTCTAAATTTCAAGTTAGAATTCTAAAAACTACCTCGGCTCAGGAGAGGCAAAGCTAATGTAGGAAATGTGATCCCAGCTCTGCAGTGATGTTGGAACATCTCTGTGAGCTGCTCACAGATTTCTGTGCTCTCTCTGCTGCCTCGACGCTGCTTCACAGTGCCAGGAATCGTGAGCTGCTTCCCTGTCCTACTTTCCAGAACTGAAGGCAGGGATGAAAATAGAAAGAATCAATTCCTTTCCACTCCCTGCAAGGCTGGAGAGCTTCAAACAGCACCAGAAATGAGCACAGAGGCTCTGGCTGGCAGAGAGCCCTGAGGGCTGTGCTGGAGAGCTGGGGGCACCAGGGTGGACAAAACCACCAAGTTTGGCACCACTGACCACTTTCCATTGGGAATGTCTAGGATGTCATATCCAGAGTGATAAAAGGTTGAGATGCTTTCCTGAGAAGCCACACAACGTAAACTTGACTTCTGCAGACTGAGCAGGATGTAGAAACCAACATCTGCTGTTTCTGGGCACATAATCTGAAGTTTTGGCTGTTATTTATAGCTGAGGTCAGGCTCCCCACACTCACCCATCTGTTTCAGCCTCAGAATAACCTGAGCTATGGTGGGTCACCTGGAATAGCCCAGCAGATCAGCTCCTGTCTCTCCCAGGACCAAAGCAGCTGTCCAGGAGACAAAACACAAGGCAGTCAAATGCATCTCTCCCAAGGATCAGCCACTCCACTTTTCCAGATTGCACATGGCAGCTCAAGGACCTGGAATTACTGCCTGGACTATCAGAGCACGATTTCCCTCATTTCACACAGTTCTCACTGGCAAGCACCACCCACGTCCTACAATTCTCTTTCACAGCAGGTAATGTTTTCTTACAATGCATTCCAGAGTTGGAACCCTTCCTGGATCACCTACAAACACAGCATGGCTGGGGAAGAGTCTGCAGGATGGAGTCCTCCCACTAACTCCTAAAATAAAGGGGTTTTCACCCTTCATAGGAACTGTCTGGAACCTCCTCATGAGGGGGCAGCTCCAATCTCTGCTCCCTGTGACAGGGACAGGATCTGAGGGAATGGCTGGGCCAGGGCAGCTCAGGCTGAGCTCAGGGCAAGGCTCTTTCCCCAGAGGTGCTGGCACTGCCCAGGCTCCCCAGGGAATGGGCACGGCCCCGAGGCTGCCAGAGCTCCAGGGATGGACAGGGGGGATTGCTGGGGGTCTGGGCAGGGACAGGGGCTGCACTGGGGGATCCTGGGGGGGTCCCTCCAGCTCAGGTTGCTCTGTGGTTTCCTCGGTTCTGTAAAGCTCCAGAGTAACAAACTGAGGGAAACTCAAGCTCAGGAGCTGTCCAGCTTTTAGCTGTTAACACACACACACACTATTCAGGCTCTGCAGAAGTTGTTAGGAGGAACACCAAAAAAATCCAGTTCCCTCTTGAACTGAGAGTGGATTTCATCTGACTCAGGGGACCAGCACCCTAATTTGACCATTTTTCACCAAGTGAGACTCATGTCATCACCCTCACCAAGGCAGTGCAGGGGCATGGAGCTGACAGAGGCAGAGCTGCTTTCTGTCCCATGTTTTTCACTTTGCAGAGGGAAATCCTCCACCACACTGCTGAATCACCAGCCAGCTCTTGCTACCCAGTCAATTATTTCAGAACTATTGGACCTGCTATCCCTTCATTACTTTATTACTTCTGCTTGAATGGGGAAAACAACATCATAAACCCTGTGTATCAATCACTCCCCTAGAATAACAGCCAAGAAAATAGGACAGAGAGAATTCATTTGGTCCATCCCTCTGCTCAGCACTAAGCATTACTCCACTGATCATTTTAGAAGAGGTTATAAAACCAAGTAACAATCTTTTAGTCTTTCTAGAGAGTAGAATGAGCTTTTCTCACTGCAGCTGCTGCCATTTCAGTTCAGTCCCAGTTCCAGTACAGTGAGAAGCATCTGCCCTTCCTAGCACAAGACACATTTATGTATCTGAAAATAGCTACCATGTCTTCCCTTAACCTTCTCCAGGCTTTTTGTCTTTATAGGTCAGTATTTCTAGCCAGCACTCAGCTGCCTCCTTGTCCTCCAGACTCTCTTCCTTTGGTCTGCCTGTGCCTTCAGATGTGCTGCTGCTGAAGCTTTTCCAGCATCAAGCAGAATGTCAGGATTTTTTCACTCCAAAGACCATTCTGTTAGCACAGTTTACTTTTTTTTGCAACACTGTCCAGGCATGGGCAGCATTTGATCCTCTAATGCCTGGATTCTTTTTCTAACAAAGTGAACCAGTCCCTGTCCCTCTGCACATTTATCAGCTTTCCAGCTCAAGCACTTCTCTCCAGTAAAATCCTCTACAGTTTACTTAGGCTCTTCTAGCTGCCTCCTAAATTTTACCCCATAGTTTTGCTCCATCACTTTAATTCTCTCTCACTCCTGTCCTTCCTCTCTTACCTGCATCCAAGCCAGTGTGGGCAGCAGGGCAGGGGGATTCTGCCCCTCTGCCCCTGGGTTCAGGTGAGACCCCACCTGCAGAGCTGCCCCAGCCCTGGAACCAGCACAGGGAGGGGCTGGAGCTGCTGCAGAGTCCAGAGGGAGGCACCAGGGGATCAGAGGAGGAAAGGCTGGCACAGCTGGGATTGTTCAGCCTGGAAGAATTTTGGGGTAACCTCACCCTGGTCTTCCAGGGCCTGAAGGGGCTCCAGGAGAGCTGGGGAGGGACTGGGGACAAGGGATGGAGGGACAGCACACAGGGAATGGCTTTTCCAGGGTTAGATGGGATGTTGGGCAGGAATTGTTCCCTGGCAGGGTGGGCAGGGCTGGCACAGGTGCCCAAAGCAGCTGTGGCTAGCCCCTGGATCCCTGGCAGTGCTCAAGGCCAGGCTGGACACTGGGGACAGTGGGAGGGGTCCCTGCCATGGCAGGGGTGGCACTGGATGGGATTTAAGGTTCCTTCCAACCCAAACCATTCCAAAATGGACCTAACAGACAAAAAAAGAGAACACACAAGGACTCTGAAATCATATTAAAATATTTTACCTTAAGTTTTTAAGACAGTCTGAAAGCATTAACTGCAGAAATCGCCTACATAAAGTCTATCTTATGTTCCTTTCTATTTCTAGTGGGACTCTAAAACAATCCCATAGAAAAAAATGCAAGTTCTCACTTTTTTATAACAGTTTAACATCTACTTAGATTTTGGAGACCTCAAACAGCAGCACAAATGTGTCTTTCTAACAACCTGTGTTGCAACACATTTCCTTAAAATATCTATTTTGGAATTTTGTTTCATTGCAACTAATTAGCCAGACTACAGGCAAGTCTAGAAAAAAAAGTGATTCCATACTGAAAAAGGTCAGGAATTTGTGGCTGATGGGCTGTACCCTTTGGACACGAGAAGACATTTAAATTCTATTACAAATAAATGTTTTGAATCGTGCTATAAATGTAACAGCTCAATTTTAACTGCAAAGCAAAGAGATTCACAGCTCCACAGAGATCACTATTCAGGGGAAAACAGCTCTGCCAGCTGGCAGAAAGGGAACAGAGAGAAGAGAGACACTGAAATAAATTTCTGCCCCAGATAAAGAGGCAGAATTAGAACCCAGCCTTAGTGCAGAGCAGTGCTCAAGGCATTGCTCAGGGTTTAGGATGGGCTTGGAGCAACCAGGTCTAGGGGAAGGTTCCCTGCCCATGGAGAGCATGGAATAGGATAAATTTTAAGGTCCCTTCCAACCCAAACCAGTCTGTGACACTGGAAGTTTAAAGTCTGTATGTTTAGCACTTGCATTTAAAGCAGAAAGGTGGGTTTGAATCCTGCCTGGGTCATTCCCTCCCTCCTGGATCAGCCACAAGCACAGGGATGGTTGGCAGCAGCTCCAGAGTGGATGTCACATGTCTGGGATGTCCCCAGATCATGGGGAGCTCTGGACTGAGCTCCCAGTTCACAAACCTGGGCAGGGAATCACCTTAAAGGGAGAGGAATAAACCCACAGGTCCGTTCAAGTCAGCTCCAGGGACCAGAAGCACCTTAATAATCCCCAAGAGAAGCTCAGAAACACCAGAGCAAAATTAATCCTTACAGGGAAACCAGGAAGATTATTTTTCACTGACATAAAATCTGAACACTTATTGCCATGATTAAATTCTCCTGGCAATAACACAGACAAAACTCCATAGCTTTGGTACCATGAAAATGGAGGCTTTATACTGTATAGTTTAAATAAAAGTTATTATAGGTGCTAGGAAAGCAAGAGAATACCCAGTATTTAAATTAGGTTTATAATTTTTTCAGGATTTTTAAAGAAATCTGGTAAAAAAAAAGCCTAGATCTTCAAGACAGCAAAATGAAAAATTAGAAATAATTTGAAATAACAGCATTAAAGAATTGCCTGTAAGGCCAATGCAATGATTTAGTGCTTAGTATAATGTCCCTGATGCACTTAGGGACAAAAGAATTAAATTTCAAGTCCGTCAGTCTCCAAATTTGCAGGAGAGAGATATAATGTCAAGTGAATTAAAGAAGATGGATGAGCTGATGGATTCAAAGGGAGCAATCAGAGTCTTCAGGACACAGATCTGGCAATTGCAGAATGAAGACTGACAACCTAAAATGGCAGAAAGAGGGAAACCAACCCCCAAATATCAAAGCTCTGGAAATAAAAGCACAGAGAACCCAGGGTGGACTCTGAGCCCCAGGAGGAGAGCAAGCGAATAACATTTTAAAAGGGATTCTAGAAGCCAAACTTCCATTTCCCATCAGGGATTTTAGAAGCCAAACTTCCATTTCCAATCAGTAGCACTAAGTGATTTCCACTTTGCTAACATCCTGCATTTAAGCAGGACTCCTCCCAGCCACACAAAGCATTCCTGCAATAAAAACCTGCTGCCATTGACTGGAGGGCAGAGCAGGGAAAGCTGCAGGAGCCTGGGCTGGATTTCTCAGAATGCATCAATCCCACAGAAAAGCCAGAGGGTGCAGGGGAGCCTGGGCCCCTCAGACATGCTGGAGAGGCAGAAGGTGTCACTGCCTGAGGTGTCTCCTTAGACCTGAGATCACCTCAGGAGGACATGCAGTGGTTCAAATCCTGGCTTTTCCCAAAGCCACCAATGAGAGATTGCAGGAGATGGTTTTTCAGTCTTCAAGGATTGTTTATTGTTTCTTGTCTCAGGAACTCTTTGCCCAGCTAACAGTGCTCTGCCCAGCCAGGCATCCAGGGCAGAATCTGCCTGCTGAAGGCAGGGCTGATCTTTTATACTCTAAATTACATACTAGATATTTGTAACAACGTTCCAATACAATACAACTCTGTTAAACAGTCCAGCTCTGACCCCATCCAATCTAAAGTGCCAGCATGTCACCCAGCATGGATGGCAGGGAGAAGAAGGAGGAAGAGGTATCCACACCCCAAATTCTCCATCTTGGCCATGTGTCCCTTATCACAAACATCCCCAAAAGTCTATTTATCTATGTTCTAACGACCTAATTTACACTTTACTAATTTTGGTGGCTTGTTTCCATTCCCTCTGTGGTGGTAATTTCCCCCAGGGGTTGGAATTCAGAGCCTGAGACACCAGGGTCTCACTCAGGGGTCTTTGAGACCCTCATCAGGGGGATTTTGAGAGCCCCAAGGAGGCCAGGGGGGTTTTAAGACCCCCCAAGGAGGCCAGGGGCACACCTGGGCTCCCACAAGAAGGATGATTTAATGGCCTTACCTGTGGGGGTTGGGCTGTTGGACGGTCGCTGGACAGACTCAGGAGCTTACTATTTTTTGTTCTTTAGGTTTTATTACGTTTTATTTTATTATAAGGCATGGGTGTAAGAGAGAGGTGGTAAGAGAGAGCTTAGAGAGAGAGGTTAGAGATTAGAGATAAGAGAAGGCAAGAGAGAGATTTCCCATTTACAATCCAATAAGTATTTTTCTATGATGAATACTCTAATTTCCAATAACCAATCTAATACAATATACTAATTCCCTAATATTTGCATGCAACCTATAGGAACTACTAAATTCCCATGTTTTATGGCTTTCTTATCTGTAACCCTTATCTTTAGACCTTTCCTGCCAAGCTTAGGACAAGATGTCTGTTGGTTCTTTAGTATTACCTAAACAAAGAAAAAGGCCTCAAACTTTTACATGGCTAAAAACAGCCTCTATGTCAAAATATGCTAAATCTCTATTTTATCTGTTGTTTCAGGACTACTTGCTAGGCACTCATAAGATTTTGCTGCTCCCTGCCCAGCACTCACCTGGGGGAACTTGCGTTTGATGGAGATGAGGGCGCCCTCGGGGAGCTTGGCGAGCTCCGAGTCGCGCACGGCGTGCACCGTGGTGGCCCTGGGCTGGTGGGTCAGGGCTTCCACCTGCAACACAGCACGGGCACAGCATCAGCCTGGGGGTGAGGGATGCTGGGACAGACTCAGAGATCTCTGTTTTCTGTTCTTCAGGTTTGTGGTTTATTATTAGGGCGTGGGTGTAAGGGAGAGTGTAGAGCATGGAGAGTAAGAGATGAGAGCAATTTCCCATTTACAACACAATAAGTATTTCTCTATGATGAATACTCTAATTTCCAATAACCAAATACAATATACTAATTTCCTAATATTTGCATGCAACCTATAGGAACTACTAAATTCCCATGGCTTATGGCTTTCTTACCTGTAACCCTTATCTTCAGACCTTTCCTGCCAGGCTTGGGACAGGATGTCTGTTGGTTCTCTGGACAGGGGGTGGCAACGAGATGAGCTTGCAGGTCCCTTCCAACCCAACCTAGCCTGGGATTCTAGTGGCAAATTGGCACATTTGGGCCAAAAGCAAGCATTACTTTTTCATTATTTTATTTTTTTTTCTTTTTTACTCATGCATGTTTGCCTGTGCTGTGCACACAGGAATGCCTGGATGGTTCAGGAGCACTGGAGCTCAAGCAGGGTCCCCTGGAGCTTCACTCAAGGTCATGTCCAGACAGGTCAGACAAGGAAAATCTACACCAGAACACACCTCCCTGACCAGTGCCCAATTATTTCCCCTAGAAACATCTATTTTATTGACAGTAAAAGTACAAAGAAGATGATGCTGACATAAAGAGATTTTCTCCTTTATAAAGAGAATCTGCCACTATATAAAACAACCTGGGGTAAGAAATGCAAAATGCAGCTGCTGCCCCAAACCTGCCACTGCCTCTGGGGTTGTTTGGAAATGCAGAAATCCAATTCCCAATGGCCCATGGCCAGTGACTTCTCCTGCCAGGAGAGGCACTGTCACTGGAGCTACAACCTTTAATTGTTTGGGAAGAGCCTGCTGCCCCATTTTGGGAGTCCCAAGCAGCAGGCAAAGTTTATTGGGCTTGAAATCCATGGATTTCCTAAAGCATGGTTGTCACTGCAGCAGCTGTAATTACTGAGGGTAAAACACAAACAGAAAAATCCCTCCCTAACTGCAATTTACCCACATTTTGAATTAAAGTGAATATGACTTTGCATTTTTAATTTTCCACTATAAAAAGAAATAAATAATATATCAGCTGAGAGTTGTTTTTTGAGTTGTTTAGAGGTTGGGGGGTTGATGGTTTTATTTGTTTGATTTTTGGGGCTTCTTTTCAGGATTTTTTTCAAAGCTTATGCTGACAGGAAATTCCAACAGAAGCAGTTAATTCCTCACCATACTATGGGGTCACACACAAAATGAGCACTTGATATACAATAATAACAATAATAATAATAATATAATGCCTTGTGCAAAACACTCAGCTCAGTGATCCCACTTCCACCAAGATCCCTCCTCCATGGAAGGCTCCATGTTCACAAAATAGTTAATGCAGCCAACCAGAACATCTTGAGCTCAAAAACTTGCCATTAGTCCAAAAAACTGAGATGAACTTGCCAATATTAACTTGAATTTCACCAGCAACAACTGCTCTGCATGGAAAACTGCACAGGGAAATTTATAACACCTTCACTTTGCAAACCCCAGCCTTTGTTTTTGCTCAGGTTCCAGGGATGTTTTGTTCTGTCATCACATTTTAAACCAATTACATAGAAGGGCAACAAAAAAAAATCATCTTTGCACATACATTTATGGAGAAACAAACCCCTTTAAGGCTCCCCAAAGGGCTGTAGAAGATGTTCTGCTTTATCTCACTCCCCTATTACCAGCATTTTATCACAGGTTCTTGGCTCTGTAATTTACCTTGCTCCTCCTGAAAGCAGGTTAAGAGTTTCAGCTGTTAAAATAAAACCTTTCCTCTCAGCCAGGCACCTCCTGACTCAGTTTAATTTGTACCAAGAAGAAAAACTCTGGAACTGTCTGAGATCCTTTGCCACAATTTCTGTGATATATGAGTGCATAAAATCAACTGTGCTCCAAGGGGCTCCTGAGCCTTTCAGAAAAGATGAAATTTGTAAATTTGTAGAAAAGGCAATTAAATTTTAACTTTAAACACAGCCTCAGGGAGGGTTTTTTAGCTCCCAAGTGTAACTTTGTCTTTTTGACAGAGCAGAGGGCACAGGGACACCTTTTCCAAACCTCCTTCCCAAAGAGCCATTCAAATACTCCAGATTTGCACCACCAGCAGTCCCAGAGACCCCTGCAAGTGCTGACTGCAATTCCAGGTGATTGCAGAAATTGCATCTTGGACTGTTCTTACATACAGGTACTATTTGATATTTTCATTTAAATCCACCCCAGTATTCCAGCATGGAAAATATCAGGGTCCCAGGCACTGCACACAAGGAAATTCAAACTGTGCTTTCCCCTTGGGTATAATCACCTGAGTTCCCAATCTCTACATTTATTAATAACCCCCATTATTCACTTATTGATTATCCCAGAGCAGCTGTGGCTGCCCCTGGATCCCTGGGGACAGTGGGAGGTGTCCTTGGCAGGGATGGGATGAGCTTTAAGGTCCCTTCCCTCCCAAATAATTCTGGGATTCAACAATTAATGAAATAATTCCTCTTTACTGGAGTGTGAGGGCTCCCATTTGGATCATCTGCAGGATGATTCCCAACTTTCACCACATTCTCCCCTCTTCCCACCCCGTGGTTTTAGAGCCTTTTTTGCACTGATTCTGCACATGGAAATCTGCCAAACCCATTTGGTTTTGGATAATTCCATCTCCTTTGGGGATCAAAATATTCTAACATCAAGTTTCAGTACTCCCCTGAAAATAACACTTTCTTACTTTGTATTTTTTAATAAACCATCTGAGGCATCAACTGTTCAGAGATTCAGATATTTTTCTTCTTGCTTACGGAAAAAACAGAAGTCTCATGCCATATGAGAATTTAAAATCATTTCTATCTTAAACCACATTCAAATCCTTGGGCTCCTCTGCCCAGTGAACCTTTTGAACAGGGTTTCTTCTTTTTCCAGGTTTGTAAAAGTACAAGACTGAGAGATCTAGCTTTAACTTCAAAATGAACAAAATCCACTTGTGATCAGAAGACTGTAGCATTTTTTCCTAGGTCACAAAAAGGGAAATTTAACATTCTGATCACCCATCACAGCTGCAGCAAACAACACAAAACCACCTCCACAAGAACATTAATAACCAAATGTTTCAAGAAATAGCATTATTATCTTTCAGATCTTATTGAACCTGACTGGGGAGAGTGTTTATTTATGTATTTGGTTTGCATAATCACCCAAGGCTCTCTCTTGAGCTCCTTCCCAGACTACCATCAGCATCACTCATCCACACCAGCATGAACACAGCCAGAGCATTTGCTCCAGTGCCAAAAAGAACCAGTGGAACCTTTCCCACTTCTGCAGCCCCAGCCAGCACAGCCCTTTTCTTGCTCGAGGCAATTGCACATCTCTGCTCTTCTCATGTCACACCCATTCCTCCTCCTCCTTCCCAACAAGCCTCTAAGTAAGTTCCACCTCACTGCCCATTTCTGGGTCTCTCTCTCAGTTTTCCTGCATTTGCCATGGTTGTTGTTCTTCCCTCCCTCCAAGAATCTCTGGTTCTCCTGGAGTTCCCTGATGCTGAGCCCACCCCATCCTCTGCTCTGCCTGGACTGGCTGCTCCTCTCTCTGCCACCTCATTACCTGGTGTTGATTGGTTTTCTCTCATACAATAAACTCAGCAAGCCCACACTGCAGAGCTAAATTTCACTTGGAACTCCATCTCCCTGAAACCCTGCTGTGCCTTATGTTAGCAGCCCTACAAAAATGCTGGATGTTCCCTTCACCACTCTCCTGTCTCCAAGGCCCCTTGGCTCCTCAAAATCCCTTTCTATCTCCAGCCCACCCTCAGAAATCTGTCACCCATCACTGCCCTTTACTTCCACTCCCTCTAATTTGGGGGAATTGCACAGAACAGTGTCTCAAACACTGGAATAGTTGGAATCGAGAGAGCACAGAACCACTTCCAGTGTTACAAACTCTGTGGTTCTTGTAGCTGTGCCCTGGGTGAGAGCACTCCTGCATTGCTGTGGTTCTGTTGTTCCTAACACTTAAATAACACTTAACTAACACTTAAATAAACAAAACAAAGAAAAACACCCCAACATCCCCCCAAAAAAAACCCTAAAAACAGACCTGTGCTCTTTGTACTGTTCCAGTGAATTCTGACAGGGAATGGTTTGAGCAGTCAATGGAAGGGGCAGAGGGATGGAACTGGATGAGCTTTAAAGTCCTTTTCAAACCCAAACCAGCCTGGAATTCCATGATTCCCACACCTTCTCTTAGTTCAGTATTGACCAGTGACAAAACCAGGTTTTGCTGTCTCCATCCCATCCCATGCACATGATTCACAACCCTGCCTTACAAGTTCTTTCTGAAGAAAAAGTGTTGCTGTAAATCTTTTACAGGGAGGGGAAAAGCAATTTATACTATCACAACCTCTTCTGACTTCATTTCCAACAGTCATTCCTGACAGTTCTTTACAGATTTCCAAATTACACAGCTGGGAAATGAAAACCAGCAAGTGAGAAATTCTTTGAGTTGCTCCAAGTACAAATTCCTTCCTGAGCTGCACTCAAGAAATCACTTCACTTGCTTAACTTTTGGTGTGTGCACAGCCCCAGTGTGATGAGCACAGATATTTTCCTGCTCAGGCTTCAGCATCCCTGAGACTTCCTGGAGCAGAGTGGGGCTGGTGTAGGGCAGCTGAAAAATGCTGTTTCTCCAGGCAAACCCAGCCTCAGTTTAACAAACTGTTGGGTGACTTTTCCTCACAGTCAGCAGCCACTAAAACTGAAAATTATTTCCAAGTAGTTTCTTGTGGAGATTATTTCCTTCCAAGTGAGATTTCAAGCAGATCTAGTGCATGAGGAGACACGTCCAGTGCAAATGCTCAGAGCCACAGGTGGGCTCTGCCCAGCCTCCAGCCAGGAGCACATTCACACCAGTGGCTCTTGCTGTGCCTTCCCATCCCATCCACTCTGTAACACACTGTTCAGTTCCTCTTCACTATGGCCACTGTCCCAACCAAGAACCTCTCACACATCAGATTTCTTCCCCTCCCACTGATTTTTCCTTGCTGCCAGCTCACAAAAAGCAGCAATCTTTTGGGAACCCTCCCTCTGGCCCTTGTGTAAGAGCATGCAAGTGAAAGCACCAGTTACAAGGAGACCTGGGAAGCAGGCCAGGACCTCAAGGGTTATTAAATTATATAGCTTAAACTCTTCACTTTCCAAATTCTCCTCCAAGACAGCCACAATCACTGTCTGGTAATTAGCCTGATACTGTATGGTCTCTTCTTCAGCCCAGGGGCTCCCACCAGGAGCAGCAGGCAGGAACAACTGGGTGACACTGGGGGTGCACAGACACCCTCCCCACCTCTGGAGAGGGCATCTGCCAAAACTCCTCACTCCATCCTGAAACACCCACCCCAAAGCAGGCCAGGCTCTGCACAAAGCCATGGGCTCACCCCAGGGAGCTGGGAAAGGATCAGCACAGAGAGGGGCACAAAGGACACAGGGGACAGGGGGGAAAGGACACGGGGGACAGGGGGGAAAGGACACGGGGGACAGGGGGGAAAGGACACGGGGGACAGGGGGGGAGAGGACACGGGGGACAGGGGGGAGAGGACACGGGGGACAGGGGGGAGAGGACACGGGGGACAGGGGGAGAGGACACAAAGGACAGGGGGAGAGGACACAGGGGACAGGGGGAGAGGACACAGGGGACAGGGGGAGAGGACACAGGGGACAGGGGGGAGAGGACACAGGGGACAGTGGGGAGAGGACACCCACCCAAGGAGGGATAAGGAGAAGAAACATCACCACTGACGTGTGCTGCTGGCTCAGGAGGCTCTGGACAAGGGAGTGAGGGAGTGACAGGTACCACATACTTGCATACAGCTATAGCACACCTGGATCTCAAGGCAAACCAGCACTGGAAGAGCACAAAAGGCCACCTGTGTGTTGTCACAGCAGTGTCTCTGTCCACACCAGGGCAGGACCTGCTGCTGCTGAAGCCAGTGAGGCAACATCACCAATGTTACACAAAGGAAAACCAAACACTACGTGGAACATTGATTTGTTCTGGCTCAAACATGATACCCTCAGACTCTTCTCCAGCTCATCTGCACCTGGAGCAGCAGAGGATGCTCATCCCAACAGTGTTTGCTCCAGCCCCAGCTCAAAAGGGCCTGAAATATCAACTTGTTTGTATCAGAAAAGGACAAAGGAGGAGACACTGCTGGAAGCAGTGAATGAGTGGGAAGAGCAACCAGACAAACTGCAAATTGATGCTATTTGTGGGAGCAGTGCCAGTGGATGAACTCAGAACATCATGTACTCTTCAGAGTTGTTCTAACAACCACCTTCTGCAATCTCCTGTGTGCCAAGTTAACCCTGTGACTGAGGACATCCAGCCCTTCTGCTGTGTGCAAAGAAGAAGCCAAACCTCCCTCTCTCATTTTTTAAATAGATAAACATATTAAAAAACCATGAAAGGCTTACACACAATCATGCATGGAAGTCTTGTGTATCTGTACATGGCTATATGCAAGAGTAGTAAAATACAGGTAAAAATGAAATAAGGCTGAGCTTGCTACGTTTTGTAATTAGAGCAGATGGAGTCAGGCCACAGGTCCTCCCCAAAGGACTGAGCCTGCACTTTGTAGCAGTGCAATGACAATCCTGTTGCAGCAGTGAATGTCATTAAGGGACAAAAAAGAAGATTAAAGCTAGGAAGGGAATTGGCAAAAGCCCAGCCCCCTGTATTTCAGTTTTACTCCTTGTCTATGTGTGGCTATAGAAGAGATTTGAAGTTTCACGCATGTTTTGCTGCCCTAAATCCAACATTCTAGTCAAAAACTATGTCAGAAGTCATCTGAGACACCCACACCAAACACCCACCAAAACCACCACATTTCTCCAGGCTGTTGGAAATGCAGTGCCCTGGGCAGGCTGCTCCTCTTTGGGTGAACTATACCTGAACTTCCAGAACAGAAAAAGAGAGAACAACCCATGATGAGCTGTTCAGATCCTTCCTAGAAGGGAGAGATCCAACTGCATTAGACCCAGCTTCACACAGGTGTCCCAAACTTGGCTGGAACTTTATCAGGGACCCTTCCCCACCCTCCACCACTGCTGACTCTTCCCTCAAAAATCCTTCCTGTCACCTCCACTGGACTCTGCTCCCACCACTCACTGCCATCCAGGCATTCTGGTGGTGATGACAAGGATCACTTTTATCTTTCTCTCTCTCTCAGTGGCTTTAATGTAATGGTGCTTGCCAAAAAAAAAAAAAACAACAAAAAAACAACAACAACAAAAAAACCCAAAAAACCAAAACCAAACAAAAAAAACCCCAAAATCTTTAGGAAAAAAAAGTTCTCATCAAGGAAAATAAAAATTTCTTTTGCTATTGATGGCCTTGTGCATTTGCCAGGGTTGAAGGGGATGTTTGCTGTTCCCCAGCCAGCCTAGTTCTAAGTGGAATCCCTCAAAATGGAAGGGAGAAAGGAGAAGGAGGCAAGGGGAGTAAAAAGCTGTCCTGCAGGGGATCAGGAGGTGTATCAAGAGTGAGCTGATAGCTGGAATTATCACAGGAGAGTTCAGTTGGAAGCAGAAGGGAGACACAAAATATCCTAAGGAATGACAGGCAATGCATGAAATCCCCTGTGTGGAATCCAGCAGGTCACAATTCCATCACTATCTGTCATCAGAGCTCCTCATACTCTCCAAAAAGAGCGTGGCCCAGGACATCAAGCACATAAAGCACTCTGCAGTGACACCTGAGGCAGCTCCACAGCCAAATTACTTCACCCCACAACACAAATCCAGATAATTCAATGCCAGATCCTGTCCAAGCCACGCTGTGCTGTTGCCAGCCAGGAGAACTTTGAGCTGCACCACAAGAATTTGCAGTTATGGGTGGTCTCTGACCTTCAGCAGCTGTTTAGAACTTGAGGCAAATAAAGGTAAAAGAGAAATTGCTGTTGATAAAAAGAAATAGCTGTGAAGAATCTGACAAATAGACAGCACTCAGCAGCTTCACTCAGGGAAGATCCTTGTAGGAAATCAAGGTTCAGTCAGATGGCTCAGACCAGTGATTTGAGTTTAACAAAAACACTCTCAAGATGGGCTTGGAAATCAGGCATAGCTTCTCATTTCATTCTGTCTCTAATTCAGCAGTGCAAATGTGAACTTGCTCCTCAGGGTTTCCTCTGCTTCCCTCTGGGGCTGGCAGATACTGATACTGGGTTTGCTCTTTGTGCTTTGGCTGCTTGGGGGTTTCACTGCATGACTTGGATTTTTTTTGGCTTTGCTTTTGTTGATTGTTTTAAATACAAGTTCACACCTAAGATGCTGCAAGGAAAATAATTAGTTTTAGTGATGTATTACCAAGAGAGAGATGACAAGAGAACAATCCCTTCCTGGGCCATGTCTCCCAGCTCTGTTCCTGAACCTCACCCACCTTCAATTCCCTCAGCTACAGCCTGTGCACACTGTGCCTGAGGTGGCAATAATCTGAATTCACCTGAAATAGCGTTGCAGTATCTTACAGCTTCAGCAAATGAAGAGGTCATGGTTTGACAAAATCACAAAAATGCAAGGAATTGGCAAAAAAAAATAAATCACATGTTTAATAAAAGCAGAGCAAAGCAGACTTAATGTGGAGGGAGCAGTGACATTCAGCTGGCTTTGGAGCTGCCTGATAATATTAATACTGATAAAGAACAAAAGCCTGACAAGTGTAATCCTGGTACTTCCCTTTGTGTGATTCCTTTGAGGATTACACAGCAATTAAAGATTTCTAACAGTGCTACATTTCCAAAGGACAATGCTCCAATCCCCCGAGGAAATCATAAGCCATTTACAGATTCTCCTTGAGTTTCAACTTTTTAGAGAGGAAAAACAGCCATGGACATTTAGCTGTCTTAATTAGATGAACAGCTTAACATCTGAAAGTATTTAGAATGTCTTATTTCTAGAATGTAAAACATGATTTCCTGCCCAGCAGGACCAGTGTGCTGCAGCATTGGCACTAAAGCTTCTTTTCTGCAATTTATCTCTGTGTCACCAGTCAGTGCACAAAATGCCTTTCTGCACTTGTCCAGCAGTTTCTGTACTCAAAAGTCATGGTGTGTAGCCCTCCTGACAACAGGGACATTCTGCTTGCTACAGAGAAAAGAGAAAAGGTGTTGAATTAATCAAAACATCACTGCAGCTTCTCCCCTCAGCAGGTATTTTTGAAAGCTGACTGGTTTTGGACACTGCACACAACAGTGTCCTAGAGGGGTTACCAGTAAACCCAGCTCTACAAAAGCCCAGCTCTGGAAAATACTTGGGGTTAGCAGCTGTCTGTGAGGCCCCTGAGAGCTGCCTGGCATTCAGTCATCTCTCCAACACCACAGCCATCCTCAAGAACTCAACCAAGACTGAGCGTGGCTGTGCTGGGCTGCAATACAGGATGTAACCAGAAATGTGAATTCTGTCCCCATTTGTTAAACCAGGTGAGGCAGTGACCCTGATCTCCTGGCACATATTATCTGCTAATGGGCCATCTTTAAACCAGCTGGGGCAATCATCTTTATCTTTCCCACAGCCCATCCTCCCTCCAGGAGATATCTCCTGTTAAAAACCGGGTGGGGCAGTGATCCTTATCCCTGTGGGAACATCTCCTGTTAACGGGCCATTGTTAAAAACTGGGTGTGGCAGTGACCCTTATCTCTGTGGGAATATCTCCTGTTAACGGGCCATTGTTAAAAACTGGGTGTGGCAGTGACCCTTATCTCTGTGGGAATATCTCCTGTTAACGGGCCATTGTTAAAAACTGGGTGTGGCAGTGACCCTTATCTCTGTGGGAATATCTCCTGTTAACGGGCCATTGTTAAAAACTGGGTGTGGCAGTGACCCTTATCTCTGTGGGAATATCTCCGTTAATGGGCCATTGTTAAAAAACTGGGTGTGGCAGTGACCCTTATCTCTGTGGGAATATCTCCCGTTAATGGGCCATTGTTAAAAACTGGGTGTGGCAGTGACCCTTATCTCTGTGGGAATATCTCCCGTTAACGGGCCATTGTTAAAAACTGGGTGTGGCAGTGACCCTTATCTCTGTGGGGAATATCTCCCGTTAACGGGCCATTGTTAAAAACTGGGTGTGGCAGTGACCCTTATCTCTGTGGGAATATCTCCTGTTAACGGGCCATTGTTAAAAACTGGGTGTGGCAGTGACCCTTATCTCTGTGGGAATATCTCCTGTTAACGGGCCATTGTTAAAAACTGGGTGTGGCAGTGACCCTTATCTCTGTGGGAATATCTCCTGTTAACGGGCCATTGTTAAAAACTGGGTGTGGCAGTGACCCTTATCTCTGTGGGAATATCTCCTGTTAATGGGCCATTGTTAAAAACTGGGTGTGGCAGTGACCCTTATCTCTGTGGGAATATCTCCTGTTAATGGGCCATTGTTAAAAACTGGGTGTGGCAGTGACCCTTATCTCTGTGGGAATATCTCCTGTTAACGGGCCATTGTTAAAAACTAGGTGTGGCAGTGACCCTTATCTCTGTGGGAATATCTCCTGTTAATGGGCCATTCTTAAAAACCAGCTGGGCAATCATCTTTATCTTCCCACAGCCCATCCTCCCTCCAGGAGATATCTCCTGTTCATGGCCAGTGAGTCCCAGTGCATGACTGATAAAATTACATCATCCCACTGGGAGATGCTCCAGCCAGGGGAGAAGCTATACATTTCCTACCCAGATAAAAACTGAGATTTTGAACAAGTTTTCCTTTTTGTCCACTGGATTCCAGAGGAAAGCCAGACCTTTCCACATCATCCCTGGACCTTCAGAGGAAACTGCACCTTCTCCAGGAGCACTGCTCCAGCTGAAACACATCTGCCACTGCAGGAGGATGCAGCCACCATTGAATGGGACTGCTGCCAACACCCTGACTGACTGACGGGTGTCAGCTTGGATTCTGACTCTGGCAGGGCTGGGATTGTTCTGTGCAATACTGCATTTCTATTTTAATTTTCCTACTAAAGAACTGTTATTCCTAATTCCCATATCTTTGCCTGAGAGCCCCTTAATTTTAAATTTATAATAATAATTTGGAGGGAGGGGGTTTACATTCTCCATTTCAGAGAGAAGCTCCTGCCTTTATTGGCAGACACCTGTCCTTCAAACCAGGACAGTGGCCTTGCATAAAAACCTCACTGCATTGAAGGTTCCATCACCTGCAGCTGTCTGAAGGGTACAGGGCAGTGCACAAACAACTTCAATTCAGGAGCAGATCATTCTGAGGAATGGCTCTGATGGGGGTTTGTTTGCCTTCTTCTCACCCACTGCTGTCCTCCCAAGAGTGCAAAAAGCAAAGAACACCCATCTCAACACATACTTGGAGTTGTGATCCTGTATTCTGACCTGCTCTGCAGTTTGGAACAAACCAGGGGATAATTGCCCCAGTCCCAGCACCACTGCCAGGAACAACAGGACCTCAGAGCCTGGGCCAGCACCTGCTATTGATAGGCACTAAAATCAAATTAAAGGGAATCCTCTCCCACACACAACAACATGCTAATGAGATCAAAAGAACAAGGCTAAAAACTACTATTTCCAGAGGTTAATCAAGATCAAAACCAAATCAGCAACATCAAGAAAAGAACTGAGAAACTAAGATAAGCATTTTAAGCAAATAGCTTGGTGAAGAGAAGTCCTTTGACTACCAACACAGAGTAATCTTCTCTGATCTCCTCTGGGATCACCCAAGCATGCTAGAAGTGGTAAAAGGTAAGAAAAGTGACCTTGTAGCTGGTAGATAAAATTCACATTTCAACATTTTTCCATAAGTGCATCTCTAGCAATGGACCATCAAATTGAAAGATTTCCCCTAAATGAGTCAAATTTTAGTCTCCTGAAAGAAAGACTTTCAACAGGGAGGGAATTATTTAACAGATTCATCATTGTCCTTTCAAATTACTTGGAAATTTCTAAAATGAGTTTTGACTTGCTTTGACCAGATACAGTGATTGGAGATGTCCATCACTAGGGCCAACAGCAGCCAGTGCCCCTCCGAAAAAGTCTCCCTGAGAGTCAGGATCCTTTTCCCCTGACAGAACTGTCCTTGTCAGCTCTTCAAGGAACTCTCCAGGGAAGCAAAGTTCAGTTTCTCATCTGCTCCTCACCCCCTGCACCAACAGATCCCAGGAACAGATGCCACTGAGTCAGTGCAGGGAACAAAACAGTTTGAGCCACAAGTTGAGCCTTGGGAGTGCACGCACACACTTGAAAATTAACATCTTGTCTGAAACTCTCATTTTGCACTGCTCTGCTCCTGCAAGCAGAAATGGCAGAGCCTCATCTCTTATGCAAATGCCACGTGGCATTTGAAAAGTTCTGACACTGAGGCAGTAAACAAAAAGCCACAGAGCACAAGACTCTCGTGTTGTCCTGGTGCCCACAATTATGGGTGACACGGCATTCAGGGAGGATCAAGCCACCCGTTCACCAAAAAACCAATTACCAACACCAACTGCTGCTTTCATTCCCTGCAAGCACCCAGAACCCCAATTATGTTAATGTCAGGAGAAAAAAAACCCAACCCTTCAGCAGGTTTTTAAAGGTTTATAACAGATTCGGCAGAAAGGGATAAAACAAAACTTTTTAAAAGCAAAAATATCATTTTGCTAATGCCCTCTGAAATAATGCTGGCATTCTTCACAGATCCTCCCCCATGTTTGCAAAAGGCTGCCAGAGCATGGAGACACTTCCAGCAAATGGCAGAGTGAGTCAGTGGGGCTGGGAGCTGTGGGCAGGAAGGAGATGACAACGTCCACAGAGTCACTAAAGTCTCCAACGTGATTCATGTCACAACGTGGATCCAAAACAGTGACTTCAGGCACAAACTGCATGGGTATTTCTGTATCCCTGCCTGGGCACTCACCAGCAAACAAGGCACTGTTACAGCAAACACAGCCCAGTGCATCCAGCAATCCAGCTCCTCCTTCCTGCCCAGATAAACAGCAGGGCCAGCAAACCCAGCTCTGGGAAAACCAGCACCAGGCCTTGCACAGGGAGCAGAACGTTAGGGCATTTCACAGAACCACTGAATGGTAAAAAACCTTGGGTGGGGAGAGACCTTAAAGCCCATCCCATCCCATCCCAATCCCATCCCAATCCCAATCCCAATCCCACTGCCCCAGGCTGCTCCAAGCCCCAAAGTCCAGCTGTGGTAACAGAGACTGACAACACTGTATATTTAATTAGCATATCCAGTTTGATAACCAAGATGCCCTGGCAAGAGCAAACAGAGCTTTGAAGATTACAAGAAGATTTAACTAAGTAGAAGTGTAAAGTGATGTTTAACTAAATGAATGTAGTAAAAAATTCCTGGCCTTCCTGAAAAGGGTATATAAGCATGTGCAGCTTACAGTAAATTTGGATTCTGATCATGAACCAGTAGTCCCCATCTCTGTCTCCATCATTGATGTCCAGCCTGGCCTTGGGCACTGCCAGGGATCCAGGGGCAGCCACAGCTGCTCTGGGCAGCCTGTGCCAGGGCCTCACCTCCCTCTGAGCACCATATGCTGCCCTGTCACTCAAAACTGCTTTCAGAAAGTAGAACAGGTCTGTTTTTAACCTGGGAGCTCAGCAAAACTCCAGGAGCTTGACAGTGAAAAGCTGCAGATCACCACAGGCAGAGGAAAGCAGGAAAATGCCTGGATGTGACAAAAATGACAAACCCTCCTTCACACACCAAAAGGCCTCACACCATTGTGATTAATCACAAAAGGTGGCAGCTCCAGTTCCTGTCAAACCACGTCATTTTACCTTTAGTGAGGTATCCCAAAGAAAGAAAAAACCCAAAATTTGTGGGTGTGCTTTAGCACATTCCAGCATGGACCTGCTTCTCCAAATACAATCCCAAGACAACACAAGCCCTCAGCCAGAGCAGCACTGAGTGTGGGAAGAGATCCTTAAATACTGCACAATAAATACCAAATCTGGGGCAAGGAGCAGCCCAGCCCAGCCCTGTCTCTGCTGGCAGCACCACCAGAACTGCCCCATGTGCTCCACAGGCAACATTTTGGATCAGATCTCTAAGGGGAGCCTTGGACTCCTCCTTCCCCTTCATTCCCATAAAAAAGAATTTCTTCCCATAGAACTACACAGTTCACACGTTTCCTGGTTTAAGAGCTATGCTACTTCTGCCTATACCCTTCCTCATCATCCCTGGACCTCCAGAGGAAACTGCACCTTCTACAGGAGCACTGCTCCAGCTGAACCACATCTGCCCCTGCAGGAGGATGCAGCCACCATTGAATGGGACTGCTGCCAACACCCTGACTGACTGACGGGTGTCAGTTTGGAGTCTGACTCTGGCAGTGTTTGGGATTGTTTTTTGTAATACTGTATTTCTATTTTAATTTTCCAAGTAAAGAACTGTTATTCCTAATTCCCATATCCTTGCCTGAGAGCCCCTTAATTTCAAAACTGTAATAATTTGGAGGAGGGGGTTTTACATTCTCCATTTCGAAGAGAAGCTCCTGCTTTTATTAGCAGACACCCTTCAAACCAGGACAAGAAAACCAACAGAACCTGACACTTGGCATGGATCAAGCCCCAGCTCCCCCTGGGCAGCCCCTGGCTCTCACCACTCCGATGAGGTCTCCCCGGCCGTACTCCCCGGTCAGGTGCTTCTTGCCGTCGTCCATGCGCAGCACGGAGCGCAGCCGCCCGTTCAGCACGATGTACGTGCAGTCAGACTTGTCCCCCTGCCTGCAGGGAGACAGCCAGCAGCGTGAAGGAGCCATCCCTGCTCAGAACATTAGCTGCAGGTTTTGAGTTAGTTGGGGATTATTTTTTTTTCCCCTGCCTGGCTTGGAAGACACAGGGAAGTGTTTAATTGAGATTTAAGGAGGAAATGAGGAACGGAGCAGGAACTTGTTAAAAAGTGAACAGAAATATGTTTAATGTGTAAATGTACAGGCTGTGCACAGTTAGCTGAGATAAGGAGTGAGAGGACAAAGGGGAATGGCTTCAAACTGAAAGAGAGTGGGTTTAGATGGGATATTGGGCAGGAATTGTTCCCTGGCAGGGTGGGCAGGGCTGGCACAGGGTGCCCAAGCAGCTGTGGCTGCCCCTGGATCCCTGGCAGTGCCCAAGGCCAGGCTGGACATTGGGGCTTGGAGCAGCCTGGGACAGTGGGAGGGGTCCCTGCATGGCAGGGGTGGCACTGGATGGGCTTTGGGATCCTTTCCAACCCAGGCCAGTGTGGGGCTCCATGATAGGAGTGGAAGGGGATGACCAAGGTGTGAGGGGACATCACAGGCTCATTGCTGGTTACTCAGGATCTCATTCCCATTGCAAGGTCAGCATGGATGTGCAGATGAATTCTGCAGATGAAAGAGTAAGACCCCCCCAGGGGCCCCAGATTTAGTGCACACACCTTTGTCTACCATTTTTTGCTCTATCCAGCTGGCACAATTAGGAGTGCTGCTGGGAATGCTACACTTCAGGGGTGCAGTTAAAACAAATGCAAGGAATTCCAGAAGTTTTTAACAAGATATTGACAGCTAGGAGTGTTTTGGTGCACAGAGTAATCCAAAACTTCCATTGGCATTGATGCTGCAGGTATGGTTATAAAAATTACAATTATACAGATCATGCTCTAAATTAGACTGTTACTCTTCCACCACTGCAGCAGCCACATAACAGCTCAATTGCATCCTAGTACATATCCATAAAACTAAGTTTTCCCAAGGTAACTTTTGCCCCTTAAACACAAAATTCCTGTTTTCAATTTACTGCTGAATAAGCCTAACTGAATTACCTTTGAGTTTGCTGTTTATTTCAGAAAGGCTGAAAACCTCTGAGCAATAGATTTTCACGCCCTCAACAATGCAGAAACTACCACCAGAACATGGAACTGTGTCCTAATCAATTATATCACTTAAAAAGCATGCCAAGACAACAGAAAAGATGAGGAATAGTATAAAATAATTTAGCAACATATAGGATCAAGAGACTGAAGCTATGTTGAAAGTAGTGTAGAAAGAAAATAATCTCAAAATAGGCAATAAACCTGATGAAATGGTTGATAAATACAGCCTGAGGTTCACACTTTTACACAAAGGTCACGAAGAAGGAAAATTTCAGTAAATATCCAATTTTGTCCAAATCTCACCTGTAAACAGCTCGTCCAGCCTCGACCTCCATCCAGTCCAGAGCAAAGTCAATCTGCCTGACAAAGGGGGACATCCTCTTCACAACGGTGTGGGCCACCCCCAGCACCACGCTGGGCTGCTCCCGCATAATCCTGAGCAAAAGGAGTGGCAGTGAACCTCCCCAGAACAGAACAGCTGCCACCACATCCCACTGCAGCTGGGCGGCAATTCCCAGCCACACCCCACTCCTGCCACCACCACTCCCAGCAGGGACTCTCTGACAAAACACAGGGCTGCCCAGCTTCCCAGCCAGCCCAAATTAAATGGCACTCAGAGCTGGCACTGGCCTATTTGCAGGATGCCAGTCCTGCTGTCTGGCTCAATTCTCCTCTCCCAGTGCAGCAGGATGGACAGGAGCCATGTGAGCTCTTGTGTATCAGCCACCTTCCTCATTTCCCCCTCACACAAGTCTCTCATGACTCAGGAAAATGTTCATCCTGTTCTCACCATCTTCCCTCCCTGCTGTTCTGCCCATCTCAGTCTCTTGCTCGTGCTCAGTTTCCCCCACATATCACATCAGAATCTTTTTATATGTAAAGTCTGATGCACTTAAAAATAAAACACCTGCTCTGCATTTCAAATATTCCCTTTCCCCTCTTGCAAAGACCACAAAGAGCTGAAATACCTTCTAATAAAGCTCCCAGTCTTCACACTGAATGTTTTTAGTCATGTTTAAAAGCCTCTAATAATAAAGACACCACGTAATTCAGTATGTTCCTCAAACTGAAAAACTGAGAAGGTTCTGCAAGGACAACCTCAAACTCCACACTGACTGTGAGGCCTAGCAGAAATCACTCTCACAGACACCTGGGAATTGCTCAGGAATGTCTAATTTCTTGTTCTTTTTAGAGTGAAGATCACTTCACCCTGTCACTGTGGGAGTGAGCACTGAAATACCTCCTGAAGCACTCCCAGGGGTGAATGGATCACACACACGTGTCAGGTTGTTCTACCTGCTAGGGCATCTTATCTTGCCCTGCTCCTGTGCAGCATCAAGAGCAGACTGTTAAAAAACTTATTTCACAAGAGAAATACCAGCTCACAAAGAGGAGATTCGTGTCTGCAGCCCCAGCAGGAGAATGCACACAGAAAGATGGAGCTGCACTGAGAGCTGCTCATGGACAAGCAGGCTGCTCCAAACCCAAATGCCCAGCCTGGCCTTGGGCACTGCCACAGCTGCTCTGGGCACCTGTGCCAGGGCTGCCCACCCTGCCAGGGAACAATTCCTGCCCAATATGCCACCAGCCCTGCCCTCTGGCAGTTTGAAGCCATTCCCTGTGTCCTGTCTCTCCAAACCCCTGTAAATTGTCTCTCTCCATGTTTCCTGCAGCCCTTCAGGCCCTGCAAGGCCACCCTGAGCTCACCCCAAAGCTTCTCCTCCCCAGTGAACAATCCCAGCTGTGCCAGCCTTTCCTCCAGCAGAGCTGCTCCATCCTCTGATCCCCTGGTGCCTCATCTGGACTCTGCAGCAGCTCCAGCTCCTCCCTGTGCTGGTTCCAGAAACCAGGATAGCTTTTCTCTCCTGACCCTCCTCTCTTGCCCTGATTTTTCCATGCTATCCCACCATCCTGACCAAGACACCAACAGACACATGGAAAATACCCAGCCCTATCCCCCTTCTCAGCAGATTCAAAAGTTAAATAAAGCCCTTTAAAATTCCTGGATGGTTTAGCTCATTGATTTTACTCCACTTGCTTACTTAGCCCTCAAAAGTCTCTTCCCACACAGGCTGTCTGCTGTCGTCAATAAAAGCCATTTACTCTTTTCCTCCCTCATAATATGTATCTTAACACTTAATGCATTCAAAATGCAAATGAACAGGCTTCTTTTATTTCCACCTGGAGCTCTCTCATGTCCCCCAGTGCCATGCAGCTCTATAAGAGAATTAACACAGAAGGTGAGACCCACCCTTAGCAGGAAAAGAAAAAAGGGTTTTTTTCCCCATCATTATCAGGCCAGTTTCCTTCATCTCACGTGGGCATTTACATCCTTGCTCTTCTGTTTGGCACATGCCTGGCACTGGGAAAATTGAAATCCAAAGTACTGTATGGCAGAGGTTTCTGAGGGACTTTGAGGATTCTTTACTAGAAAGCTCACCAACTACAACAATAAGGGCAACACATTTTCTTTGAATGCCTGGAGCTTCTGCAGATATTCTTGGGGATGTGGCTGCGATGGGATTTTCAGCTTAGCTGGCAAGACCAAATAAAAATCAAAGCTTTCCTGCTTCTCTGGCAAGTGCACATGATTAAGCCTCTAAACTGTGAAATTTACAGAAGCAGAAAATGTGAGAGAGCCACTGGTAGCACAGATCCTGAATTTCTTCCCTCGGGAGATGCTGGTGACAAATTGATTCCCGTTTTCCAGGAGCTGCTGCGGGGGCACCACATCCCAGGAGCAGCAGCTCCCAAAGCCCTGCAGGCACAATCCAGGGAATTCACCACACCCTCAGCCTGTGCCACCCCTTGTCCCAGGTTACAAGGTAAAGATGTGCCCAAAAGTCTGGATTCTATCACCATCTGTTAAACCTGCAGTGATCCTTATCTCAGTGTGAGATATCCTCTGCTAATGGGCCATCTTTAAACCAGCAGTAACCCTTATCTCTGTGTGAGATATCCTCTGCTAATGGGCCAGCTGTTAAACCAGCAGTGATCCCTATCTCTGTGGGAGATATCCTCTGCTAATGGGCCATCTTTAAACCAGTAGTAACCCTTATCTCTGTGTGAGATATCCTCTGCTAATGGGCCAGCTGTTAAACCAGCAGTGATCCTTATCTCTGTGGAAGATATACTCTGCTAATGGGCCATCTTTAAACCAGCAGTGATCCTTATCTCTGTGGGAGATATCCTCTGCTCATGGGCCATCTTTAAACCAGCTGGGGCAATCATCTTTATCTTCCCACAGCCCATCCTCCCTCCAGGAGATATCTCCTGTTAATGGGCCATTGAGTCCCAGTGCACGACTGATAAAATTACATCATCCCACTGGGAGATGCTCGAGCCAGGGGAGGAGCCAAACCTTTCCTACCTAGATAGAAACTGAGATTTTGGACACCAAGGCAGCCCTTACTCCACTGGTTTCCAGAGGACGAGAGTTACCAGACTTTCTACAGGATCAGTGCTTCAACAAGAGCACTTCACCTGGACTGCTACCACCACCTGAACTAGTGGTGTATCAAGCTGTATTCTGATTCTGTCAGTGGTTTTCTTTTGTACTATTGCATGTATTTTTATTTTTTTCCTATTAAATTGTATTTCTGACTTGGAGTCTCTCACTGATTTTGCTTTCAAACCAGCACACCCCTGGACTCACACTCTGCATCTACAGCCAGCCATTCACCCATGGCAGCACCACAAAAAAAGGCTCCTGCCCTGAAGTTTCAGTGGGAAGGATTTAATCCAACGTCCAACACTCAATTCTCCACACCAGGCTCCCTCCATTACTGTGCTCTTTGCCTAATGACAACCATTGACTATGTGCTTTCTGCTTCACCCTCTCATTAATTACAGAGAAAAAGCACAGAGTGTTCCAGGGCAGGAGACAGGAAGAGAGGAAACGTGACAGAAAAAGAAGAATGAAATTTTGGAGAATAATAGGAATTATTGTCAAATTTCACCTAGTCTGTAAGCTAATAGAAAAATGAACAAATTAAGACAAAAATAATTCCTCTGAGATTCCAAGCAAAGGGGAAAGCTGAACACTGTGGAACTATGAACACAGAATTTACATTAAAATGGCAAACTACATCCCATTTTATTAACAAGTTTTTCTTTCTCATAGAGTTAAAAGAAAAAAAAAAGAACCAATAGAAGAAACCTGATGCTTTTCAAAGCTTTTCTCCAATGTCACTTTTAAATATGGGCCCAGGAGTAAGAAGTGCCATAAAGCCTGGGGTTCAGGACAAATTGTGAAGATGAAATGCTGGAATATCACAGAGCTTGTAAAATGGAGATAACAGATAATAGACTTTAAAGGAGAGAAAGAGAGATTTGGAAAGGACCCAAAAATGATATATTGATGAGTCTTGATCCCTGACTGGTCAGGGGTTAATAGAAGCAGAAAGGTAAGCTGGAATGAACAGGAGGTAACTCAGTTCTTGAGAGAGAAGAGAAGAGAAATCTCAGGAAAACGAGCTTCAGTAAATGAGAGAGAATTCAGCCCTGAGTAGTAAAAAAACAAGGGAAAAAAAAAAAGCAGAAAAAGGTGGAATCTGCCTGGCTGGCCGAGACAATATAATGAAATTTGAAGTCAGAAACAAGTAGGAAAACAACAGCAGGAAAGACAGAGAGAAAAAGCAGCCATTTAGAAGAAATAGCCTGGTACCACATGGAATGGCACAAGTGGGAAGCATCTCTCAGAAATTAGGCCAAAGAGTTGACAACCACCTCAGAGCCTGGAAAAACACAGCTCATCAAGAAGCACCTGCTGAGCACAGCACGTTCAGCTCCACAGCCTCCTGCCTGGGCTGGGAAAACCAAAATCCCACAATAAGGGCTCTGGGGGAGAGTTGATCAGGAATACAAACAACCACAATTATTTAGAAAGCAGGAAGGATGCAGAGATGGACATCACAGTGGCTTAGAAAACACAACAACCCCCCAGAAGTCCTCCATGTAACTCAGGACTCATGGCACATTCCAGAAGCTGGAAAATGAGATTATGAAAGGGAACTGTGCATTAGCTCACACACAAATTATGTGTGTGAACTAATTCTAACTCTAAATGACAAGATCACAGAATAAATCAAGGGCATTAATCATTATTATTGGCAACAAGGCTAACCACAATCATACTGGATTTTTAATTACCTTTATTCCCCCTTAAGCATTAAGTCTCAGGTCAGGTGCTACTCCCAAGGTCCAGGAAGGAACCTATCTTGCACAGGGGAATTATTATTTAACCTGTTCTATTGGTGGGCATTAAAAACCCAATGTTACACCCAGACCAATCACTTACAACATACCCAGCTCCCTGGCTCTGTCTGGGAACAGAACTAGGGAGGTTTTCCAGCAAAAAGGAAAAATGGATCCAAGAGAAAAGGCCTGGCAAAGCAGCAATTAACCCAGCAAACTGCAGGCTCTGGGCAGACTTTCTTATTTGGATCACAAAGTATTTGAGTCTTGGGCCATAACTCCTACCCTCTTGGGTTAAATGCTCTACAGGCCTTGAACAAAGATGCCACCATTTAATATTCCCATGCTCCTGAACTGCTTCTTGTTGGAGTTAAACCACCTGACAGAGAGACCACAGCTCACCCAGGCACATAAACCTACCCCATGAAGTGCATGGTTTGCTGAGGGATGCACCTGCAGCAGCACAGACATCCAACAGTGGATTTGAAATCATGGAATCATTACAGTTGGAGAAGACCTCCAAGAACATCAAGTCCAAGCTTAAATTGAATACCCCCAGGCCCTCCAAACCATATCAAAGTGCCACATCTTAGGTGTTCACACATTTTTTGAGCACCTCCAGGGATGGTGGCACCACCATCTCTGAGCAGCCTGTTCAGATGTGCAACCACCCTTCCAGTGAAGAAATTTTCCCTAAAATCTAACCTGAACCTCTCCTGGCCATTCCCTCTCCTCCTCTCCCTGTCCCTGTTCCCAGAGCCCGACCCCCCCCAGTGTGCCCCCCTGTCAGGGAGTTGTGCAGAGCCACAAGGGCCCCCTGAGCCTCCTTTTCTCCAAGCTGAGCCCCTTCCCATCTCCCTCAGCCTCTCCTGATGCTCCAGCCCCTTCCCCAGCTTTGTTCCCTTCCCTGGAATTGCTCCAGCCCCTCAATGTCTTTCTTGCAGTGAGGGGCTCAAAATTAAACCCAGGATTTGATGAGCAGCCCCCACAAGCACCCAGCACAGAGGGATAGTCACTACCCTGGTCCTTTGCTCAAAAGAGTGATAAAAAAAATTCTAAAAAAATACTTTAAATACTAGATCCATGTATGTTTGAATGGCAGAACTCACTCATAGAAATGGGACTTGGAGATGGAGAGGAAGCTGCAGTCTCTGTTGGCCTTGATGGTGAAGATCAGTGGCTCCCCAGTGAGGACAGCAAGCTGGCCCACCAGCTCCCCAGGGTGGGTGATGAAGAGGCAGGTATCCTCCTCAGAGTCAATCTTCCTCTGGTACACATGGAGCATCCCCGAGACCACAAAGCACACATTGACATCCTGGAGCAAATGAGGAAAAAAAAAAAAAAAAAAAGAAGCTCAATAAAAATCCCCCAGGATTTTAAAAGCAATTATCCCAGTGACAGCACTATCACGACTGATCTGCTTCTCAGAAAGCTCCCCTATAGCTTTTGAACAATTAGGTGGTAAAATAAGACACAATAGTGAATTATTAAAAGCAGGTTATGAATATTTAAATCTAAGCAGGCACAATATTGAAAAATGGGCTCCTCTTTGGGTGATTATGAAAAATGAAGCTGCATCTCCTGAGATACCAAGAAATAACAAGAGATTAAGAGAGGGGGAGATAATGGGGAATCACAGGTGCAGGATGAGGGGCATGGCAGGTCTGCAGAGCAGAACCCAGCACTGGAACTGGAGCTGCCCATCATCTGTTTTGCTTAAGCTCCTCTATTTCCACAGGATTATTATAAATGAAGCCTGTTATACCCCAAACACACTTTGCTGTAAATGAATAATGCTGGGTTGGTTTTGTATGAGGGCATTACTGCAACTGAGTGGCATCACAAAAGCCCAAAGTGCAGGGTGTGAGAAAAGGCTTCCCAGCCCCCAGAGCTGCTGAGGAAGGTGGGACACTCCCCACCTTCCCACCAGGCCCACCAGAGCTGACAGCACCCAGGCACCAGAGCTCACCCTGGCTGCACCTGTCCTGTGTGCAGAAGGGCCAGAGCTGGGGGTGTTGGGGAGGGAATAGAAAAATCTTATGAGTGCCTAGCAAGTAGTTCTGAAATAGAGATGTTGGCATACTTTGACATAGAGGCTGAAAACAGTCATGTTAAGGTTTGAGGCCTCTTCCTTTGTTTAGATGATGCCAAATGCCACAAACACCAAAGAACCAACAGACATCCTGTCCCAAGCCTGGCAGGAAAGGTCTGAAGATAAGGGGTACAGATAAGAAAGCCATAAAACATGGCAATTTAGTAGTTCCTATAGGTTGCATGCAAATATTAGGAAATTAGTATATTGTATTGGATTGGTTATTGGAAATTAGAATATTCATCATAGAAGAATACTTATTGTATTGTAAATGGGAAATTGCTCTCTCTTACCCCCTTGCTCTTATCTCTTACTGTCTTACTCTCCATGCTCTACACTCTCCCTTACACCCACGCCCTTATAATAACCTACAAACCTGAAGAACAGAAAATAGAGAGCTCTGAGTCTGTCCAGCAACCGTCCAACCAACAATCCAACCCCCACCTGGGGGTGCTGCACCTCCAGAAGAGATGGCTTGGGAGGGGACAGCAGGGAATGGTTTATTGCCATCAGTGTGTATAAACACCTCCTGGAGGGGCACAGACCCAGCAGCACTCACCTGATCTCCCTGCCTGGACAGCACAGTGCCAGCAGTGACCTGATGCAGCGTCACTTTGCCGTTCAGCAGCGCGGGGTTCTGGAGAAGAAAGGGGTGGGAGGCACAATTTACTGCTCTGTGCACAGAGAAAGGTCCCAGAATGTGAAGCAGCACCCAAATAAAGCAAGTAAGAATAACAGTTAAGACTATGTTACAAGTACTTGAATCTCTTTAATTACTGCACTTATTTTTATATTTTTCTACGCACCAGACATTTCTTCCAGAAGAGAAAAAAAACCATTTAACTAATCACACTTGGATTCTTAAGGATTTTCTATTTATCAGTTTTCCCCTCAGACTCTTTACAGGGTCTATAATGAAAAGAGACCTGTATCAGCTGGCATGAAAACCATGAAACATGAAGCTACTTTGAAAGGAAGATGAAATTAGAGGAGACTCTACATCATGGAGGATCCAGCACTGGATTTGTCCCAGCCCAGGCCTGGGCTCACAGCTCAGCTGTGCTGTACCTGCAGAGCAGATTTTCATACACACTGGACAACAAAAGCTTCCCCAAACCCATAAACTCCTGTGCTCAGGCAGAGAAAAGTGGGAATTTCACTCTCAGCTGAAAAGCACATGGGAGGAAAGGGTCTTCCCAAAAGCTCCCTCAGTTTGGACCCCACTCCCTTGCAATGTTAAGGAGCTGAGTTAGCTGAACCTAAAAATTCCTTTGATCCAAATATTGCTTTCACCACCACAACCCTGAGTGCACAACAGACACAAACAAACAGGTATGGAGAGACTTTCCTTCCATCTCAAAGAACTGCCCACACAATCTGGGGTGCTGTGTGCAGTCAGGATCAAACCCTAATGCTCCAGGCCACCTTTGCTTTGGCAGGACTTTCACCCAAACCAGCAAATCATAGAGCAACAGACTGGTTTTGTTTCAAAGGGACTTTAAAGCTCATCCAGTCCAGGCAAGGACACCTCCCACTGTCCCAGCTGCTCCAGCCCCAGTGTCCAGCCTGGCCTTGGGCACTGCAGGGATCCAGGGGCAGCCACAGCTGCTCTGGGCACCCTGTGATGAATAAAGAACTTCATTCCTAATATCTAATGTCAGCCTGCCCTCCTTCAGCTTAAGGCCATTCCTCCCTGTCCTGTCACTCCATGCCCACAGTCCCTCTCCAGCCTTGTTATAAATCTTCAGAAGTTCAGTATTTATCACCACCCCTGAGTGGGCTGGGGCAGAAACCAAGGCTCAGTGATGAGTTCACAGGCAGGGCTGAGGAGGGGCAGCACAGCCTGGCTCTCACAGCTTCCCTGGTATCTGCCTGTGCCCAGGCTCTGCCTCAGAGGCAGAAGCACTAAAAGCTGCACTCACAAGAACCAATTGAGCACAAGAGCAGAGCAGAATGTGACCCCAGTCATCAACTCCATTCCAGCAGGAGAGCAGCACAGCAGAGATGTAAACACTCCACCAGGGTAATTACTCTGCCAGGCTGGAATTGTTCCATTCTGGGTTGAAAAAAAAGTAGTGCAAGTGAAATAATCACAATTATTTTTTACACCTTCTGCTGATAAAAAGAACATATTTTCATCAAAAATAGTTTTATTAAAGCCAATCTGTTTCATGGGAACATATCCAATGCAGAGAACCTGACAAGCACCTGTCAAAATATTTCAGTTCAGCAATAGCAACTCAGCTAATTTCTATAATGTTTATTCTATATTTAGACATTTATGGTTGTATAGTATTATCTATTCTTAAAGCCAAAGTTGTAACTCTGAAAGTACCTCTCAGTAGGGGAATTCAGGCTCCCCCACGAGCTCTACTTATCAAGAGCATTTTCAGGCTGTATCAGCTCAAAAAAATTGCTGCAAAGATTTTCTTCATGTCTGAGACTACTTAAGCAGTGGGATAGATTGTACTCAGAACTGTGAAAGCCTCAGCATTGGAGATCTTTAAGAAGAGCTTAGGCAAAAACCTGCCAGAAATGACTTAGCAATATCTGATCCTGCCTCAGGCATGGAAGAGGCTGAGTGACCTCCAAGCAGACCTTGGTATCCTCCTCTGCTGTGCTATTACTGCCCCATTAAGCAATAAAAGAGCTGACAAATAAAATCCATCCTGTCTCCCTCAGATGGGTGAGACAGCAAACCCAAATTCAGCATTGCACAGTTACAGGGTTTAGGCTAAAAACCAAATTCAGCATTGCACAGTCACAGGGTTTAGGCTAAAAACCCAAATTCAGCACTGCACAAGTTACAGGGTTTAGGCTAAAAACCCAAATTCAGCACTGCACAAGTTACAGGGTTTAGGCTAAAAACCCAAATTCAGCACTGCACAAGTCACAGGGTTTAGGCTAAAAACCCAAATTCAGCACTGCACAGTTACAGGGTTTAGGCTAAAAACCCAAATCCAGCATTGGACAGTCACAGGGTTTAGGCTAAAAACCCAAATTCAGCATTGCACAGTTACAGGGTTTAGGCTAAAAACCTGCACTGATCTCCCCCATTATTGATCACAAGCATTTAGGGAAAATAAGTCATTACCCCAAAAATCTCCATCTCCCAGCAAGTTTCTTTCTTTGCAGGACTGTATAAATGGTTGCAAGAGGAAACTCAACAAATTTGGGTACAATAGTAAATATAAAAAGCAATTTCTGGGAAAAAATTAGCAGGGGTTTACAGTGCAGAAGTGAAAACACAAACCAACTATAAACAATTTAAATAAAGCACTAATTAACTGGGACAAATAATATTTTAGTTGAAGGAAATTCCCTTCTAACCCACAAAGAAGAGAAGCCCTGCAACATGACTTAACCCTCCCCATTGTAACTGCAGATAAAGCTGAAAACAGACAAAAACTGCACAGAATTGAAAACCATTCATGACAGAGATCCAAGGAATTCAAATTACTTAAAACAAAAGGAAAAAAAAGAAAAATTTAATTCTGAAGTCAGATACCTAAAGGCTATTTGAAATAATGCCTCTCTCCTAGAGACATTTGCCCCCCTCTCTCTGTCACATGAAAAAAACCCAAACAAACAACCAAAAAAACTCCCAAACCTACCATCTGTCATCAAAACATCCCAATTTTATTCACTCTGACTGGCTGCTCTGAAAAATGACAACTTAAAATGTTTCCACCCAGCTAAGATCTCATTTTTTTAAGGGAAAAGCTTACAAGAATTCACCTTCTTTCATGTAAGCAGCATTGAACACAAATATTTTGTACACAGTAAGATTCTTCTTGCATTGCCTGTAGAACAATCAACTGCTGCTATTCCTACATGGAAAAAAAATTCAACTTTCAATGACATTTCTGGCATTTGGCCACATCCTACCAGATTCTAATTTGCTTGTGAAAAACTAAGGTGCTTGAAAATCCTACCTTATTTCACTATTATTTAGATCTTCATGTTACAAACTCTGCCTATTAAATGCTGCATTTTGAGGACACTGTTGAAATCAACTTTATCTCTAAATTGCTACTTGTTAATTACTGAGAAATTTATTCTAGACTAAAAGAAAAGTGCATTTGTAATCTTGGAATTTTTGCTTGTGATCTAATAGCTGGATCAAGAACAGAATAGACAAAAGTCCTACTTTATTCCTTCTGCAACAAGAATTTATTCTAAAATAGTCTGTAGCCTTTCAAGAGGATATAAATGCCTGAAAAAACCTGAAAATTAAAATAATGAGACAGGTAAGGCTCCTGCAGACTGAGAGACCTCAGATCAGTGATGATGTGGAACAGGCACCTCAAGCCTCAACTGGGAGCTGAAAGACCCTGACAGGGATTCTGAAGCTGCAAGGGGAATAATTTTGGAAGTCAGGAGGAAATGCTAAAATCTAGAAGTAAAATCTTTTTAAGTTCTAGCAAATGTAGTTTGGTGACAGCTCTGAAGGCAGGGAGGAGGTGCAGCAGCTGTGCCCAGCCTCTGGCAGCAGCAGCAGACTGGAATTATTGCAGAACAGGCTGGAACAAACCAAGGATGTCTGTGACTGACTGAGACAGATGCAGAGCTTCCCAAATTGTCTGATTATCCACATGAACAGGCACACCTCCATAATGAAATGCATCTGGAATGACTGGAATGATGAAAAGAATAATTTTCAATCCTTCTTACACCACCGAGGGGCTCAGCAGGGGCTGAGCTCAGCAGGGACAGGCACAGCCCCAGCTGGCAAGCCCAGGGACACAATTCCAAACCCAACCAACCCCCTGGGATGCAGTGCCACCAGGATTCAGCAATCACCTGAACCTTTAGGTGACTCCCCAGACTCAGTGAGAGCACAGAATGAGGTGGCAGGAATTGCACATGTGCCAACTCTGCACACAGACAGGGGAGATCCATGCACTGCATTCCAGCCTGGGCTGCAGAAATGGCAGAATAATTCCAATTTATTTCAGCCCTTCTAATGACTTCAACAGGCTGTTGAATAAAACATCCAGCCCATCTCCAGCACACTGAGGAGACAAACCCACTTTTCAGCTGCTGGCAGAATGAGATGAAAAGCAGAAGCAAAGCCAGTTCCCCTTGCAATAACTCACATCAAGTTTCATCAGGGATGAGAGGTCTTTCTTTGCTGCTTCCACGATGGCATCAATGTGTTTGCTGTTACAGGAGTCCTGCACAGCACTGTAATGGAAAACTGCTGAAGGAGTTTCTGTCACTGTCACTGTCTTCTTCAATATCGACTGCAAAGAGAAGAAACACAACAAAGATCAGTTTCAACATCAAACTTGGCACCCACCTGGCCAAAATTTGCTTTTATCATCTACATTCTCTACCCACCACAACTGGTGGTCTGCAAAAAAGGAAATCTAGGTTTCCAAAAAAGCAACAGCTTGCTAACTTCATTATCCCTGTATTTTTCTGCACAGCCTGACACTTGAATCAAACAAAGTTACTCATCACAGCTTGTGAAAGGGAAGGAATAAGAGACTTCAGAAACTGGGCTGTTGCCAGCTTGATGGAACTAAAACTTTATCAATCCTGTACACAAAGATGGAGGAAAAGAAAAAATGTCTGTCAAGGTCACAGTGAGCAAGAGCTCCATTCCAGATTTTAAACTGCAGTTTTATAATTCCAGAGTGTTTTTATGCTCTTGACTTCCAGGTCAGTATTTGTAAAAAGCAGAACACAAAAATAAAAACAGATTTATAAATAATGACTGGAAACCCACAGCTGATACAAGTTTTTAGTTCCTTGCTGTAAAGTACTTCTCACAAATAAAGCATGGTCTGACAAATCCAAATAATCCATTTCATGAATCAGGGCAAGAAAATACTTTAGAAGTTGCAGCAGTGGTTTCCCATTGCTTACCAAGGGAATCTCCACAGAATTTCAAGTTGTGCATTAAAATGACTTGACAGCCACTAAAATCTATGGAAGAACCCCTAAGTTAAAAAAAAACAACAATAATACAAAAACATTCAAGGCAGGTTGGATGGTGTAGAGGAAGGAGTCCCAGGCCATGGCAGGGGGATTGGACCAGCTGGGCTGCAAAGGTCCCTTCACACCCAAACCACTTGGGGATTCTGTAAATCCCAATATCCCAACTCACACAGAGCTGCAAGGGCAGTGCTTTGAAGGGAGGGAGAAAACAAGCTCCAAGCAGGATAGGGAAGGCAAAAAGGAAAAAAAAGGAAAAATGGGAAGAGGAGGGAAAGAAAGAGGAGGGAAAGAAAGAGGAGGGAAAGAAAGAGGAGGGAAAGAAAGAGGAGGGAAAGAAAGAGGAGGGAAAGAAAGAGGAGGGAAAGAAAGAGGAGGGAAAGAAAGAGGAGGGAAAGAAAGAGGAGGGAAAGAAAGAGGAGGGAAAGAAAGAGGAGGGAAAGAAAGAGGAGGGAAAGAAAGAGGAGGGAAAGAAAGAGGAGGGAAAGAGGGAGCAGCAGTCCAGACCCACCTTGGCCACGGCAGGGCTGCCAGCACCATCCTCAGGGGAGAGCTGCACCCTGGCCCTCTCATAGGCCATGTCCATGTCAGACTTGGCACTGCTGGAATTGTCTGCAACAACACAAAAATCTGGTCTGAGCACCTCCTGCACCAAGTGGAGCAACTTTAGCAAGTGGCAGCTTCATGTTCCTGTTATTCCCCAGTTCCTTTTGACCTGGAACTTTCAATCTTCCCATCTGAACTCAGGTGTACAACACGTCCCAGAACTCCTGAATTTGCCCAGGATTGCCCCAAGCTTTGGGAAGTTGGCTTTTGGAACCAACATTTACACACTTGAAGGGCTGTCCATAAATTTAATTTCAAAACCAGAATTTTTATTTCTGAAGGGGCTTCACTCCTATCTCCCACCCCAGCCAGGCCAAGGGAAGGATTCCACTGCCACAAAAATTCAGATCTACCTCAGAGTACTCTTCCCATGTCACCTTGAGGAAATGGCCTTGAGTTCTGCCAGGGGAGGCTTAGATGGATATCAGGAAACATCTTTTCATGGAAAGGGTTGTAAAGGACATGTGGTTGTGGCACTTGGGGACATGGTTTAGTGGGGAACACCAGGGTGGTGCTGGCCTGACAGCTGGACTTGAAGATCTTAAAAGATCTTTGCCAACCTTAACCATAATTCTGTGCTCTACAAATATAAACAAATCCTTGCACATCTCAAACCTGCCCCTGGGATCATAATAAAGTTATTCAATGATCAGCCTCCAAACAAGTTGACCCAAAGTTGATTATCATCAGAACTTACAAGCCATAAGATAAAAATTAAAAATAAATAGTAATGCTGTTGATGCTATGAACTGAATTTGCTACACACTGCAGCATTAAAGACCCTAAATCAGCTACAAAACTGGGATAGCAGAAAGAGCAGCTCCATATGAGCTGATCTGACTCCCTGCCAATCTCCCTGCCCCCCAAATCCAGGGTCAGGCCTCCTGAGCCCCAACACACCAAGTGCATTTTCCATCTGAACACTCAGCTTCAGGCCAGACAAGCCAATTCTGGCCCTGCAGACAGGGAAAGCTTGGGGAAAAACCACCAAAACAATGAAAGACAACTCCTGTTCAGCTTTACAAATAGAGCTGGAAGACTTACTCCAGGGACAATGATGGGGTGAAGCTGTTACATCCAAAAGGTGCTGCTGTTTTATTTCTGCTTTCTAATTCCTGTGCCCCCCAGCCCAGATGCTTCAATGAATTAATTCTGTTTTTCTCCACACAAAGCTAGCACACTTATAAAGCAGAGCAGCCTGAGCTGGCAGAAGCCCATTCCCTCATCTACACAACTGCTATGATTCAAGTTAAGTAACTACACCAAAAAAACCAGAAGAACAAATTACAGACAGCTCCAGGAGCAACTGAGGCAGAAGTGTTTTCTCCCAAAGCAATTTTTAGCAGTGTTTATTAATTCTAACAACAAGCAAATCAAGGAGATGTTGAGATAACAGCACTTGTATGACTCTAACAGTTTTCTCCTCTCTGAATTAATAATAAACATGATCAATATTCCATGGAGTCTGAACACACAGTAAACAGTGGAATAGAATCTGAAGCAAGATCTTGATCTTTTCATTACAGACATCAAGACACTTCCTGTGCAAGCTAAACAGTGAAATCAGCTCTGTTAACTGAGGCAAATCATAATTACCCAAGTAGATATGCTCCTTCTGCCAATAAAAATTAATTTTCTCTCTCTGCTAAGCTCTGTGTACCCTGGCATAACTTTTATGACACATAAAAGGAGAAAGGAAGGACAAATGGACATATCCACTGAGGGGTTTGCAGGGATCCTTCCACATTAAAACTCCTAAAAGCACACAAGGACTGTCCCTGAGAATGGCACAGGGCTGCACAGGCAGAGCTCACTGACCTGCCTCCCTTACCTGGGGAAGGGGCTGTGTTCAGGGCAAGGATTAATTAATTTACCACTGAACCAAGTCTGCTGGGGTGAATTTTATAATTCCTAGTGCAAGACAACCTCACACACATGGAAGCCAAGCCAAGGCCTGTGTGGGCCAGTCAGTATTTTCTGTGAATTTGTCTCCCTGGCTTAGAAAGATGATCTACTGACCCTAGACAAAATCCTATTTCTCCATCACATCCACCCCTCTGGACAGTACCATGGAAACCATGACAAAAATCTAAGTGGGACCCCTTACACCTGTCCAGCAGCAACTGAGCAGGAAACAAATCAGCCCTTCAATGGTAAAATTGAAGGAAATCCCCACTGCTCTCCCCTGTGCACACCAGAAACTCCATGTGGCAGCAACAGGTGACACAAACCTTACCTGGGGACAGCTCTCAGTGCTGAGGGCTCCCTCAGCCTGGCTGCCTCCTTATCTCCAAACTCTCCAACCCCCCATAGTATGTTCCTTTCTCCTAAGTCACTTAATAGCCATGGTGAGCAATAAAAGCATCTTCTGAAGCACCCAGGGCACTCTTATTCCACTGATGACACATTTCTCTATTAGCAGTGCCTGAGCATGACCTTGGAATTCCCTCACAGTGGTTAATTCATTACTCATCTCACAGACACACGTGCCTGTGTTCTGTGATTCCCACAAGAACAAGTTTCTTCACCTTGGAACACAAAGCTGCCCTAAACACCAGGCCCAGAGGAAAATGTCTACAGTGGAGCAACTGAAGTTCCCCAAAATGATACTGCAGCATCAAACCAGCTCAGCCTCATTACTGTCTCCTCAGAGCATCCCATGATCCATCACCTTTATTATCCACTCCAAAGAACATTCCTCTAAAAGCAGCAAAGCCATCTAATGTGCTTTTTGGGACAATCAGCCAAGCAAGAAACATGTGCCATCTTCTATGTGAAAGATGATGGCCTATCATCATAATTCAGTTTGTTTCAGTGATATCAATTAATAAAGCTCTTCATTTGCAGGTCTTGGAAGCCAAATGATGTTCCCATTGCTGATAATGACAGCAGGGGAATGCTCTCTGGGATAACAGTCCATTTGTTACTAAATCATCTTTTGACCAATGAGTTAGGAAGCAGCACCACTGCAAGACAATTATCTGCCATGAACAGGACTGCAAGATGATTATCCACCATAAACAGGAAAATTATCTAGCCCAGCACTCCAGAGATCATGTGGTTTCTCCCAAGATTAGATAAATTACATATTTCCCACAATTTTGCCAAGCACTACTTACTAGAAGCCTCTGTAGACCCTGCATAGGGAGGTGATGAAAGGCTTCTTCTGAAAACATGCTCAGAGTTTTCTGCACCAGAAATCTTCAATGTATCTGAAATTTAAAAACAAATGGTATAAACACAAGGTATCCCTTAATAAAGTAAGTTTCACTAACAAGAACCTTGAACTACCCACTATTAAAGGCTGACTCAAAGATTCTGAAACACTGACATTAAGTATTGTTTAAACCTCTTTCCTGGTTTTGATTTAATTAATCTTTTTCCATCTGCAGAGGCAAAATTCAGCTCCATCTACTTTCTGGCTTTACCTTCAGTACTGAGTCTTTAGGCTGAAAAGACACATATCCAGCAATTCTTCTGCTGGTGTCTACAGTGCTGAATTTTCCCAACTCCCTCCCTGCATTCTAAATGAGGAATCACTTATTTTCCCCTTTCTTCATCCCTCAGTATCACTAAGAACACAGCAATATTTCCCCACTGAAGCTAAGGACTATCCAAAGGCTTCAATCTGAAATTAATCTAAGCCAATCCTTAGCTACTCTGACCAAATAAAACCCCTCTGATCAATAGCAGCAATATCAACAGTGGAACAAATGCAGTGAAAGGACACAGGGGAATGGCCTCAAGCTGAAGGAGACTGGATTTGGGGAGGAAATTCTTTACTATTAAGGGCAGTGAGGCCCTGGCACAGGTGCCCAGAGCAGCTGTGGCTGCCCCTGGATCCCTGGCAGTGCCCAAGGCCAGGCTGGACACTGGGGACAGTGGGAGGGGTCCCTGCCATGGCAGGGGTGGCACTGGGTGAGCTTCAAGATCCCTCCCAGCCCAAACCAGTCTGGGATTCTGTGAGGAGTACCAAAACTACAGAATATCCCAGAGGACAGTTCCCCCATGTTCCCAGAAGCATTACCCATTTCCAGTGCTTCCCCAGACTTTTCAAACTTCTCTCCACGATCCTCCTCCAGAGCACTGGGCATTTGTCTCTTCCCTGCCTTGCTGGTGCTGCCTCCTGTGGGTGACACTGCTCAGGGAGATCAGAGGGATGGCTGGGCTCTGCTGGGAGCAGCAAGGGGACACACACACATCAGCCACCCCTCCCAGGTGTGCCACACCCTGCAGCCTGCACAGACCTCCAGCTGCTGCTCAGCTTCTGCTGACCAGTCCTAGATCCCCGAGGATGGCTTGCCCTGGGATCTGCAGCTCCCCCAGTGCATCCCAGCAGGGCCTGGCATCTCCCAGCTGACACCTGGAGCATTCCTGACCCTCTGCCAGCACGGGTGCAGCATTTTCCCACTGCTCCAGGCAGAGGTGACACCAATACCCAACACCAGAAGTGCTGAAGCACACACACCCCTCTGGAATGATGCACTTGGGAAGCTGAATCCTCCCCACCAATTCCCCAGGCATCAGTGCAGGCTGGGTTTTATGGGCTGGTTTTACAAGTGCCTCACTCCTCAAGCACTGCCATTATGAAATTATTATGTAGCACTTGCTTTATGACCTTCTGGAAGCAGGAAATCCTCCCTGTGCCCTGCCAGCAGAGCTGAGGGCCTGCCCCCCAAACTCACACAGCTGAAGAGCTCCGTGGTCAGCCCCAGGTAGTTGTGCAAGGCCAGGAATGTCACCCTCTGCAGCCTCACCATGATGATCTGCACACAGGGAACAGAGAAGCCATGGCAATGGATTTAGCATTCTCCCACACTTGTTCTGGCATTTAGAGACAATCATGCACCAGAGTACCTGAAAGCATTCTATAAAATACAGACTGTACCCTAAGCTGAAATTCCTTTTTAGCAGCTGATAAACTGAGACAGAGATACATTCAAATGATTTACCAATGACTTCACAATCATTTGATGCACGAGAATCCAAAGTATTACTCCCAAACACCAAATGCTTTCTGTTTTCTATAAACACCAATAATAAAAATGCCTTGAAATAGAAGTATTTGCTTTCAATTTTATTCCTCATAAAAAAAATTATTCCAGCTCTCCCCATAGAGAGCCTGTCCCACAAGCACTCAAACCTAACACTGGAATCAGTGGCACCTTCCCCTGCCCTGCCACCAATTCCCACTCCTGAGCCATCCTATCTTCTGTGTCAGCTCTCAAAGAGCAAATTAATTTGGTGTTAATGATCTGTTCTCCTTCAACCAGCAGCATGAGGAGGTTCATGTGCTGCTCATAAATCATCCAGAGACCAGAACAGTCTGCAAGGACAAACAGATTCAGAAGTGACAGTAAAGCAGAAGGATGGCCCAGAGTGACTTGTGGGGTCACCCTGTGGCTGCTACACCTGTGGGACAAGGTGGAAATCCTCAGTCCTGATCCCTGCACATCCCACCTGCAGGAGATGCTCACTTGAGAGCTGCCTGAGCCCCTGCAAAGCAAGGTGAGCACAGAACTGACACAAAGCACAGCTCCTCCCTCAGGAGCTGACAGAGGCTTCCCAAGTGAAAATTCACACATCAGTCTGAATTTTGAGACTTACAAAGCATCAGCTCTCAGCAAACAGCTCCTGAGGGTGCAGCAGTCAGTCCTGTTTCAGGACATGTGACAGTCTGTCCAGGACCCTCAGCCATTCTGGAGCCCTCCAGAGCTGCAGAGCCCACACCAGCACCTTCTACTCCCCAAGGACCAACACTCACACAGCAGGTCTGGCTGGCAGAAACTCAATTAATGGGGATATACAGATAAATAAATTATTTTTGCCTGTTTGGGATAATGCTGGATTATCAACAGCCAGGAGAACAGCAGAACAAGTCCAAACCTTCATAAGCTGTGCTGAGCAGTTCTGTACCTACCAAAAGATGGATGATGAGGCTTGCTGAGCCTCTAAATCTCCTCCTGTAACCTGGAAATGAGAGTGGCTCCCCTTCCCCCTCTGCTCTACCCACCTGCACCACTCTGACAAGGGTTTCAGGGTATTTCTGGAACACATCCTGGAAGGCACTGGCTGGAAGCCTCAGAATTGTGGATGGAGAGGCTGCTCGGGCCGAGACGGTTTTATAGGGAGCAGGGTGACCCTAAGAGAGTTCAGAGACACAGGGTTAATCCATCAATTGTCCAACCCAATTCCTCCCAAATTCCTGCTGTGCTGCTGTCTGTGTCTGACAGAACAGTCTGACCACAAAAACCTGAGCTGGTGCTCCATGACCACAGGGGGAGGCAATAAGGGAGAATTCACACCTGCATTAGGGACAGGGCAGGGAAATAAGAGCTCCAGGAGCTGGATCAGGGTGAGGGAAGTGCCAGGCCCAGCTCTGACACAGTTTTATTACAGAGCCAGCCTTCAGAAACATTGAAATCCCAGCCAGTCAAGGCTGCAGAGAAAAGAGGGTTTGTTGATTTTATTATCTGTACTGACAACCAAGCTATTTGCTGCAGAACCAACCCCAGACTCACACAACCAGTGAAAAACACAACAAACTATACAATAATTACAGACATAACAGAGCAAGAAAAAAGGCAGACTTCTTGTGTTTTAAAATATATATACATATATCTATATTTATATATATATGAAATATTCCATGTGACAAAGCCAAACAGCTTCTCTTTGCTGGAGACAAAGACTTTGAATTACAAAGAATTACTAGAAGAATTACAAAGAATTACTAGACTTTCCTGCTCAAAGGACAGATGGAGAACTAACAAACAAATGAAAAGTGGGTAGAATACAGAGATTTTTTTCCACACTGGAAGGCAAGCCTCTGGGTTTGAATTTTCCCCCTTAAATGAGAATATATTGTAACAAAAATCTACTGCCAAACACTTGGATTAAAAAACCAGACAGACAATGCCCCTTTTACCCACTCAATAAATGCTGGAAGCAACATCTCTAACTCATAAATTAATTTACTAATCCATCAAACGTTGATTTACACAGTATTTATAAGATAAAATTGGCTTTTCTGCAGCACAGAGCAGGAGAGAAGGAAAAATTGAGTTTCTATTTTAACAGCACCTCAAGCTCCAGCAGCTTTTCCCCCTCCTGAGCAACACAAGGCACCTTTTTCCCATCACTGGCACACAGATGTTAAATGCTGATTACAAACCAAACTGCCTGCAAGACTTGCAGAGCATCACACAACTCAACACGAGCACTTTGAAGGAATTCCTGCCTAAAGAACCCAGCAAAACCAAAGAAGAGACTTTCTCTAATCACTCTGGAAAATAAAGCTGCAGCTCTGTCTGCCTGCTGGTCTGGAAGGCACCATGAAGCAGATTCTAAAATTAAATTAAATTAATTGGAACCAATATCTTAATTACACCAACTTCAGCTGACCTTTTTATAAAATCTGGGGATGATATTAATAGCTTTGATTTTCAAGTTCCTGAGGGAGCTGAAATTTTAAACATCTCTTTGACCTACAGTGCAAAGCTGCCAGTGTCCTCAATTTTCCCAAGTTTCTTTTAATTAAGTACAGAAATTAACAAATAACATTTCTGTGCTTTGGCTGTACCCCAAAATAAATGCAACAATCCTTTTTTACAGACCAGTTTAAAGTCTGGCTGTACATGAAGTATTAATTTGGACTTCTACTTACATGTAAAAGAAAATGTGTATAGTCTGCTTTTAAGCACTGCATTTACCATCAACTGTATTTCCTACCAATCTCTACAGCAAATATATAGGAAAAAAATAAGGAAATTATTAAATCTTTAGCTGCTGGACAAGGATAAGCATCAAGTTTAATGATGTTTCATGAGTTATTCCAAGGAGCAAACTCAGCCCTGGGTATCCCAGAACTCTGGTCTCCAGTCTACCCAGTAAAGTCTTTGGGTTTTTCTGGCAAGTGCTCAGTGCTGACAACCTCAGAAAAGCAGTGTTAGGATAATAACAGATAACCATGCAGAAGCCTTTTTCTCCAAAGAACAGCCCATTCCTCCAGGTTTTCAGCATATAATTTTGCCTCTTTGAGATCCCTGCATGAGAGCAGCTCTCCTGAAAGGGCCAACACCACAGCTAATGGGGCTGGAGCAGGCAGAGCTGGCAGAGGAGTGTGAGGAGGAAATGTTCCATAATTGTCACTTCTCTCAGATCTAATGCCACCAGCAGCACAGGGAGAATACCATGCTCAAATTATACTATTTTGCAATCACACACCGAGATGACAAGAACAGTTAAGTTATAATCAGTTATGAAACAGGTTTTTTTTTTTTCAACAGAGAACTTTTTGTTCTCAGGGCAGGTAACTACTTCTGTCTTGTTCCAAGAGCTGAAGCATCACCTCTGAGCAGCAGCTGAACTCAGGTGAGAGCTTATGGCAAAATCAAGTTTGGTCAATAAATCTGCTGCCAGAGACAGGGATGTTTCACACTCTCCCACCTGCAGTGGTAGCTCCTTTTTGGACCCCAAAATCTGGAACGTTCTCCCCATTTCCATGGGTGGTTTTTGTCTTCCTTCACTCCTTCCTGACATCCTCTACATCAACACTGCTGCACCCAAAGCTCTTGCAGCCATCAATCACTTCTTTATAACCTCATCTATCTTGTCAGCCCTGCAGGCTCACCTTTATCCAAGTGTTTTTCCAGCTTCTTTTAATCCTGACTTTCATTTTTCCCTCCCTCAATCACTGCCACTTGATCAATATCCCTTCACAGCCTCTTCTTTTTCCAACTTTCTTATTCCAACTATGCCACCAGGCCCTAGTTTTCCTAAGAGCATCTCCACATGGAGGACAAGAGCAGAGTGAACCCCAAATCTCCAGCAATCAGCATCACAGGATGCAGGACCAGCTCACTCTGATGAACACTGACTGCTCTGGGAAAAGCTCTGGCTGCACACACAAGAGCTGCTGAAAACAGAGACATCAACAAGGCTCAGCTCAGAGATTTCTTTGGTATTAGAGGCAGCAGTATCAAGTCAGAGCCATGAACTGTTCCAGAATACCAGGAAAGGGCCTGCAGCTACTTGGACTCAAAAGCTCCCAGTTTCTCCCCAGAGTTTGGAGAAAGCAGCATCAATCTGTTCTCAGAATAAGGGAGGCTCGTGTCACAGCTGCTACCTTTGGATTTAGTAGAACTAAAGGGACTTTTTCAGTTTAAAAGCTGAAAGATTCAATTAAAAAAGTACCTCTGGTGTGACCTTTCTTTTAGGTCACCAACAAGATCTTGTCACTTCTTACAGCAACCTCAACTCTCAACTAACTGAGGGACCAGCCTGACATCACATGCTGCAAAATCAGCCAAAACAATCACAAACCCAGCTCAGACAACTGAAACCCTCTCTGAACACAGCCTTTCTTCACAGCAGAGCCATGTGTTTGGCCTGCAGAGAAATCTGATTCAGGTTTAGGTATCTGCAGCATGTTCTAACACTCACTCACTGATTTGGGATGACACTGAGGGGTCTCCTCTATTCTGATCCAGTGCTACTTTTTCTCTCCTTGCCTATTTTCATGCTACTCCTCTACCTAAAGTGTGCAAGGAACAAAAGGAAGAGGAAAAACAGCAATGAAATAAGCAGTTCACAAAGCTGGGAAGTGAGGAACAAAAGAGTTGTAAAAATAAATGAGAACAAGTTTAGCAAAAACTATTTCAAGGTTTTTTCATTACAGATTCCTCTGCAGACTGCTAACTCTGTTCAGCACACTTTCAATTTTTTTTTCCTTACCAGTGGTACAACTAATGGGAAAGAGAAAAAAAAGACAGAATGAGAATTAAAACTGAAAAAAAAACCCAATAAGATAAAAAATGAATGGCAACCATTTTTCTAAAAACAAAACCATAAAGCACTGCTATACAATGATTTCTTTTCTTACATTCCTTTTGAACAAGCAAGAACATGACTGGTATTCATGTTCCTTTATGATAGCCCTGCTCTACAAAATATTGTCATGAAGAAAATTTACTGCTGGAAGCAACAAGGGCAAAGGTACTAATATGGATTTTAAAAGATATTATGAATTTGAAAGCAAGAACTAACTTGTACAGTCCAAGTTATTCCTTTTCTACAGAGAAAACTGTGACCAAGCTTAAAAAATGTTCTCACTCTCAACAGGTTTTATGGGAGCTACAGACATAAAAATAGAGATTTACAGGAATTGTGGATGTAGAGGTGAGTGCCTGCTTTTGGAAGTGGCAAAGAACACTTCAGAGAATCCTTTAGCTATTCACACACAGAGCAGTGGCACCTTTTGGTGCACAGAGACAGCCAGGCATGGCAGAAACATGGCAAAGTTAAACATGAACAACTTTCTGATTAGATTTATCTTCATCCTCTCAAATCCCATCCTATCAAAATCCTTCAAGAAAACACCTTCATAGTTTGTGTACTATCAAACATTTGAATTCAACACCTTCCATTTAGGCATTCCTAAAGGGATTTCAGCAAAACCATCAGTCTCATTCCAACTAAACAATTTTGCACTGAACAGGATCAGCACTCAGCTCACCTTGGCCCCTGCCAAAGGGCACAGCCCTCAGCTGGCCACCAGCACCACTGGTATTACAAAACAAAATCAACCCAAAACTGGTTTCACAGTATAATTACAGTACTAACAACTGTCAGATTTATTTTCATTAGACTAAATAAAACCAAATGCATTAAGCAACCCATCAAACAGACTGCTGGGCCCCAGCCTGGTCCTGCTCCTGCCTGAGCTGTGATTTGAGCAAATTAAACTGTAATCTCAGTTTTCCAGACAGAAAGGGATCATTCAAATCCTAATCAGGAGTACACATTTCACAACCACCCTCCACACCACAAAGCTGTGAAGGCCTGGAAGGAGAATTTATTTTAAAAAAAACAACCCATTTTGCATTTCTGATTCTTGCCTAGGGATGTTGAAGGCTGCTTCCCCTGGCAGCTGGAGGGAGCAGCAGGACTCACCGTGATGACATCCAGGATGCTCAGCAGGCTGTGCACGCTGTCCCCTGCCAGCACCTCCTTCACCACCACCTCTGTCCCATCCTGCAAGCACACACACAGTTACTGCAGCCTCACAGCTGCATTTTGGCAAACCTGGAGCATTTCAGAAAGCTTGGATGCTTCTTTTCTCTCTGTTCTGGTGGAAATGTGCTAATTCCAACCAGAGTTTTAAGCCAACGTTCTAAAAGTGATAAATTAAAAGAAACTACAAGCCAGTTTTTTCCAGGGATGTTGTGACCTGCTTGTCTTTTCTATGTAATACCAACAAAACAAAGCTTCCTTCACCCAGAGGCAGAATGAGTTCCCTTTACTGAGGGGTTACCTGCCAAGAGGAGCAGCAGAATGTAAAAATACACAGAAATCAGCCAATTTGATATAATTTCCAAACACAAGCTCTCTGAACTTTCAGCCACTGGAAAACTGTTCACATCCAAAAGTTAAACTCAAAGTTCAGAAAGGTAGAAGGTAAAAATTAAAAATGTAACTTGGCAGAAGGGATCACAAGGACTGGTGCTCAACATTACAAGACTCACATGGAAAACAAACCACCACTTTTGTTGCCTTGCTTACCCATGTGGATGATTCAGATACCCCTTTAGGGCCCCCTTGGAAACTTATCCCTTAGATAAGAAATCCTTCCTTAGGATGACTCATACTAAAGAAACTTCACCCCCCTGCCAAGTTATCTTTTAGTGTTTTAATTGATCCTTTTTTCTTTTAAGTAACTGGTCACCTCTTTACCTAAAACCTTAAGTAATTGGATAGTCTTCAACTTGTACCTTTACTGGTCACTTCTCAAGCCACCTCAACCCTATAAAACCCCTTTGCTATTCTGTGTATTTGGATTTGCTGTTGGACTCCTTCACAGAAATGAAATTGCCTGCAGAATTTCTGTGCAGCTTTCCCAGATTTCTTCCTCACTGGCTAAGAAGTGCTGCAAGCAGAATGAAATCACAAAAGAGCTGATGGCCTAAGCCTAGGCCTTGCTTGCACTGAAGCACTCTGTAGCTGACTCTGCCTAAGGCAGCCAGGAGATCTGTTCTATTCAGATTTTATCTGGGCTTGCTGTGGCAGCCTGGGGCAAAACCCCAGCCTCAGTGGCTGCATACCCAGAAGTGAATCTGCCTCTTCCACCCCCAGACAAAGCTGGACTGCTCTGAGGTGAGCTTGGTCCCTCCTGCTCTCTGTGCCCAAATCCTTCCTGTAACAACCTTTCCAAAGGTGAATGTTTCCAAGCCCACCTTGCACCCTGCCTTCCCTCAATAATTTCTGCATTTCCTGTGAGGATATTTCCAGCTGCCTCATCAGCTTTGTGTTCTGCTCTCTCATCTGAGACACGAGGGACCAGAGCCACAAACCTCGATCTTTACAAACACCACGGCCCCGAAGAGCTGGCATTAATCCCTCTTAAACCACATGTCTAATTTTAATCAATGCTTAATGATCCATGCCAGCCTATCTGCTGTGCCAACAGATTTCTCTCAGGAAGTGCAGAGCAGTGGGTTCTTACACTTTCTTGGATGCAAACTTCCAGCTTTCCATCCTGCACCACGTAGATGCTGTCATCCAGCTGCCCTGGACGGAAGATGTACTCGCCCTCGTGCAGCTGCACAAAGAACATGTGCTTGCACAGCTCCAGGAACAGGGGCTTCTCAAAGTGCCCAAGCACCCTGCAGCAAAGAAAATGCAAAGGGAAAACCTGAAATCACCACAGTCCTTGGAAAATCCTTCCTAAGTTAGCCAAGCCCCAGGTGTGACGGGCAGAGGAAGCCCAGAAGAGTGGCTGCAGGGATGGAGCCCCAAAGAGCTCCCCAAAATTAAATAAGGTGCAAGAGCAGCATGAAACACAGAGCTGGGAATGCTGGGGCTCCTTTAGGACCCCTCCAAGGAATGCAGGCTTCCTCCAGCAAACACCAGCACAGCCTGTGGAGGGGAACAAAATTAAAAACCTGCCAGACACACTCTGGGAGAAGTTACCCCAGGAAAGTTCCCCTTTTAGTGCAGCTGCCCTGTCTGTGGAAGCAGGACACAGCAGAAATACTGAACAGAGGGAAAAGCTCCTGTCATCTGCATGTAATTGCAAGTTTGGAATACTCCATCTCCTGCACCTGGACTCCAGTTAGTCACTGCCAGGCAGAGAGAAATATGGATTTCACACCTGATCCCTCTGCACAGAGCTCCAACAGCTCACATTTATCAAGATCAATCCATCAAATCCTACTGCAACATCAATTAGTCATAGGAGATCATAATTCCACAGTAGCAAGTTCAGATGACTGAAAATGCATTTTTATTTGAGAATGTATGACCTTTAGGACTACATTATATCACAACTGGGAGGAAAAATTAACATCCACAAGCAAAATCAAAACTACAGATTGGAAGATCTCCTCCTCTTTGCTATGTCAGCAAATTTAACCCCTTGCTGAAAGGGCACAGAGACCATCCCTTTTTCTTAGTCTGCCAAAGAGCTGTGGGGATTAATTGACTTTGATTTATTTGCAACCTTTTCAGGCAGAGAAGTAAAAGATTCTGCAGCCCAGGGAGCTGTCAATATGGTATCCAATTAACATTTACCAATTATGATGCTTTTCTATAAAAAAAAAAAATCATCTGATAGAGCCTAAACAGAAGTTTTAATATGCACTACATCTGTTCATGTTAGAACACCTTTATTTGCACTGCTCCCAAACTCAGGCAACAAACCTAGCTTCCTTTTTTCCCCATCTCTTTTTTAAATTTTTAAAACAAACTCAGGTATTTTCTAGAAAATTCAAAGTCATTTATTCTGTCCTTATGCTCAGATGAATTTCAGTCAACTCCCTCAGGATTCTGACCATGCAATTGTAAAATCTGAGATCTGACACAAACTGTCAAATGTTTACATCACTTAAACATCCATCAAAACCAAACTCTACATTTCTCTTCCCATTTAACATTACCTGACATTTTTAAGCATGTACAGGACTTCTGATGGCAGGTGGGAATTCTTGACATCAAATTCAGTCAGATCTGCCTCTAGCAAAGAAGGAGGAGGTTCTTTCCTCTGCAGAGTTGGACATTCCTTCTTAATACGCAGAATCCTACAAAGGAAAATGGAAGTTCAGATGTTCCCTCATCTGTACTAATAGGAAATATTAAATTTGTACTAACAGGAAATGTTAAATAAGAATATAGTAAATACTAAAACTCACCATCCCAAGCTACACACTATCAGTTAAAACATTCCACCCTGCTGCCTTTCCTCACCAAAACCATCCCAGTTCAGCAGACCTCCCAGCTGACAGCACTGGGAAAAACCAACAGCTACAGAAAAGGGCTCTGCTAGGGATAAATTCAAACAAAAACCCCAATCCAGCCCTCATGGTGTGAATTTTCCCTCTTCCCAAAGTCCCAAGTACCTTTTAGCCAGAGATAAAACCTTTGGCCCGTTTCCGCATCCTCTGGCGAGGGACGGTGTTCCCAACCAGAGAGTTGGGAAGAGTTGTAACCTAGGAGGAAATAATGGACACAAAAACAGTCACAAAGCCCCAAAACCAAAAAAAAACCAACCTGCTAATTCCAACTCTGCTGAGGCACCAACATATTTACCAGCCATTAGAGTGTGAGCAGAGTGGAGAGCTCATGTAAGACCTTGGAGGATTGGAGTATCTACTTCAGGATCACTTCCTTTCTATAAAGTATATTTTGATTTTACCAATCAACTACTGCAGTGCTAATGGATGCTAGAGGGGAAATGAGTGTTTCTCATTCAGCAGCACTCAGCATCAGGAAGAGGAGTAAGGCACTGATCTCTGCTCTGTGACAGGGACAGCAGCCAGGGAACAGCTGGGGCTGGGCCAGGGCAGCTCAGGCTGAGCTCAGGGCAAGGCTCTTCCCCCAGAGGTGCTGGCACTGCCCAGGCTCCCCAGGGAATGGGCACGGCCCCGAGGCTGCCAGAGCTGCAGGGATGGACAGGGGGGATTGTTGGGGGGTCTGGGCAGGGACAGGGGGGATTGCTGGGGGGTCTGGGCAGGGACAGGGGCTGCACTGGCTGATCCTGGGGGGTCCCTTCCCACTGAGGATATTCCAGGATTCTATCTGGCTGTGATGGTGACAAACCAAGGCTTTTCCTTGCATTCCCTAGTTCCCAGGTGCCACCCTCTGGAGAAACACCACAACTGCTACAGCAAGAAAATCCCTCAATAGGTATGTTCAAAACATTCCCAGCTCTCCATTTGTTACCCAAAGAGTTGAATCTCTGTAAAAATTTTCTGTTGCAAAAGGAATCTTTGATTAGTTTGGAGGGACTTTTTTTTAAAAGTAAAATCTTGGTATGTTATCAAAAAACCATGAAGTGCAACTCACAGAAGTTTGAGTATAACATTCTCCACCTTACTTTGAAAGAAAAACAAAAATATCTAAAACTTAAACAAAAACTACTTTAAATTATTTGCCCATGTGGAATTCTAAGCATTCTTTACTTATGTGAGTTACATATAAACAGCTTGGTTAAAAATTATTCAAATTACAAAGTCGCACATGAAAATCACGAATATTAAAATCATGAAGTTGCACATACAAAATTTCCCCTCATTGAACACTTTTTTGGCTGAGATCTACTTAAAGGCTGCCATGCAAGATTCAGGGAGCAGCCACCCCCTCCACAGTGAAACAGCTCCAGCACTGAATATTAAACCCAACGGTGTCTAACTAAGTCAAAGTGTTGGAATTCACCTCAATGAAGTGTGGGAGGCAGAGGCTGGGGCAGGTCACAGCAGGAAGTGTTCCTCCACACAGGCTGACTAAGGATGGTTACTTCCCTGTACCTTATTTTTCTACAGATGTTGGTTTTCAGGGAGTGCACACCTGGACTTGGCAGCACAGGGAACAGCCAGAACCCTGGCAGGGTGGGCAGGGCTGGCACAGGGTGCCCAGAGCAGCTGTGGCTGCCCCTGGATCCCTGGCAGTGCCCAAGGCCAGGCTGGACATTGGGGGTGGAGCAGCCTGGGACAGTGGGAGGTGTCCCTGCCATGGCAGGGGGTGGGATGGGATTTAATGTTCCTTCCAACCCAAACCAGTCTGGGATTCTGGGATGTTTAAACCATCATTAACTCCCTACAGGATCAGATACTCATTGATTTATTGATACCCTCATTGACTGCAAATATTTTTCAGAGAGGAAAGGTTTGGCTAGAAGGAGAAGCTCCTGCTGCTCCATCAGCAACTCAGTCAGTATTGCAGGAGTTCTGAAACATCCACAAAATCCCAGTGAGATTTTTATGGGTTGAAGAACCTGGGCCAGGCTCCACAAGTGAAGCATTGCAAACTTTCCACCTCCCAGACTGGATTTTACCAGTGCCCTCACCTTCCTCATGATCTTCCTCCCGTAGAACATCACTTTGTCCCTCTTGCGAAACCTGTACTGAGGCACGTGTGGCTGGAGTTGTTCTGAAACAGAAGCACCACATCAGAAACCACCTTCAGCAGCTGGGAGAGCACTGAGCCCAGCTTGGGGCCTTTGCTGCCTCAGAGCAGCTCCTGTGGGCAGAGTTTGGAATTTAAACCACCCTGGGATCCCTCATTGCCCAGCTCTGGCCAAGCCACACCAAGGCAGGGCTGCCCTGAGGCTCCACCTCAGCCCAGAGGAGAGAAACAAAGGCTCTCTGAACAGACAGAAGGGTTGGGTAGCTTTAATCTCCATTTCTCCTTCTGTGACAGTGAAATCACAGTAGGGCTGAAATCATCTGCAGAATTCACAACTGATCCCGAGGCTGACACTGCTCACACAGCACAGAAATAAAACCTACAGGTCCTGCAAGTGACAGTTCTGGGGTCACACCTGGGGAAGTGAATCAGCACAAGTTCTCCATCTCTTAAAGCTGTTGGCCTGCAAGAACCACACCTCTACAGCAAACAACCACCACAGAAAATTACAAAAAGACTCGAGATTGATGGAAAAACTTAGACGGTTATCAAGTACTTACTAGACTGTCTCACTCTTCTGTACACGACAAACACAACAACTGCTATAAGCAACAGTGCAACTGCAGCTCCAATTGCAATTCCAGTCAGCTGGGAGAGGAATTTAGGGAAAGAGAAGTTAATAAATTTCAACTACAGAAGTTACTACGTACTTTTCAAAGGTGTGAAGAACATTCAACTCAGTGAGATGTCTAAAAGGGCAAGCATGTTCATAAATATTTAATTTTTAATTCAAACATCACATGTGAGAGAAATTTAAACTGCATCAGTGACCAGTCCTAAGATCACATGCGAAATATTCCATGTTTTTCTTCCCAAAGATCTGTGAGCTGATCAACTCATGGAGGGCATGAAGGGACAGGACAAGGGGGAATGGCCTTAAGATGAGGAGGGCAGGGTTAGATGGGATCTTGGGCAGGAATTGTTCCCTGGCAGGGTGGGCAGGGCTGGCACAGGTGCCCAGAGCAGCTGTGGCTGCCCCTGGATCCCTGGCAGTGCCCAAGGCCAGGCTGGACACTGGGGGCAGTGGGAGGTGTCCCTGCCATGGCTTTGAGGTCCCTTCCCACCCAAACCATTCTGGGATTCTAAATAACAGGAATTAATTCCAGCCTCATGCACAGTGACAGCAAAGAATCAAATGCTCAGACTTTGGCAGTCCCTCAGCAGAGCTGCTGGAGCTCAGGAGAAGCTGCTCTGGATGCACCCCCACCCCTCAGCCAGCTGACTGCAGCTCTCCTTTACCATGGTGGTCTGGATCCTGTCCTCCACAAACTGCAGGATGGGGGTCCCACCTCCTGGCAGCAGAGCCTGGCACCAAAAGGAAGGTGAAATTAGTTTCCCACAGCTGGGAAAAAAGCCCACATCAAAAACATCTCAACCAACTGGATTGTGTTTTTCTTTGACTTATAACCCACTTTGCAAACAAAAACATCCAGTGGAAAGGGATCAGTAGGGGAGTTTTGTGTTGCTGTCAGCTCAGTGCATTCCTAAACAGTCCCAAACCAGGGTCAAACAGTGAGATGAACACTTTTTATAATCATTCTGTGTTATTCAGAGCAACAAGGATGAGAATGGAATGCAAAGGACTTTATGAGACTGAGAAAACAAGTCATAAACCAGCATACTAAAGTCATCATAAAAAGCAGATGATGCACTTGAGCTCAGGTGTGCTGAACTAGGACTCAGGAATAACACCCAGAACCTAACACAGTCTCACAAATGCCAATGCAAAACTTAAGAGAAAGGGGGAAAAAAAGCAAAACAACTCTCAGGAACAAGTGAAAACAACGTGAGTACAAGGACAAATACATCCCACTCTTCTCTTGAATTTTAATAGCCCTTGAACCAAGCACTACACACAGCTCTGGTCCCATTCCTGCTCGTGGTTCCAATCTGGATGACAGCTGAACTCAGCTTTGCCACCCAGAGAAAAATGAAGTGTACACCAAGTCACCAAACTGGTCTCTCTAATGGAATTCATTCCAGTTTTACAGCACAAAGGAAACTCCTGCCAGACCAGTCACCTCACACAGATCCCTGTGCTCACTTTGCCTTCTCAGGTCACTTCAGCACTTCAATGTTTATCTTCCCAGCATGAGTCAAACTAACTCTGTCACTACTGTTATCAGACTACTCAAGGGATTGCAGTGAAAAGCCACAAAATTGTGAAAAAAGGAAGAAAAAGCTGAAGGTGTGTCAGCAACAGGCACAACACCTGGTGACACAGAGTTCCTGGTGGAAGTCTGTTGTGGTCACTTAATGTATTTATTTCCTCTTGACAGTGTCAGGGACACTGGGACAGTTCTGCTGCTCCCCAGGTCTATATGATCTCATATAACACCAAAAATAGTAATTGCCAGCTAACACTCACACTGCTGCTACAAGAGAAGCAAACCCACAGGAAAAAGAATAAAACACAAACATGCCCAGGTTGGGGCAGTGCAGAAAAGCAACAAGGGAAAGAAGAAATGCAGAACTCCAAGAACCACTGAGAGGTTCTTGCTAAGTTTTCATCAGTGACAACATGATATTCCCCTGCTCAGACTCAGGGGGGATCTTTCCCAGCTTGGACAATCCTTGTGGACAAGCAGAGGAAGCAAAGCAGCCAGGCTGAGCTGTGCAGACACCTGAGACGTGTCAGTGATTGCTGTGACAGCTCCTGGGGCAGGAATGAGGTCACAGCCAAGTCACCAGGGCAGCTCCTCTCTGGGGAGGGCTGTGCCCAGCAACTCACCTCACCCAGCCCCACAGCACTCGTGGGACCACCCTGCAGGGCCCTCACTGCACCTGAAAACGGAGCAGCCACCTGCCAGGGGTGTGGATGGGCATAAAGAGCATTTCTCTGCTTCCTGATGTTCCCCTAAGAACTGGAGGCTCCAGAGCAGCCAGCACAAACGTGCAGCCTCACAAGTGCAGCTCACACCCATCCAGAGTACAGGCACCCAGCACTGAGAGTCCAACAACTCCTCACTGCAGTCCAGGGCAAACACTGACACATTCCCATAAAGGCAGGGGTGGGAAAGGCTTATCAGCCCTGGAAACAAGCACTTAAAATTGGGATTAGCCCAAAACACAGGGCTTCCTCATAGCTCAGAGGCACCCGTGCCTTGTCTGGACTATGAACCTGGATTTTCACAAAACATTGTTAACTGTGTACAAGCACATTGTGTGTGTTTTCTAGTTCTGAGAACTATTTCCTCTCATGGGGTTTGTTTTTCACGATTAGGGAAAGCATCATGTGCCTCTTTGCTCTGTGAGTTTCACATCTGTGATTCAAAACAAAGGCAAGAAGTGCAGCCTGCCAAAATTCTGCAACTCTTCCTTCTTTAGGCTAAAAATTAAAGTATTTAAATCACAGCATTATTAGAACAGTTTAGAACATGAAGCAGAGCGTGAAAAGTTTACAAGAAATAAAAAACACACACACACAACAAAATGGGACCAATCCTTAAAAATTTGAAAGGATAAAACTCCCAGCAGGAAAGGCTCTTTCAAAGTAAAAGCATCTAAAGGCATTGTCCCAATGCTATCAAATTAGGCACAGCTGCTTTCAGCTTCTGGAAACACTCACAGTAAAACAAATAAGTGCAAAACATATTGTACCTCAAGGCTGGTGTTGCTGTCCCCTTCATCCATGTCTGGAGGTGCAGCAGGAGCAAAGACAAAAACAAAGAGGAGACTGAGTTAAGACAAGACCACAGCTTCTGATCCAAACTCTTGAACAACACAAGGGGAACAACAACTTTTTAACTTTATCGTGCCTTCGTGCCAGTGCTGAGCAACAAAACCCAGCAGCGAACTGCTGGGGGACGGGACTTCTCCGAGCGCTGGACACCGTCCTGGTCACTCTCCTGGTCACCACCGGCCGGACCCGGGCACCCTCCCGGTCACTCCTGGGTCACTCTCCCAGTCACTCCTGGGTCATTCCTCGGCCGGACCCGGGTCACTCTCCTGGTCACTCCTGGGTCACTCTCCCGGCTGGACCTGGTTCACCCTCCTGGTCACCCCCGGGTCACTCTCCCGGCCAGACCCCGGTCACTCTCCTGGTCACTCCCGGCTCATTCCCCGGCTAGACCCGGGTCACCCTCCTGGTCACTCCTGGGTCATTCCACGGCCGGACCTGGGTCACCCTCCTGGTCACTCCTGGGTCACTCTCCCGGCCAGACCCCGGTCACCCTCCTGGTCACCCCTGGGTCATTCCCCGGCTGGACCCGGGTCACCCTCCTGGTCACTCCTGAGTCGCCCTCCCGGCCCCGTTTCGCCAGGTTACAGCTCGGGACACAAGTGAACAACAACCTCCTCCTCCCGCCGGGCCTGAGGCACCCGCACCGGCCGGAGACACCGCGCGGCTGCACAAGCCCGCCAGGCCCAGGTCCCGCCGCGCTCCGAGGGTCCCTGGCACCCTCTCACCTGCTGCTGCTCCTGCCCCCGCCATGGTGCCGGTGCCGGTCCCGGTCCCGGTTACCGGTGCCGGCCCTTGTCCCGCCCGGGCCGGGGGCGAAGGGCGCCGAGTGCAGCCCCGCCCGCCTCCGCCAGGGGGCGCGGCCGCGCCGGGCCCAGCCCAGCCCGCTCGCCGCCCGCTGCTGATTGGCGGGAACAGCCCCCGGAGCCGCCGGGCGCGCGGGGGCAGCACCGGCGCCGCGGATTGGCTGGCGCGGCGCGGCCAATGGCAGCGCGCGCTGTTGGGGTGTGCGGCTCCGGGAGCGCTCGGTGCTCGCGGGGACCGATTCCGCCTGCCTGAGCCCCCCGGCTGCTGTCCGGCACTCGCTCCGCTAATTCCTTGGTGCCTTCGGGGATCGGCCAGGTCTCTGTGAGCTGCCCCCAAGGAGCGGCCCGGCTTGCTGAGCACCCGGTGCCCGGCATGGGGCTGCTGACCCAGCTCGTCCGCGGGCTGGTGCGCGGCGCCGACCGCATGTCTCCGTTCACCAGCAAGCGCGGTCCGCGGAGCCACAACAAGGGCCGCGGTGCCAAGAAGCTGGGCGTGCTCACCCGCAACAAGAAGTTCCTCCTCGTCAAGGAGATGGTGCCCGAGTTCGTCGTGCCCGACCTGACGGGTTTCAAGCTGCGGCCCTACGTGTCGTACCGCGCCCCCGAGGGCTCCGAGCCGCCCGTGACGGCCAAGCAGCTCTTCGACGAGCTGGTGGCTCCGCGCATCGAGAAGGACGTGAAGGACGGCACGTTCGACCCCGACAACCTGCAGAAGTACGGCTTCGAGCCCACGCAGGAGGGCAAGCTCTTCCAGCTCTTCCCCAAGAACTACGTGCGGTAGGGAGCGGGCAGTGACACCACCCGCCAACACGGGACAGCTTTGTCACTGAACATTAAAGCAAATCCTTCTACCTTCTTCTTCTGTAATATCTGATTGAAATCCTGGGGGAAATCTGCGGTTTGATTTCCCACCCATGACTGGTTATTCCTCTGGGAGACAGCTCTGCCTGGTGAGCAGAGCCCTCTCTGGGGGTTCTGAGGGTGGGGGGGTTCATGACGTTTTTAAATACAAAGTACTGCAAAGTTTAAGGATTAAACTTTAAAAATTAAATTGAGACTGGGAGAAAAGAAGCAAGTTTAGTGGATGGTCTGTGAGCACTCAGTCTGTAGTAAGCGCTGACAGACGAGTCCTTACGGTGGTTGTTAAAACCCCCCCGTTTTCAGGGCTGGGACGGGGTGGGGGTGCTGCAGCCCCAAATCACAGAAGGGTGAGTTGTGATCAAGTTGTGATCAGGGACCAGCCACAGTGGGGATGGGAAGGCACAGCTTTTCTAACAGCTCGGTATTTTTCACCTCCCCTGCAGCTGATCAGAACGCGTTACACACAAGTGGCTGTTTGTTGCCTTGGCTGCTGCTGTTGGCAGTGGCCCTTCAGCCCTTGCCTTGTGAGACTTGCTGCCCACCAGGGCACTTTGCAGGTGGCTGGAGAGAAGGAGATCCTGTGCCCTTTGATGCCAATTCCAGCTTGGTCTTGACCACACCATTTGCCTCACACCCCATGTGAAGGCAGATAATAACAGGGTCTCCTCGTTTCTCTAAGCAAAGCAAGGCCTGGCCTAAAGCCTAAACCAGGCTGGTCTCAGTCGGTGACACTGCTCCAGCTTCGCTGCCCTCGGGCTGTTTCCTCAGCTCTCACACGGCAATAAAAGGTATTACAACCTTTAAAACAGAGTCATCGGCAGATACAGGGACACACCCTCGGTTTTCCCCGGAAACTGGATTGTCCCTCTGACTCCCAAAGAACATTCACCTCTTGGAGCCTGAGCCAGGCCAGGGCAGAGCAGAAGGTCCTCATGAGGACTGTCAAGTCATTTGATTTTTGAAACTCAAGCAAAAAAAGATAAATCACTTATATTTGTTTTATTTTAGAAACATCCAAAAATAGCATGTTTTTTCTTTAGCAAAAGCTCTTTGTTTCATTACTAATATGAATCTTCATGTAACAGTGCTCCAGAATGTTTGCTAAAATACACATTCACCCTTGAGAAGGGGTTTCAAAGCAGCAAAGTTCTCACCTGCTGCACTTCATTGAGTTGCAGCACTGTTACACAAAGACCTGTTGCTGGTGTTTCTTTCCCTCCAGACAACTCATTCTTTAGGACCCTCAAAGACAAACCATGCAAGCTAAAAGTTACTGATCTAGTTTAAGCTGGTTTTTTGTTTCTAGGAAGAGAGAAAATGTTCCAGAAAGGATGTTTTGCTGATATTTCACAGTGAAAAAAATAGAGCTAATGGAGCAACCATGAGAAATCCTGCAGCCATTCCTGGAGGTAGTTAGGGCAATGCTGTTAAGATTTTGGTTTCTGTACTTACTTTAAACTTAAAAATATATCAAGAATCACCGCTTATACTTTTTGGAGGTTTTGATCTTAAAGCTGTTCACCTTTTAAAAACTGAACTTAACTTTGGAGCTGTACATGGCTCTGTGGAGAGCAGAAAGCATGAGCCGGATACTGAGAGGCCATGGGGGGTGGTTGAGTGGCACTAAAAGATGGAGGGGTCACTACAGGATTTATCTGAAGCAGGGTGTGCTCAGCTGGGAATGATGGAGTCTGCAGTCAGGTGGTGAGTAAGATGGAGAAGCACCAGGATGCTCACAAGGAAGATCCCACAGCACTTCCCATCACACCAGGCAGTCTGCACTTCCTTCTGAACCAGAACTTCTGTCTGTTAAACTTCGCTGTGAGCACATTGCACTGCATCTGGCCTGTCTGAGCTCTCAGGGACACACTCATCACACAGCCAAGCCTCTGCTCAGGGACTTTTCTGAGACATTCAGGAAACCTTCTGATCACTTACTGGGTCTGCACAGCAGCACAGCCAAGTCTGGTTTGTGAGGGAAGGAAGAGCTTAACAGATCGAAATGCAAACCAGCTGATTCAGATCTGAGGTACAAAGCAGCAGCCTGTGAGAGGAGGGCTGTTCCTTTTGGAACTAGGACATAAGGGAAAAACGAAATAAAACTGTCTGGGCATGACCACAAGCCTCTAAGCAAAGGCTTCCCTCTGTGCTGAAAATAAAACACCAGGAATTCATCAGTGCTGAGCTTGAAGGATTCCCAAGCTCAGCAGTAAGATGGGAAAGCCCAGCAGGAGTTAGGGCATTAAGTTTAGCTGTCACTCTCAGTTCAATTTTCCACCCTCTTCCCTTGGGACTGGTCAATGCAAACTTTCAGCTGTTCTTTCAGATGGAGATCTAGGACTTGGCACATCTGGAGGGGTCACCAGGCTCATCTCCCACTTCCAGACATGGAGGATGTTGTCATAGAAAGAACAGGTGGCTACAATGCTCATTTCTTTGGGGCTGTCTGGAGACGTGGCTGAGTCACTGCCCCTGTCCAGGCCCATTCCATTGGGTCTCCTGGCTCCTGAGTCAGAGCCACTGGCTGACCCCAGATCTGCCCCTTGGGCAGCCACATCTGAACTTCCCTTTAAACCAGAGCCCCTGACTAGTCCAGGATCCCCAGCCAGCTTTGGCCCTGCCCCTGCTGCAAATGCCACAGCAGGGCTTTCACTCTCCTCATCCAGGATTACATCAAAAGTAGCTGTAGGAGACTCATAAATTATCTTCAGGTTCTGGACCTGCAAACTCAGCCTCTCATCTCCGTGCCCTGATGCTCCCACGATCTCCTCTGAAGGCTGGCACACAGCAGCAAGGTCCTGGCTTGCAGGCAAAGAATCCCTTGGACACAGCCTTGACCAGTCAGCCCCATAGGCCAAGGAATTGTGCAGGACATAGGATGACAGGATGACACATTCCTCTGTGTTTTCCGCTTAAAAAAGAAAAAAAAAGATAAATGAAATTACTTAGAGATCCAGATTGAGGGTTGTGGCAGAGTGCTCAGCAGCCATTCCAGTATTGGCTGTCTCATGTCTCTGCTTATTGCCTTTTTCACCACAGGGGGAAGCATTCCAGGAGGAATGAGCTACTGACCATTTTTCAGCCACCTCTTAATGGCCTTGATTCTTCCTGGGTCAGTAGCAGAGGAGAAGGGGTTTAACATGAGGTTTAAGAGCATCATTATCCAAGTGCCTACAAAGGCTCAAGACAGACAAGACTGATCACACCACAACTTCACTGAGCCATGAACACACCTGAGGGATTGCCAGGTCCTGGTTATTAATACACTGCACATGTTCTTCCTGTCAGCTGTCAGCATTACTCTGACAGTAACTGGGCATCAAGATCCTTCCTTGCCCACACAGGAGAAATGCTGTCCTCATTTCCTAAGCTGTGCACCTGCCCAAGGTCTGGAGAACCCAGAAGCCAACCATCCTCTGTCAGACTGCATTTGTAATGTGAAGGTAAACGTTTTTTCCACCATAGAAGTAACTTGTGAGTCACATGAAGGGCTAATTTATGTTATTCTGGATTAACAAGGCTGCAAAGCACTTCCTTCCTGAGACGGATTCCCCAGCAGGTCAGTGACTGCTGCTAACAGGAAAGCACCACCTGACAGTCAGAAGCACCTCTCTGAACCATCACAATGAACACAAACCCAGAATGGTTATGCCCTCACACCAAACACAAAGGCCTTCCTCCCGTGAAAAGTTATGACAGATTTACATACAGATAGTGACAGGGCCTTGGCACAACCAAGGAGGCCCACAGAGTGCACAGATGTGGAAAAGCTGAAGTTACATCACCTTAGAACAGAACTGTGGCTATTAACACCATCTCAACTCTTCCAGCAAGAGCTGGAGCTGCCCATGAAGCTGGAGGCAGCAGAGAGCAGCAGAGCAGCCCTGAGCTCCCTGTTCCTGCACACTCACCCAGGCTCCCACGGCAGTCCAGGATCTTGAAGCCACTCTGCATGCAGGCTGCCAAGAGCACGAAATCACACGTGGGGTGCCACTTCAGCCTCCACACCCCACCCTCCACGTGGGTGTCAGCCAGCGGCTGCCTCATGTTCCTGGTGTCCCACAGCAGCACGTGCTCGTCGTAGCTGGGGACACACCACAAACAGGCACAAAAGCAGCACAGCCCAGTCAGGGCACAGAAGAACAGTAGGGAAGACCACGTGCTCTGCACCACACAGGATTTCTGAAGAGGCAGCAGCACATTCAGTTACAGAGGAGGTTGGTTGGTAACAGCAGGGGAGAGCAGCTGGAAGAGACTCACCTGCCTGTGGCCAGGAGATTCTCGCGGTGGGGACTGCACTGGATGCTGCACACACCCATGGAATGTCTGCAGAGGGAAGAGACAGCAGTTCAAGAAGGGCTTCTTCCTTGAATTTGAAGGATTCTGAGTCCACATTATTTCATCAAGGTGTCTCAGGAGGTAAGCTCAAAATTTCAGTCCAGTGATCCACCCAAGCAGAGTTCCATCTACACAGTCCCACAGCCTTCCCAGGGACAAAACCTCAACTCACACCAGCTTTCAGCACAAGTATTTTCTAGTAATATTTACCCCATAAACTGCTACTCAAAGGCCCTAAGAATTCCAGCAGAACAACTCCATTCCCAGGAGATTTTACTCCCAGAATTAGTATTTCCATAGCAATACTCCCCAGTGTAACTTAAGTTTGCATACAGAATTCCACTGCAGAACTGTGTATATTGTTTTAACCATTTTTAAAAATAAGATAGAAAAGAGATCACTTCAAATAACTAAACACTGGAGAACAAAATATTTTCTGAAAAACATTCCATAATAATATATCCAAATTTAACATACAAAAATTGACAAAAGTGTAAATCAGGATTCATTTTTAGAAAGAAACTACCACCCTCTTCACATGTGGAAGTCAATGCTTTGTTAATTGTGTTAAAGGACATAGAAAATAAAGTTTCTTCAACCTGAAGTTATTCTGAAGAAAAAAACAGATGCCTCCATTTCCCAAGGGAAGCAGAACCAGGATCCACTATCACGCAGGTATCCGAGTTCAGTGGCTCAGGAAGGGGCAGGGCAGCAGCGGGTGTTCCCTCCCCACTGCTGGAGGGCTGGGTGTGGACAGCTCTCACTCACCTCCTGCTGGTGAAGACTGGAGCCTCCGGACTGCAGCGGGTGTCCCAGCCCTTGAGCAGGCTGTCATCCCCTCCTGCCCGGGGACAAAACACTGTGACCCTCAGCACCAGCCCGAGCACGGGGCAAAGCAGTGCTGAGAGTCTGCAGCCTCGCTTGGGGGCACCTCAGATCCCTGCTCCGGGACAGGGACAGAACCCAGGGAATGGCTGCAGCTGGGCCAGGGCAGCTCAGGCTGAGCTCAGGGCAAGGCTCTTCCCCCAGAGGTGCTGGCACTGCCCAGGCTCAGGCTGAGCTCAGGGCAAGGCTCTTCCCCCAGAGGTGCTGGCACTGCCCAGGCTCCCCAGGGAATGGGCACAGCCCTGAGGCTGCCAGAGCTCCAGGGATGGACAGGGGGGATTGCTGGGGTGGGAGTTGGATTAATGATCCTGGTGGTCCCTTCCTGCTCAGGACAGTCTGTGACACAGAGCTGATGCTTTCCAACCCTGAGATCTCACAGAAGTTAACAGACACATCAAAAATCACATTGAGGCTCCCAATACCCATCACCACAGAAAACACATATGGGAGGTACCCTCCCCTTTGATAAGAAAAGAAATTAGAAGTCATAAAGACTGGACTCAAACAGCTCTCTGGCTCTTTGCATACTGCAGGAGAATATAATCTTTTTTGCCAATAGCCACCCAAACTACAGCTTCCAGGGGACAGCTTCTCCTAATTAACTCAAACTACTTTCCATCATTAGGAAAAGAAGTCTTTCAACTCTAACTGGAGGCCCCAGTTCTTTCAAGAGGTGATGCAAGCAGCACACCCAACCCTGGAAAGTAAAAACCAAAGGAACACATCCATAAACAAGGGGCCCCCTCCCCAACAGCCCCCAAGGAGATTTCCCAGCCCATACAGACCTGAATACACAATATCAGTGTCCCAGTAATTAAAAGCAGCAATCCAGGCCTCAAATTTGTGAGCTTCCCACTGGTTCAGGATATGCACAGAAGGAGCAGATTCATCTATGGAGAAAAGATTCAGCTTCCCCTCTGAATCACTGCTGATCACTCTTAAAGGACATCCACTGCAGCAGGGTACACAAAAAACACTGGGAATTACTGCAACAATCAAATATTTGGATTCAAGTAAACACTGACAGAGACTGGCAGCATGCTGGCAGGAATGACACATTCATACAATTCTTTTCAGCTTCAGCCTTTTCAGCTTCATCTTAAAATCACCTTCCCCAGTGACTGCCACTCCCTGCTCTCATGGGGAGCAACCACTCCCATGTCAGTGAAAGAACAACTACTGGCTCTTGTCTTTCTCAGGGATGCAAAACTTAACTTCTTGCATGCTTCACATTACATCAGTAAACAAATCCCATGTGGAGAGGGTTCTTTTTTTTTTTTTTCCTCCAAGTCAGACTGACAATGCCCTTTCAGAGCCTCTTTCCCTCTTCTGGAGTACAAAGAAATGTTTTATTTCCTTGCTATCACTGAAACCCAAAGCACTGGCTGATCCTGACCTTTTCTGCTCTCTTCCTGTGCCACAGTACAGTTACAGTTTCTAGACAAAATGACCTTGGAGCACTGGCAAATGTTTTGCAATTCCCAGTGCACAGATTTTCTAGCATTTCCTGACATGAACTAGGTCCCTTCTGTTTGGTTACCTGCAACTGCAAGCACTGTTTTGGTGGCCAGGGGCTTCTTCCCAGTTCTGTATCAAATGATTCAACCACACTGAATCTGCCAAATTCCCACATAAGAGATACAGGGCCCCCCCCTTCCTGCAGAGATGTGAACAATGTACATTTGGCTTCTAGAAAAGTTACTGGTCTCTAAGTGACGACAGGTTTAAAGGAGCACTTCATCATGGCAACAATCGCTTATCATGGACAGAGACAAAAAGGAGGAATATAAGAAGGAAGTCTAACTGGCAGTTCTACTTACTCATTAAACAGCACACACAGAAACAGCTTTAATTAGCAAATTTGCCCTACAGGATTAAGCAATGACTGCCTGATCCCCCTGGTTTCCAGCCTCACACCAAAGGCAGAACTCTTTCATCTGCACCTATAGCACCTACAGAAGACATTAACCCCCCTCTTTCAAGGTACAGCTAACTCAGCTTATTTCATGCAGCAATGCAATTTCTGAAATCCCATATATGAGCACTTGAGAGAAGGAGCCACTTCCAAACCAATTCTCTCCTGTTTCTCACTAACCCATGATTAAACTTCCTACATGTGCTATTATTAGCAGTTCTTAAGGAGAACTTCACACTAAAATTTCAGCTGTTCTAAGAGCAGAGTTGGAACCAATGGCTCCATTTGCATCCCATTCTGGTCTTTCCTTTGTAACAAAGGCAGCAGAAGACACATCCCTGGCCCAGCTGCTGCCATTCCCCAGTGCACAACCTCCCATTTGTTGTTGGTTTAGTCTCTGCTCCTGTTGCAGTGACCACAGTGTTTGTGCTCCTGTTACCTTTGCTCTGGAAACGGCAACTTCTAGAGCAGGGCCAGGGAGACAGCTGGGATCAAGAAAGTCAAAACCACTAAAGACTCCTTCATCCAAGCCCTCAATTTCTCCTGAAAGTTGTCCCACACACCCTGGCCTCCAGCCCCAGCCCCATGTGCCATGCTCACCATTGCTCTCGACCAGTGGACCAGTCCAAGGACAAGGCCAGTCGCTGTGCCCCGAGATCCACCCTGAAGCGTGGCTCCAACATGCAGCTGTTCTTCTACTGGAAACAAAAGGAATGGGTTAAGACTGGGAAGACAGCAGGTATATAATGGCAGGTGCACTGCTTCCCACAGCAGGTTTTCCAGAGCAAATGAGGGTCCCACACTAAAGAAAAAATGAAATGTCCCACAGCAGTAATTGCCCAGTGCTGGCTAGGGGCAATCATGCACACACAGGATCCCACCCTTCTGCTGCTCATCTCCCCCCAAACCTCCCTTTAAACTCTGATTCTTCTCAGGGAGTGATGAAGTGCAGCAGAAATGATGACCTGACTACTGAATTCCCTTACAGACTGGCCTCTGCTTTCTTTGCTCTGTGAGAATGTCTCTGATCACTCTCTTCTTTCACCACCAAAAGAAACCCCACTCCAAAAATCCTCCCTGCTTTCACCAGCTTTGCACCTTCTGATGTTTTCCAGTTAGGCCATACTTGTTTCCAGGGTTTGCTTCTGTCCTCCTCCTGCCTCCCCAACTTTGCAGGTGGGTAGAGCCCAGCCCAACTCTCTGGCACCATGAACAAGTCCACAGAACTTATGACAAACGTTATCAAGAAGACAAAAGAAGCATTTATAAAGCTAAGCATTCTGAGGAAGCCATGGAAACCACTCAGCTTTCCTGCAAGCCTATGCACAGTACTAGTAAATGTAGAGATGTATCAAACATAGGTTAAAACCAGCTTCAGCAGCAGGCACTGCATCCACCCACCTCACTTCCAGTCAGGTGGCAAAATTCCACAGCGCCTGTGGAGTTTGCAATGCCAACCATGGGATGTTCTGCAACAGGAATGTGGCACCTAAAAGATCAAGTTAAACAAGTCTCCAATGTGCATCTTTATTGTATTTTAGAAAGAGAGCAAAGCCATAACTTTCATTCCAACATGCACAAGGAGAAGGTATGTGACCAAAAAAACCCTCACATTAAGAAAATCTAAGGCTCCTCAAGTTCACACACACCTGCAAGGAGGGGATTCTGTACAGGGGAGATCTACTATAAGTTATTATATAAATAAATCAGGTACGAAATCATGGCCAGCCAAGTGAGCAGAAAGTATAAACCAGAAACAAGGCAGCCTTTGCTCCTTGGCACAAACCAGAAAGTATTTCCCTCCAAGAAGTCAGGAACTGTTCCATTAGTAACTACTGCTGTTGCTGCCGTGCCAAAAAAGGATCCCCGGAGGAGCAGGGCGTGCTGCCGGGGCACCCAGCCCGCCCGGCCAGCGCTACCATTTGATGTCCAGGATGGCGGCCGTGTCGATGCGCTGGATCTCGGTCAGAGGGATGTACGGCTGCTCCTCGTTGTAGTGGTACAGGTAGAGCCTTCCCGTCCGGTCACAGGCCCCATTGCTCCCTCGGGAATCGCTCTGGGGCAAACACGGGCAAGAAAAGGGCGAGCTCAGCCGCGCTTCTGCCTCCGCACCCAAAATCCTGCCAGGAGCGAGGAGCAGGGCTGAGGCTGCCACTTGTCCAGTCCCAGCCTTGGGGGATGAAAGCCCATCGGGGCCAGCCCCACCGGAGGGGCCTCTCTCCCCCTCGAGCCCCCCCAGCCGGGACAAGGCGCGGCCCCGCTCGGGGACCGGCAGGAGCGGGCATGGGGACGGGGATGGGGATGGAGCTGTCCTGGCAGGGCTGGGGGCTCGCCCTGGCGCGCTGTCGGCCAGGGATGGGGTCGGGGCTCGCCCCGGAGCGGCACCGGGCAGAGGCGGGAAGGGGAGCTCGCCCCGGAACGGTGCCGGCCGGGCGGGGATGGGGACGTGGATTCACCGCGAGCGGGCCGGGGCCGGGGCCGGGCTCACCTGCTCGGGCGGGCGCAGGTGGTAGGTGCCGCAGGCCAGGATGCTGTGCCAGCCTTCCACCGGGCACCACTCCACCGCGTCCGCGCTGAACTCCGTGTCCACCACCTGCAGCGTGCGCGTCCTGCACGCCGCGGCCATCGCGGCCGGGCCCTGCCGGGGCGGCTCCGGCGGCGGCGCGGGGCGGGGCCGCCGCGTCTGCTTCCCGGTCAGGGCGGCCGGGCGGGGCTGCCGCGGGGCCGCCTCTTCCCCGCCGCTCCCGCTGCGCTCTGCGGCTCTGCTCGTGCCCGAGCTCCGTCCCAGCGCGTCCTTCCTGAGGGGGATCCCTGCCCCGACCCCGGCAGCTGCTCGCGAGAGAAAACCGGGATCAGCCTTCCCTCGGCACTAGAGACCTTCCCCGCCCCGGCACTTCCCGGGCAGACACGGGCGGGCACCGCCGTCCCTGACCCCGCAGCGGTCCTGGGCGCTGCCCTGCGCTTTCCCTTTCCCCAGTCCTGTCCCAGCCGGAACGCGGGTTCTGCACACTCGGAGTGCATCCCGCAGCATCCCCGCAGCAGCATCCCCACCGCAGCATCCCCACCGCGGCATCCCCCCACCGCGGCATCCCCACTGCAGCCATTCCCACAGCGGCATCCCCCCATCCCCACCGCAGCATCCCCACCGCGGCATCCCCACCGCGGCATCCCCACCGCGGCATCCCCACCGCAGCATCCCCACCGCGGCATCCCCCATCCCCACCGCAGCATCCCCACCGCGGCATCCCCCATCCCCACCGCAGCATCCCCACCGCGGCATCCCCACCATCCCCACCGCAGCATTCCCACCGCGGCACCATCCCCACCGCGGCATCCCCACCGCGGCATCCCCACCGCGGCATCCCCACCGCGGCATCCCCACCGCGGCATCCCCACCGCGGCATCCCCACAGCAGCATCCCCACAGCAGCATCCCCACCGCGGCATTCCCACCGCGGCATCCCCCACAGCAGCATCCCCACCGCGGCATCCCCACCGCGGCATCCCCACTGCAGCCATTCCCACCGCAGCATCCCCACCGCAGCATCCCCACAGCAGCATCCCCACAGCAGCATTCCCACCGCGGCATCCCCACCGCGGCATCCCCACAGCGGCATCCCCACCATCCCCACCGCAGCATCCCCACCGCGGCATCCCCACCATCCCCACCGCAGCATTCCCACCGCAGCATCCCCACCGCAGCATCCCCACCGCGGCATCCCCACCGCGGCATCCCCACCGCAGCATCCCCACCGCGGCATCCCCACCATCCCCACCGCAGCATCCCCACCGCGGCATCCCCACCGCGGCATTCCCACCGCAGCATTCCCACCGCAGCATTCCCACCGCAGCATCCCCACCGCAGCATCCCCACAGCAGCATCCCCACAGCAGCATTCCCACCGCAGCATCCCCACCGCGGCATCCCCCGCATCCCCACCGCACCGTCCCCCCGGTGCTGCTCCCTGCTCTCCCGGCCTCTCCTGGAGCCTGTATTGCCGCTGTTCCCTGGAGGAAATCTTGCAGACCCAAAGGTGTCTTCTTGCTGAGTGAGATCAGCCAAGGCCTGGCCATTTGGTGGTTTCCCATAACCAACTCTACTGAATTTCGTCTCCCACTCTCCCATAACATCCTTCTGCAATTTACTCAGCCTTTATTATATTATTATGACACTAAATAATCTCATCAGTGGATGTTGTCAGTTTCATTGAACATTACCTTTTCTCTATTCTTTTTTACATATTGGGCATCCAGCTGTTTACTTCCCACCACAAAAGAAAAAAAAAATCCTCCCTTCTGCTCTTCCTTTCCTGTCTTTTAAACAGTTGTTTGCCTATGTGACATTTCCCTTTTGACAAGCAGCTTTTTTCCCTTAAGTGCCTTGAGCAAAGTCATCATTAAATGCAGTTCTGTCCCAAGCAAATCCTCTTTTCCCTTCTTGTTGATGCGTGGAATTGAAACAATTCCAGTAAAGTTTTGAACCATGATTTTCCTGTACAAAAGCCACACTGACTCCTCCTCGGTATTCAGCCATTGGTGGTGCTGCATCACAGCATCCATGAATTTGCAAAGTGCAGGTGGCTGTAGTTTGAAATTCCTTCCAGAGCTGCTGTGGCATTTGCTGTGACATTGTACCAAGGGAGAGGTCACCATCCCAGCTGGGAGCTCAGTTTATTCCTCCCTGAGCTCCCTCAGAGCCGTAGGTGGCACCGTCTGGTCCTGGCAACTTGTTGCTGCTCATTTCAGCTGAACTCTAATCTCTCCTAAAAGCACTTCTGCTATGAACAGATTCTCTGTGGAGCTCTCCGTATGGAAGTATTCCTGTGTGAGCTCCACCAGCTCTTTCACAGGGAACACATGCAAACAATTCACTGGATTTTCTTCTGCTGAGACTTTCATCTTCAGGTCAGCCCTTCCCTTTGCTGTGCTGTCTCTGCTGACTCCAGCAGTGCTCCCTGCTCCTGATTTTTCCAAAACTGCTCATGCAAGTTTTATGACTTGAACATTCTTCATACTCTGTTTTCCTTTGCATTATTTTGCTGGGTTGTTTTGTTTGCTTACTTGTTTTATATTTTACCTGCCAAATGTTCTTCTTTCTATCTCTTACCATTGGGACATAAGTCCAGTTTACAAAGGATTTCTTCTTACTCTGAGTATCTCACATGCTCCTGTTTAATCACACCAGCCTCCTTTTGCTCTCAGGGCTGTTTTGCTGCGTGGTGAAGCTTTGCTCCTGGCTCCATCTCCATGCCTCCCATAAGCATTTCAGTCTTTCAGCTGTTCCTTTTACCATGAGTTTCATTTAAAATCCAATCATAGAGGAAAACTAAGACTATAACCTGGTGTGTTCAAGGTGCAAGTATCAAAACACCAAGAACTGCAATCTACTGTATTTGATATTTTGTGTTCCTTAAGCCAGCCAGGATTTCCAGTTGTGTTTTCTGCATGTTGGGATTGGTGATATCATCCTCCTTGGGTAGGAAGGAGCACATGGGAAGGTACCTGTATCAACATCCACTGTGTTTACAGGGACTCTGAACACTGCAGCCTCCTGACCTGAGCTGGATTTACCAGATTTCCCTGAAGGAAACAACTTGGATGAAGAATATCTCTATCAGGTGGAAGCCCTTAGAAAATCAAGTTCTTTATCAGCACTGTCCAGGTCTGCACCCAGATAAATTACTCCAATCCTGAGTTTTTAAATATTTTTCCATATAGAAATATCCCTGCCAGCCTGGGTTCACTGTGGGTGAGGGCCTTTGGGGTGGCTTGGGGAGCTGCCACCTTCAAGTTCTTTTCTGACCCTCCTTACTGAGAGGGAAGATCTCTGTACACACCAAGATCTGCCAGAATCATTGACCACACAACCTCCCCCACCAGCAGGCAGGGATGTGTTCCCTGCAGCCCCAAGAGTCAAAATCCCCAAAACCACTTCTCTCCTCTGGCACAAGGGCAGGCTGGAGTCAATCACACACCCAGCTCAGAAGCTGATATCCCCCTGAGCCTTTGCAGGATGTCTGGGCAGTTTTTTTCTCCTTGGGCATCTCCCCACCAGCTGTACCCCATCCTCCCAGCCCCTTCCCTCCCACACTCCCTGGGATTTCCTCAAACCCTCCATCCTGGCTTTGCCCCACCCTCCCCTGAGTCCCACCTTTCCCTCATTCTCTCAGAGAAACTGAAATTTCCCCATTGCCCCACCAGGTCTGCAGCCTGTCCTTGTCCTCACAGCAGCACTACAAACATCAGCACCAACTTTTCCCTGCTTGGTGCTGCTCAAGGGTTTAAGGGCTCTAAGACTGCACTTTGTTTTGATAAACATGATTCCTGGTAATAAAATGGAAAACTGGCAGGACAAATAGCAGCCTTTAAACAGGCAAGGCAAAAAAAAGTCAACATTTCTGCCCTGTTCAATGGATTACCTCAAATAATAAACAAAATATTCCTGTCCTATTTTATATTAATTAAAAACTGTGCATTTCATTTCAAGGAAAGAATTAATGTTTCCCTAAAAAAAAATAAATTACCCATTACAGGAAAATTTGATTGGGTCCTGCTTGGTTTTTTCACACTGAAAGGCACTTTGGGCTGCCTGAACAGAAAAGTTACAGTACAACTGTGGTTTAAGAGTGGCAACTCAACCAAGCACCTTCAAGTGAACTTCCAGCAGGAAGTTTCAGAAGTTCTTTGCTATTTCCCAAGATGCTCAAAGCCAAAGGAGGAAAACCCACCCAAATGTTAATAATTCAGAACTTCCTCTGCAGATATTAGAAACAGAATATAATATTGGAAGTCCACAGCAGATCAATTTTCGAACAAATTGAATACAAGCAAGACCAACATTGCAACATGAAGTAGCAAAGTGAATCCTGATTGAAAAATCAAAATTCTAAACGGCTTTTACAAAAAAAATTTCACTAAGCACTCCAAGAAAGGCTCTGCTTTAAGCACTCAGCAGCTCACATTCTTCTACTGTGAAGCAAGACTAACACCTGGCACTAAATTATCCATTTAGTTCTTCAGGAAACTCAACTGATATTCCTTACACTTCTAAGGCAAAAATGAAAAATAGTTATTCATGAAAAGAAAAATAGGCATGTGCTCTGCAAGAGAAATCCACCTCCCATACTACTTTTACTCATTACTATATTAAAAAAAAATCAAAAAGTAAATCTTGGATTGATGACAACTCTTAAAAAAAATGAATAAATAATTCAATTTCCCCAATATTAGATATTTAAACATCTCAGCACATGACTGGAGTGTTTGCTATGCTACAGGAAGCCACGAGGGCAACCACATCCACACACAGCTGCTACCTGAGCTCCCCTAGCACTGCCTCTTGTACAAGGGCTTTGGAACAGAAAACTGATGCAGCTGCTGAAGATGCTGGTGCTGCAAGGCCATCTCCAGCAGCCCTGGCTGCAGTGCCTGGACGCTGATCCAGGGGGTCCCTGTGCCCCACCAGCTCCTGGGGCTGCTCCTGCCCTGCAGGGACTTCCAGCACCAGGGCTGACTGAGCTCTGAAGGCAGCTGGAGGGGAAGGGGAAAAAGCCAGAGAGCAGACATGGATTCATTCCAACCTTTACTTGTTTGCTCTTTTTTTTTGTTTGTATTTTTTTTAAATAGAGCTTCCATGCAGAGTTCTCCAGAGTAAGTGCTGATGCCGGAGCCTGCCCCGCCGGCCTTGGCACTGCCACAGACACTTCTGCCACATGGGAGGAAAAGCTTTTGCTACATGACTTTTTTTCTTTTTTTTCTTTTTTTTTTTTAACTTTTAGGCCAACAACATGTTCTCATCTGAACATTACAGTTAATGAGTGCTATCAAGAATTCCTAACAAAAACTGTACATGAGTTTACAAACGTATTAACATATAAATAATGAGAAGCTTCCTGCCTGGAGCCTCCACAGTAGTCTTTTTGCTTGAGAATATAATACTGGAAGGGCAGACCCAATCCCTTTCCACAGCACCAGTCAGAGCTGGCTTAGTCCAGTCAGCCATTCTGCTCAAGCATCACAGGGTTTGTCTTCAGTGCCTCTGGCTTTGATAAGCAGTCTGTCATACTGTGCAAAAGCAAGAGTCCAATGCCTTTGGGAAGGAATCCTGCTGCTGAGAGGCCTCTGCCACCCGGTCACCGTTCTGGTCCGAGCTCCTGCTGGAAGGTCCTTTTCTTCTCCCGACAGTGCTTCTTGTGCGCCGGCCAGTCCTTCTGCTGGCACTGCGAGCCGCAGTACCGCGCCACCTGGCAGCGCCCGCAGATGTTGAACTCGCGCAGCTGCAACGACAGGGCTGTTTGTGAGAGGGGCTGCAAGGACAGGGCTGTTTGTGAGAGGGGCTGCAAGGGACAGGGCTGTTTGTGAGAGGGGCTGCAACGACAGGGCTGTTTGTGAGAGGGGCTGCAAGGACAGGGCTGTTTGTGAGAGGGGCTGCAAGGGACAGGGCTGTTTGTGAGAGGGGCTGCAACGACAGGGCTGTTTGTGAGAGGGGCTGCAAGGACAGGGCTGTTTGTGAGAGGGGCTGCAACGACAGGGCTGTTTGTGAGAGGGGCTGCAAGGACAGGGCTGTTTGTGAGAGGGGCTGCAAGGACAGGGCTGTTTGTGAGAGGGGGCTGCAAGGGACAGGGCTGTTTGTGAGAGGGGGCTGCAAGGGACAGGGCTGTTTGTGAGAGGGGCTGCAAGGACAGGGCTGTTTGTGAGAGGGGCTGCAGGGACAGGGGCTGTTTGTGAGAGGGGCTGCAAGGGACAGGGCTGTTTGTGAGAGGGGCTGCAAGGGACAGGGCTGTTTGTGAGAGGGCTGCAGGGCTGAGAGGGGCTGCAAGGGACAGGGCTGTTTGTGAGAGGGGCTGCAAGGGACAGGGCTGTTTGTGAGAGGGGCTGCAACGACAGGGCTGTTTGTGAGAGGGCTGCAAGGGACAGGGCTGTTTGTGAGAGGGGCTGCAAGGACAGGGCTGTTTGTGAGAGGGGCTGCAAGGGACAGGGCTGTTTGTGAGAGGGGCTGCAGGGACAGGGCTGTTTGTGAGAGGGGCTGCAACGACAGGGCTGTTTGTGAGAGGGGCTGCAAGGACAGGGCTGTTTGTGAGGGGCTGCAAGGACAGGGCTGTTTGTGAGAGGGGCTGCAACGACAGGGCTGTTTGTGAGAGGGGCTGCAAGGGACAGGGCTGTTTGTGAGAGGGGCTGCAAGGGACAGGGCTGTTTGTGAGAGGGGCTGCAACGACAGGGCTGTTTGTGAGAGGGGCTGCAAGGACAGGGCTGTTTGTGAGAGGGGCTGCAAGGGACAGGGCTGTTTGTGAGAGGGGCTGCAAGGGACAGGGCTGTTTGTGAGAGGGGCTGCAACGACAGGGCTGTTTGTGAGAGGGGCTGCAAGGACAGGGCTGTTTGTGAGAGGGGCTGCAAGGGACAGGGCTGTGTTTGTGAGAGGGGCTGCAAGGGACAGAGCTGTTTGTGAGAGGGGCTGCAACGACAGGGCTGTGAGAGGGGCTGCAAGGGACAGGGCTGTTTGTGAGAGGGGCTGCAAGGGAAAGGGCTGTTTGTGAGAGGGGCTGCAACGACAGGGCTGTTTGTGAGAGGGGCTGCAAGGGACAGGGCTGTTTGTGAGAGGGGCTGCAAGGGAAAGGGCTGTTTGTGAGAGGGGCTGCAACGACAGGGCTGTTTGTGAGAGGGGCTGCAAGGGACAGGGCTGTTTGTGAGAGGGGCTGCAAGGACAGGGCTGTTTGTGAGAGGGGCTGCAACGACAGGGCTGTTTGTGAGAGGGGCTGCAACGACAGGGCTGTTTGTGAGAGGGGCTGACAAGGGACAGGGCTGTTTGTGAGAGGGGCTGCAACAACAGGGCTGTTTGTGAGAGGGGCTGCAGGGACAGGGCTGTTTGTGAGAGGGGCTGACACGACAGGGCTGTTTGTGAGAGGGGCTGCTGGTGCCCAGAGCTGTGAGAGGGACTGCTGGTGCCCAGGGCTGTTTGTTAGAGGGGCTGCTGGTGCCCAGGGCTGTGAGAGGGCTGCTGGTGCCCAGGGCTGTGAGAGGGGCTGCTGGTGCCCAGGGCTGTGAGAGGGGCTGCTGGTGCCCAGGAGAGCCAGCTCACACAACCACTGCCCTGGAAGAGACCTCCAAGATCATCAACCCAGCCCTAACTGCTTGTTATGAATGCATGAAATGCTGTTGGCTCTTCACAAGGATTGGATAAATGCTGTATGTACAATGTTAAAATAGCATTTCTATATGGATATAGTCTTGGGTAATAGTAAAAGTCAGACATAAGATTTTTTTTAGAGATAGTATGCTTTAAACTACCTGCTCAGTCAAAGATAACAGTGAACATGTGATGGGGACCCCTGCAGCTGACAGGACAATTATCAACACTCACTGGCTGGACCCCCACCCAAATTAAAAGGGATAAGGTGAAGAATAAAACCACAAGCCAAGAAACACACATGCTCTAAACAGGCAGACCCGAGGAGTGGCCGTGCTGAACAGTTCCCAAAAACAGCTGACTCTGCATGAAGGGCTATGAGTCTGTAACAAGTGGATGGAGTGTAAAACGTATTTAAAGGGGTGTGTGCTCTGGGCAGCATGCCAAGCACCCGGCCGTTTAACCCTTGGCTTTACGTGTGTCTCCTATTGTCTTTTTATTAAACCTTCTAATTCTCCCAAAGCAGTGAACCGTGTTTTTCACACTCCTCAACTAACCCATGGCACCCAGTGCCACATCCAGTGTTTTTTAAAACACATCCAGGGATGGTGACTCCACCACCTCCCCAGGCAGACCATTCCAGTTCTTGATCACTCTCTCCATGGAAAACTTTTTCCTAAGATCCAGCCTGGGAGCATCACTCCCAAGGGGCACCCCAGCAGCACTCCCAAGGAGCTGCCTGATCATGTCACAAACAGGTGACAGGACAAGGCTGAACAGCCTTAAGCTGAAGGAGGGCAGGGTTAGAAGGATATTGGGAAGAAATCCTTCCTGTAAGGCCCTGGCACAGGTGCCCAGAGAAGCTGTGGCTGCCCCTGGATCCCTGCAAGTATCCAAAGCCAGGCTGGACAGGGCTTGGAGCAGCCTGGGATAGTGGAAGGTGTCCCTGCCCATGGAATGAGATGAATTGTAAAGTCCCTTCCAACCCAAACCAGTCTGGGATTCCGAGATTCTGTGGAACACAAACATCCCACCACGAGTTTCAGAGCACCAGAGGGACTGAAGCAGTTTCTGTGGCTGTATACTTGCTCTTGTAAAATGGGCTTAATAGACAAAATATTGGAGCATTACACATTTGTGGTCACCATGCTGCTGTTTTGTCAATTTAAGTTCTGTTTTCAACTACCAACACCTGAAATTCAGAAATTATCAGCAGGGCTGCACAAACTCAGCCATTGCCAAAGTTACTGTTATCCAGGGAGCCTGTGGGCACAGACTCAAATAAAAGGCAGAACTGCTTCTGTTTCAAATACAGGGAATTTAAGATCATTTTTGCAAATGTTCCTTTCCTAAAGCAGAAAGTGGAACACAATGGGTTTAGCCTACTCAGCATCTGCTATTACAAGAAAAGCCCTTGTTTATAGATAAGGCATCTGTGTGACAGAGGCACTGCCCTTGCACAACTCATTCTCCCTCTCTTGATGTTTTATCTTCCTCCAGCAGAACTCTTCCTCCCAGCTCTCCCCTGAATGAAAACCCCTGCAATTCACCCCTTCTGCTCAGGAAATGCTAACCAGGTTATTTTTTGATTCCACGACTGTCCAAACCCTCTCACAATGCTTCCTGCTGCCTCACAGCTGCTCACTCATCCCTGCAGGAAAGCTTCCACCTGGCTTTTTGTGCACTCTGCAGAAATCACCCTCCTCCCAGAGCCCAGTAACATCCACTGCTCCAGTTCAAACCCACATTCCCTCCAACAGAAAATTACCACAGGCTCTGGAGGTTCAGGCCAAAGAAAACCTGAGTGGAAGAAAATTATTGCTTTTAGCCACTGAATGGCTCACATAAAGCTCTGCATTTTGAATTGTAAATAAATCCCTAGACACACCATTAGGCCAAGGCATTCCATGCTCACTCCCTGCTCTCTGAACCCACCTGTTTTTCAATCATTGTGCAGGGAGGGTAGTGACATTCATAGTAAGTGCAGGAGTTCTCTTCCTCCTCCACAACATCCCCATTAGCGTTGTAATATCTGGTTACATTCAGGACAGGAAACTGCTCTTCTATGGGGTCTGTAGGAAGCTGTTGGATTGCCAGCCAGTACAGGCTTTGTTCCCTGCAAAATAAAAACAAGTACAAGTTTGGTACATCAGCTCCTAATAATCACAGAGATTCCAAATTTATTAATAAATAAGGTTAACATTGTATTTAGTCTCAGATTGCACATACTGCTCATATATTGGGTATTTTAAGGTTATTTTAGTCTAAGTAACCCCAAAAGTTTAAAGGTATTAATCAAGAAACATTTACATCTAGTAAAATTAATCCTGTGCAAAATTATTCATACCATGTCAAAATCAATTTTTGGTTTGAGGTCTGTTTCTTGTTCTGGAACCCCAAAATCACGTGGAGCATTTGTAATTCAATCCAACTTCTCAAAATCAGTTAAATCAACTCTAAACACCTCAATCTCAAAACTGCTGCTGGAAGTGTTTCAGGAGAGTGTGAAGTCTGTAGGTCTCTACCGTGTCCCATCACTGGTTATCCAGATCCATCCTGGCATTAAGAGTCTGATGTGCTGAGTGGCATCAGTGAAACCCAGTGGGAAATTCCCACAAGCTGCTGGAAGCTGAGCCCAGGACCCACCCTGAGTGAGTCCAACCCCAAGTCACAACTCCCACCAGGAGCATTCTGCAGCTCCCACAGGTCACACTGCAATTTCAGTGCCTGAGGGGCAGAAAGCAGTGAGATGTGCAGGTTTCCCTGAGGCTCCTGCCCCACCTGGCACAGCAGGAGCCTGGCACAGCCCAGGGTGAGATGGTTCCTGCTCAGCTAGGGAGGGCACAGAGGCTCCTGCCCCACCTGGCACAGCCCAGGGTGAGATGGTTCCTGCTCAGCTGGGAGGACACAGAGGCTCCTGCCCCACCTGGCACAGCCCAGGGTGAGATGGTTCCTGCTCAGCTAGGGAGGACACAGAGGCTCCTGCCCCACCTGGCACAGCCCAGGGTGAGATGGTTCCTGCACAGCAGGGAGGGCACAGAGGCTCCTGCCTCACCTGGCACAGCCCAGGGTGAGATGGTTCCTGCTCAGCTGGGAGGGCACAGAGGCTCCTGCCCCACCTGGCACAGCCCAGGGTGAGATGGTTCCTGCACAGCAGGGAGGGCACAGAGGCTCCTGCCTCACCTGGCACAGCCCAGGGTGAGATGGTTCCTGCACAGCAGGGAGGGCACAGAGGCTCCTGCCCCACCTGGCACAGCCCAGGGTGAGATGGTTCCTGCTCAGCTGGGAGGGCACAGAGGCTCCTGCCCCACCTGGCACAGCCCAGGGTGAGATGGTTCCTGCTCAGCAGGAAGGGCACAGAGGCTCCTGCCCCACCTGGCACAGCCCAGGGTGAGATGGTCCCTGCTCAGCAGGGAGGGCACAGAGGCTCCTGCCTCACCTGGCACAGCCCAGGGTGAGATGGTTCCTGCACAGCAGGGAGGGCACAGAGGCTCCTGCCCCACCTGGCACAGCCCAGGGTGAGATGGTTCCTGCTCAGCAGGGAGGGCACAGAGGCTCCTGCCCCACCTGGCACAGCCCAGGGTGAGATGGTTCCTGCTCAGCAGGGAGGGCACAGAGGCTCCTGCCCCACCTGGCACAGCCCAGGGTGAGATGGTTCCTGCTCAGCTAGGGAGGGCACAGAGGCTCCTGCATCACCTGGCACAGCCCCAGGGTGAGATGGTTCCTGCTCAGCAGGCACACGAGCACCGCTGAGCCCCAGGCCAGGAATCCAGGACACAGTGATGTGTAAAGCATCCAAGGTTAAATTAAAAAGGCTCTGCCAAGGCAAAAATCACTAAGGAAGGAGGCAACATCTGAAGAGATTTCCCTTGCCCCTGCCAGGTGCTGCCATACCTTTGTTTGCTGGAGATTTCCTCAGCCTTGGGCTTCCAGCCCCAGGGCACGAGGCGCAGGTTGTCCAGGCGGTTGTCCACGGTCACCGAGTTCAGGTGCACCACCTGAAAGCCAGGAGCAATCCCTCCCCTGTGCCTCTCCCTGCAGGACACAAAGCCAGCCTGAAGGTCAGTGCTCAACAGCAATAGCTACAAAACAAAGGGATCAGTTCCAGGGGCAATGTGAGTTGGGACCTGCTGGCACTGGGCTGCAAAGACTCCAGGGGCTGCTTCAGACAGGGCAGCTCCCAGGAGAAGGAGCCTTTTTGCAGCAGGTGATTTCAACTATAAATTAATTGAATCAGAAGACAGAATATTAGAATATATCTATATGTAGAATATATATATATATATATATAGAATAATTTCAAGCATATTGCTTAGTTCCAGAGTCTACTCCTCCAGTTACTGCTAGAGATCCATGAAATTACAGTGTTGCTATAAAGGTGCCAATAATGACTTATTATTTTCATAGGAAATTCTATCAGATGCATGCAAGTCTGGCACTGGTGTGGAGTCACAGGGCTTATTATTTATGAAGAAACATCTCTGAACAACAACAGGACAGAGGTTTCCCCGAGTATGCAAATGCTTTTCAGACTCTAATTGTGTGTAACACACTGAAAGTCTGAAATGGCTCCACAATTGATCAAGAGACACCTGAAACTTGCCCAAAACCCAAAGCAGGACTAAGCCAGGCTGGCTGCAGGGGGAATCTTCCCTACTGCCTTCTAGGAGGTTCCAATTCCCCTTCCCCCTTCTTTTCACCTCTCCCTTCTCTGTTTCAAGCCCACTTTCAAACACCCTCATGCCTGGACAAGTTTTGGTATCACTTCTTGCAGGAATCCCCATCCCAGCTGAAATGCAAGGCTTGGACAAAAGGCTGTGTCCCTGTGTTTGTTCTGCCATGAGGAACTTCCCAGCACAGGAGAACAAGGACCAAGCAGAGCTGAGAGGTAACCCAGCAGCTCCCACAGCTTCACCCAAGCCCAGCCTGGACACTGAGTCCTGCTCAGCCTTTACTGAACATTTCAGCTCAAATAGTTCCTTTAATTTTTAAGAGATATTTCCCTGAGTTTAAAAATTCCTACTTTTTTAACTTTTTAAAAAGCTCAGCATTACCCAGCAGAACAGGAAACTCATCTCAATGTGATTTACAATGAAAAATGTAGGAATTTGTAGCCTTGGTCAAAATCCATCCAGGTATGTGTAAGTTATATACATTGCATATAACTCTTGCAATTTACATATGCCTCAAAACTTCAGAGAATTTAATGAGAAGAACCTACACACAGACTGTGCCCCAGCTCCCACCAGGTAACTCCTGTGAGGACACCCCTGCACGAGAACAGGGCCTGGAGCCCCCTGTCAGAGAGTCTACTGGGCCTCCATGAACAGGGAAAAGTTCTTCCCTTTGAAGCTAAAACTAGTAAAATCCTTCTTTTGGGGAAAAAGAAATCAAACTACACATGTTAAGCAAACAAACTATGGCAAGGAGTCTGCTGAGGTGCCCTAAAGGAAGAAAATCAGAATCCCACCTTGATTTTGGGTTGGAAGGGATTTTAAAATTCAGCTTTCCACTATCCCAGGCTGCTCCAAACCACATCCAGCCTGGCCTTGGACACTTCCAGGAATCCAGGGTCACTTCCAGGGCTTTCCCCACCCTCTCAGGAAGGATTTCTAATATCCCATCTATCCCTGCCCTCTGGCATTACAGTAAAAGCTCCTTTTGAGTTGCAAAGGCAGCAGAGGGTCTGGCAAAGGGAATCAGGAGTCCTGAGGGCTCCAAGTGGAACCCAGGAACTGGTGAGCATCACTCAGACATGGAGACAGGGAAGGAGTTAAGGCTCCTAGAATGAGCTGGGGCAGCTGGAGAGATGGGACAGATAGGAGACAGGAATCTGGGAGGAGGAGACTGAAGTTCAGAGCAAGAACAGACTGTGCAGGGAGAAAGGGAAGGGGATTCCAAGACTAAATTAAGAAGTATTTTTGGTTTTATTAGATGAGAGTTTAGAAATTGCTGGAGTTGGGGAAAGAGAAGGGATTATGAGAGATTGTCTCTGACACTGGGATGTCACAGCAGGGTGACACACACCCACCCTGCTCCTCCACAGCTCAGATCTGCACCCAACACCCCAAAATGCAAATTCTGACCAAATCCCCTCCCACACTGAGCCAGTCTTTACCTCCTTGTATGAAACCACATTTATCCACATCACTGCCAGCTCTTCTCTGGCCTCAAGTGACAAAAGCCTAAGTAAAGGTGGAAGTTGGGCCTTGCTGGTGAGCAGTGTTAAACACCACTGCACTGAGGTGCCAGAACTGGTATTGCCAAATTCAGGCTGGGCCCTTCTCTCCACACATCAAGAAGGAAGCTCAGAATGCACAAGCACTCCCCTCCTCTCCCCAGGCCTCTCTGACCATCCCAGTTCACCCAAACTGAGCAGGACAGGCTGTGCAGAACCTGCCTTGTCCCTTGCAGAAGGGGCAGAAGAACAGCCCCAGAAAAGCAGCCAAAACTCCTGCTGGAGCTTCTGCCTCCCCCTGCACTCCTGGGCTCCTGCAAGATGCCAGGCAAAACCCTTCCCCTAAGACTTTTCAGGGAATCATGTGGACTCTGTTCTTTTGGCATTTCAGCAGCTCAGAACCCAGGACAGGAATACAAGTGCAGACACAGCAACTCCAAGCAGCAGGAACCAGAACTGAGCTTGTTATAGGCTCAAAAAAAAACCAACCTTAAAACCCCCCAAAAATCAGGTCTTGGATGTCTTTTTGAACATGCAGTTGGTGCTCCTTATGACTAATCCCCTGCTGCTGCTGTTCCCCAGGGAACATCTCTGCACCCAGCAGAGCACAGAGCTGGGATTGCTCCACAGAGAATGGCTGAGGGGATGGGAATTCTGCAGAGACACCCAAACCCTGCTCTGGGGGAGCCAAAACTCCACCTGGAAATGACAGCAAGCATCAGAGAGGATGAAAAACCATCAGTAAGTTCTCCCTGTAAGAATTTTTTCAGCTCATGTGGGGAATTTTCAGCTCTTGGTTGCCTTTTGATCCCACATTTGCCTCTGCACAGGGCAGCAGGTCCCTGTCACTGCTGCAGCTCCCAGGCTTTCTATCCCAAGGGCCTCATGACACGAGCAAAGATACTGGCTTAACTAGAAAAAAAAAATAATAAAAAAAAATCTCTTTTACTTGCATCTACCACATGCTACTCACTGTATCTTAAACCAGAGGCACACAACTGGAATGGCATTCCATGTTTTTAGGGGGTCCATGTGCAGAGAACTGAGTTGCACACCTCCCCCTGCAGGATTCCATGTTCTTTGGTTTTCATTGACCCCAGGAGTCAGGCTCTGCCCAGCTCCCCTGACTCTCACACTGCAAACCTCCAGCACTGCCCCTCCTCACAAAGAACCTGCCACTACTCTCCAGCCCTGGTCCGTGCTGAGCAGCCCCAAAATTGCTGTTCCCAGCCCCTGCAGAGACTCAGCCACTGACATGCAGTGTTTGAGCTCCAACTCAAGATCAGCAACACAAACACCTCCAGGACCAAAAGGAATTCACAGGAACAGCAGAGACATTTTATATTTTCTAGTCCAAAAATCTGACTGCAATTTTAGAACTGCAGCTCTGGCAGCTGACACCCCTCTCTGTGCCTCTCCAAAATCCCCACTACACTCAATCTCTTATTTTCAACCCCAGCCCATGCTCGAGTGACACAATTTGAATTTCCTAACTGAGTATGCTCAAATGACTTCCTAATTTGAGTAAAACAAGCCAGAAGAGGCAATGGCTGGGCTGGGTCATAAACAAATAGCTGGGCTGTCATTTGCACAGCCTTCAACAATTGACCTGAATCATTTTCAGGTGCTATTTAATGCTACTTACAGATAATAATTATGACTGTTTGAGGTTCAGTTAGCAGCAGCTGTCAGTGATTTGCTCCACATACTGCAGCCAATTTCATAAATTCAACAAAGTTCTATGTGCAGTAAGATTAAACATTAACAGATGCAGGTTAAAATCCATATTTAATAAGCAGATTGGAAATAATAATAATTATAATAATCTGATATTCTTCCTGTCTCCTTCCTCCTGTGCAGAGCCTGGTTCTAGGGGATAAAAGATAACCTGAAATGATGAAAGGCATCCTGGGCACTGTGACTTACACAGATGTGGAACTGAATAGAAAATATGCTTAATTTTTCCAGAAAGGCTTTTAAAAGAAATAAAGATTTCTTCAGCAGATCCCAACTTTTCTATAAACCCACCAACATCTAGAAGGAGCAATACATTAGCTCAGAGCTGCTGTCAGAAATTAGGAAATGGGCCCCAAAACTTAATGTTAATCCTATGAAGGATTTCAAGGATTTGTAGAGTATGGAAAAAAGATGCAGCAGCTGATATGAACCAGCAGCATCACTTCAGGCAGTTCTGCAGAAAGCCATGAAAACACCTGAAAGTTTTATATTATCAGGAGTTCCCTCTCTGTGGTATTCTGCCAATTCTCAGTGGCCAAAAAACCCACAACAAACCTTCAAAAATTTGTCTTCACCTATTCAATGGTGCAGGTGCCATTTTTGCCCCCAGCTGAAGTTTGGGCAGCATTTCTCAGGTGTGAACAGGGGTGTCCATGAACCACACTCACCTGTCCCTGCTGCCCCTGCCTGGAACGTGTCACAGGCTCGAGTGAGAACTCTGCAAAGCAAAGTCCTGGGGTGCCCTGTGCTGTGTCCTGGGGAGCCTCTGGCTGCTGCAGGCAGAGCAACCACCCCACACAGCTGGTGGCAGCACACTGAGCCCGTGCCCCCCCTCCCTGCAGTACCCACCAGAGCAGCTCGTGCAGGAGGCGCCCCGAGCCCCGGCCCCGGTTCTTGTCGAAGGCGTAGGCGAAGATCTTGGCACCGTTCCCATCAGCATCCACCTCCATGCGAGCCTGGGGAGGGAAGGCTGGGAGGTCAGCACGGGGGGCAGCCTGCAGCCCACCCTGGCCCTGCAGGTCCCTGGAGCTCAGGGGGACCTGAGCTGTCCCAAACCCCCAGCGGGACCCAGCCAGGTGGGGCTGGGACTCACAGATCCACTCTGTGCCTGTGCAGCCACCAGGGCTTTGCTTTCAGCACTGCCCCTACACACACCTCACTGGGAGAGCCTGTCCTTTGTCCTGCACTCCACAGTGCTGCTGCCAAAGCTCACAAAGTGCAGCAAGAGCTTGATACATTTGGGATGCTCACAGTGTGTTATCATTTGGGATGCTCACAGTGTGTTGCCATTTGGGATGCTCACAGTGTGTTGCCATTTGGGATGCTCACAGTGTGTTATCATTTGGGATGCTCACAGTGTGTTGCCATTTGGGATGCTCACAGTGTGTTATCATTTGGGATGCTCACAGTGTGTCGCCACCACAGTGATGCTCACAGGGCAGGAATGGACAAACAGGGAGTGCTCTGGCAGCAGCACTGCCCAAACTTCTACAATTCTCAAGAGCAGCCCCAAAGCACCCACTGCACTGCAGAAATTTAGCAGATGATGGTCCCTCCTCCAAAAAAAGCTTTATCTGTTGGAAGATTTCATAATCATTGTCTTTCACTTTCGAAGCCTTGGTAGAGCCCCCTCACTGGCTTCCAGAGATGTGCAGAGGAAACACTTTATTCAGGTCGTATATCAGTTACAATATATGTTTTCCTCATCCAAGACTAAGTGCAGAGTGAACATTTTTAATGTTTGCCAAACCATGGGAGGACAAATTATCAGTTCTCCAAAAGCATACAAATAATATGAAAATAAAAAACTAGATAACAACTTAGGAAATACAAGCTTAAATACAAGCCTCCACGTTGGGACTTCGATAACTTTAAACTGGCTCTTTTCCCCCCAGTCACGGGAATTGCAGGCACAGCACTTCCCCGAGCTGTCTGGAGCGGGGCATGAGGGAAGGAAGCAGCCGAGGCTGCACCGGGAGCCCGAGCAGCGCCGGGCGGGGAGGGAGGCACAAAACGCGGTAAAGCGGCGAGGGCAGCGCGGATGCCTCACCTCGAAGGAGTAGCTCTCCACCAGCGGGATGTCCTGCTCGTCGATCAGCGTGTACTTGGTCTGCAACAGCGAGAGCGCGGTCAGCGCGGCGCGGCGCGCCGGGCACGGCTCGGGACTCGCGGGGCTGCAGGGCACGGCCCCGGTGCCTCGGTACGGCCCGGTAATGCACAGCACGGCCCGGCCCGGCCCTCCCGCCCGGCCGGACCCTCGCCCCGGCCCCGCCGAGCCCGCCCCGCCCGGCGCCCCGCGCTCACCTTGCCGGCCACCCGCCCGAGCCGGACGATGCCCAGCTTGAAGTCGGTCATGGCGGGGCCGGGCCGGGGCCGCCGCTCGCCCCGCGCCGCTGCCACGCGCCGCCGCCTCGCGCACACCCGGGGGGCGGGGCCGCCGCGCCACCGCCCCCCCGAGCGCCTCCGCCAATGGCGGCCCGCGCCACCGCCCTCCCGCGCCCGGCGGGCCAATGGCGGCCCGCGCCGCTCTGACGTCACTCTCCGCGGACGCCGCCGCCGCGGCCAATGGGCGCGCTGCGCGCCGCGCCTGGGGTCACGTGGGACGGGGCCCCGCGCGCGGGCGCGGCGGCGCGGGCGCGGGAGGCGCGGGCGGTGACGTCACGTTCGCGGGAAGCTTCGTGCCGACGGCAGCGGGGGCGCGGCCGCGCTTAAAGGGACCGCGCCCCCCCCCGGGGGGCCGAACGGGGACATCGGGAACGGGCCGGGGCCGGGGACACCCCCGGGGACCCCAGGAAGGGGACAGGGACAGCCAGCGCCGGGAGCCCGGGCGCGCTGCCGGCCGCACATGGCGGCGGCCCCGCCGCACGGTGGCCGGACACCCGCGCAGCCCGAGGCGCCGTGCGGGCGGAGCCGCGTCCCGGCCGGACCGGGCACGGGGCAGTGTCCAGAGCTGGAGGGACCCACCGGAGCTGCGGGGACACCCCGAGCGTCCCTCCCTGTGCGTCCCGGGAGCGCTGGGGTTGCCCGGGGGTGTCGGTGTGACCCCAGGCAGGGGCTGCGGGAACCGAACTGGCGGTGCCCTGCCCTGGGACAGCAGCTGGGACAGCTGTGTGTCCCCCCGAGGGACACAGAGCTGCTGTGGGGTCACCCCGAGAGGCTCCTCACCAGGGCACAACTTCAGCCCTTCCAGCGCTGGGGTTACTTCACGACCTGTGAGAGTGTCACAGCAATTTTCTGGTTCAGATTTCAGCCCAGGGTGTCCTCTGCATCCTCATTCCTTCAAAAAACTGTAAAGATCTGTGGATCCTTCTCCCAGGGCTGCTCCATCTGTTTATCCCCAGCCTGGGTTGATCCCACTAAGTCCTGACTAAGGGCAGCTCCAGCACTGGTTAAACCTCATGAGGTTCCCATGCTCCACTGCTCAAGCTTGTCCAGGTGCCTGTGGATGGCATCACATCCCTGGGATGTGTCACTGCACCCTCAGTTGGTGACACCTGCAAGCCTGCTGAGGTCACACTTGATCCCTTCATCTATGTCATTAATAACGATGCTAAAAGAAATAATAAATTAGGAAGATGGGTTTAAATGTGACATTGATGTAGGCTGTTACATTAGAACCCTCTGCCTCCTTTTGAAGAAGCATGATTTGGGAAAAAATTAATTTTTGCAGGGCAAATGCTCCTTCTAAGCACGGCTTTGCACATACCAGATCACGTGCCCTCAGGCAGCATGGGAAAGGTTATGGATCCTGTCCCAGGAGAACTCCCCATAAGCAAAAGGAATCATTTTCCCAACTGTTTCCAGCACTGCCATGTGGAGGGAAACCCACACAGGACAGCACGAGGCTGAACAGCTCCTGAAGCTCCCGGGGCTCACATCAGAGTGGATGCCTAACACTAGGGGCACGAAGATTTTAAAGGAGTTTAGAGCAGAGCTGCTGCTGAAAGGGGCTGCAGCCCCTGCCAGGCTGCCCTGCCTCGGGCACCACAAGCGTTTGTGCAGCTTTGTTGTGGAATCCCTGCAAAACCTCAGCTGGATGGGACCCAACCCCCCCTGGCATGGCAGCCAGGCCTTGGGTGAGGATGGGGATCCCACCAGCCTTCTGCAGCCCTCTCAGCTGTGGTCACTCCTCACACAAAGGTTTTTTCCCCCCTGTACCTTATCAGAATTTGTGCCACACAAATCCTGGGATGTGGGGATTGAGCAGGTTACAGAGCAGAAGCCACACTTGACCTATTCAGGGCATCCAAGCATCACTGCCAGCTCAAAGCACAGTCAATTCCAAAAAGAACCAACTAGAACCACAGAATCTCCTGAGCTGGAGGGACCAACAGGATCACTCAGTGCAGCCCCTGTCCCTGCCCAGACCCCCCAGCAATCCCCCCTGTCCATCCCTGGAGCTCTGGCAGCCTCGGGGCCGTGCCCATTCCCTGGGGAGCCTGGGCAGTGCCAGCACCTCTGGGGGAAGAGCCTTGCCCTGAGCTCCTCCATTAATCTTCCCTGACACATCTCCAGCTATTCCCTCACCATGGCAAGTGCCTGGAATTTCTGCTGTATTTGTTTTCTTTTCCTTGCTGCCTCAGAAAAAGGCCCTACAAACAGCTGGGGGAAAACAGATCAAAGTGCAGAGCCACAAACTCTCCTGGTTTTGATCCCATCAGCTGCTCTTGGAGCTGGGGACAGGGAGAGGGGCCAGCACAGGCCTGGAGCCTGGGCAGAGCTGCCCAAGGCACAGCCACACCAGGCAGGGACAGACAGATCCCTGAGCTCCTGGGATTCCCACGGCTGGGAATACTCAGGTCAGGTTTCACTCAGTTTTGCTTTAGGAGGGTCCAGCTCCCCTCCACACTACCAGGGACACAGTGGGACGTCCTGGACAATTGGTGCCTGCCAGGGCTGATGGATTTGATAAAAATCGGTTTTTTTTGATCATGCTTTTGTCACTACAGCTCCACTTCAGGCTCTGTGGCCTTTAAGGCACCAGAACAGTGACCCAAATTTCATCAGGGAGCAAAGGACACAACTGGATCTCATTTTGAATAAGCAAGGCTAAACATTCTATTCTCATTCCTCAGCACATTTTTTAACAGCCACACTTCCATCCTTGCCCCAATCCATCCAGAATGAGAATGGACACATCACACCAAAGGTGCTGTATTTCCAGAAGACAGGGAGAATTTTCTCAGAGGAAAATTCCCAGCATGGGACAGGAACAAATGAAACCAGCACCAGTGCTTGCAGACAACTGGGTCTTTATTTAGGTATTTAAAGTGCTACAAAAAACTGAAGGAGCCTCCATGTGGCAACTTCCTTTTCTGCAGTCTTAACTCTGTTGGAAGAAGCAGACACAGCCCATTAGTGCAGTCTTGCAGTAATTAAATATTACACAGCAATTTCAGTCAGAGCTGGGCACTTACAGCTGGGCACTCGATGGCACCACTGTTGATGTCATCGATGATGTCGTGGGGGTGTCTCCCATCAATGCTGCAGCCCACAGACTGGGCAGTGCCAAGGATCTCCTTGATGGTCCCTACAGCAGGAAGACACACCTTTGTTTTACCAGGAAAACACCTGAGGAGCCAACCTGGAGCAGCATGGGCTAGTGGAAGGTGTCCCTGCCCATGGCAAGGGGTGGAACTCAGTGAGCTCCTAACACAAAGCAGCCTGGATTCTGAGAATTACACAGAACTCCTCAGAGCTCTCAGCTGTCCCTCTTCCCTCAGGGGTTTGCAGGCTGGAGCCCCAGGGCTCATCTCATCTCATAGGTCCTTACCCAGATCTCACACCCTGAATTCCCTAGAACACACTGGAAACCCCTGTGCCTCTCCCCTCCCCAGGTGTTGGAGCTGCCTGTTCCCAGCCAGCACAGCTGAGCCATGAACCCTCTGTCCTTCCCAGGGCATGGAGCAGGGCAGGAGCACTCCCAGGGGAAAGGAGCACTCCCTGGGAAGGAGCATCCCCTGCAGGCCAGCCCAGGACTCACCCGAGAGCTCCCGGGCCAGCGAGCGGTGCCGCATCTGCCGCGCGATGTTGACGATCTCGTCGAAGGTGACGCTGCCACTGTGCTTAACTGGGAGGGAACAGCAGCACTGAGGCCACTGGGCACTGCCAGCTCCTCTGGGAGCACCACTCCCAGCACTCAGAGCCCGTGCAGAGCTGCTGTCAGTGCTCCCAGACTGCAGCACCAAGTTATCCCCAATTCCTTTCTAAGGCTGCATTTCTGCCAGCTCCCCTGGCTGTGCCAGGCCCTGTGCTACAGGACAGTGCCTGATCTACCCCAGCTTTGCCCAGAGAAGCTGTGGCTGCCCCTGGAAGTGTCTATGGCTGCGTTGGACAAACCTTGAAGCACCCTGGAAGTTGTCCCTGCCCATGGCAGGGGTGGAACTGATGGGCTCTACCCAAACCAGTCCATGACTCCATAATCTCACAGATCTCTGCTGATGTGCATCTCTTGCTACCCTGGCACTGCAGGGATGCCCAAAAACTGCCTTGTGTCCCCTCTTGTCCAGCTTGTGCTGAATAATCCCAGAGGAAGGTACTGGCATTTCCCCTCTTTTAGCCCCAAAACATTCAGAACCAGAGCCAGGGGAACACTTACTGTTCTTCTGCTTCTTCCTGTCACGAGGTGGCTCCTTCAGAGCTTTGATAATCAGAGCCGAGGCAGAAGGAACAACCTCTATCTAAATGCAAAGAGATTAATTCCCCCCCCATTCTACACAGAAATTCCATTACTAATGAAGAAACTCAACCACTCAATTATCTCAGCAAAGGTAACTCCAGAGCAGTGTGGGTTTCATCAGTTCCCTCACGCTGCAGGATTTTTGTGCTGCAGGAATCTGTTCCCAGGTTTTCGGCACAGGCCTCCCCACGTGCAGGAGAGGACTGCTTCCTGCCTGGGGCTTCCTCTTAGCTCACCACTGGAATGTACCAGCCACAGGCATCAGAACAGGTACGGTGGCAGGTGGCTACAGGAGTTGGCAAGATTTTAAATTATTTATTTTTATGCTGCTATTAATAAAGTTTAGTATTTTTTTTTATATGCTGGTTAGACATTGTGCAGAAAGAACTTTCTGCAACAGGATGAAAATTGAATTTCGGCACATGAGGAGCTTTTCTTAGGCTCCACACACATCCTCCCCACCCACGTTTTAAGGTCTTTCCAGAAGACCCCCACACACCCCCTGTGTGGCACTCATTTTATCCACCTCGGAAGGATGAAGGGCTGAGTGGACCCTGCCGGGCTCCGGGCCGGCGGCTGGAGCAGGCGGAGCCCGGGGGGGCTCCATCCACGCCTGCAGCCCCGGCCGGCCCCTGCGGCGTGCGGTACCTGCGCTTGCCTGTTCTGGATCGTCAGCTTCACCGTGATCCGCAGCCCCTTCCAGTCGCCCGTGGCCTTGGCGATGTCATCGCCCACCTTCTTGGGGGACTGAGGGACGACACGCGGAGGTGACACAGGGCTCGGGTTACAGCCGAGAGCCCAGCGCTGCCCGCGGCTTCTCCCCGTGCGCGGTACCCGACACCCTCCCCAGGATGGAGCAGCTCCCCGGACACGCTTCCCACCGCCTCGAAACGTGTTTTACCCCTCCCGCTTCAATCTCCCGCGGCATTCACTCATTCCCCCAGCGGGACACGCTTCCCACTCCGCCCGGGACATGTTCCACCTCCCTCTCCCCGGCCGCGGTACGTACCAGCCCCAGCGGGCCGATCTTGGGCGCCAGCGCGGACGTGGCTCCGACCTCTCCGCCGGTGCAGCGCAGGTAAACTGCGGGGACAGCGCCGTCAGCCGCGCCCGCCGGGCCCGCGGCCCCCGCCCGCCGCCCGCGCCCGCCGCCCGCACCTACCGACTTTGATCTCGTTGGGATCGAACTTGGGCGGCATGGCGGCGGCGGATGGCGGGGATGCAGGCGGATGGCGGGGATGGAGGCAGACAGACGCGGATGGAGGCGGATGGAACCCGGAGCGGCACCAAGGGCCTCCCGCCGACCGAGAACAGCGAAAAGGCAGCGGGGGCGGCGCAGGCCTCAGATATGCCCTCTGAGATCTCGCGAGAGGACAGGCAACTACACATGATGAGCGAGATCTCGCGAGAGGTGAAGAGCTGGCTGTGGCGGAATGTGTAGGAATCTATGCGTATTCATCTCTGTATAACATAGATAGATAGATAGATAGATAGATAGATAGATAGATAGATAGATAGATAGATAGATAGATAGATAGATAGATAGATAGATAGATAGATAGATAGATAGATAGATAGATAGATAGATAGATAGATAGATAGATAGCCCCTGTTGCAGAACTGTTGCAGAAAGGCACTGGCAGTCCCCGCCCCTGGAGGTGCCCAAGGAAGGCCTGGCCGCGGCGCTCGGCGCTCTGGGCCGGGGGTGCGGCGGGGATCAGGCACAGACGTGACTCGGTGGCTCCCGGGATCTTTCCCATCCCGGACAACCCCGGGTCCCGCAGCCGGGCGGGGCGGTCCTCCGGCCGCCAGGGGGCGCTCGAGCGCGGCGGGCGGGGCGCTCTGGGCGCGCCGCTCGCGGGTGCCGCCGGTCACGTGAGCCGGCGGTGAGGCGGCGATGGCGGCGCCGAGCGGTGAGCGGGGCTGGGGAGGGGGGACCCGCTGTGGAATACTGGGCTGCCCCGGGCACCGCGCCTCGGGCGGGCTCCTCGGGCGGGCTCGGGAGCGGGCGGTGTCCGGGGCTGCGCGGTGTCCGCCGCCCTCGCTCACTGTCACTGCTCTCCCCAGGTGTCGGGCCGGTGCCCGAGGGCTGCGAGCCGCAATCCCCGCAGGGTCGCCTCAGTCCGAGGTTCTGGGCCCTCGGGCACAGAGCGGCGCTGCTCTGGATGAGGGAAGGGTGAAGAAGAGGAGGAGCTGTGTGACCCTGGGAGGGGGACCCGCAGAGAGAAGAGAATAGTGATGGTGAGGGGAAGGAAGGCGAGAGGCAGAGCTGCGCTGCTGAAGACGGGCGGAGATTTGTTCCAGGCGTTGTCAGGAGGGGCCGCGGGCAGGCTCAGCCGGTGGCAGGGTGGCAGCTCCAGCACAGAGAGCGAACGATGCAGGACAGCGAGTTCCAGAGCTGCAGCTCGGCTGCTGCCTCCTCCGTGCCTATCCCAGAGGCTGCAGGGCTGGCTGGGAGAGCCAGCGCAGCGTGTGGCTGCCTGGTGACACCTCTGACCCCCGGGGCCAGGCAGCGTCTTCAGGAGCCCACCCAGATCCACACCCTGCTCACTGCCCCCTCGCTGTGCTCCCGAGTTGTTTTCCCAGAATAAATAAAACATCTCTTTCCACACCTTCACCTTGTCTCATAACAGTGCCTGGATGGGTTTATGGCATCCAGAATTTTTTGAAAACTGGGGCTTCTTCCAGAGCTGTGTTGCTGCATTTTAATTACAGTTGTTAGTAAAATGAAGTGTTTGGTTTTATTTGCTGTCACAGATTGGGAAACACCCAGAAAACATTCCTGTGTCTTTCCCCAGCCTGAGTGTGGGGCTGCTCCTCAGGCTGAGCTGGTTCCTGCAGGGAGCAGAGGGATCAGGATTTGGTGTCTGGGTGCTCACTGCCTGCAGTGAACAGAGGGATCAGGATTTGGTGTCTGGGTGCTCACTGACTGCAGAGGGATCAGGATTTGGTGTCTGGGTGCTCACTGCCTGCAGAGGGATCAGGATTTGGTGTCTGGGTGCTCACTGCCTGCAGAGGGATCAGGATTTGGTGTCTGTGGTGCTCACTGCCTGCAGTGAACAGAGGGATCAGGATTTGGTGTCTGTGGGTGCTCACTGCCTGCAGAGGGATCAGGATTTGGTGTCTGGGTGCTCACTGCCTGCAGGGGGATCAGGATTTGGTGTCTGGGTGCTCACTGCCTGCAGGGGGATCAGGATTTGGTGTCTGTGGGTGCTCACTGCCTGCAGAGGGATCAGGATTTGGTGTCTGGCTGCTCACTGCCTGCAGAGGGATCAGGATTTGGTGTCTGTGGGTGCTCACTGCCTGCAGAGGGATCAGGATTTGGTGTCTGTGGGTGCTCACTGCCTGCAGAGGGATCAGGATTTGGTGTCTGGGTGCTCACTGGCTGCAGAGGGATCAGGATTTGGTGTCTGGGTGCTCACTGCCTGCAGAGGGATCAGGATTTGGTGTCTGGCTGCTCACTGCCTGCAGAGGGATCAGGATTTGGTGTCTGTGGGTGCTCACTGCCTGCAGAGGGATCAGGATTTGGTGTCTGTGGGTGCTCACTGCCTGCAGAGGGATCAGGATTTGGTGTCTGTGGGTGCTCACTGCCTGTAATGGGATCAGGATTTGGTGTCTGTGGGTGCTCACTGCCTGCAGAGGGATCAGGATTTGGTGTCTGGGTGCTCACTGGCTGCAGAGGGATCAGGATTTGGTGTCTGGGTGCTCACTGCCTGCAGGGGGATCAGGATTTGGTCTCTGGCTGCTCACTGCCTGCAGAGGGATCAGGATTTGGTGTCTGTGGGTGCTCACTGCCTGCAGAGGGATCAGGGTTTGATGTCTGTGGGTGCTCACTGCCTGCAGGGTGGGTGCTGGCCCAAGCACTTACAGGCAGTTCTTTCAGAATTTAATAAATAAAAATGATATCATGTAATGGTCACATGCCAAGGGCCTTTTTCACTCCTGGCTGCTGAGTTTGATGTGTCATCACTAATTCAAATTTCCACTTTTAAAAGCTGTTCAATCCATTTAACAAATCTCTAATTCTTCATCTTCTGACACCTGATGAGATTCTTTTCCTGTTCACTGTCTGCCCTTCAGCCTTCATGTCTTTATCCCTTTTCTTGGGTGAAAACTGATGATTTCCCACTATCCCCATGGCCAGTGGGATCTGGCTGGAATAGGGAAAGGTGGGGTCAGACAAGGGGATGCAGAAATGCTCAGCAGAGTTGAACAGGTCATCAATTCAAGGATATCTAATTACAGGCACCTTTTCCTTCTGCTTTCTCATCCTGAAAATCTTTTGTTTGTGCCTCTGATGTCCTGTGCTTGATTGCTGCCCTGCATTTCCCTGCAGTCAGCTTCCCTTCTTGCTCAATCCCTTTGAGTTCTGGCTCTCACCTGCCCTCCTGGGAGCTGGGTCTGAGCAGCATTTCAATAATCTGAACCGGTTAAAGAGGCAGGAATTGGGATGGCAGGGAAAAAAACCACAGAACTGTTGGAGATGAGTTTACTGCCACCTCCTGCTGTGACCCATGGCTTCTCCCAGTGAGTGGTGTGACAGCAGGACAGTGACTCAGGATGTCTCTGCCTCCTTGTTCCTGCAGTGAAAGGAAGAGGGATGGATTATATTGAATTATTTTACTTTTACAGTGAGGATTTATCTCTGTAAAGATTTTATGGAGTTTTTGGCAGAGCTCCTCCTGCTCAGGGCACATCCCTGGCTGGACCCTGTGGGTACCTGCTCTTCAGGAGAGTTTGAGGCCAGTTTGCAGACACAGAGCTGGCAGAGAATCAGCATTTTATGTACAGCACCTGAGCCCCACTGAGCCCTGAGTTCAGTGTTCTGTAGCTGTGCCAGCTACTGCTCCACTGGTGAAGTAGTGGCTCTTCTGTGCTGATTTTTAAATTGCAGAGAAAAACAGCATTTAAAAAAGTCACTGCAGGTGTTTAAAGAGTTACTCCCTGTTGCCCTCCTGCTCTTCTCTCACCTCCCAGGCAGATCCCTGTGTCAGGTCCCTCTGGGAGCCCCAGCTCAGGCTCCTTCTGCATTGCCCATTTGTGCCCCTGGCCTTGTGCAGCCACAGATAAACCCCTTTTTCTCCTTGATTTCATGACTCAACTGGCCCCATCCTTTCCCAGCATCCCCACTGGTACCACCTCATTACCAGCTGCACTCCCCACTCCTTGTCCAGCCACAGCTTTCTGCCTTTCCTTCAAAATCTGCCAACAGCTCCTTTTTCTGCCCTGCTGGGTCAGAGCCCTGTCCCAGAGCTGCCTGGTGTCTGTTCCCCTTCAGCCACCTGCATCTTCTTGCACCCAGCCTTTCCTCTCTCAGGTTCAAAGTCTCTTCCTTACACTTGAACCAACTGGAATCCTTGCTCTCAGCTCTTTATTATTGTGCCACAATCTACTTTAAGTAGTTTGGGTTTTATCCCTGGTGCTGGATTTCATGATACAGCTTTTTGATTTTTAATTCCTGGAGTGGACCCTGCGTTTCTCTGATCCCTCAGCAGCTTTTCTCTGTGCCTGTCCCAGGGCTGACCCAGACAATCAACCTCTCAGACCACAGCAGGGCTTGAGTGCCTCATGTTTGTGCTTCCCTGTGCTAGAACCTGCTGTGTGATCCAGCTAAGGAAAGACAATTGCTGACACAATTATTTCCTTTTTAACCTTCCCCTCTGCCACTTATTAGGTCCCAGTTCTGCAGCCCAGGCTCCCCAGCAAACTCAAACTCCAGGATCCCTCAGCCTTGCTCTGCACTGACCATCTGTGCCCCTGGCCAGAGCCACAGTCAGGACTGAAGATGCCTCTCTTCTCCAGGAAGAAGAAACCCAGCGAAGATGCTCGGAAGCGCCTTGAGTACCAAATGTGCCTGGTAAGCACTGCCAGGGTCATTCCTGTCCTGAGTGCCAAATGTGCCTGGTGAGCACTGCCAGGGTCACTTCTGTCCTGAGTGCCAAATGTGCCTGGTGAGCACTGCCAGGGTCACTTCTGTCCTGAGTGCTAAATGTGCCTGGTGAGCACTGCCAGGGTCATTTCTGTCCTGAGTGCCAAATGTGCCTGGTGAGCACTGCCAGGGTCATTCCTGTCCTGAGTGCCAAATGTGCCTGGTGAGCACTGCCAGGGTCATTTCTGTCCTGAGTGCTAAATGTGCCTGGTGAGCACTGCCAGGGTCATTTCTGTCCTGAGTGCTAAATGTGCCTGGTGAGCACTGCCAGGGTCACTTCTGTCCTGAGTGCCAAATGTGCCTGGTGAGCACTGCCAGGGTCATTTCTGTCCTGAGTGCTAAATGTGCCTGGTGAGCACTGCCAGGGTCATTTATGTCCTGAGTGCCAAATGTGCCTGGTGAGCACTGCCAGGGTCATTTCTGTCCTGTGTACCAAATGTGCCTGCTGAGCACTGCCAGGGTCATTTCTGTTCTCCATGCCTGATCCTGGCTCCAGGTGGTTTGGTACATCCCCTGCATGACCAGTAATCATGTTCCATGACCAGCAGCTGTGTTCCTGATCCCACCAAGACAGCAGGTTTTCTTCCTAATGTAGCTCAGGGAGTTCCTGCCTCCCTGTCTGCCTTTGCCCTCCCACCCCCTCATCCCCTTCATGCCACTGCCACCCCTCTCTGTGTGGTTCCATGGGGCATCCTCCAGGTGGGACCCCAGCTCTCCTTTCTCCTCCATGCCCCTTTGCCCTTACAGATCTCCCAGTTTGCTTTTCCCTCCAGGGAACCTGTGAGTTCCCATCATATCTGCCTTGCCTTGTGCTTCTCTTTTGCTTACCATTATTCTGATCTTCCTGTCACTCTGAGAATTAACTGGTTAGATGTTGCTGTTTGTTCTCCTGGACTGGGATTTCACCAGGATGCTCTGGCACTGGGAATCTCCTGGGGAAGGGATGAGGAGAGGCTGAGGAGTTGGGGGGGCTCAGCCTGGAGAAAAGGAGGCTCAGGGGCCCTTGTGGCTCTGCACAACTCCCTGATAGGAGGGGACAGCTGGGAGGTCAGGCTCTGCTCCCAGGGAGCAGGGACAGGAGAAGAGAGAAACAGCCTCAGGCTGGGCCAGGGGAGGCTCAGGCTGGACATTGGGACTTTTTATTTTCTTGGAAAGCATTGTCGGACATTGCAACAGACTGCCCAGGACAGTGGTGGGGTCACCATCCCTGGAAGTGATCCAGAGATGTGTACATGTGGCACTTGGGGACGTGGTGTCTGTTAGCAGCTGCACTGGATGGGCTTGATTTGAACATGGAAAATACTTTGGAATAGAACCACAGAATCCCAGGCTGGTCTGGATGGAAGAGACCTTAAGACCCATCCAGTGCCACCCCTGCCATGGGCAGAGACACCTCCCACTGTCCCAGGATGCTCCAAGCCCTGGCCTTGGGCACTGCCACAGCCTCTCTGGGCAAGGTGCAGCAAGAGGTGCTGTATTTCTGCATGCTCTGATTCTCTGGGTGTGGTTCTTCCCTCTCCAGGCAAAAGAAGCTGGTGCTGATGACACCCTTGACATATCCAGATGTGAGCTCTCAGAGGTATGTCCTCTACAACTTCCAGTCTTCACTCACAGCTCTGATTCTCTGTCTGCTTCTTGGTACCAGCTGTTAGATTTACCCTCATGCCTGTGAGCCTTGAGACAGAAATTATTGCTGGTCCACCTTTTTCTCTATCTCCTGATCTCTGGCTTTCAGCTGGAGGCTTCTTCCCTGTATTTTTGGTGGGAGATTGCCTGTCCTGTCTGATACTTCAAAACCATTTCCATCCTGTGAATCCTTTAGAAGGGCAGAGTGGTCTCATACCCTCCACCATGACCCTAGTTTGGGACCTCATGGCCCAATTTTGCTGGTCCTGAGGGATTGGCTTGCCAAAGGCTGAGTATTTGTAATCTTAGAGCTGCACGGTCTGTCACCCATGGTTGTTTTCCTGTGTAAGTGAAAATCCCACTTCTGCTTCCAAGTTGCTGGTTAAGGATGGAAATTTAACTCCCAGCTTGGCTTCCTTTATGGCAACCAACTAAATGAGGAACAATCTGCCTGCTGGTGTGTGGGCAGGCAGTGACAGAGTGCCAGGCACCCAGACACAGCTTCTCCTGCTGGCAGCCAGGCCAGCCTCAGGCAGAAACTATTTCTCCCATTTCTATCTCACTTTTAATTTTATTCCTTGTCTCATGCTTCTAAACTGTTGGTCCTGAATACAGGATGCCCTTGCCAAGCAAGGTGGAGAGATTTGACACTGTGCTGGAGAGGAGAGCTGCCTGCTGTGCAGTGTGAAATGGCTTTGCTGGGACTTGGGGATGTTTTGTGCCAAGCTCAGGAGCCAGCAGCAGGCTGTGTGTGGGTTTGCAGGCTGTGTGGGACAGCCTGGATGTGGCAGGGTGGCAGGCAGAGGATCCACCCAGCCAGCTCCACTTAGAGCCACGGATGATATCTGGGATGCCCAGCAGCTCCTTTTGGACCATAAAACTGTCTTGCTGTTTCATTTTCAGTGTTGTTTCAATAAATGAAGTCAGACATCAGTTTGGTTTTACAATTAACCATGGGCAGGAGTCTGGCTGCTGCTGCAGGGAAGGTCACAGTGCCCAGCTGTGCCTGGCAGGGGCTGAACTGGCATCTCCTGCTCTGCCTGTCCCTCTCCTGGCACATCAGGGACACTCTGTCCTGCCTGGTGCTCACCTTTCTCTCTCACTGCAGTGTGGCTGGGAGGTTGCCATACCACAGAATGCATTTCTGTGATGAACTGAACCTCTGCCTGAACTCATCTGCACAATGAAAGTTAAATCACACAAAGCTTGAACTCCTGCCTAAGCCTCAGCCTGCTCTGTGGCACTGATGTGAGAGCCACTGGAAGCTGTTTAAATGGAAGCTCCCTGGGAAGTAAAGGGCCAAAATCAGGGGCCAGGAATTTTAAGCATCACTTTTATTTTGAGTTGAGCTGTTCACACTTTACAGGTGTAGAACTGCTTAAAAGATAAGTCTAACATGGCTGTTTTTTAATTGTTTTTCAGGTTCCTTTTGGGGCCTTTGCAACTTGCAAGGTCTTGCAAAAAAAGGTAATGTTGTAATCAGAAATTATTAAATAATTCTGTTAATAGGCTTAACTATTATTTTGGTGTTTGAAATGACTGTGTGTGGTTTTTTTATGGTGAAGGAATGTTTTGTTCCAGAAGAAATTTGCTTGTAAGGAGTTTGTCCACCTTTGTGATACTACATAGAGAGCAGTTTGAGTCTGATCAATCATGTCTGTGTTTTCTAAAGTTAACTTCTGCCAGGTGGTTGTTCTAGCCCATCTAAGGGTATTTCTCATGTGAGGAATTTGGACCTGCTTTAGATCTCATGTAAAATGTTTGACCTTCTCTGACAATCCATTTCCTACTTTAATGTTTTATATGATAGCAAATAAGATATTGAGCTCTTGTAAAGCCTTCCCAATTCAATCTCCAGCTTGTTCAGGTGTCTCTTGTGTTTTATGTGTCAATGGGGTTTTTCCTCCCCAGGTGCTGATTATTCATACAAATAATCTGACATCTTTAGTGCCAAAGTCCTGCAGCCTCCTGAGTCTCATAACTGTGAAGGTAATTTGGATTCTTAACAGTTCAACTGCAGCCAATTTTCCTTGGATTTGAGCTGCATTAAAACACACCAGCCCAAATAAACTTTGCCAGGAGTCAGTACCAAGGTGTGACACCTGCCTTTTCTGGGTTCAGCTCCCAGGCTGGCACACAGCAGTCACTGAGTGGTTTGTGTAACATCACCATCAGTCCCAGGATTCATTTTTCCCCTTCAGAATCCCACAATTTCCCCCTCAGCAGCCTTGCTGGTGGTGGTCAGAGCTGGGTGTGTTATGGGGTAGATCCATTTCTCCCCTGCTCTGGAGGGTCACTGGAATGGGAAGGAAAGTGGTGATGGGTGTGACAGGGCTGGGTCACCATCATGCTGGGATTCCCCAAGAGGCAAAGTCATTTCAGCAGCTCCACGTGGAGGGAGGGAATGCTCCAGGTCTAGTCCTGCCCTCTCCCTGCACTGCTGTTGGAGCAGTTCAGCTCGTTTGATCCTGCAGAAATTCCTTCTGCCAGCCTGGTTCCAAGGGGATGATTTATCCAGTTGGCTCCTCCAGTCTTGTGGGACTGCTCTCCCTCAGTGTCACTGCTCTCCCTTGTCTCTTGTTTGTCACTGATGCCTGAATTTCCAAAAGACCTCCAAGAATTAAGTGCCTGTGTCCCCTGGAAAACTTGAACTGCTTTCCAAAGTTCCATTGGAAGCAAAGTAATTTTCACTGTGAGATAATTAATTAATTTTGTTCCCAACCTTGTTTGGTGACATTATCTGCTTTTCCAGGTTCTGGACCTGCATGACAACCAGCTGGCTTCACTTCCTGCTGATATTGGTCAGCTGACAGCTCTTCAGGTAAAAGATTTGCAGCTACATCCCAGGTGTCTGTGCAGTGCTTGTTTGGGGACAGCAGGGATATGGGTTACTGCTGTTTGGTTTATAATTAATCACAAATTCTGTGATGGTGCCATTTTGTCAGATCTATCACATCACCCTGAGTGTTGCTGTTGAGCTGGCTGGTTAGAGGGAGAGCAGGAAAAAAGGAGGAAAGGAGCAGGAGAGGAGCAGGAAAAGCCAGGCCTGGTCATGTTCTCCCAGCTCAGTGCAGCCCAAGTGGCTCCCGTGGCCAGGCAGGTGCTCTGAGCAAGCAGAGTGCTGGTGATCTCCCCAAACATTCAGGTTTTGCTGTTCTCCCTGGTGTGGTTATATGAGAACCCAGAGCAGTGTCTGAGGGCACACTCAGGATCTCCTGCTCAGGGGGCAGCTTTAGGTGGGAGCTGGAACTGAGGAGGGCTGCCCTGGACACTCCAGTTCCCAGTTCCTGCACGTGCATCCAGCACCAGATGCTGGTGGTGAGCAGGATTTCTCACTGCTCCTGGTAGTTTGGCATGCCCTTTATCCAGGGCTGGTGGAAAACACATTTTTTTAACTCTGGAAGTGTCATCTACAACCAATTTCAATTTGTACTTCTGGGCCTGAAAGTCCCAGGGCACAGATGTGTAGAAGACATGAGACTTGGATGAATATTTTGAACATCTTTTCTGTTAATACCTTAGGTCCTAAACCTTGAAAGGAATCTTTTAAAAAGCCTTCCACAATCTATAGGAGATCTTGCCCAGCTCCAGATCCTCAATGTGAAAGGTATGGAATGGGATTGCTCTGGCAAAGCACATTTATTATCTGGTCATTTATTATTCCTTTCAACCAAGGCAAGCACCATATGGTTTACACTCTGAATGCTGAGGAAGAGCACAAGGAAGGTTTGAATTCAAATAGTTGGCAAGGCAGGAGAAATGATCTAAGCAGAAAATGTGTGAGCCTCAAGCCCTCCAGTAAAGCAAGCAGAGCACTCAGCCAGATAAACCAAATTACAGTTGGGTCCCCCTACAGCCAGAGCTGGTCCTGTGGGTCTGTGTATCCCCACCAGGTTTGCACAGCCCAAGCACAAAGGTCACACCTTTTTTCCAGACTCCTGGGCATTTTCCAGCTCTGCAGTGCCATAAATCTGGGAGCAAAAGGAGATTTAGTTATGTGGAGCTGTTGGTGAAACAGGGAAGGCAGTGGAGGGTGAGGAACTTGGAAGGGCAGCTCAGGTCATTGCCTGTCTGCAGCACCTGGGCTCTGAGCCCGGGGTGTGCAATTCACATTCAGTCCCCTTCCTCCCATCCCTGGGACTTGCACCAAGGGAGGAGCATTCCATGGTACAAATATTCTCCTGATCAGGAGCACAGATGCAGCTGCAGCAGTGACCTCAGCCGAGGAGGAGATTTGGATCCCAAATTGCCCGTGGTGGGCAGTGACATCCTTTGAGTCCCTGTGTGGCCTGGGACAGTCCCTGTGCAAACGAGCTGTAGGTGTGGTTGTGGATTGGGGCTGGAGCAGATGAGCTTGCTGCTTCCTGTTTTAGGCTCCCAGGTTGAAACTGGCTTTTCTGTCCGTGCAGGGAACAAGCTGAAGGAGCTGCCCGGGAGTGTGAGCGGCCTGCGGAGCCTGCGGGGCCTGGACGTCAGCGGGAACGAGCTGAGGGAGCTGCCCCGGGGGCTGGCCCAGATCCACACCCTGCAGGTACTGCCCACACCCTGCAGGTACTGCCCACACCCTGCAGGTACTGCCCTGGGCAGCCCTTCCCAGCTGCTTCCTGCTCTCCTCAGCTGGGAATAAATCCTGCCCACAGGGGAGTGGCTAGGGCCTGGGCAGGATGCACTGCAGAGGGTTGTAACAGGGCTGTTCACACAAAATAACTTTTGTGTGCCTGCTCTGCTTTTTTCTGATCATTTTTACCATCTAATCTGATAATTTTGCCATTTAATCATGACAAAAGCAATTCCCAGAGAGTGAAGCCATGGATGTTACCTGCCAGGGCTGTCTCTGTGCCTCTGTCACCCTGCTGTTGTCAGTTTTTATGGGTTTATGGCTCTCTGAAGTGCACGTTCAGAATGGCAAAAGCTGCTGGATTTTTATGGATATGTTGCCTTCTGCCTGCCCACCTTGTCTGTGCTAAATGGTGCAAGTGTGAGGCAACAGCTGGCTCAGACAGCAGCAGGAAGGTGTGAATAAATGCTCCCCTGTCTCACACAACATTTTGTTTCACTTCTCATGAGGACAGTGAGATTTAAGCCATCTGTGCTGCTTTGCCCCCTGTGCTTGGTAAAGTGGTTCCTTTCTGGGCCTTCCTGCTATGCCCTTCTCTACAAAAGGCAACATTAGGTACTTTTGGTGGCCACAGTAGGACAAAACAAGTGGCTCTTCCCCTCATTCTTTATGGGACTTCTCTCCATGCCCTTGTATCACCCCCATTTCCATGCTGAAGGGAACTCCTGATGTGCAGTAGGGAATGTCTGCAGCTGAGAAGTGCTCTGACCTCTGGTGCCTAAACATGAAGTATCAGTGCCTGCATGAGGGGAATGTTCCAATGAGGGGCCAGCTCAGAAGCTTCCGAAAAAGGGACAGTGGAGTCACCTCTGAAAGGTCCCAGACACCCAGCAGGGATTTAATACAGCCTCCCATTTGTGTCAGGACTTAGGGTAACATTAAGCAAGGTTTTGGGGAGCTGCAAGGAGAGCTGCAGCTGGACTCAGAATAACCTGGAGCTCTGTGTGTTCTCTTTTGGAGACATTGACCCTGGATGCCTGTGCCATGACCTACCCACCCCCTGAGATCTGCAGTGAGGGCACTGAGGCCATCCAGCAGTTCCTCTGCAAGGGTAAGCCAGGAGCACCTGGGGTGTGCCCAGAGATGGCATTTCTGAAGGACAGACACTGTGTGGGCTCTGCTGGGGGTGGGTGTTGGTGCCCTGCACACCTGGTTACCTGTCCTTGTGGGCAAACAGCACAACATGAGTCCTTCCCTGAGCCCAGCCACACTGAAGTGTGAGTGGTTTGTTAAAAACCAGAGGGGCTGGGTCAGGCTGTCTCAGTGAGCATGAGAAGTCAGTGCATCTCCCATGGTCATTTGCATTTTCTCCTGTGGCAGGATTGGCATTGTCACTCTGTCACTGCCTTGGGACAAGGAGAGAGGCTCAGGAGTCACTCAAGGTTCCTGCTGCCCTCATTTTATCCTGAGGAAGCACCTGGGCCTTGCAGGTTGTTATGAGAATGATGAAAACAGATTGAAAACTCAAATGACAAAGGAAATTGGCTGTAATTTTGTGGACACTGTTTAGTGCAGACAGGGAGCCTTGTGGAGTTTCTCTGCAGTGCCTTGAAAGGCGTAGTCAGAACTTATTTTGTTCTGGGCAGTGACATCTGCAGCCCTGCAGAAGTCACCAAGCCTGCAGCTGTGTGCAGGATGTGTCTGTGTCTGAGCAGCTCCTTGTCCTGGTGGGGATGGAGTGGCCTCACCTCCTCCCAGAGCTCCTTGTGCCTCCTGCCTCAGCTGGAGCCCTGCCAGGCACTCCTTGGTGTGTGGGCAGAGGGAGCACAGCTGGAAGCAGTGCCACACACCAGCCAGCTCTCAGCCATGGTGCCAAGGAGGTCTTTGAGCCCCAAATGTTCTTATTTTGTGTCTGCTGCCTTGCAGAGTCTGGAATTGCATACTACCCTCCCTCCCCACTGGAGAGTGATGGAGGAGGAACTTCAGTGGATGGGGTGGACAGGACAGTGGAGAAGTACCTGGAGGAGGAGAGCAAGTGGCAGGTGAGGCTCCCCTGCACCAGAGAGTTTGGGATTTGTGTCTGTGCTCCACCAAAGCATCCCCCAGCACTTGGCACATCATCCCTCATCACCTCCCCTCCATGGGTTGTGTCTTTTGGGATCAAGGGAGCAGCCAGGCACAGTGTGTGCAAGGGTGGCTCATCTCCTGGCTGAGCTGGGGCTGGTGTCACCACTCTGGCTCCTGGAAGACACATCCCAAGGAACTGTCTCCATCCTTGAAAGCAGTGATGGAGCCAAGGGACAGAGCTGGCAGTGGCACATGGAATGTGCAGTGTGTGATGTCTGTTTTTGAGGGGACAGCAAGCTGCAGAAGAGCCTTGTGCTTCCTTGTGCTAGACATGTTCAGTGCTCCTGGGAAAGGGGAGGCTGGGCCAGTAGTTGTGGTAACTGTGCTAATTCCTGTGCTCTTTGGCAAGTGCAGGTCAATGCCTTTGCCCCTGAGTGACTGGACTTTGGGCCTGTGTTCCTGTGCCTTTGGTTGATGTCTTCACTCAGTATGGGGAGATTGTGCTGTGGACTAATAATATCTACAAAAAAGTACTTCTGGAAATAAATGTCTGCTGATATTGCTTATTTTTCAGAACAAATTCTTGGATTATGAGAAGAGGAAGGTAAGGATCAACTGCTGCAACTTCTTTGTCTGCAGCAGGGGTCTGCTTCTGGTTTTTGTTTTCCATCTTTTTGTTTTGTTTCTTGTTCCCCTCTCCTGGCTGCACTTTTAGTTTGTTCTTTTTCTTTCCCTGGTCTGTCTCTTCCCCTGTGCAAGGCTTACTTTGAAATAACCAGAAGCTCCTGCCATGCAGTTCCTTTGCCTTTGGCTCAAGCTGCTCAGAGCTGGCTGCTTCCAGCACACAAGGGAGTCCTGTGCCATGTGGAACTGAACCCAACCTGCATTTTGGGCTTCCCTCCACGTGTTTATATTGGCTGGTTTGGTGTCAGTCAATGCCCAGGGAATTCAGCTTCAGGACATGTGAAAAGAGCAGCAGCTTCTGCTTCCCACTTTTTGGGTTCCCAAGGAGAGAACATTCCCCTCCCCTAGACAAGCCTCCTGTTTGCCATTTGCTTTGCCTTCTTCTCTGCAAGGGACTACTGTGCTTTGCTTTACCTTTTTCCCAGAACCTGTTCTTGCTGGTGAAGGAGATTCCTGGCATTCATCTTCCCTTTATTCCTCTCAGGAAAGGAAGACTCAGGAGAAGCTGGAGTTTGAGCGGCGCCTGAGCCTGGGGCAGCGAGAGCAGGCCCTGCTGGTGCAGCAGCTCAGCAGCCACAAGGATGAGATCCTGCAGACAGTGAGAGAGGTGGGTGTGCTGGGCAGGGCCCTCCAGGGCACCACTGCCTTCCCCAAACCCACCTTCTCCTGCTTTCCCTGCTCTGGGCAGGAGCAGCAGAGGCTGGAGCAGGGTCTGTCGAAGCACCAGCGCTGTTTGGAGGAGGAGAGGCTGAAGCTGCTGCAGCAGCTGAAGGACACAGAGCAGGGCACTGCCACTAGGATCCAGAAGCTGCTGGAGGACAACCAGAGGTGGGGTTCCAGGGTCTTGCTCTGATTTTTTTGGTCATGTTGTTTTGAATGGTTCATTTCACCCCTGAGTATTTCAGCCCTGGTCAGGATTGATGTCTGGAGGAGCTGCCTTAGGTCCTGGACTGCCCAAAGATCCATTCAAAGCACATGGAATTGGCATCTTAAAAGAGCTGTTTCATAGATATGTGGTGTTGGGATTTTGCAGTGTTATGGAAGAAATTCAAATTCCTCATGGAAGGAGCAAATTTGAAGTGTTAAGGAGCCCCTGCCTGTGTCTGCTGGGTCTCCATGTGAGCTGGTGCTGATGGGAGGTGCCCAGCCTGCTGAAAGCTGCTCTGCTGTGCATGACAGCAGTGTTGTTTTCTCTCAGGCACATAGGAGGATTGATGGGGTTGTCCTGTGTAGGGCCTGGAGTTGAATGATCCTTGTGGGTCCCTTTTGAGTCAGGATATTCTGTGGCTCTGTGATTCTGGCCCCTTGGGGATCAGGATGTTCTACTCAGCTTGATGAAAACCTTTTGTTTTATCTTTTTTTTTAAGGCAAAAACGAAGTTCAGACATTTTAAAGTCTTTGGAGAATGAGAGGTGAGTCTGTTTGAAACAAACTTGGCTGGAAAAGGGGTAAGAAGCTGGGAAGAGGGCTGGGAGCTTCCTTTCAGAGTCACCAGTGTGAATCCACCCTGAGTCAGGCGAGGTTCATCTCATACCTGCAGCTGCCTCTGGTCACTGTTGGAACAAGACACAGTGTGCCTGGTCCTACCCAGTCTGGCACACCCACTGACAGGGTGATTTCACCTCTTTTTCATCTCTGAATAGTCCTAAATAATGAGTTTGGGAACAAAACTCTGTGTTCCAATATCAAGGACCAACAGATCCTCCATCTGCTGGCAAGTTCTGAAGGTGTTCCAGCAATGTCTCCAGGCTGGGAGGAGTAGGTGGAGAGCAAATCTGCCATTCAGCCAACACTTAACTCACTCTGCCACCAAAAGTGACTGTCCCCAGCTCTGCTCTGCCTGTGGGTTGCCCCTCCCTTCAGCCAGCTGTGCTGTGGCCCAGTAAATTGGATGAACATCATCCAGTTGTTTGTCAGATTGTTCCCCACCCACACCAGCTCCTGACGTGGTAAATGTTGGGGGGAATGTTCTGGAACAAGGCAGGGGTGGTGGGGAGGGAGGCCAGGCTGCTGCTTGCAGTGGCACTGCTCACTTGGCCTCATCCTCAGCAGAAAGCAAAGCCAAGGAAGGGCCTGGCACTGTTTGGGAAGAGCATGTGCATCTTGTGTTGATGTTCTGTCTCTCCCTGTCTAAAACCTCTGCCCCTGTGGTTTTGAGCAAATTTTATGTTGTCTCCCATAAAACTTAGAGGTTCTTCACTAAGAAATCATTGAGGCTTTGATGTCTCTGATAAGCCCAGCTTTCCTGAGCAGGGTGAACCTGTCCAGCCTTGAGACTCTGAGCTGGTGGGTAGGGGAAAGGGGCTCTTTTGAAGGAGTGGCTGAATTGTTTGTTGGCAGGATCAGGATGGAGCAGCTGATGGCAATAACCCAGGAGGAGACGGAGCAGCTGCGCAGGAGGGAAGTGGCCTGTGAGTCCAGACAGCTCTTTGGGGAGATGAGGTGAAGTGTCTGGAGCAGCTGAGGGGGCTCAGCCTGGAGGAGAAGAGGCTCTGGGGGGACTTTTTCACTTTCTACAGCTCCCTGAAACAAGAGTGTGTCCAAATGGGGATCAGGCTCTGCTCCCAGGGAACAAGGGACAGGACAAGAGGGAACAGCCTCAAGCTGTAGCAGGGAGGGCTTAGGTTGGATATTAGATTTTTTTTCCCATGGAAAGGGTGATCAGGCATTGGCACAGACTGCCCAGGGCAGTGGTGGAGTCACCATTCCTGGAAGTGTTGAAAAAACATGTGGATGTGACACTCGAGGTTTAGTGGTGGTCATAAAGGCCTTTTCCAACTGTAATGATTCTGTGATTGTATGAAAGGCCTGATTCCTCTGGGGGTGCCCTGGGTAGGTGGCAACCACGTGGGAGATGCTCTGGCACACACATTCTGACATCCCTGATGGGCACAGGGAGCAGCACTGCCCATGTGCCACTCATCCAAGGCTTCCACCTGCAGCTCCAGCCTGTTCTCCATGGGGCACAAGCCAAGCTCCTGTTAATCCATCAGATTTGTGTCTGGTGAACAAGAATGGTGCTGGGAAGTCTTTTCTGCTCATGCTGACCATGACAGATCTGTTTCTCCACGAGGACAGAAGGTGGTGTCCCCCTAAGACTGGCAGAGCACAACTCCTTTCTGCTCTGGGGCAGGGACAGGAGCCAGGGAACAGCTGGGGCTGGGCCAGGGCAGCTCAGGCTGAGCTCAGGGCAAGGCTCTTCCCCCAGAGGTGCTGGCACTGCCCAGGCTCAGGCTGAGCTCAGGGCAAGGCTCTTCCCCCAGAGGTGCTGGCACTGCCCAGGCTCAGGCTGAGCTCAGGGCAAGGCTCTTCCCCCAGAGGTGCTGGCACTGCCCAGGCTCTCCAGGGAATGGGCACGGCCCCGAGGCTGCCAGAGCTCAGGGATGGACAGGGGGGATTGTTGGGGGGTCTGGGCAGGGACAGGGGCTGCACTGAATGGTCCCTGTGGGACCTTCCTACTTCCCCAGAGATTCTGTGATCTCAGGGCTGGCAGGCAGTGACTGGGCTTCTCTGAGCACTGGAGAGGTGCAGGCACAGGCAGAGTGGAGATTTCTCAGCTCTTTTCCCAAAAAAGAGCCACAGTTCTCAGGTGGCTGGGTGTGCTCTGGAACCAGTGAAATGGGAAGAGCAAGAGCAATGAGAGAGGAGCCACTGCTGGTTGCAATGGCTGCAGCAGCAGTGGTGGGTGAGTCCTGCTCTGCACACCCAGGCCAGGCAGGCACTGACAGCCCCTCTGTCCCTCTGTCCCTCTGTCCCTCTGTCCCCAGCTGCCATGCAGCAGATGCTGGCTGAGACCTACAAGAACAAGCTGCTCCAGACGACCTCCGAGTCTCGTCGGCAGGACCTCGTCAGCCAGGCCTGCTCCAGGTGCAGGGGTCTGGGCTGCTGCTCTTACTTCCCTTTCTTCCCACAAGTACATCAGGAGCCCCTGGAGCTGCTGGAACAGCACAGGGCAGTGCTAATGAAACTGTCAGAGTCCCTTAAATGAACCTCCTTCAAACGACCACAATTTGCATGTTAATCACACTTTGGGGGAGCTGTCACTTTTGTACACTGTTTATTTTGCCTTATACATTCTGTTAAATGTGGAGGATGGAGTTAGACCAGTTATATTCCTGTTTTTTGAAGCACTTCAGTGCCAAACTGTAGCCCAGAGCTCCTCCTCTCACCTCCCAGCTTGCCTCAAGGGTGCTGTGTGTGCATGAGTGTTGCTGCACAAACTGAGAGCATCCTGGCTCAGTGTTTACAGCAAAATGACAAACTTTAATCTGGCAACCTCTAGCATTGACCAAAAACAGCCTTGTGAGCCTGTGACCTGCTCAACAGCTCCACTGGAGCCTGTGGTGCAGATTTGGTTTGGCTGTAGGGAAGGAGGTGTTAAATTTGTGGCCATCAGCTGTGCAGTGCCAGGGCTCTGCCCCTGTTCAGTAAGAAATTCCTCCTCCTGCTTCCCCATCCTGCTTTTCCTCTGACCCAGCATTAACTCCATGGCACATCCATCTCCTTGCAGCCTAGCTGAGATGGATCAGAAGTTCCAGCAAATCCTGGCTTGGCAGCAGCTGGATCAGAACAAAGCTGTCAGTCAGATCTTGCAGCAGGTAGGCCAAGGAGCAAACTGCTCGTGGGGGGTTGAGGGAGAGCAGGATCCAGAGTGGGTCACAGGAGCAGCAGTGGCTGGGCTGGGCTGGGCTGCATGCAGAAGTGATTTTATTTGACATTACATGCTAAACTTTGAGAGTATCTGCTCTTCTGACAAACTAACTTGGATGGTTGAAAAAAACCTTATTTTTTATCTAGATGCAAATTTTCAGGAAAAGACAAGTGCAGACCATGGGAAGCAAAACTGCCATGATGATTAAGAGGGGATTTTGAGGCAGGTTTCCTGGGGGACTTGGGACAAGCATTTTCAGAGTTTGTTCTCAGAAGTGCTGGGCAGCTGTGCCCTGCAGCACAGCCTGGCTGCCCAGTGCTGCTGGGAAGGAGAGCTGGGGTCACACAGAGCATTCCAGATGAATGTTTGAAGAACATTAATATTTCTCTGTGTGTCTCCAGGGTGAGCTTTACCTGTTGGGCTCTCAGCTGTGTTTCAGGACAATTGCTCAGAGCAAGCACCACTCAGAGACTTGTACCTGAGCCCCTGCAAGGCAGCAGCTTCTGAGCCCATCAGCAACTGCACCAACCACCTCACTAAGCAGGATTTTGCCTGTCCCTTAGATTGAGATGCAGAAAGCTGCCTTTGAAGCTCTCCAGGTGAAGAAGGATCTTATGCACAGGCAGATCAGGAACCAGGTGAGTCAGCAACAGAGGAAAAGAGCAACCAGCTGCTCAGCTCATCCTGCTCTTTGATGAGACCCTGGCAGGGAGAGCAAAGTGAGCACAGAGCAGGGTCTGAGAACATGGAGAGCTCTGGAACAGGGTGGTACTGGTCACACTCCAGTCTCCCAGCTCTGAGGGAGGGAGTGTCAAAGCAGCTTTTAAATTCCTGGTGGCATTGCCATTCCTTCAGTCACCTCAGCACTGGAGGGCAGACCTGCACTGGCTCCGGGGTGCTCTGCAGTTGCACCTCTGATTTCCTTCAGGCTGTGTACTTGGCAGGGCTGCTGCTTCCACATGAGCCCATCAGCATCCTTCTGCATCTCCATCCAGCACACCCAGCTACACCTTGAGCCATAAGTTCATCTTTTCTTTCCCATTCTCAGCCTGCATTTCTGAGCTCCATTCTGCAGAAGGTGCAGTGATGTAGTCAGGGGGAAGAGTGAGAGCTGGTGGAGAAGGTAGTGGTGGATGATGCAGGATGATGGAAAAATGGCAGGGGATGATGCAGGAAGGTGGGAAAGGCAGCAGTGGTGGATGCAGGAAGGAGGGCTGCTGGTTTCTGGCACAGTGCTCCAGAATCTTCCCTCTCCTGATCTGAAACAACAGAAAAGTCTCAGGTCAGGATTTCCTGGATAAACTTGAGGGCTTGGATATTTTGAGTGCCCCAGTGACCAGTTTCTGTTGGAAGCCTCTCCATCATTCCTGAGTTCACCATCTGGGTCTTGCATTTTGCTCCCTCTTGCTCTGTGAGCAAAGGGAATCCTTGATGCCAAGGCTGGACCTTTCACCCTCGGGACCCCTCCCAGCCCTGCAGGGCAGGGCAGGGGCAGAGGGATGGGCTGGGCTTTCATCTTGGCTTTGCTGGGGGACCTTGGGCAACTCACTTCACCTCTCTGTGTCTCAGTTGGCCCACCTGAAAGAGCAGGTGCTGTTCTGGGATTGCTGGAGCACCTGGAAACCAGGGCACTGTCCAGGAGTCTGAGGTTTGAGCTCTGCTGCTGGAAGGGCCTTGGCTCCACTTTCCAGAGTGGCTGCAAAAGGTTTGAGTGCACAGACTGATTGCAGTGAGCTTCCAGGCATGAGCAGAAGGTGTTCAGAGTAGAGAGACAGTTGAAGGGCTGGGACAGAGCTCCTCAGGTAAAAGAAGAGACCCTCAGCACACACATCACCAAAGGGCACAGCAACCCCCACAGCAATCCCCTCAACCTCTGAGTGCTCTGCAGTGCTGCCCTTGCCAGTCAGACTTCATTTTAAAAGAGCATAAATTAAAGTAATTTTAAATGTCAGTAAAAAAATGTTTCATCTTCTGTTTAGATTAAATTAATAGAAACAGAGTTATTGCAGCTGACACAGCTGGAGCTAAAGAGGCAAGAACTGGACACAGAGACACTGCAGGTACGTGGGGCTCTGGGGCTGCCCCCACCTCTCTGCTCTGGGGTTGCTCCACTTGCTTCCCTTGCTCCTGCCACTTCCCAGGTGCTTTTATGCTTAGTCAGAAGGTCCTTCTGCACAGGACACACCAACCCCTCAGTGTCCTGGCAATGTGGGACATCCCTGCTTCTCCTGAACATCCCCAGGCATTCTCAGCAGAGAGACAGAGGAGCCCTGATAGGGATGGGCAGTTCCAGGTCTGCTGGGTGGGGAAGGATTTTGCAGTCCAGTTGTTTGCTGTCCCAAAACCACCTGCCTGCTGTGCATTGCATGTCCTCTTACATTGTGTTGTGTTTTGGTTTTGACATCATCAGCAGTCACACATTGAGGAATACCAGGTTTAGCTTAAGCAGCTTTGGTTTAAATTTTGTTTTATGATGCTTTTGCATCAGTTGTTTTCTTCTGTGTGCCATGTGCCAGGTCAGGTCACCTGTTTAGTCAGCCCAAAATCAGTGACAAGCACCCAAGGCTGTCACAGAGCAGTGGTGAGTGCTGGCTCCAGGCAGCAGTGCCTCCCAGCCCTGTCCTGGATCCTTCAGGTGTGAGGTTTGGCTTGTGCTGCCTGGACTCTCACAGCTGCTCTGTGGTGTTGGAGGGCAGAGGGTGGGAACCACCCAGAGCTCAGGGAGGGCAGAGCAGGTGTGACCCTGTGAGCACAGGAGCTGCAGGGCAGGGCAGGGCCCAGGTACCACCTGCAGCTTCAGCACCAGGAGCTGAGGAACGAGGCCTGAGCAGCTGAATCTCTCTGCATCCCCCTGCCCTTGGTGCTGTGCTGCCCAAAGGGTCCCTGCTGGGCTGGAGCAGCTCCCCCTGACATCAGTTGTCCCTCTCTGATCCATGGAGGTCCTGATGCTCCCTGCCTCTGCCAGGGCAGCAGCTCTGCAGGTGGGGTTGGCCTGGGAGAGGCAGCTGGTGCTCTGCTAACCAGGAGCTTGTCCCTGTGCAGGGCCCAGTGCTGAGCCCAGGCTGGACAGCCCTTGGAGCACCCTGGGACAGTGGAAGGGGGTGGAACAAGTTGGGTTTTAAGGTCTCTTTTAACCAAACCAGTCTGGGATTCTGTGGTCAGTGAAGGTTTCCCCAAACTTGAGGGTGTAACAGAATCCTTGTCTCTCTGTCCATGGGTGTTGAAGTGCTGTGGCTGATGCCTCTGGGCTCTGCTCAGACATGGGTGAGCTGGGAGTGAAGCTGCAGAGGTGCCACATGGTGGGACATTCCTGAGCCACAGCTCTCCACTGCCAAGGAGTGGCTGCAGGGGTGCCTGGCCTTGCCCTGGGCTGCTTGGGGTGAGACCCCAGGGAAAGGAATCATCCCAAAGGCATGGGGACCTCACCTGTCCTGTTTATCTGCAGGATTCCACACCTACTTTCAGGTGGTCTCTCCTCAGTTGGGCAGGGCTTGGAGCACCCTGGGATGCAGGAAGGTGCCTCTGCCCATGGCAGGGGGTGGAATGAGATGAGCTTTAAGGTCTCTTTCAACCCAAACCATGATTCTAAGGAGGGGGCCATGAATCCTTTTGGCTGATGGAGTGAGGAGGAGCTGCTGCAGCCAGGGTGAGCTGGGGCTGCTCAGAGAGGCAGTGCAGGGCTCACAGGAGTGGGTTCAGCTTGGCTCTGCCCTGCTAGGAGAGGATCTGAGCTGTGGGGCACAGGGAGTGGTGTGGGCCTGGCAGGGCAGGGCACAGGCTGGCAGCAGGGGGGTGTGTGCCAGAGCTCTCCTGTTGCAGGAGCTGGTCACGGAGCAGCGCCGGGCACTCAGCTGCCTCCTGCAGCAGCTGCTCAAGGAGAAGAAGCAAAGGGAGGAAGAACTGCAACAAATCCTGGTAACGAAGCCCCTCATGAAGTGCTGTGGATGAGCATTTGGGTTGGCTGCAGGGAGAGTCCATGGCTCAGTGAAGGGGAGCAGAGCTGTGTCCAGACCCAGAGGCCAGTTTAGCCCCAGGAAGTTCTAACACAAACCTGGGGGGCACAGCAGCTCTCCCACAGCATGGGGCACCATCATCACCATCAGTGACCCTGCTGGGGAGGGAGTGCTCAGCAGGATCAGCACAAGGGATGGGAGCTGTGGTCTTGCAGTCCTGAAGATCTCCAGACTCTCCTGAGCCTCAGGGGACCAGGCCACAGGTCTGGGGCAGGGGGAGGAGGGGGATGCACAGCCCTGGGCTGGGTGGGAGCAGGGTCAAAGTGGGGCCAGCCTGCAGGAGCCAGAAATGCCTGTTTGAGCCAATCACTGTGCTCTGGCTGGGCCCTGCACAGCCCAGGCTGGGGGTTCCCTCCTGCACACCCATCCCTGAACCCCCCTGGCCATGTTCCCTTGGGCTGCTGAATGAATGAGTGTGTTTGTTTGTTTTTCAGCTGGAAATGGAGGCAAAGAGTGAAACCAAACAGGAGAACTACTGGCTGATCCAGTACCAGCGCCTGCTGAACCAGAAGCCCCTCTCCCTGAAGCTCCAGGTGCTGCTGCTGTTCCTGCTCCCATTGGATCACACAGATCCAATCCCAATGATTGCCAGAAGGGTTTTTCCATGTGTGAGGGGAGCTCTGTGGGGGCTGCAGCTCCTTCTGAGGGGCAGCTCTGGGCTCTGCTCTGGGACAGGGACAGGAACAGGAGCCAGGGAACAGCTGGGGCTGGGCCAGGGCAGCTCAGGCTGAGCTCAGGGCAAGGCTCTTCCCCCAGAGGTGCTGGCACTGCCCAGGCTCAGGCTGAGCTCAGGGCAAGGCTCTTCCCCCAGAGGTGCTGGCACTGCCCAGGCTCCCCAGGGAATGGGCACGGCCCCGAGGCTGCCAGAGCTCCAGGGATGGACAGGGGGGATTGTTGGGGGGTCTGGGCAGGGACAGGGGCTGCACTGAATGGTCCTTGTGGGTCCTTTCCAGCTCGGGATATTCAATGATTCCCAGACACCTCAACATTTTGAACCATGCCCATAAAACCCCTGGGGCCAGAGCTGCTGCAGCTGTTGGGCTTGCAGGCTTTGGTGTGTTTGGGCTGGAGCAGGGCAGGGATGAGCACACCCCCAGCCCTGCTGCTGCCTGGCCTGGGGGCTGCAGTCTGGGGGCTCACTCCATGTTTTGCAGGAGAAGGGTTTGGAGCAGCAGCTGGTGGCCCTGCTGCTGGAGCTCTCTGCTGACCAGTACCTGCCAGTCTTCGCTCACCACCGAATATCCCTGGAAATGCTGAGCACCATGAGTGCCAGTGACCTGGAGAAGGTATGAGACAGCAGAGCCACAGTGTGGGACAGCACCAGCAGGGATTGTCCTGTCCTGCCCCGAGCCCAGCTGTGCCTCCTGGGTCTGCCAGGGTGGAGTGCCGGTGCTCTGCTGCATCAAGGACAGGTGCCTGTGCTGCTCTGCCTGTCCCTGTGGGCAGTCTCTGCTCTCCCAGGGTGAGCTGCAGCCTGGCTCTGTCTTCCAGCATCCACCAGATGCTCTCTGTAGTAGAAATAGCACCAGGGAATTCTTGGTGCCTGGCAGAGGGGCTTTCCTTGGCAGGGCCACATCTTGCCAGCAATGCCCAGAAGTTTTCAGTGTCTCCCTTGGGGACATCAGCCTGCTGTCCCTCTGGGGCCAACACCCTCCTCTTGCCCCACAGCTCGGTGTGACAGAGGCTGGTCTGCAGCGTGCCATCCTCAGGAGGGCTCAGGAGATCCTGGCTGTGGCCACGACCATCCCAGGTACCCCCAGTTCTGTTCTGCCACACTCACAGCAGGTACCTGAGCCCCGAGCACGGAGCTCTGTGTGTCACACACAGCCCGTGGGTGTGAGGAGGAGAGGCAGGGAGGGCAGGCAGAGCTCAGGGGGCTCAGACCTTGCTTGGTTGCAGAGCTGAGGAGGGCGGAGGACAGCGAGGTCCCTGCGGCCCCAGAGCCCAGCGCTCCCCCGGAGGAGCCGCCGAGCCCCGCGGCGCCGGCGCTGCAGTGGGACGAGAGCAAGTCGGAGTGCGTTGTGTGCATGGAGCAGGAGGTGAGAGCCGGCACGGGGCGCGGCGGGATCCAACATCCCCGGGCTGTGTCCCCAGCCTGGCCCTGGCCATGCCCGGGTGCTCGTCCGCCAGCTGCGGGGCACGGCCGGGCTGGGGCACCCCAGCGGGGATGGAGGGAGAGAAGCGCAGGGCAGGGACGGGGCTGAGCTCCACCCACCCCGCCTGCTCGGCTCAGCCCCGTGTCCTTCCCTGTGTCCCTGCTCGGCACAGGGGCCAGGGGAAATCGGGGTGCGGGGCTGTGCCCCCCACTCTGAGACACCCGGGTCATCCCAGCTCCCCCCGTGCTGGGAGCGGTGCTCAGGGACAGCAGCACTCCCCCTGTCCCCTCTTTGTCTCTCCCCCAGCCCCAGATGATTTTCCTGCCCTGCGGCCACGTCTGCTGCTGCCAGCGCTGCTGCGAGCGGCTGCGCTCGTGCCCGCTGTGCCGCCAGGACATCGCGCAGCGCGTCCGCCTCTTCCGCAGCGCCTAGCGCGGTCCGGCCCCGCTCCGGCCCCGCTCCCGGGCGGCTCCTGCTGCTCCTGGCCCTGCTCACAGCCCCCACCCGCACAGCAGCGCTGCCCTCCCCGTGCCCTGCGCCCGCAGCCTCAGCATCCTCCCAGCTCCCAGCTGGGGCTCCTTCAGTCAATCCCTTCCTGCTGCCCGCCCCTGCCTGATGACACACTGGGTGCAGCTGTGGCTCCTCCTCTCTGCGGAGGTGTTTGCCTTCAGAAAGGGCCCTGGCTCAGCAGGGGCACGAGGAGTGCTTCCAGCAGTGCTGCCCGAAGCTGGGGGAATTTCCCGTGGGAGGATTGGGCCAGGATGTGCTGCTCTTCATGTGCTGACAGTGCCTTGCACCTCTGTCATGCCAAAGGCCTGGGGCTGCTGCTCTGGAGCCCCACAGGGATGTGCTGGGTCTGCAGCCTCAGGCAGGGCAGAGCCAGGAGCTCCCAGCCCCAGTTCCTGCTCCTGGGGCAGGGGAGAGTGCAACACCCCCAGGACTGAAGGGATCTGCCCTGGCCAGTGGAGCCCAGAGGGGTCCCTCATCCACGGGTCAGAGAGGGAGCAGAAAGTGTTGCTGCCCCTGCACTGCACTGACCAGCTCAGATCCACGGTGCCTCTGTGCACTGGGGTGTGGCTCAGATCCCAATGGAGCCGGTTCCCAGCTCAGATCCTCTGTCACTGATCAGTAACAATTCCTGTCTGTCCCTCAGCTCTTGACCTCGAACTATAAAAATGCTGCCACGAGCCCAGTCCCACCCCAGCCTTCAGCAAGAGCAGCCATTAAACTGCAGCTGCTTTCTGCTGGGTTGTTTGCTGGTGTTTTCTTCTGTAGGGGGGTGGCTGAGAGCTGGGCTTGTGGAACAGTGCTGGGGCCACCACGTGCCCTGCTGTCCCAGTGTCACCTCCTCCTCCTCATCTTCTTGTCAGACAGAAGAATTTGGGCTCTGGGCCTTCTCCCAGGGTGTTGCTCATTGTGGAGCTGCCCCAGGGATGTCCAGACCTTGGACCCTGCGCTTGGGTTGCCTCACATGAGCTGCCCCGTGCTGAGCATCCCTGTGGGACACGTGTGGCCACCAGTGTCCTGTGGACGTGCCACAGCACCAGGGCTGGTGCCTTGGGAACACCCTGGGGATGTTTTTCCAGCCTCTGTTTTCATGTTTTGCTGCTGCTGTAGGTCAGAGCAGGCAGGTCCTATCCGGGGAGGGGCAAGGGGCTGCACCAGGAGCGGCTGGTGCTTGGCATGGAGGAGGGGAGCCCTGAGGTGCCCGAATGAGGGGGGGAAGGATCGTGGAGCACCCGCACTCCTCCCCATTCCCCCTCCATCGGCACTCCCTGGGGTCAGGGAGAAGGAGGGAGGCAGGAGCCGTGGCCTGAGGGATGGCGAGGAGCAGGGAGAGTGGATCCAGCCCCCCAAGGAGCCCCCCCTGCGCCCCTCTCCCCGGAGAGGGAGGAGAGTCCCGAGGGCTGCCCCGACACCCGGCCGGCAGCAGCGCTGCTGCAGCCCCCCCTCCATCCCCTCTGCCCCTCCATCCCATCCGGCGAGCCCGGGCCGTGCTGGGGGCGGTGATGGGTGACAGGAGCTCAGGGCAAGGTCCGCTGGGGGACAGTGCCCGTGCGGAGGTGGCGGCGCCGGGGCCACCAGAGCTGCGGGGACAAACAACCCCCCCCCGCTCAGCCACGGCCAGGCAGAACAGCTGGAGCATCACCCATGAGTCTGGGCACTTTCTGAGATTGCGGGAAAAAGTAAAATAATTTTTAAAAGCACCTTTCGATCCCACCCAGCCCCAGCAGTGCCGGGTGCTCAGCACAAAACTCCCCTGTCCGTGCCTGGAACCCCGAGGTGACAAACACACCCAGGGCTGGTGAGCCGCTGTACCCAGCGCTCAGCTGCTCCTAAAGGGCATTAACAGTGATAGGAGCTGTGCTTGGCAAGTACGAAGAATACGATGGGTTTGGAAAGGGAAAAGCGAGAGCGCAGCAGGTGCTCCAGGGGCAGCAGCTCTCGGCGGAGGTGGAGCGTTCCTGTGCCGCTCCAGCGCCCGCCGGGCACCCGGGGCCGGGCTGAAGTTCAGGGGGGGCGGCTGCCCCGGCGCCTCTCCCCTCCCCGGGCTCGGCCACCGCCTTCAAAAGCGCCGGGGCCGGGCGGCGCCCGCGGAGCGCGATGGCGGCGGGGCCCGAGGCGGGCCGGGAGTGCGGCATCTGCTACGAGGCGTACTGGGGCCCGGGGGGCGGCCCGCAGCAGCTGCCCTGCCGCCACTCGCTGTGCCAGCGCTGCCTGCGCCGCCTCGTGTGCCGCGCCGCCGCCGCGCCCGTCGTCAGCTGCCCCTTCTGCAGGATGGTGGCGGCGCTGCCCGAGCCGGGCCCGGCCGCGGCGGAGCCGGGCACCCCGCGGGCCGAGCAGCAGCGGGACGGCGCCGGCCGCGCCCCCCCGGACCCCGCGCTGTGCCCCGTGTTCGCCGTGAGCAGCTCGGTGTCCCCCTGCGGCCCCGAGGCCCCGCACGGCTTCGTGCTGGGGCTGCTGCTGGACACGCAGCCCCCGCCGGCCTCCATGGAGAACCTGCGCCTCGGCTTCGCCGCCGGCATCCTCGTGCTCATCGTCTCCACCTTCTTCCTGCTCGTGTTCCTCAAGTAGGTCCGGATGGCGGAGGGGGGCTCGATCGCATCCCGGCCCGCCCCAGCCCGGTGGATGACCCGTGGTGGGTCAGGGACTTCTCGGGCCGCGGGCAGAGCCGTGGCCAGGGCTCAGCGCCTGCCTGGACCCAGCCCGGGGCCCGCAGGACGCTCGGCTGCCCCGCACACAGCCCGCGGCCGTCAGACTCTTTAAAAATTAACCGATGGCAGCGCTTCCCTCGGCCCGGGGCCTGGCTGTGCTCACGCTCCGTCCCGAACGAGCCCGGCGCAGCTCGGCGGGAGGCGCAGCCTGGGGCCGGGACCGGGACCGGGACCGGAGCATTTCCCGGAGCATTCCCCGGATCATTGCCCGGTGCAGCCCCCCGGCAGCCGGGACGAGCCGAGAGGAGACGGGAAGGGTCCCGCACTGGATGAAGCTGCTCCAAGGAGAAGCAGCCCTTTCCCAGGAGGAGGCAGCCGGGGACGGGCTCAGCCCCTGAGACACGAGACATTAAACCAGACATGGCCCAGCACCGCGTCCGGGTGTTTTTCTGAGTCCTTGAGCCTCGGCAGGCAGGGCAGGGCTGAGCACCAGGATGGAGCAGGGGCAAGAGGAAGCTGCTAAGGTAGGGAAGGGGTCGTGGTACCTGAAGGGGGGAAACAAGTTTCAATTCAACTCTTGCACCCCAGGCTCCCAGCACAGTGCAGCTGAACCTTGCTGCAGCCCAGAGCAGCTCAGGAGGGACTGGGTTCTGCAAAGCCCTGGAGATCCCAAGATCCCCTCCCCTAAAAGCAGAGGGGAACCATCACAGTTCTTTGTGCTGCAGCTTCTCACACCAGCACAGTCCAGTGTGAGAGCCCAAGGAGCCACAGCACAGAGGCACCTTCTCTCCTAGCCCAGGAGAGGGCTTCAAGAACCAGAACACACCAGAACAGCTTCTAAATCAAATTATTCTATTTAAGTCAGAGCTAAGTCGGTTTTCAGTTGACAGATAAAGCCAGACTGAAGTAAAGTCACTTCAAGCAAAATAGTACAGGTTTAATTGCACTTTATTTTCCAAGAAGTGAAATGCAAATCCCTCAGAGTACCTATTTTTAATGGGGAACAAGAAGTGGAACTTGTTAGTATGAACAGTGATCACTGGGACTCTGCATGGATGGGGCCACATCAGGGCACTGACACTCAGAGCAGCACAAGCACCCCCAGAAAATCCAGTTTCAAACACCCTCATAATATTCAGCACTGAGTAATGCCCAGCTCAGATCACCCTGCCTGGCAGCAGAGTGGCTGTCACAGGATTTGGTCTCTGCCCCAGTTTGAGCACTGAGGGTGGGGCACAGGGACCTGCCACACCCCCCAACAACAGCCCCTGCTCTTTGGGGGCTTTCCTCCCAAGAAATCACAGGTCTAACTCAGTGACAAACGGTAAAGGCAGGTGTAGAAACTAAACCGTAGAATTAGTAGAATTATTTAAAGAGTCATTTTATGAAGGGGTTTATTTGTTTTAAAGACTTCTGTGGTGAAGTTGTGCTAGTGCCCATGAGTGGAATATAAAAGTGCTGTAAGAGCCCTGGGCTGTTTGCCCAGCTCTGTCCTCACTCCCTTCCCCTCCTGGTCCCCTCAGAGTGCAGGGTGACACCCCAAAGTGCCCAGCCCAGCCTGGGCCTTGTGTCCCACCCCTCTCTCCAGTATAACTGGTGCTGGGATGGTCACATTTTAACAGCAGCAGAGCCAAAGGCACGGGAGAGGGGCTGGGCTGTGGGGAAGGATTTCCCAAACATGCAGCACATCCCGAGAGCTGTGCTGCTGCTCCCAGAGAGAAACACAGCCCAGCAAAAACCATCTCAGCTCTGGGCACAGGAGAGGAGCTGCCTGTGAGTCACTAACACACAGCAGGGATGGGCTCCTTGCACCCATCACAGCTGCTCAGGCCCTGCTTTAGCAGAGCTCCACGGGCCAGCAGCACCTGTGCCACAGCTCAGTCAGTGCCCACCTGAGCCCCCAGGGCTCCCCAGGCTGCTTGTGCAGAGCCAGGGACTCACAGAAACACCTGACTGGGATTCCTGGGGGAACCTCTCCAGTGGCACATGGCTCAGACACAGTGGGGAGAGGGTGCAGGGTCCCTGGGAGCCACCCTGAGGACTGAGAAAAATATTCCAAGGAGTTCATCACTGGGGAAAGAGATTTTAGTCTGATTTTTAAACAGGGTATTGCCACTGCAGGGTCCTGGCAGACTTGCTCTGCTGAAGCTCTTCACCAAGTTCCTATTTGCATAAAGTTGGAGGATAATGAACCCAGGGCTCAGGGGAGGGGGACAGTGGGTGGCTCCTGCACTCAGCCCAGCCCAGAGCACTTGGCAGCTCAGAGTGAGGGGCTGAGCCCCCACCAGTGCAGAGGAGCCCCCAGTGCAGCCCCCATCCAGCTGCAGGACAGGAGCTGGGAAGTCCCTGGCCATTCCCAATGTCCCAGTGTGCAGCTCACCAAGGGCTCAGAGCACAGAAGAGGCCATGGCCAGAGGGCTCAGCAGGCTCATCTTCAGCCCAGCCAGTCCAGCTCATCGTCGTCATCGTCAGCGAAGAGCGGCGCGGGGGGGGGACGCCCCTTCATGCTCTGCAGGCACCAGGGGGAAACTGCTCAGCCCCAGCAGCTTCCTGGCATCTCAGCCAAAGCTGCTCTGAAATCTCTGCCAGCTTGGAGGAGCTGGGAACTACAAGCCTCATTACCCAAGTTTTTATTTCTCATGCGATGGTTTAGATTCGATAGCAGGAAAAAGTTCTTGATGGGAAGGAATGTAAAGCACTGGCACAGGGTGCTCAGGGCAGTGTGGAGTCACCATCCCTGCAGTGTTCAAGAAGGGGTGGATGTGATATTTGAGGACATGGTTCAATGGTGAATGATGCTACATGGATGGCTGGACTTGATCATCTTTAAGGTCTTTTCCAGCCTTAAGGATTCTGTGGTTTTATGATTCCAGGAGCTGCTTACAGGCTAAAAGGGATTGGAGAGGGGCCAAACACTAAAACCCTTCAATTAACCTGGCAGGTCCCACTGATTTCATGCCAGCAGGAATCTGTCACCAGTCCCCCAGCCAAGCCAGCCCCTCCCAGCTCAGTCACCAACCCCAGACACTCCTGATTTACACAGGGAATGGATGGGGAACTCTGAGCTCAGCCAGGGCCCCCACTGCCACACAGAGGATTTTACAAACTACAGACTGTGCCTCAGTCAGAGCAAAGTCCCAAACACCCAAATACATACCACTTCCTCCTCATCCTCCTCTTCAGAGAGAACCTGAGGCTTCAGTGGTTTAGGAGATGCTGCTTCAAAGAAGTTGTCATCCTCAAAAAGGCTGCAAGGAGATAAAGAATGAGCACTCAGAGGATGGGATTTGCTTTTACAAGTTCTGTTACTGAGAGATGGCAAAGCTTTATCACTGAGGGAAACCTTTGTGGCAGGTCCTGTTCAGCAGTGCAGGGCAATTCTGGGAGCTGGCAGGCAGCAGGGTCACTGCACAGGAACTGCACACTCCCCTGGGAATGTTCTCCACTGCCTCCAGCAGACACGAGGCCACTCTGGGGCTGCTCCCAGTGCACCCTGGGCAGCCTGGTCTGTGCCAGGTGCTGCTGCAGCCCCAGCCTGTGCAGCCCTGCAGCAGGGACACACCTGGGCCAGCCCCTGGGCCTGCTGCTGTCCCAGCCCCAGCTGACCCTGGCACCCAGCACAGCCCCTCACCTGGAATCTGTGTGCCTGGGGCTGGAGCCCAGTTCCTGTGCTCCTGGAGTTCCTCCCAGCACAGCTGAGGCTGGCTCTGCTCTGCTGGACACTGAGGCAGGTTCCTGCTCTGAGCCAGCTCCATCCCACGGGTCTGTGCCACTCCCTTCCTCCCCGTTTAAGGGAGGAGGCTCCAAACCTCCCACAGCCTCCTCCTCCTTCTGCTCCTCAGCTGGATGTGCTGGAAGCACTGCCTCATCCACCTCTCCTGCCTGGGCTCCTGCAACAGAAGGTTCTGCAGCTTCTGCCTGCACAGACACTGCAGAGGGAGCCTGCTCTGGGCCAGCTTTGCCAGTGGCAGCAGTGTCCAGGCTCTGCTGCAGCCCAGGAACAGGCTGTCCTGCAGGGCCAGGCCCCTGCTCAGCACCCAGCCTGCAATCAGGGGCAGGGAGATGCTGCTCCTGAACTTTCTCTTCTCCTGCCACCCCCCTGCTCTGGGTCTCCTGCTTCTCCTCAGGAGCTCTGGGGCTGGCAGGGTGAGGAGCAGCCTGGCCTTCCTGCTCAGACTCCAGGGAGCCTCTGGCCACTTCCCCAGGATCAGCTGGGGGTGCAGTGCTCTGTGCTGGGCTGTGCTGCAGGGGCTCTTTGTGCTCAGTCTTTGCTCCAGGTGATCCTTCCTGTTTTCCCTGCTCCTGTGCCAGATTCCTCATTTTCACTGCCATGTTCTGGTTTCTCCTGCTGTTTGTTGAGCAGCTGCAGTGTCACAGTCTGGAAAAGGGAGGACAGAGAACACAGGTCATACCCCAGACACAAACCACCTCAGATCCCTGCAGCACCTCCTCCTCTCAGGCTGCTCTGCCACCCACAACAAATTCTCCTTCAGTTATTTCAGTCTGACAGTACAGATTGGAGGTTTTAGCCCAAGGCTCTCTCTCTCTTCTCTCACCAGTGTCATACCTTGATAGTGTTCATGACAAGCCCCAGGACTGTCCTGCCACTGTACATCTCATCCAGCTCAAATTCACCCCGAAGAGACTGAAATACACCATTCATTATCTTCTTCACCTGCAAAAGAGCAGGACAGGAAACAGAGACACAATTCATTAGCATGTGAAGCACTGCACTCAACATCAGGCACTTCTCCAAGGGAAGGAACAATAAATCCAAACACACAAAAAATCTACTTTCAAAATTTTCAAAAAATCTACTTTCCAAACCAGAAATCCTCACCATATCAGGCCACCTTAACTCAGAACTACTCTATATGACCCAAACTTATCCCCCAGAGTGAAGCAGGCTGCACAAAGCCAAGGCAGACTGGCACCTCCTTCTTTCTTTAGTTTTTAAATCTAAATCTCAAGTGTAGAGTTAACAACAAACAAGAGGCAACAAAGTGGGCAGCAGAAAGATGGAGTGAAGCTGTTTACAAGAGATGGAGGGACAGGACACAGGGAATGGCTCTGCCAGAGGGCAGGGCTGGATGGAATATTGGGCAGGAATTGCTCCCTGGCAGGGTGGGCAGGGTGGCACAGGATGCCCAGAGCAGCTGTGGCTGCCCCTGGATCCCTGGCAGTGCCCAAGGCCAGGCTGGACACTGGGGCTGGAGCAGCCTGGGACAGTGGGAGGGGTCCCTGCCCATGGAGGGGGGATGGAAATGATGAACTTTAAGGTCCCTTCCAACCCAAACCATTCTGTGAGACCATGTTCTAGGATAAGATCCCATCCTTTCTTCCTTTGTGGACTGTTACTACAAACACAGTGCTCTGTGGAGAAAATTACATTTTTCCTTTTTATGTCAGTTCAGAGAGAAATAATTCAAGGTAAATCCTTCCAGGAAGAAGTACTGCAGTCAGGCTCACCTGCTCAGTGAAGTCTGCAGGGGAAGGTCCGTGCTGCTCCTCCTGCAGCCCTCGGACCCGTTCCTCGTAGCGAGCCTTCAGCAGCAGCACCTCTGCCTGCAGGGCTGAGTACTGCAGGGAAATGGAAACCCACCCTCAGAGCTGCCTCACTCCTCACCACCTCCAGGGGTGGCTTTTAGTGAGGCACTAACTCTCAGTGGAGTTTTAAGCATGTCACAAAAGACTTGGCTGAAAGCAAAGGCACCAAGTAAGGACACCCAAGCCTTGGGAGAGTCACACTTGTGTCATCAGCTCCTCAAGTGCCACCAAGAATAGGTGGGTGCAGCATCACTGAGATCCCAGTGAGAAGAAGGCTGGGTCTCATTATTGGGCCTGTCTTGGTTTGCTGGAAACCACATGAAATTATCTCTTCCATACCATATTCTGGAACTCCCTCCTCATTATTCTGGATGAGCCTGAGGCTGGTGTTCCCTGCTCTCCACTTCCAGCTGCTGTGTTATTCCTTTACCTTCTCCTGGATAGGCTCCAGTTCCTCCAAACGTTGCTGAACCTCAGACAACTTCTGCTCCTCTGCTTTTTTTGAGTGTTTGAGAGCTGTGAGCTGAAACATAAGAACCAGAGCAGGTTCAGCCCCTGGCAGTGTCCACACAGCCTCTGCTCACCCACAGCCATCAGGACAGTGCAGAGAAGTGGAAGCTGCAGCTGTTGCTGTAGTTCAGCACTATCAGCAGCTTGGCTCTCCCTCCTCCATAAACCCACCAACCCAACAGAAAACTGCTGTAGATGGCTGAGATCAAACTCCATAACAGGCAGGAAATTAGAAAGTCAAGCTCCCACTTCTCCAAGTAGGAGAAGACTGTTGGTTACAGCTGCTGGTGTTTAGTTCCCCATTAGAGGAACAAAGAACAGCCCTTTACCTTCTCTTCCAGCTGGGCCACCTGGTGCTGCAGGGAGTCCCTCTGCTCACACAGCTCCTGGCACTGCCGGGCGTGCTGCTCCTTGGCTGAGGCCAGGGCACGCTCACACCTGGCCTCACACTGGGACTCCAGCTCTGCCTGGAGCACTGAGAGCTGCCATGGCACAGGAGACACATCAGGAACACAGACACAGCTGCCATGGCACAGGAGACACATCAGGAACACAGACACAGCTGCCATGGCACAGGAGATACATCAGGAACACACACACACACACAGACACAGCTGCCATGGCACAGGAGACACATCAGGAACACACACACACAGACACACACACAGAGCTGCCATGGCACAGGAGACACATCAGGAACACACACACACACAGAGCTGCCATGGCACAGGAGACACATCAGGAACACACACACACACACACACACACAGACACAGCTGCCATGGCACAGGGAGACACATCAGGAACACACACACACACACACACACAGAGCTGCCATGGCACAGGAGACACATCAGGAACACAGACACACACACCCCATCTGTGTCTGTACAAGGTGACACCCACAGACAGGGTGCAGCCCAGTGGCTGCCACCAGCTCCTACCCACACCTCTCACTTCAGCTCCAGCCACAAACCCCCAGGCTGCCCAGGAGCTTTGGCTCAGATTTCAGACCTCTTGGCATATTTCTCAACAACCTTTCACTCCTCACAAGTCCCATATTCTTCTCTCTACTACAATCTCAATTTGGTGCCTCTCCTAGTTTGACACTAACCCAAAGCAGGTAAGGCTTTCATTCTTCCCCTGCCTGAGCATGTTCACATTATTTCCTGCCTGAAGGGCCCAGATGCTCCAGACCTGAGCAGCCCCCCTGAGCCCTCACCTGCTCTGCTGCTGCCTGGTCAGTCGAGGTCCTGGCCTTTTTCAGGAGCTGCCGGAGCTTGTCCAGCTCCTGCTGGTACGACCTGCGGATTTCCTCCATCTCCTCCTCTGCCTGAGCTCTCTCTGACAGGGATTTCTTCTTCCTCTCTGCAAGATTCTGCAATGCAAAACATGACATAGAATAGACCAGACTGCACCAGAGCAGCTTTTCTCCCTCAGGCAGAAGGAGGCTCTTTGGGCAGGGAACTCCACCACTGAAATCAGGCTGAGGTTCTCTGAGGTAAGCAAGACACATTACTGGGTAAGAAATTAATTAAATAAATAAAACCCCACATAAGCACAAAGGATCCACCAGCCTGTAGGTGAGTCAAGATTTACTTAACTTACATATTTAAAAGCAAGAACTTTTGGTTAGCCTTGAGTAAACAAGTGAATCTGTTGCTGGCCCTGGCCATACCCTCTCCAGAGTCTCCTTTTCCACTCTCAGGTCTGCCAGCTCCTCCTCCAGTGCTGCAATCTTCATGTCCAGCTGTTTGCGGCTCTGCTTCTCAGCCCTGAACCTGCTCTGAGTGTCCTGAGAGGCCTCCTGGAGCTCTGCAAGCAAACCCCCACATTCCCCTGTGAGTTTGGGTGCAACCCCCACTGCAGGGCAGATCATTTTGGGGGCTGATGGGGAGGAACAGGGGCTCCTGCACAGTGCAGTCAACAACTCTGCTTGTGCCTGCAGTGACTAGAATTTATCAAGAGCAGCCTGTTCCAATGCTTTGCAATCATTTCTGTGAAGACATTTTTCCTAATATCCAACCTAAATTCCCACTGGCACAACTTGAGGCCATTCCCTCTCCTCCTGTCCCTGTTCCCTGGAGCAGAGCCCAGCCCCCAGCTGTCCCCTCCTGTCAGGGAGCTGTGCAGAGCCAGAAATTCCCCCTGAGCCTCCTTTTCTCCAGGCTGAGCCCCATTCCAGCTCCCTCAGGCTCTCCTGGGGCTCCAGCCCCTTCCCTTCCCTTGGAAGGAGAACAGAAGTGACCCCAGGATTCAGGGTGGGACCACAGCAGTGCCCACCATAGAGGAATAAATGAACACCTCTGGTTTATCTCAACTTTCCATCCACTGGAACATCTCTGGCTGCTCTGCAGGATGTTGGACAGAAAAGCCATGAGATTGTTCTACAAAAGGCATCCCTGTAACAGCATGAATTTTGTTTGTTGAGTCATCCCACTGTCTTCAGTGGTGACAAGGATGCACGTCCCTCAGATATTTCAGTGCATCCATATCCTTCTTCCATTCCCTGTGACTGATCCTAGGGAAAGCTGGAAGATACCCCAGAAGACAGGAAGAACTTTATAAAAGACAAGAGGAGCTCAGGGACAGGCAGGAGCAGCCTCACCTGCCACCTGTGCCTGCAGCTTGTTGAGCTGTGCCTCCTGTCTCTCTGCATCCTGCACAGCACAGGAGAGCTGCTTCCTCAGCTCCATCTCCTTCTTCTGGTGGGCAGTGAGCTCCAGCTGCAGCTGGGACACCTGGGCTGTGGCAGCTGCCAGCTCCTCTGCAACTTTGGCCTGGAGCACAAAATGGAGCAGGAGAAGGGAGGGGGGAAAATGGGATGTGTGAGGAAGCAGCAGAACTGTTCCCTCAGGAGGAGCTGGAAGAGGGCTGGAGGCATTATCAGGGAAGACATGTCCACACTGAGGAGGTAACAATGACTTTTTTGCCATGTCAGTTTTGTCCACGAGGCCACCAACAACCTCATCACCACATCAGTTCAACCCAGTGAGTTTTCCTGAAAAGGTTAAGTGTGTGAGAGGCTGGTACCAGTGCCTGGTGCCTCTGCTCAGTTTTCAGGCTATGGAAACATCTATTTGAGTAAAAAGCCTGGGCTCCAACATCTAATTGTCTTCCATAAGCTTACACATCACTGAAGAGCCACTTAAAATACAGGCTGGTCCCAGCCAGGAGAGCACCTTGTCCCCAGAACATGAGGTCACCTCAGCTGCCAGTGGGCAAGGCTGGCATTTCCCAGCACAGTTCTCAGTCACCTGGGGACTGTTTAGATTTAGGATTGCTGAGAGCCAGTGATTCACCTAAAACCAGGCACTAGCACAGCTTGTTAGACAACTTGTAAACAATGTTAGCAGGGGCTCAAGGCATCAAGACAGACACAAAGTCCCATTCCCAATCTTGCTGAGTGACACACAAACCTCAGAGGATGCTCTGCAAAGACAGAATTTGCACAGGGAATCCCTAAACAGCTTCCACAGCTCTGCCTAGTCTGAGATTCCCAACAGATTGTTCACATTCTCCTAACAGGAAAGGTCAGGAGAACTGGATTTGCTCTCTGCTTTATCCCTCTAAGAGAATTCCCTCCACATGAAGACCAACACCTTCTGGCACAGAAAAGCTGGGAGCAAAATTGTTCCAACTGGATGTGCTGACCTGGAGGGCTGGGAGACCCACACCTCTCATTTAAAGGGGAGGCAGCATTTCAGAGTGGCCAAAACCAGATCTGCTTTCCTCTGTGCTTCCATAGATGTCCCACTGCTACACTGACTCCTGGCACTCTAAAATCAAACCCCATGGCACAGCTAAAGTAATCTAGAAGTTATTTCAACCCTGGTCTTTGTCTTTAATGGCAAATAAAGAAAACAAAATTAGGAAATTCTATGGCAGGAAGGGTTACTAGACAGAAGTTTCTACAGAGGATGCTTCAAGTCCACAGCTCAGCTCCAGCCTCCAGCTTTGAGGCACCAGGAATCCTGGGTGACCTGCACCTGCTCTGACAGTGATCCTGTTCCCCCACGGGGAGAGGGACAAGCAGCAATGGGACAGAATTCTTGGAAAGGGCTCCCCAAGAAAGAGGGGTCAGTGGGGAGACTAAAGCCCTTCTCCCAGTGAGGGATCTGTGCTCATTCAAGCTCTGAGACAATTCTTTTCATGCCAATGAGTTTCTAGCTCAAGAGGAAGCTGGGCTGGCACTACCTAGGGCACAACCATCTACCACCTCCACAGTCAGCAGACACTGCCTCACCTGGTCCCAGCCCCGATCCACTGGCAGCATGTGCTGGGAAGAGAAAGCAGCAACAGGAAACAGGAAGGGTTAAGAACACAACTTGAAAGGCAGAGGCATTCATCAGCAGAAAAGCACAGAGCTTCATAACAGGAGCCCAAGGCATGCCAGAGAAGCCTTTAAATTACTCCAAGAACTGAAACAGCTTAGATAGAAAAAGGGAGTGGAGCCTGATGTAAAAAGGAGGACACTGAAGGTATCCTTAGGGTCTGTCACACATCACAGGTGGCTGTGACCTGCACTGGAGAGGTGGGGAATTGCTTATGGTCCCAAAACCTTCACCTAAAGCTGTGACTTGCTCTGCCAGGGCCAAAGATCCTTAACTCAAAAGCAGTGAGTTAGCAACCCCTCAGTGATCCTGTGTACAGCCAAATAAATGGTGAGTGCCTATCTGTGTGTAACAATGGATAAAACAGCTTCCAGCCCTCCCTGTTGTGCCTGTCCCTGGGGATTCAGTGACTGCAGAGCCAGGCCAAGCTGGGCTAGATAAAGGGAACAGGAGGAATATCAGCCTTCATCTTTCCAGTCAATACTCCCACAGAACCAGGGGGAACACCCCAGTGCAAGTCAGGGCTTTCCTGCCCTGGCCTGAAGCCTGTTCATGTCACATCACTCAGTGGGGTCCTGCTGAAGATGAGGCACAAAAGACTCCCGAGGATCTTATATTTCCAAAGAGATTCCTTCCCAAGTTTTATTGTACCAGCAGGATGCTGTCCTCACTGAGAAAGGAATTTCATTTATTATCTCAGTCTGACTCACTCCTGGTTAGAATCTCTCACACTCCTACATACTGTGGGTGTGCAGCCTGGGCTGGGGGTGGGAAAGCAGCCCCCCTCCTGCCTGCTCTCTGCACCATCAGCTGCTCCCTGCTCTGCTCTTTACCCCTCTTTGGAAAGCTGCAGTTCTGGTCAGCTTTAGGTGCACCAAGTTATGGTTCTCACACAGAGGACTTTGTCACCTCACTTTTGAACTGGAGAGAGACAACTCAGCAGGAGAGCACAGAGCAAGACTGAACTTGGTGTAATTTAAGAAGGCAGTGCTTGAGAAAGCAGAGCAGGCACCATGCAGTGGCAGAGCCAGAGCAGCACTCCTGAGCTAGGCTGGCCTAGGGATGGTGCAGGATATGCAGCCATGCATAAATGCAATTCACTGGTTTAAAAGCTACTTCCCAACAGCTCCTGTCATAAAAGCACAATGTGTTACTGGGAGAAACAAACAGCTCTGATTAGCATTAAAACAAGCACAAAAGTGCAATGCAGAAACTCCAGCAGGAAATATTTTTTCTTGTATCTATGTTCACTCTATGTCAGTTCTAAAGGAGGAATAAAACACTTCTGGAACTATCAGTGCAACTAAATAACTGAAGTATTTCCAACTCAAAAGCCCTGTGATCCACAATTCCTCAACACATTGGCCACATGCCTACACAGTTAACAATAAATCAGACACTTTCCTACAAGATAAGAATATTAAAGTTATGACTGCATGAAATGATTACATCTTCTGTGATACTTTGGTCATGAAAGCCACCAAAACATCCAATTTTTTTCTCAAAGCAAAGTTCAGAACTGCAGTTGCCTTCCAAGAAAACTGCCTTGACTAACAAGGCTTGTTTTAATGCAACAGCCCTGGCTTTGTTCATGCCACCATTACCTTCTCCTGCTCTGCATGCAACACTCTTGCCTGTGTGTTCTCATTTGTTGTCTGCAGGGAGTGGTTCCTCTGCTCCATCAGCAGGTTACTCTGCTCCACATACCTGTGAACAGGAGACTCTGTGGGCATTCCTGGAAACAGGGCTTGGAGCCAAGGGCTCAGACAGAAAAGGTGACATCCCAAAGCACAGAAGTTCTGTTGAATTCATGACAAGTGCCAGACAATTTTGCACTCAGAGGGGTGGGAGGGCTGTGCCTGGTACAGCAGGGATTTTATCAGCTGGGATAAGTGCTTCACCTCTCTGAAAATGTCTCATTTCCAAGAGTTTTGATAACTTACTATCAGCTGAACTTCACAAAGGGCACCACATCCCCTACAATTTCTTCACCTCACTAAAAAGCCAGCAAAAATAAAGCAACTCCCAGAAGCAGGGCAAGCATGCTCACAGACAGCATGTGGCATTTTGTTCCCACTTTACACATTCATGTTTACTGTAAATCAGTTTTGGGGATAAGCCCTGCAGAGAAGGGGTGGGAGGAATCCCACACTTTTAATACCTTAGAAAAAAAATTTAAAATATCAGGATATGGCTGTCTCCTAACAAACAGCCCCCAGTTATGCCCAAGTGTAAGCTGGAGAGTCTGGAAATGCAGTGAGGCTTCCAGGCCTTACCTCTGGTTACGTTCAATCAACTCACTGATCTTCTCATTCTGCTCCTCAATCCGACTGCTCTTCTCAAATATCTCCTGCTTCAGTCTCTCATTCTCCTAAAGCACAGCTCAGCATCAATATTCAGCTTGCTCAGATTTCCTTGCAGCATTTCCTAAACCCTTGTTTTGTACAGATGCAGGACAGTGGTGATGCTCCTCCCTTCTGTGGTAACAGCCCAGGAAGGCACCGTGCCACATTTAGCAGAATCCTGGCACAGGAATGTGGCTGCCAAATCTCAGTCTAGAAAATATTGTGTCTGGTTGGCTTTTTTATCCACAAACTCCAAGTTTTTAACATTGCTGCTTGGAAAGGCTTCAAAGCATAAAATTTAGTAGTGAACAGCAGAAGCAGGTGGTTTTTACAATGTGATACTTCAGCTGTGAAATTGTTCTGCTGGAGACTGGGGGTTAAATCCATAATGGTTTGAGAAGCTGAAGTTGTCCCACATGAACCTTTTGTCAAGGCCTATGAAATACCCACAACTCTGACTCACAGAGCCCAAACCCCAAAATGCTGAGAAGAGCTTTTTGGAGGGGGAAAGAGGGATGGAAATCATTGTAGTCTCATCCTCATTGTGGCCATGCAGAACCAGAAGCCTGGGTGGGTGGACAGTGCTGTCCCAGCCCAGTGAGGCACAGCAGGCCGTGCTCACCTGGATGATGCGCTGGATGTTGCTCATGATCATGGAGGCTTCCATCGTGACAGAGGAGATGCCAGGCAGCAGGGAGCTGTTAGCACTGCTTTGCTTCTTCAGCTCCTCCACCTGCAGGGATAAACCATGCTTAAGCCATTTGAAATGAATTTATGGGTGCAGGTGAGAGTTAGATATGTGCAAAGAGGAATTTCACTGTTCCTTCTGCTCAGCTGCAGGGAGTAGGCACTGAACCAAGTGTGACACCTCCCAGAGGGCAGGGAATCCCTCCAAACAATGCATCACATGATATTCAAGACAGTAAAACATTAGCTTTCCCCAAGCCTCAGCTTTGCTTTTTCACAGCAGCTGAACTGCTGCCACTTGAAGGTGTGATAATATTGGGATTTTACTCATTTACTGTACCACTTAATGCAGGCCTTTAAATAGAGCCAACTGCTCTCAGCACCCCTGGAGAGCAGAAAAGTCCTGAGCAGCCATACCTTGGCAGCCAGGTGATCCATTTTATCCACCACTTTGCTCACAGCCAGTCGGATTTCAGTGTTGTGCTGCCGAGCTTCTGTCATCAAAAAGGAAGTGACATCTCCAGGTGCTTGAAGGGAAAGGAGAGAGATTTACAGTGACAAGGGGAAATAACCTGCACAGAGACACAGCACAAGCTGGGTAGCATGAAGCCTGACAGCAGGAAATTCACTCTCTGCCCAGAAATAAAAGTGATGTGGTATTTGGAAAACAAATAATGTAGGTATTTCCCAAATAATCTCAACAGGCAGGTTTGAGTACAGGAAATTCTTGAGCCATGTTACAGCTCAGCTCAACAAGACACACCAGAAGCACAATCAAACCACAGCAATGAAGGTCAGCTTCTGAAACTGCACTGAAAAAACAGGCTCCAAGAAAGGCTCAGCTACACTCAAGGCTTCATCAACTGGGATGACTTAAATGGTTCTTTAAATATCTTTGGTCCTTCCCAGGTTTTGCCTTTTACAGCTCAATTCTTTCCCTGGCTGGTTGGGAGCTGGTTATTATTAGTTTTATTTATAACTGGAAGCACCATCTACCAAATTCCTTTAGTAATAACCCAGTTTTAGGAAGAGAAACTCCAGCCCCTTTCCCATTGCACAAAGCTCTTTAGAGTAAGAAAGAGATGGGTATTTCTTGGGAAGAATTTGCCCCTATTTGCTATTAAAAAATAAACATTTGTGAAACAGCACAGCTATAAATCATCATCACAAACTGTTTAGTGCAGGAGCTGCAGCCTCTGAGAAGCAGGTACCTTTTCAAACATACCTTGGTAAGGAGCAGGAAACATCTGCCCCACAGGCTGGAGTTGAGAGGCAGATGCAGCAGTTTGGGGGTAAGCAAATGGCACTCCTGGATATGCCTTGAAGGACAAGTTCAATAGGTTAGAATGCATTTTGCTATTTCCCCATGTCCTCAGTTTCACTTTTTTTTAAGCCCAAGAGCAAGGAGGATGTTTGGAAAGAAAAAAAAAATCCAAGAATTAAGGAGCTGGAAAGTCAAAATACACAACAGTCATCGTGAAAGGAAAATAATACTCTTCTTTTGAGGGTTAGTTAGTTCCAACCTTCACTCAAATTTCAACAAAAACTATGTCACCCTACATTTGTGAGAGTCAGATCAGCATGTGAACACCTCCCTCTGAAGTTATGTTAATTTGAACACAAGTTTATTTTTTAAAAAGGGCTCAAAAAGCACAACACAACTTGACTGCAACTCTACTCATTGCTGCAGAACTTAGAAGTTTTTTTTGTATCTACTACAAAACCAGATATTAACAAAGCCTGGTTCATCCTTACTTTAAGAACCCATCATAAAACATAAAATTAGCCATTGTTGAATAAATTTTAAGGGGCATGTGATGAAAACCTGAGAATGCCTAAGAGTCACAGGAAACAGCCTGGAATTCTCATCCTCATGTTAAAGTCCTTGCTCCCAACAATGGAGAAGACTCAGGAGAAAGGACAGAAGTGCCAATACCCTCCTTGATTTCATTTTGGTACCTGAAAGCCCTGTGCTCCTCCAGGCAGAGCTGAATGGGGCTGGATGGTTGCAGGAATTAAAGCAGCAGAAGATACTGAAGGTGCAGCACCAGATGCTTGAGGTACTGAAAAGGAAGAAATAAATTCAGCATGCTATAAAGCAGCTCGAAAGAATTTAATTCACCTAGTGTGAAATGGCAAAAAAAATCCCCCAAAAAACAAAAATCCAACCAACAAAAAGCAAACCACTAATAAACAAAAGTTTAACAAAGCCTGCCTGCAACCTTGTGAAAATTAAATCCAGTCAAGCAAGTGGTAATAGGTCAAGTAAAGAGTATCCTTTCACAGAAATCCCACTTCTAGCTCCCTTTAAACTACCTCTTTCAATCCAACAGAGACAGCTCTGAGGTTTACTGACACAAGGCAAGACTGACTCTGAGGGCTGCTCAGCTGACCTGCAGCTGATGTGACCATTCCATCGTGGGGAGACACACCCAGCCCTGCAGAGCCTCATGCTGCCCTCCTCTAGGATTTCCACCATTCCTAAATTCACTGGGAAAGGATCTGGAACATTGCATTTACAGATCCCATGGCCTACAAATCTCAGTGCCCAGTGACAGGACAGCTCAGTCATGCTGGCTGCTCTTCCTCAAGCACAAGACCACAATGAAGAAACACTCCAAGGGTTGTCTTGTGCTCCATGATTAGTGGCTCGTGGATCAGCAAGCCTTATCAGAAGCTCTCAGTTCATATTTCAGTTCCTGGAAGGAATCCTGTGCTCCCACAGCCCTCATCGTGTGCCATGGGAGTGCAGCAGCTCCAGTTACCTTGTGTGGACACTGTGGGCAGCACTGCCTGAGCTGGCTGGGAGGGTCTGCTTGGAGCCACTGGCTGTGTTGTCCCTCTCAGAGTATTGGGATCCTAAAAACATTTCTGCATGTTACAAGAAACACCAAAGAACAAGCCAACAGCCTGAGCCCAAGGTCACTTGAGACCAGGTGTTACCCCAGGAACCCAAGTGGAACCTTCCTGTCCCAGAACCAGAGCAGATTTCCCTGGACAAGGGACAGAGCCACTGCTACAGACCCCACTTTGAGCAAGCCCCAGAGTAGGAAAAGGAGTAAAAGAGTCACACTGCTGTGACTGGTACCTCTATTTCTGAGTCACTGGAGTCCAGCTGACTCCCTGCTGTCCCAGCAAGGAAAGGCAGCATGGGCTGTCCCATTTTGGCCATCCGAGAAATCAGCTTTGCCTTTGCTACATCTGGGTTCTAAAAGAAACATTTAATTACTCTCCCTTTGTCTCAGCCCAGGCTTTTGAGGTATTACAAACACTTCTACATCTCCCACAGAATTTTGAATTAATTTTTCAATGACTGTGGGAAAAAGTACTCTTCAAGAACACAAGGTAGCACCAGGAATGTTAATCTGGCTTGTTTTATATATCCTATTTCTGGGATGACAGTGCTGTCACTACAGAGAAAAATCTATCCCTGCACAAAACACCAACAAGAAAATGTGTGAGTTCAGCTGCTTAGCAGCTTTTTCTGTCTGGTGGCACAAAGCCTTCTCATGCAGCTCTATAAACTTATCCTGAATGTTCCAATTCCTTTGTTATCTATTTTAAATTTGTCCATTTTTCTCAAAAGACAATCAACCTTGTGAACATCCCCATGGTCAGAGCCACTTTGCATTTAAGAGTTGGAACAGGGGCTGGAGTTCCTTAGGTCCTGGTAATCCCAGAATCATTAAGGTTGGAAAAGACCTTTAAGTTATGGTTAATCATTTAGTCCAACTATTAATTCCTTCAAAAACAGGGCCCTAAGCTGCTGTAAGGTGAACATTCCAGTGTCTTGCATGATGCTCACTTTATCTTCAGCAGCACCCAATGCTTAAGGTGAAAATAAACTTCTCTATTCAGGCTTCAAATTAGGAAAAGCCAGCACTTACTGCAAGCTGCTCACTGATGGAGTTGGACTTGGCCCGAACAGCTGGCTCCCTGCAAAGCCAAACAGGGGTGGAGATTAACCAGGAGGAGCTCAGGAGCAACATTCTGGATTGATAAATGCTGTTAAATACACCTCTCCCTAGGAAAGCTGTTATATCATGAGCATTTCTTTTAGCTTATACTTCTGGAACATTCTTTGCAGTGTTACCTGTAGATATGTACAGGACACCACTAGGGCCCATTGGAACAGCTGACTATAGGAAGATAATTTTGTTGACTGCTTGAACAACCACATTCTGGTATAAATAAGTTTAACCAAGTCCAATACCAAACTACTTATGGCAACAAGGGCAGCACTTACTTGGGCTCCCTGAAAAGGGTGATTGACACATTTAATTTAAGGAACAGAACAGAGAATTGTTAAGGTTGGAAAATACATCTAAGGTTGAGTCACCAACCACTAACCCAGCCCCAGCATGCTCAGCACTAAACCCCATCCTCAAGTGCCACATTTGCATTCTTCGAACACCTCCAGGGATGTAACTCCACCCTGGGCAGCCTGTGCCAATGCCTGTCAGTGAAGGTTTTCCTAACATCCACTATAAACCTCTCCTAGAGTAACTTAGAGGTGATTTCCTCTCCCCAGTCACTTGTTACCTGGGAAAAGAACCCGACCCCACCCAACTCCACCTCTTTTCAGGAGGCTGAGAAGGTCCAAACTGACAACAATGATGACAGCTGTTAGAGCAGCACCCACAGAGCTCAATCCCACTGGATCTCAGGAATGCTGGAGAGCAATGATTTCCTTCACTGGAGCCCATCCCAAGTGCTTTAATCTGGAAGTCAGCACTCAAGCAGACAATTCCAGCAAGCACTGCTCTGCCACATGGAGGGCACTGAGCTGGCACAGAGGCCCCCACATTTGCCAAATGATGTGTCAGTGCAGCACTGTGCTGATGGGCACACCAGCCTCAACAGAAAGTTGGTTAAGCCATGCTGCTTCTTACCCAGGCTTTGGAGGGATGCTGGAGGGAGGCACTAAACCTGTGTCTGAGGAGAAGCCATCTGAGCTGGGAACTGGAGAAGGTGCAGGGGAATCCCTTGAACTGACACTCAGACCATCTGAGCCAGAGCACTCCTTTGCCAGCTTCACCTTAAAAAACATGAAAAAAAAAAGTTTTTCTGGGTTCCTGTAAAAACTTTGATCAATTTATTTGTGATGCTACTGCCTGTGGAGTTCCTGCACTTCAAGGAAAAGCAGCCAACTGGAGAAGCTCTCATTCCTCCCACAGTATTTTGTTTTCCCAAGTGACTCACAAATAAGACAACTAAAAGATCCCAAGACAGTTAGAACAGACAAACAGCCTTGAGGGATTTTCTGGGTTTAGGGTTCTGTTTTGGGTTGTTTGTTTGTTTGAATTAAAGATACACATCTTGCTGAGGTTTCTAACAGTTCCTGAGCTGGAGTTCTCACACTAACAGCAGGTTCCTCCCCTGCAGTCACAAAACAGATGAAAACAAACACTTGGCAGGAGAAACTCACCCTCCTGATTTCCACCTCAAACACCAGAGTGGAGTCTGGAGGGACACGACCAGCCACACCCTGAGCCCCATAGGCCCAGGCTGGAGGGATGATGAGGAACCTTCGCCCTCCTTTCTTCATGCCCAGCATTCCTTCTTCCCAGCCCTTTGGTTTGCACAGGCAATGGAAGAGAAAGCAACAGCTGGATCAGTGACATTATTTACCCCAAATAAGACAAGTTCAGGCAAAGGTTCCAAAACACATATAGAGAGATTCTTGCAAAATCTTGTTTATTTGCAGCACCAAACCTCTGACTAGCCAAAAATCCTGATAGCCAGTTGTAAATTCCAGTGTTAACTTAAGAATAAAGATGCAGCTCCACCACACAGTGAAGACCTCACTCAGCATTTTGGGGAAGAACTGGACTCCCAAGAGGTCTGAATTGCTCTGGTTAGATTTGTAAAGCAACCAAAGACAATAGCTGTAATGAGGGATATGAAGTCAGAAGAATGCAAACTGCACAAGATGGCTCTAACAGCCAGGCAAAATTAGTAAGATAAATGATAAAACAGACAGACAAATAGCACATCTTCAATAACAGACAACTTGTATATATGAATTATACAGGTCATACATGAATTACTCAGGTCAAGGAAGTGACCTCAACAAAAGCATCTCTGACTCAAACCCTGATTTTATGGGATAACATGAGGGAATATCACAACACCTGGATGAAAAAATTGTTTCCTTTAGAAATAGGGTTCCCCAAGAACAAGGGAATGGATTAAGTGACTTCCAGAAAAACAAAGACAATAAAACCCCAGCTCCTGAAAACAGGAAGTTTTGTTTTTACCAAAGAAGACAACTCCTGTCTGACATTGATACTGAAAAGGAGACTGGGCTCCATTTTGCAAAACTTGAGTGAGCCACTGTCAGAGTGTTTGCTAATAAATGAAACAGAAAGAGCATGTATGAATCCTGAACAAGATTCAGTAATTCAAAGCTCTGAGACTTCAATTATTATACTTGAATAATAATAACAACATTATTATTGAATAATTACAATATTAACTACATTTAACTATATATTTATTACATAAAAGTAGTAATATATTATATTTTCGATTATGTAATTGAAATATTATAATGAGAGTGGCAGAAGCTGTACCTTGATGACCTTTCCAGATCCCAGCTTCAGGCGCAGCAGCTTGTCTTTGTTTACATTAGAGTCAAACACCTGGGGAGTTGAACAAGAACACTAAATACATGGATTTCTCAGCTGTTTCAATATTCTGAATGCTGCTTTACACATTCCATAAACTCCTAGAACCTCTGGTTAAATGCTATTTCCCATCCCATTGCTACCACAATTAATTCTCAGCCATAAGACAGAGCTTCAGTCCATTTCCTGAACTACAATTTCATGAAGTGAATGGTAATGCAGACTCAGACTTCAGACCTGTTTTAGGACAGGACTGGGTAAAGCAAAACACAACATTAAATATTCATCTGGGAGAGTGCCCTCAAGTTTAAAAGCATTTCAATCACTTCCCCTGAACAGTAATGGAATAACAGAAACATTAAGGTTGGAAAAGCCCTCTAAGATTACCCAGTCCAGCACTGCCCTGTTCACCACCAAACCATGTCTCAAGCACCAGATCCAGATGGTTTTTGAACACTTCCAGGGATGTCACTCCACTGCTGCCCTGGGCAGCAACAACCCTTTCAGTGAGGAAATTTTTTGTAATATGCCAGAATCCCTTAATATTCTATAAGCAATACATATGACCCCACTTAAGAGTGCCATAAATGCCCAAAATATACCTTTAACATCAACAGCAGTACCATGCTGGATGTGCAGGCTCCTGCCAGGGACTGTCCCACCCAGAACTAAGAGGTGACAAATGTCTTTACCTGTCCAAGGCCGTTGTTCTGGAACAGCCATCCCGTGTAGGCAACCTCCAGGGAGTCTCCTCCTTCCACTCCCTGCCCTTCTCCCAGCAGGAGATCCTGGCACAGCACTGAGTCCAGGGCTGGGCAGCTGTTGCACTTGGCAATGCACACCTGCAGAGGGAAAGCCTGGCAGTGCCTCTGGCCTTTCATGGAGAGTCCCACTCATGATCTGGTGCATTCCTTGCTGTACTGATTAAGCCCACACTAGAATTCCACGTCTCCTTGTGCTGAATGTTGCTGATTAAACATCCTCTGCTCTACAGAACCATTGATATGCAGTGCTTGAGAATCTTGAGAAGCAGCAGGCTCCCTGCCTTGAAGAGATCTGCTTTAATGAACACAACTCAGGGCAGGCTGCTCTCAGATCTGTCTCCATCACAGTTATGCAGACACTCAAAGCTGAACTCCAGTGAAAATAAAACTTGATTTGCCCCTGCTGAAAACCAGCCATCAAGAACTGCCTGGCCCAGAGGTGAGCAGTTACCTGCTTACTGAAATCCACTGCTGCCTTTTCTGACTCAAACATGATGGACCAGTTTTGCCTCTGATCATCATAGAAGGTGCTGTAATTGTTGGGCTGAACCTGTGGGAGAGGAAATCAGTTCTATCTTAGGCAATAAATGACCTTAAAAATCCACATCCAAAAGAAGCTTAAAGTAAGAGCTACCAAAATTAAGCAGGGAGAACCCTCCTGTTCTACTGCCCAAGCTCAGAATTAGTTTTTATTTATGTGCTCATTATCATGGAAGAATTATTGTAACTCAAATATGTGAGGAAATATTAAGTTCTTCCTAGATGCTGCAATTCACACAAGAAGGTGAAACCCTTCCAGAAACTTCCTTGAAGCCTGGTTCTTTAATACATACTGAGAATTTTTAAGTGTAAGTAATTTACATTTCATAATTCATTGTATTTATGCTTCCAGAATCAAATGGAGAAGTCACTTCTTCCTCACTTCTAAACCCATGTCATCAGAAGTGACTATACAACCCATTCATTTTCAAGAATGTGCTTATGAAACTAGAGAGCAAGGTCTAAGCTGGGACAGAAATTACATTATTTTGGAGTGAAATTTCTACCTCTCCTACCAAGAAATTTGATGCCATCTGATGACAAGCTATGAACAGTAAACCAACACATCAATTTTCTGTAAAACTGGCAGAAACCAACTTCCTGAGAGATCCCACTTTAGAGCTCACAATGCTCCAGATTGTTCTCAACAGAGGAAAATGCTGAGTGTAAATTTTCTGAGAGAAAACATTTCCTTGCTGTCATTTCCTTCTGCTTACTCAGTTGTATTCTCTCAAACACTTAACTAGAAATTCTGCTGGAATTTTGCTGGTTTTCTCCATTATAGGGCTGCAACCCCCAAACACCTATGTGAGCACAGGTAATAATTGACCTCCTACAGGAGCCTTGGTGTGGAAATCTCCTGAGGAGCTGCTCTGCCAAAGGGAGCTGTCACAGCCTCTTGTGCAATACATGAGAACACCTCCTGCCCTGTCACTCAGATGTTTGATCTCAAAGGTTACAAACCAAGGCTTAAGGGAGGATTTTAGAGCCAACCTTGTGTTTGCTGTGATCAAAAAATGCTTCTCTAGGCCAGAGTCTCACCGTGAGCACGAAGCCTGGGTGGATCCTTGCAGAGGTGATCTGTTGCTGCTGACTGATGTAAAGGAGGATCCTGTACTGGATTCCACAAGGAATTAGGTAAGGAAAAAGAACAAAAACAGGAACTCAAAATGTCTTCAATTCTAAGGTGCTTTGTCACATGCAGAACCTAAGGCTCAGTATATACCACAGCAAAAATACTTAACACAGTTTCACAGCACTTATTAAAACTAGTTTATTCTCAAGGGTTTTATTTAGCTGCAGCAACCAAGCAAGTCAAATTCATTGTTTTATAAGAAGCAACATGCTTTAATTAATTCCACATTTTTCACAGTTACAGTGGAAAAAGATGGTGCACTAACCCTTCCAGATACAGAACTCACCACACATGGCATCAAACCATCACAGAGTCATTTAGGTTGGAAGAGACACCCAAGATGATTCCCCCAGCACTGCCAAGGTCACCACTGACCCATGTCCCCCAAGTGCTTCATCCACATGGCTTTTAAACCCCTCCAGGGATGGGGACTCCACCACTGCCCTGGGCAGCTGTGCCAGGCCCTGATCACCCTTTTGGGAAAGGCATTTTCCCTAATTTCCAGTCTAAAGAAGTTTGTGTGTGTAGTTTTTTATCTTTGCATAAACTTATTGACATAACAGACAGAGTTGGAGGGAGTTTTCCAAGTACTAAACAACACAGATATGAGATTTATTGACATATTTGGCTCTACTAAACATAATCTATTAAGGAAATGTGTTTTCATTTGTGCATCTGCACTGAACACAGCTCAGTGGGAACTGGGAGGGACCTGCTGACTGCTCCCAGCTGGATGTGAAATCACAAAGGCAGCCTGAGGAAAGCTGGTTCAGCTTTCTTCTGCACTCCCTGTCCTCCTCAGCTGCCCCAGAACAACACAGCTCAACACTTCCCAGATCACTGACTCAGTTACCAAACTAAGATTTATTTTGTTCTTGCCAAAGCAGAAGCAACTTAGTGAGACATGAATGAGGGATATGAAACATCACAAATATCAACACCAGGGACGGATGAGGGTTTTCAAAGTAGCTTTCAAAGATGACAATTTACTGGGCACCTCAGTTCTGTGTTCTTCGAGGAACACTTGGGAAGGAAAGATGGCTTTGACACCAAAAGAACAAAACTTAAGCAAAGCATCTCTGTATTGCTGGACAGAATTTTACTTTATATCCATTTCCACCTGCACTAATATGTGATCCAGTTGTCAAAGACATTCTGAATAAATACCAAAATGACTTCCAAAAACACTTCCAACTATTTCAGGCATAAGTTGTAAGAGATATTACAAACTCATGGACTGCAGGAAAGAAAGATGCCACCAAGGTGGATGCCTGAGCCCCAAGAAAGCCCAGGAGGCAGAAAGGCAGCAGGAGAACAACATCAAAAGCAAAACACCTGGAAAGTTCACAGAAACACCATCTCATCCAGAGTTAGGGAAGGAAGTGTCTCTCACCTCTTTGGCAGCGTGGTTCCCCACTACAGCTGCTCCATACTTGCCTTGCTTCAAGTACTGCCCATTTGTACTGGAAGAAAAAGGAGACATTCAGCTGCACAACTGTCCCTAACTCAGAATTCTTTAGAGTTCAGATCCCTTTCCTCAGGCATAAAATGTCAGGCAGCTTTGGTTAGCTTAGAGACATTCCTGCTTGCCCACAGGCAAGAGCACACATTGTGGAGTTGAGTTGCAAACTGCTCTCACAGATCCAGGGCAGAAGTGCTTTTCCATGATGGCAGCATCAAACACTTTTAGTGCTCTCACTCGTGCTCATGCCTCAATTCCCAAATGCATGAACCACAAGCCAGAGCCTCCTGAAGCAGTGCACACCTCAGCCCAGCAGCCAGGACAGCTCCCAAACCCACAACCTGCTCTTTATCTCAGAACTGCAGCACAGCAACTGAAACTGCTCTTGAGCAGAAACTTCCATGGCCTTGCAGCATTTCTACCATGCAGATATGTCTGAAAACAAGTGTCTCTTGCCATTTACCCAGAAACATCTCCCCTCAGGGACACAGACTGCAGCAGGTCGTGCAGAAGTCACTTACTATCGATAGGCGAAGCACTGCCGTGGCCACCAACACCGAGGGGGCTCCTGAGGCTGCTGGGGCCACTGGTGCCTTCTGGGCCTGGCCTGTGGGGACAGAGAGCAGGGACAGTGTCAGAGGCACAGGACTGGCTGGTGGCACCACCAGGACATGTTCCTTCCCTCAAGGAAAAATAACTTCAGTAGGAAATGACAAAAAACAAAGAGGTGCACTCCAAAGCCACCCAAGGCTGGTTGGAAATCCAGTTGCAGGAGGGCACTGGGGGACAGCATCACTGAGGAAAGCTCAGGGAATTATTTACTTTGCTGCTCTTCCCACACACACTTGCTGCTGAGTGTGTTCCCCACCCTCAGTTACTCACCAGCTGCTGCCTGACCCTTCTTGGGCTGCTTTGGTGCAGTGAACTGGAAAAATTCATTTCCCGGGCTTGAGACTGTTTGATCCAGGCCAAAGAGAGAGGCTAATCTGGCTCTAGAAGGGAAATAAAACCATTTAACCTAATTTAACACAGGCATTATACCTAATGAACACCCTGAATTAGAAGTTATATCACATACAAAACGTCTACCATCACTTTGGAAGTAAGCAAAGGGCTGCAGGGTAATTTGCTTTATGCTAATTAACTAATTTTAAATAGGCAGAACTTGTAGCTGAAGGGGTTGGGAAAGTGGTACAATTGTGTTTCATTTCCTCAAAAATCGACTGAAGGTATAAGAACTGAAACTATATTAAAAAAAAAAAGTTACTTTGAAGCAATGACCAGAACTAGCTTCGCATAAAATAGCTGATTCTTACAATACTCAAAATAATGTGTGACAGAGAAACCACCACTCAGCTCCTGGAGCTTTTTTTCTTTAAGTGTCCAGGGAAAACATACTCCATTAAGTTTTAAAATGGGAGAAGCTCTCCCAGCTAAGGGCAGAGGGTTCAGTGCTGGAGGTTATTCCTTCAGGAGACATTGTTTGCAATTCCACTGCTTCAAGGCCAGTTACACTCAACCTATTCCTGGTATCACAGGACAAGGGAATAATTTAAACAGGATGACACCACTGTCAGTGAATTTCCTTCAAAAATATAACTAAATTTTCCATAAAGAGAGAGGATTAGTTTATAAGGGAAACTCTTGGAAGGGGGTGGGGAGCGCACCGAGCACTTGGAGCGGCAACAAGTGAGCGACACAGAACGCTGGATGCGCTCCGCACAGACCGGATCCAAGCGAGCCGGGGGAACAAACAGCCCGGGAGGAGCCGGCGCTGGGCGAGCAGCCCCACAGCAGCACTGACGGACTTCCCACCCACCCCTATTTAATGTTAACCGAGTTCTCCGCCCCGGCCGCCCCGGAGCGGCTCCGCCTCCCCCTGCAGGAGGGGTCCCCGAGCAAAGCGGGGTCCGGCGGGATCTCAAACCTCAGACCCCCGGGCACGCCGGGCCCGCACCGAGCCCCGCGGGCAGCCGGACCCTTCTCGGGCTGCCCCCACACCGCTCCCGCGGCGGGACAGGAGCGGGGCACCGCAGGAGCACAGCCCCGGGCCGGGCGCGCTGCACAGGGGGCGGCCCGCCCGGCCCTCACCGCTGCAGGCCTTCACCGGGGCCACGGCCCCGCGGCCTGCCGGCGCCGCCGCGCCCTCCCGGCGGCGGGGAGGGGCTCCCGCCGCGCCCCCGGCGCTCACCCGCTGGCCGGGGACAGGAAATCGGCGTCGTCCTCCTCCGCCGCCGCGAACATCGCCAGCGAGCGCCGGGGCGGGGACGCGCGGGAAGCGGCGGCGCTTCACGGCCCGGCGGCACCGGCACGGGGCGGGGCGGGGCTGGGCAACGTCACGGGGGCGGGGCATCGGGGGCGGGGCGTAGCGAGATAGAGGGAGTCACGTCATGGGCGGGGCCTCCATGGACACGTTAAGGGGCGGGGCTTAGGGAGCACGGCGGAGGGCGGGAACTCCAGGGTGGCCGGTAGGGGCGGGGCTTAGGGGGCACGGCGGAGGGCGGGAACTCCAGGGTGGCCGGTAGGGGCGGGGCTTAGGGGCACGGCGGAGGGCGGGAACTCCAGGGTGGCCGGTAGGGGCGGGGCTTAGGGGGCACGGCGGAGGGCGGGAACTCCAGGGTGGCCGGTAGGGGCGGGGCTTAGGGGGCACGGCGGAGGGCGGGAACTCCAGGGTGGCCGGTAGGGGCGGGGCTTAGGGGGCACGGCGGAGGGCGGGAACCCCAGGGTGGCCGGTAGGGGCGGGGCTTAGGGGGCACGGCGGAGGGCGGGAACCCAGTGTGGCCGGTAGGGCGGGGCTTAGAGGGCACGGCGGAGGGTGGGAACCCAGTGTGGCCGGTAGGGGCGGGGCTTATGGAGGCCCGGAGGGGGCGGGGCTTGGCGCGGGGGCGGAGCGAGGGCCGCTGCTCGTGGCGGTCGCGCGGTGAGTGACGGGCGCGCTCTGGGGTGTGTGGGGGGGGGCTCGTGCCCACCGCGCCCCCCCCATCCGGCCTGAGGGGCGCTATGGCCGCCCCCGCTCCCTCCCCTCAGGCCGGGACACGGGGGGCGCCGAGGGGCTGGGCAGCCATGGAGGTGCGGGGCGAGCGCGGCGTGTTGCAGGCAGCGCTCCCCGCGCTCCGGGGAAGGTGCCCGGGCCTGTCCCGCTGCGGTTCCCAAGGTGACAGCCGGGCCCCGCCGCCGCCGTGCTGCCCTTGCCGCCGGGGCTCCGGGCTGGCCGGCGGGCCCGATGGCTGCGCTGTGGCTCCGTGGGGCTCGGTAGGGCAGGCTGGGCACAGCGGGCACGGCTGTGCTCCAGGTTCGGCTCTCTGAGCTGCCCAGGGGTAGCACTGCGCTGTGTTCTTTAACAGCGGAATCGTTCTTGCGTGGATAAACGTCTGAGCCGCCCCTCCGAAGCAGTTCTCCACGTTCGCCTCGTTCCTTGAGAAATACAGCTTTTTGTTGGTTTGTTTAATGGTTTTTTGTGTGTGTTGTGGTTTTTCTGTGTTTTTTCCCCTCCTGGAAAGCTGATATCTTTATGTGCTTTGTGAGACTGACTGGCTTTGATTTCACCTTAGATCCAAATGATGTTGAAATGCAGAAAAACAATGCACAGGAGGTCAGAATTGCAATAAGAGTTGATATTTCCTGGCTTTGGATATTTGGTTGGAAATTTGTACTGTCAGTTCCTGACTGGATGTTTGAGTCTGAGCAGGAAGTTGCCAGGTCTGTTGTGGACCTGAGTTTGCAGTAATTCAGGAGTTTATTACTATGATTGAGATACCATTGATTCCACTTCTAAAGGGAGAAGATAAAGAGAAGTGTTAAGCAGCATTTTATATTGCAGAATGTGTGATGAATTTAAAATGAAACTTGGAAAGGATCAGAATATTATTTATTTAAAAAAAAAAGCCAGACAAAACAACCCACAGTAATTTGGTGTAAATTTCTGGTGGGAGGAAATTGTTCCAACCTTTGTAAGGCAGGTGAGAATGGGCTTCCTTCCAGTGGGCAATGTGCTTCCTTGGATGAAGAGAGTTTGTTGCTTTGGCTCCTGTATTTCTGTCAGGTTGGTTGTTAACAAAGTTTTTGGTTTTTAAGTGGTGAAGACCCATGTGGCTAAGTCCTGGTGTGGCATTCAGTTTAGGTTTTTTAGGTGTAGGTAGCACAGAATCTCCTGAGCTGGAGGGACCCACCAGGATCACCCAGAGCAGCCCCTGTCCCTGCCCAGACCCCCCAGCAATCCCCCCTGTCCATCCCTGGAGCTCTGGCAGCCTCGGGGCCGTGCCCATTCCCTGGGGAGCCTGGGCAGTGCCAGCACCTCTGGGGGAAGAGCCTTGCCCTGAGCTCAGCCTGAGCTGCCCTGGGATAGCTCGAGGCCATTCCCTCAGGACAGAGCAGAGATTGGAGCTGCCCCTGGGGAGGAATGGCACCCCTGGTGGGTTCTGACCTCAGTTTCCCCTTCAAGATGAACAATCCCAGTGCCCTCAGCTGCTCCTCGTGTGGCCCTTTCAGACCTTTCACCGTCTTCTTAGCCCAGTGTTGTACCTGTATGTATTTCCTATTTTTTTTTTGGGATGCACTGGCACTGGCCAGTTTTAATGCCAGTGTGGTGGGGAAGAGGCTGTAGCAGCACATCTTGCAGCACTCAACAAGCATCACATCTTAGCCACTTGTCCTTTTTTTAATTTAAGCTTTGTTCATAACCCTCATCTGTGTTGGAGTGTGCAGTGGGCTTGTGGTTCCACACAGTTCCCAGGCAGAGGCCAATTCTGCCTGTTTGTGCTCGAATTCCAAGCTCCAGAATGCTTAGTCCTGCTTTTTGTGCCCAGCTGGATGAAACTCTCTTCACAAGTGTTTATTAAGTTGATTTTCAGTCTGTTTGATCTCAACTTGCCTCTGCTTGAGCCTGAGGTCAGTAAAGCTTTTCCAGGATTTTTCATGAGTAACAATATGGCATCTTATAGGGTAAGTTAGGATCCCAAATCCTGCCATTCATGATGTAATGTTTCCTGAGGCTTTCATCAGGCTTTGGACTCTGCATTATTTTTTTCCCATCCTTCATTAAAAAGGGGGCACTGGGAATAATGTGTGAATGTTGCTGTTTAAATGAAGATTGGTTTTATAGCTTAGGATTTGTTGGTGAAGCTGCTGTACAATACAAAAATTAAAGTGATGCTTTTTGCTACAAACACAAAAATCGTTGCAATAAGCAGGTTTTTGCTTCTGCTGTCCTCCCCCCAGAAATAAAGTACTGAAAATATAAGAAGTGGCAGGAGTTGCAGGCTCCTACAGAACTTTGTGTTGAGAATGGAGGAATTTTGTACAACCATCTCCTACTGAGATGTGGCTGCTTTTCATTTCATACCAGATTTCTCATCTAGGCCACGTTGTTAACTAAGATGTGAATTGGGATAATTTCTGCCAATAGAGAGGAGAAATTAAATCACCTTTCCAAATCACTTTTGCTTTTAAATTTTAAAACTGTCCCTGCCACTGTCTCAGACTTGCAGTGGTACAAGGACAAGATTTGTGGGGGTTTTTTTTAGTTTCTTTGTTTTGGAAAGAGATTTGGGGGAATTTTTCACTTTTCCCTTCACAATGCAACTTCAAGGTTTGGATTAGTGAGACACTCCCTGAACAAAAGTTAATGCCTGAGAAGGGAGAGCATTGAGAATAATCTTTTGCAGTTTTATATTAGAAGTAAATGACAAAATCTACCATGTTCACACAGTGAGTTTTAAGCAGGGCCCTGAGGAGTTTCCTTTCAACAAAACTTTTTGTTCTTTCAGCAAAATTGAACAATTTCTCCTTTCCTCCTTGGTTTCTCTGTTTGGTATGGAGACCCTTCTAGCCACCAGAAAGCTGCCATGGCTCTGCAGAGCTGCCTTCCCTGCCTGGCCTGAAGGTCACCTGAAAGTTAGCAGCAGCCTGCAGCAGAATTTTGGGAAGTGGAGCTGAAGCACATTGCCAGTGTGAACTCCCCAAGTCTGCCACTTGTGGAAATCACTGGGAGTCTTGGCAATTTTTTCTTAGGGAAGGATGAAAAAGACTGAATCTAGTTTATGTTGTTTTTCTCTAGAAAATCAAATCTTAGTTGATCTACTCCATTGCCTTTTGTTTCAATCTAATTTTCTGGAAATGTTCCAAATCAGGTCCTGGAGAACACGATGCCAGTGATTTTTTCATTAACCTTTTTTTCATCTGAGAGCTGGAATCTGCTAATGCAGAGGATAATGGGACTAGTTATTGTAAACAAATTAAATTCTATTTTGGTGTGCTTTCTAAAGCCTTTCATTTGTTGGTCCTGGGATTAGACTTTCCTGGTTTAGAAGCCAGTCTAGAAGTGGGGGGGTTGTGATGAAATAGCTCCTTTTTAAGTTTTCCTTTTTTATTTTTACAGTTTTTAATGTAATTTCCCGTTGTCTTTTTTCTTCCCTGTGTTATCAGTTCATATCTTCAAGGGTCTTCAGCTGATTTCCAGTGGCACTTCCAACTGTGATTGCAGCCAGAAAAATGACTTTGTTTCCTGCTCTTTTCCTCTCTGTGGATATAATCTTAGAAAAATTTCACATTTGCTGTATCACAGACGTAAATGTCATTTTCCTCTGCTGAAGAAATTACAAACATATAATCTTTTCACTTTATCCACATGACTAGAGCAGTCCATGATAGCTCTAGAGCACAGACCAAATGCTGTGATTGAGGCTCTTCTGTTCTCACTGCTTGTTCAGCATGTCCTGATATGAGTCCTGAGAAGCTGGGAGAAAACTGGGAACAGAATGGAGGAGTTCTGGCAGGGAGCTCACAGTGAGTGCCCCAAGCTCTCCTGAGACTGTGGGAGAGCCACTTGACTTCCATAAACCTTCTTTTCCCACACTTAGTCATTAGTTATCACAGATTCAGATCTCATTCCTCTGATGAAGGTACAGGAGCTTGGAATATGAGCTTTGTGTTATATTTAGCTGATCTTTTGGCTAACCTGGATAAGGGGAACCTTGGCAGTCTTGGCACTGCATCTGTAAGGGGAAGGAGTTCCTGATAAATGCACTTTGAGGCGTTTTTCACATTAGAGACAATATAATTGGACTGGGTCTGTAGGATTAAGCAGTGCTTTGAGGCCACCTGTGAGGTGCAGTGCTCGTCTGAGCTAATGCTGTGAGCAGACTGGCTGCCTGCTGCAGAGAGCTGGGAAAAGCAGCTCCTGGCAAGGGATCCAGCTCCAGCCTCCCTGGGGAGAGGCTCGTTGCTGTGACCCAGCCTTGTGTGGTGTCTGTGATTGCTGGAGGTTCTCACAGTGCACTGGGGCAATGGAGGGACAATGGCAGCAGCTCAATGGCAGCACCAGTGCCACCCTGGCTGCTCCTGGCTGGGCTCTGCCACAGGCTGGACTTAACTTCCCCTGTTAACCTTCCCTCCTCCCTTCAGACAGCTCATTGCCACAGCTGGGCTGCATTTCCAAGCTTGCATCTTGTACTTGGGAAGGGAAAACGCTCACGAACGTGGAGCAGACTCAAAGCCAGTGCTCCCAGTAGGAGCCATCCCAGTTCCCTGTGCTGCAGCCCTCGGGAAGTCACCGGAGTGCTGCCCTCGGTGGCTCCGTGGGAGGCGTTTCCGATGGGTGGATCTGCCCTCGTACATCAGAGTGATAGGGGAAGGTCCCGAGGGACACGCCCAGCCTCGGGATACCGTGCAGGTGAAATGCAGTCAGTGTTGGTCTGGTTTTCTTGGCTCCTTGTTTGCCTTAACTCCTGGTCTGATGGATTTGACAAGAGGCTGTGTCACGATTTCTGGGTTTGCTGCCAAGAGGGTTTTGTACAAATCAAGTTACCATTGGCTTTGGTGCTCTTCATTAACTTGGGGTAAGAATTATCTCACGAGGATGTGTTGAACTTTAGTGTTGAAGGTGGTGTCAGGTGAGGCTGAGGTGTGCTGGAGGAGCCTGTTAGAGATACTGTCAGGCTGAAACCTGAACAGCAAAGTTGGGAGTCCCACAGCTGCCCTCATGTTCCTGTTACAGGCTTGGTTGTACCTGTGAAGCCCTTTTTGTGCTCTTTTCATAAAAGGCACAGAGCAGTGTCTATGGGATAGCCTTCTGTATGGGTGGTAAAGCCTAGTGCACTTGACTCTGATTATTTTGCTTCTAGTTTAAAAAATCACTTGGCAGCAGCCTGACTTTCCTTAATTTTCTGAATTCCTCAAGTAAAGCCCTCCAGGACATCACAGCAGGATCATGTGCCCTGCTTGTCAGTTAATCCCGTTTTGTGTAATTCATGCTTGAAACCACAGTCCCCACCACGAGGCCCCTTGTGTTGCAGGGCACAGCACAGCTGTTCTTGCACTTTTTCTACTTTGTCCCCCTTTTTTTTTTCCATAGCAATTGTTGGCTCCAGCTTTCCAAGCAGAGCCAGTTACCCTGACAGGGTTTGTCTTGGACACAGTGTTGAAGAATTTCTGCACAATTCATGATTTATCTGTCTTGTTATTTGATTCTCTCTTCCTAATGCTTCTGAAAACTGGCTGATGGTTTTGAAAACATAACATTTTTTCATTATGGGGCAGAGTCACAGGGTGATTTAGGGTGGAAGGGACCCTAAACTTTGTCTTGTTCCACCCCCTGCCATGGGCAGGGACACCTCCCACTGTCCTGAGTTGCTCCAAGCCCCATCCAGCCTGGCCTTGGACACTTCCAGAGGATCCAGGGGTAGCTCAGAGGTTCCCTGGGCACCCTATGCCAGGGCCACCCCACCTTCCCAGTGAATAATTTCTTCCTAAAATCTTGCCTAAGCCTGCTCTCTCTCAGTTTGAATATTAAAATACTTAAATACTAAAATAAACTAAGCTTGCTTTGTTAGAATATTCAGAAGCAAGCAAACCACTAATTTATCTGATAGAGATAGGAATGTTTGAAATATGTTTTGGTTAATGTGTTGGAAAGTAATCTCTGCAATGCACTTAATCAGATCAGGGAGTTCTAAAATCTCTTTGCACTTGTGCAAAGATCTCGTGAGGGAGACTCAGGAACTGCTTTTGCTGCTCTGTGGATCTCTGTGTGAGCATCCCAGTGCTTGGTCTGGTCCTAAGCTAATCCAAGCAGTAGTTAATGATTAGCCTTTGATAGAGATAATGATGTGCTTGTCAGCATTATGTGAGGGTTGAGAAACTTTGATCAGTCTCAGACTTGCTGCCTCTCTGGAGAAAAAGGCTCTGCTGGAGTCAGTAGATGGAAAACCTGTCTCTGGAAGAGTAAGTACTCAGCATTTTCCACCTCTGAATCATTTCTGCTTTGGATTAGCAGCTCTGTGGCTGTCCAGGGGTTTGAAAATGATGAAGAAGCCAGCATTCAAAGCTCTTTCCCAGAGTAGTTTTTTGTCACTCTTGGGAAACTTTTTGATGGCTCTTGTTCTGGCTTTCCATGCCCTACAGCCATGGCTCTTCCTGTCAGGAGAGTGTCACGAGGCCAAGCTCTTCCAAAGATAGGTTCCTGTCCAGAGACTTGAGTTGGTTGCTCTTTTCCTCTTCTTCATACTGGAGATCTTCTACCTTGCTGAGATTGTATTTTCAATGACTCAGTAATTTCAACAATGCTTCCAATAGTTCAGTTGCATTTTCAAGAGGAGAATGCTCAGTTCCATGGACTGGGGCTATCAATTTGTTTTCTGAACCCTTACAAGTATTTGCATCACTGCCTGGAAGCTGTTTATGTGTCACTGTACCATCCACTTGCTGTTTGCCAAGATCATGGATCAAGAGTAGGAAGGTGCCTCTGGTGATGGATATTTGGCTTTAACCATCTGCCAAAACAGAGATTGACTTCCTGGGCTTAATTAAAAACCCACTGGAATGGATTTTGCCAAGGGTGACCCGAGTTCTACCTTGTATTTTGCCCATGAACAGCTTGAGGCTTCTCAAAACAAGTTGGAGGCACAAAATAATTTGATTCCTGGCTGTGGTAGAGCAGGTTCTTGTGTTGAGGAACAGTCATGGATGGTGCAAAATGAAATGGACACATCCATTTCTCCTCTGCAAGAAAAGGTATTTTTCAAAAAGTCAATCTTGTGAGCTCTTAGGTCTTTGATTGAAGCCTGCATTTCAAAGGTGCCCTGACAGGCCAGAGCAGGAGCTGGAAATGCCAGGTTATCCCAGCAGGAGCTGACATCAGCTTGTGGCTGTTGAGGCAGTGTTTGACCCAGGCTGGAACGTGGCAGCTCCAGGGAAGGGGAATGGTTCAGTGGGCACCTTAAAATGCTGTGTCTGCACATGGACACACTTCTGAGGGGTAATTACAGACAAACTGCTTAAATATGAAAAGAAAGCAGTGCAGTGGAATTGCTCTGCAAGGACACTTTCCCATGTGGTGCAAGGTGATGTGTGCCTGGCTGTACTGACATGGGAAAACGTGTGTGAATTGCTCAAACCAGTATGTCTCACATCATACCTGTGGAATGGCCTCCTAAAAATTAACCAGGAGTTTTGGAGTGTGGTTTTTTGTTTTTCAGATTCTCAAAACACCTGAAAGTCAGTTCAGAACTTGAACAAGTGTTGCCTTTTCTGGGTTAAGTCTGATTATAATGTTGAAAAGCAGCCAGAGAGGGAACATGAACTGTGTGAAAATGGGCAAGTAGGTAAGATCTGGGAATCTCCTGTGGATCACGTGTGCTGGACTCCCTTTTATGAGCCTCTAATAAACCCGTGCCATCCACTTATTGCCTTCAGGTTTAATTTGACCTGCATGGGACAAAGGTATTTATGCTGTTGCAAGATAAGGTCTGTAAAGAGGTAATAACAGATAACATCTGTAATTCTTCACCTGGATTAAAGACCCACTAATGCACTTCTGGGGATACATTGAGTCACTTTTGGCTCTGAGGAAACCTGTACTTCCTTTCTTGGGAATGCATTTTTTGACTCTGCTTTCATTTTGTGTCTCCTGAGTTTATTTTACAATTTTACAGGGTGTAAGGCTTGAAGACACCATAAAATCAATCTGGTCAGAGCTGTTTATGCTGTGTGGCCTGGTGTGTCCTTCCACTCCAGCAAACCATGGAGCCATGGTTTATCAGGATCAACTTGCAAATAGTTCCCTGTTCCTTAGAGAGGGAATGTTTCTGCATGTGGCCACTGAACAGCCAGAAACAATAATCTGTGTCCTTACCCTGTGAACAGACACATTTTTGTGGGAGACAGGCTCCTTTCCCTATGTACAAGTGGTTCAGGTGGTGTTGAATGTGCAGGAATGTGGATGCTCAATTAGTGAGCATGATAAAGAACCTTGTATGCAAATGGTGAGGTTTGTTTTTGTTTTTTCATTTGAAGAGAAAATGTCTCCCTTCATTTAAAAAGTGCTTATTATAGCAGAGGAATACATGCTAGAAACTGTGGTTGATTAGGGCATATGAAATAGGAAGTGAAATTTTCCACTAGGCCTGTTTTTTCTAAGGAAGCAGAAGTTGTCTAATATTACAGAATGCAAGATGGGGTTCCAAATAGTAATATATTTTTATATTTAAAAGTTTTTGAAGAGTATGACAAGGCTCAGGACTCTGTCCCATTTGTTCTCAGCCCCCCCTGAGGCAGAAGGATGGCTCCTGCTCTCTGGCCATATGGATCACATCTCCTGGTCACCATTCCTGTGTTTGGTTGTGTAACATCTGAGCAAAAACCACCACTGAGGATAAGGAAGTATCTGTTTATTCAGGAATGATGTAATCTTGGAAGTATGGGTCACAAGGGCCTGCTTTTCTATCTCTTCCCGGTGCTGTCCCATGTCTCCTCACTGCTCAGGATCCTTGGTTGTCCTCAGCTGACCAGTGAGTGCTGAGAGTTCTTAGCAGGATGTTCCCAGTGACTCCTGACTGAGCACCACCCACCCTCCTGCTCCTCCATCTCAGCACAGCTCTTACTCTTACTCTGAGCCATTCTGCCTTATGTCTGCCTAAACATCCTCCCTTCCTGCCAGGCTTCTCCTCCCTGGCTGCTGCATCCTGGGGACTTCATGACCTGGATGTGTGTTACTGTGTTCCTGTGTCATGCCCTTGATGATGTGAGGAGAGAGGTGTAGCTCTGATGGGCTCATTGCTTCAGAAGGCTCTGATGTGCACAGGAAGTGCTGAAGTGCTTCTGTAGATGCCTCCTGAGGATTGCCTTTGATGCAAACTTGTCAGTTCCAGCTCTGAATTCATGCTGACATAGGCTATAAGGAATTTTGGTCTCTGCCATGCCTTTTATCCTGGATGTTTCATAAAGAAGTTGTAATGTGCCATCCTGTGCCAGTTTCAGTATCTCTGGGGCCGTGCTGCTCTCTCCAGGTGACAGAATCACCAGTCAGCTTTGGTACAGCATCTCCTCTGCTTTGGGAGCTGTGGGAATGGCAGTCACTCCTCAGCTCCTGCATGTCCTGAGGTGCCTCAATTCTGCCACTTGCCAGAAATGTCAGTGCTCCTGTGCCAGAAAGGGGGACAGCTGCTTCATCCACCCAGACAGAAAGGGGCAGTGAACAGTGTGGGGCAAATAAGGGACCCAAAAGGCTGGTGGTGGAAAAAATGAAAACAGGGTGGAAAATGCTGAACATGTACAGAATGGAAGAAATTGTGCTGTTGGTGGGCTTGAGAAGGACTCCTGAGTGCAGGAGTCAGAGCCTAGTGCAGAGTGGATGTGCTCTGGCTTTGACATCCCAGAGGACTTGGTGTCCTTGCTGTTTTTGCCCAGAGGGCAGAGCTGGCTGGAGCCAGGGGCTGTTCTCTTGGAGCAGTAACACGGAAAAGGGAAACTGAGGTATGGAAGAGATGCCAATCACCTTTTAATTGGCACCACCTTGTCACTATTCCTCTTCAGCACCTGCTGATGTAGCAGCTCCCTCTTTATGAATACAATCTTCACTGGCATTTATTGGCAATAAAAGCAACTTGTGGTTGACAGGTCTGTTCCTGGCCCTCTGCTCAGTGCGTGGGCAACTCCAGGCCAAGTGAGTTTGCTTCCTTCCCTCAGCTCCACTTTGGATTTGCTTGGCTTGTTATAGTCCCTGGCTGGGGTTATTCAAGACAGCCAGGGCTGGAATGTGCTCTGATCCTTGGAAAGTGTCCCACTGGGGACTTCAGGTTAATTTGGGTTCATGCAGGTTGAAAGTATTTGTGTTTTATCAGAATGGGAGCAGGTTGTTGCTGAAAACTTCCAAGTCATAGTGTTCTTGACATCAGTTTCTCCAAAATGAGTTTGCTGTGTCCTGCCTGGTTGCCCTTTGTGTGGATAAGAGTCCCTTGTGTGGATGAGTGTCCTCAGCCTTGTGACAGCCTCCAGCATCTCTCTGCCTCCCAAAATTCCCTCCCTGGAGCCAGGCTTCTGTGACAGATGTGCTCTGAGCAACATCTGCCAAGCAGACTGTTTGGCAAACCTGCACCCTGTGGCTTTCACAGCAGCTGCCAGACCCAATCCCAGTGGAATTCCTGGTGTCATGCCCTTCCTACTGTTTTGCATTGGGCAGGGCAAGGAGTGTGTTACGTTTGCAAAGGCTTGGGAAGGATCCAGTCACAGGTACCCACTGCTGTCCTCTGAGCCCCAAAGCCTGGTGTGCACCTTCCAAACATTGTCACCACAGCAGAGGTGTCCACAGCATGCTGTCCCATGTCCTGCCAAGAGTGGGGTGCCCTGGGGAGCACGTGCACGTGCTTTGGGGACCCCAAGATTTGGCCCAACAGTTGGAGGCATGAATCAGTCTGAGATTGCAGTGCTTCTTTCAGTGGAAAATGTAATGCTCACTGGGATGTGTGGGATTCCTTTGTAGATGAGGGGAGTTTCTACCCCTGCATTGCTGACCTTGGATTTGTGAGGGACAAACTGAGGTGAGAGTGACAGTGTTGGTTCTGTCACCTCTTGCTATGTCACCTCTTCCTGTGCTCATGGTGGAAGTGATCTCACCTGCAGTACCAAGGCAAGGGCTGGGAGGTGGCCAGCACAAGCAGAGGGTGTTGCAGGATAGGAGAGGAATAGGAATAGGATGGGAATGTGAAGTTGGAAGGCACCTTCAGGAATCATCTGGTCTGGCTGCCTGGTCTCAGCTCATTGGAGACAGTCAAGGATCACTCCTGGATCTCCATGCAGAGCTCTGTGTGTGTTCCAGGTGTTTGCACCTGGGCTGGCTCAGACTTCTCTGCAGAAAAGAGTCTACAGCCAGGAAAGGGCTGGCAAGGACTCCTCAGTTTTGCCACACTTCTCACAAGGATCCTTCTTTGACTGCTTTGTCAGCTCCTGGAGTTTCAGTATGGCTGAGGAAAGTGCTTGACCACAAGGGAGGCTCAGCCTGACTCTCCATTATTTTGTCACCTGTACACAGCTCTTGCCAGCATTTCTCAGCCTTTCCTCTGATGTTACCAGACTTAGAGTCTGAGGTTTTGTGCTCTGCAGGGTTGTTTTCAGCTGCCTTGCACTCCATTGGGCCTGTGGGTAATGACATGGTTTGTACTTCACTTAATGAAGTTCAGTGCATTGTCCTGTAAAGAACAATCTGTCCTGGGTTATTTTTTTTCTTCTTGTTTAAAGATTACAGATTTCCTGAGGCGTCTGCAGAAGCTGGGAGATTAGGAATGACCATCCCCTTCTAGGGAAGCCTCTAACAGAGGGTGACCAGACAAGTTTGCTACGAAAACAAACTCCATCAAAGGGCCATTATTGTAGCCATGCTGAGAGGAAGAGCTCTGGCCCCTCCTCAAGTAATGGGGATTGTGCTGAGTGGCTGTGACCAGCTTTGCTTTAGTTGTACAGCTGAGGGATGCTTTGATTCAGGGCAGAGGACAGGACCTTAAGGACTGAACATATGCTGATACTTCATCATCTTGTTTTAATCTTCATTTGAATTAAACATTAATTAATGCATATAACTGCATCAAGCTGCTAAATGATGTGGTGCAGCTCTAGGAAGTTTGTGTGAGCTGGAATAGTCTGGAACTGGAGCAGTGTTTGGGGTTTTTGCTCTGTCTGTGGGTGCTGTGTGATGGCTCCATGTGGAGGGGGCAGCCTGAGCCTTGGGGACACAGCAGCCCAGTAAAGAGAGGGACAAACATACTGGTACAAGAAACCCAGGGACTTGGGAAGAATAAAACAAGCAAATGATGGCAGCCAGGAGGCCTGAAGGGTGGGTGTTTGAGGAGCATGTACCTCAGGGTGTGATTGCTGGCCCCAGCCCTGTGATCTGCCTGTCCTGCAGAGAACACCTGAGCTCACCTCTGGCTTAAAGCTTCACCCCCAAACCTACCTGTGTGGGTGATGTGGTTTTGCTTCATTCTCCTCCCACATCCTGCCTGTGGGGTTTGTCAGGATCACCTTAATTGCCTGTCTCAGCCTGGACAAATCCCATCAGCTGTGGGCATGGCTCATGGACAGCAGAGTGGTTTTGATGTGCCAAAACTTTGTCATTACCTCCAGCATCCACAACTGTGCTGTCATGGTTCCAGCTGGGATCCTCAGTGGAGGTGATGGCAGAGATCAGATCTGTGTGGATTTCTCCCCTCACAAAACATGGAAACCCTGCACATCATTTTAAAAGCCCATTCCTTGTACAGCCTCACCCTCAGTGTGTGTTGGAGCTCCTGAGCTGTGTCCCTTCTCTTTCCCTTTATCCAAACCCCTTCTGGTGTGTAGAGCTTTTGTGAAGCCTTAAACTTCTGGGAAAAGTTTTAGGATGAGACTCTTCAGGTGGTGAGGCAGTACCAGGGCAAACCACAGTTCTACTGTGAGCTCAAAACATTCCTTGAGTTCTTAATATAGCTCTAAGAGTTCCTTCTTCAGGAGTTGTGCAAGGGAAGAACAGAGGTGTGCAATTAAGTGTGCTGGGCACAGCACAGTCCCTCCCTGTGTCTCACTGCCAGCCTGGGGGTTGCTGAAGCTGCCTGGGAGAGTTCCAAGGGGAATTTTCACACTGGGAAGCAGCAGTGTGTATCTGTGACACGTGTTCTGCTGCATTACTGAAGAATGTGGTGTTTGTTCCCTGTGTCTTTAAAGTGTATCTTTACAGCTTGGCCCTGGCTGCCATTGCTGGGTGCTGCTGCAGCATGAACAGGTGGAATTGGTTTGTCCCCCAGCTCTGGAGCTCAGCCTGGGGTCCTGGAAAAATCACAAGTCCACCCATTTGGAAAGGAAGCAGTTAAAGTAGAAAAGTTTGCCAGGAAACTGAATAAACTAAAAGCAGTGCTTGAGTCTCCTGCTGACGAGCTCGGTGGAGCCCACAGCCAGAGGCAGTGAACAGAGCTGCAGTGTCTGCAGGCTGCTGCTTCCCTCCCACTCCATTTACAGCACTGCCAAACAAAAAAGGGATTGGCCTTGGGACCACAAGCTGGGAGCCAGTGGAGCTGGGTCTGCCAGGGACTGTAAGTAGAGCACCAGGAGCTCCTGGGTGCCTTTTCCATTCCTCCTGTGTTTTTTCTGTAGCATTCCTTTGTGTCTTGCAGCACTGAGCCATATGTGATATGTAAGCAAGAGGTCTTTACTTTTCCAGCTTGTATTTTTAATAATTTTCCCTTGGCTTTCTCTTAGCAACTTTGATTTTAATTCTTAGTAAATATTACCAAGTCTTTGTTCAGAAGAGAGGGACCTCCTGACCCTGTTCTTGTTATCAGAGGTGTTGGTGGAGAGATGTGCTGAGAGGAGTCAGCAGGGTTCCTGTGCTGGCCACTGCAGCAGCACCCTCTCTGTGGGACAAATAGCTGCTCTAAAGGGGACTAAAGGGGGATTTTTAAGGCTCTGGTCCTTTTGGGCAGAGTCAGTGGAATCTTATTTCATAGGTTTTCTGGACTGGTTTGAGAAAGATGAGGAACTGTTTAGAAGGAAAGAGTTGATACTGTAATTGGCATTGATTTAGGGCTCCAGTGTTAATCCTGTTGGACTTCTGGTTTGGAAAGGGGCTTCATTCCCTCTGGAACTATCTGTTTGAGCTGGTTGTAAGGTACTTTCTGGGAGCTTGGTAGATTCTTCCCATAGTGTGTCCTGTTTCTGCACATCCTGTGTTTCTGCACTGAAAGGTGTATTTTCCTTGGGTGTTTGCAACAGGAAAAACTGTGATTTGCTGTGAAGTTGCAGGACTCTGGATGAACACAGCAGAAGCAATAGATTGGGAAGCTGGGCTGAGACCTGCTTGAAAAGGATTCTCTGGCTTTACCATCAGATCCAGCTTGTTTACCTGCACTTGTGTGTGCCCTGCCACCCCCTGCCTGTCCTCCCCTTCTCCGTGCCCTGGAGCTGTAAAAGTGGCCTCCTGGTACGTGTGAGGTGAGGCAGCAGTGGTTTGGTGTTGGTAGAGGGTGAGGTGAGTCCTGTCAGATCCTGCTCCTGGCTGCACCTGTCCTGATCCAGCCTGGTTTCAGAGCTGCCATGGTGGCACTGCAGGGCTGGGACAGAAACCAGCCTGCCTGAGGTCCTGCTTAAAGAAAGAGAAGTCCTGTGTGGAGCTCTGAGTCTTGCAGTTTTCCTTAAAAATCTGAGGGGTTGTGAAATGGAGGCTGTGGCTTCTCTCACCTGGGGTGACAGCACTGAGAGAGAAAGAAAGAAGCCCTGGAGGAGAATTTCCTCATTCCTCTCTCCTGTTCCACCCTGTTTGTTTTCTTAGTAGGTTACTGCACAGCACAAAAAATCACTGTGTGTGTGTCCTTGTGGCAGGAGCACCCTGGGGTCTGTCCCCTTCAGGTGTTCAGAGCACCTGAGCCTGTGGCACATCCCTCTCCAGGGCTCCATGCTCAGGAATCCACTCCAGAATCTCCCTCCCTGTGCAAACATGGAGCAGGCAGCAGCCAGAGACCAACTCACCCATTCAGGCAGAATACCTGCTGAAGGGCTGCCTTTGTACAAGGCTAAACCTATTTAAAGAATTTACAGCAATAGAGACTTGTAGGGGGGTGGATTTTTTTTTTCCTTCAGGTCTGGAGTCAGCCTTGTGAAAGCACCACCTTTTTGTGACACACAGAGCTCCACATCTGTCAGCTTGTTCCTTAGGAGCTGTGCAAACCAACCAGGGACTTGCAGCTTGGAATGTTACACACCCATTAACCTGCTGCTGCCCTATATATTGTTTTTTACCTCGAGGCTTAGGTAGAGATCTCCTGAGTTGTAAAACAGAGTCTGATTGTCCACTGGAACTGATTTATTTTTAAACAGAAGTTTCTCCACTGTTTGTTACCTTCAGTGACACAGAACACAGCTGACGTGGCTCAGGTGAGGTTATTTCCTCTTCAGCTAGTTAATGCCCCATCCTTTCAGGAACTCAGTGTTGGGTGACTGCAGCAAGGGGCTGGATTTGGTGTTACACTGGGATATCACGTGAGGCTCCATCCAGGTGAGCCTCAAGCTTGCCCTTTGTAACCTTACCAAGGCCTGCCCGGCCACAGGCAGCCACTCCTGAGCACCTGACCATGTTCTTTGTTCCCACAGAGTAAATATCCTGAGAACACATCCACTGTATCTCCCTTTCTGCAGACAAATGATGATTAGTGAGAAGGAAAGGAGTGAAAAGCTGGACACAACCCAGCCACAAAGGCAGTTTTTCATCTGGTAACCAGCCAGAGCTTCTGTGGAGCCTTTTGGAACCTGCTGAGCTTGGCAGGAGTGTGAAATCCTAAAAGGAATAAATAATCATTGGACTGTAGTTGCTGGTCAGGATGTTGTATTCAAAGGAAAAGCAATGGATCAGTCAACTGGGAGAAGAGGGACAGCTCTAAACTCTGCTCTGGGCCAGGGACAGGAGCCAGGGAACTGCTGGGGCTGGGCCAGGGCAGCTCAGGCTGAGCTCAGGGCAAGGCTCTTCCCCCAGAGGTGCTGGCACTGCCCAGGCTCCCCAGGGAATGGGCACGGCCCCGAGGCTGCCAGAGCTCCAGGGATGGACAGGGGGGATTGTTGGGGGTCTGGGCAGGGACAGGGGGGATTGCTGGGGGGTCTGGGCAAGGGACAGGGGCTGCACTGGCTGATCCTGGGGGGTCCCTCCACCCCAGGGTATTCCATGGTTCTGTGATTCCAGGAGATTTTGGCTGCAGGAGAGGGGAAGTTCTTGTGTTACGTCTTTCCTCTCAGCACATTTACCTTTGATCCTGTGGGTAAAGCACTTGGGCTATTCTTCCTTCCCTGATGCAAAAGACAATTTGAAGTTTGTGTGTTTTGGCAGAGGATTCCTTTCCCAAGTGTTTGTATTTTGGGACTGCAGTTCTAGAGCCTGAGCAGGATAATCTGCCATTCTGCACTTATCCCTTGGTGAAGTTTTTCTGTGTCAGCTGAGCTACTGCTTGCATTGTTCTCACTTCTTTTTATCTCCCCACAAACATTTTTCTGTCCTCAATATTTAAGCACAAATCCAGGGACAAAGTGAACTAAAAAATATCAGCAGAAATATGGACAGGGAATTCATTCTGCTTTAGACAGTGCCACTGGATTCCATGACAAGTTACTTCACAGAGGATTATTGTGAGGTTGTCTGATGAAATCAGAGATGGGCTGCAAACTTCACCAGCACAGAGATGCAGAACATCTGTGCAACATCTGAGCTATGGGTTCCTGATGTCGCTTCTTGGTGCTTCCCTGCATTATTTAATTTCAGTATCTGCTGGGTGTTACTTCTGCCTTTCTCTTGAGTTCCTCCCCAGCACTGCTGGCTTAGTTTCTTTACCTTTCCCAAATCTTTAATTCCTCTCATTGCTCACTTTCATTTAACCCCAAAGCCCCTGGATATCCCTTGGAGGCTCCCAGGGCTGACTGGCACTGGGTTCTGGGCCAGCAGTGACCCTGCACAGGGTCACTGTCACATGCTGAGCCACTCCTCCACTGGCTGCTTTTCAGGGTTTTATTTGCTACTTTCAGTTTAGAAAGCTCTTCTAGAGCCTCATTTCCTCTCTTCAATCTAAATATAGCCATGCCCACCTGTTCAAGCACCATGCTGCCTTTTGGCTTAAAAATCTGAAAAAACTCAGTTGTAAACTCTCCTGTTGATTTTTGTGGAAGGAAGTCTGTTTCTCATTTCTTTCTAAACTTTAATTTGATGAAGTGTCCGAACTTTGCTTTTTATTTCCCTTGGTTTTACTTCAGTGCAGGACTGGAGTGGGAGGGGACAGAGGATTCCAGGCAGGGTCCAGCTGGACAGATGCTGTGTTTTCAGGACTGACTGGTATTGCCAGGTTATTTTCTCTCTTATTGCTGTTTTCACCCTGATGATTTTCATTTCCCACCAGCAGTTGCCAGCCCAGGCAGTGCTGGGGCAGAATGCAGCAGCCATGACCACAGGTAACCACGGAGGGTTATTTTTATTTATTTTTTTAGTGTGTCCAGACATCCCTGATTTGTTGTAACCAGATTAAGGATTGAGACTGGCAGCCTCTTGAGTGTTTCTCTCACTGTGGGTAATGTGATTAAAGGGGAGATGTGGCAATGTAAAGCTCATGGAAATGAAATTGGATTGCCTGTAGCAGTTGCAGACCTTTGCCTGGCAGTAGGTTGTGTACCAACTAACACAATTTCTGTGTTCCCAATAAAATGCATAACTGTCAATTAAGAGAAATCCTGTGATCTGATCCTTTAGTATATGCAATTTAAAGTGGTGCTTGTGACTTTTTTGCCTCTTGCAAGACTGCACTTGGGAAGGGGCTCTGGTTTTGTCCTCATGTAGATAAGAAATGTTCCTTTATGCTGAGCACTTGCCCCAGGTGCCATCTCAATCAAATTAGGCTGCAGGGGGACACACCTCCTTTAAAGTGTCCTGCTGTCTGCTCTCTGTAGCCAGAGCAGGACCATGAGGAAGCTCCAGCAGTTTTCCACAGGCAGCAGTTCTCAGTGGCTTGGAATATCTTCTTATGCAGCAGCAGTAGAAAAACCACATTCTGTTTAGAATTTTTTTGTTTTTCAGGGTCCCACTTTTCTATGTGCCTTTCTGAATCTCTCTGTCCTCAAGATGTCTCACCACATGAACAGCTCCATGCCAACATCACATCCTGCTGAGCATCAGCACCCCACCACGGCCTCGGGACACGGGCACGGGTCGGACATGATGATGATGGTAAGTGCAGCAGTCAGAATTAATCAGAGAGCTTTTCCTTGGCTGTGCTTCAGAGTAACTTGTCATCCTAAAGACTGTGATCTTCAGAACTGGAAGTGAACCTGACCTTTGGAAGGTAGGAATCCATCCAGGTTAAAGCCACATCCCACTGTGGGTCTCTGGAGTGAAGGAGCAGCATGAGGGATACAGAGCAGGAAATGGATTTCAGAGCTGAGCATCCTTTGGCAAAATTGTCATTTCTTGCACAAACTTTTCCAGCAGCCAGCCTGCTGTCTGCTCTGCAGCCAGCTAAGGGCAGAAATGCAAAGCAAGAGTTTTCCTGCAGGAAATGGGTGGGTGGAGGTCTCCAGGCTGGCAGGGAGAGCCCCAGGCAGCCCAGAGAGGATTGCCCAGCAGGGAGGGGCTGTGCTGAGCTCCCTCTGTGCCCTTCCCTCCTGAACTCTCAGAGCACACTGGGTTTGGGGAGCACAGCACTGCCAGGGAGGGCTCTTTGCCATCCTGGCATTGAGGCTGCATTGGTCCTGATTCCTGCTGCTCCAGCTGACTTTGATGGCAGCAGGTTCAGACTTGTGCATTCTGGCATCACTGAGGCTTTGCAGAGATCCTGGCCAGAGTTTCTATGGAGATGACCAGAGGATCAGTGTTTGTGTGTAGCCAATTCTAGAAACTTTTTCAGCTTTTGCTCCTTTTCCTAAATACTTTTGAAGTGAGTTTCAGATTATTAAAACATGTTTGTTTATGGTTAAATTTCAAAAGGAGGGGAGAGAGGGCACATTTCCATATGAAATAAGAGTGTTCTCAGGAGTAGATTTTGCAAACCTTCAGTTGGAGTTTTTTTACCAGCTCTGTGCCTGAGGAGAGAACCAAGAATCTCTGCTTCTATTTCTATTGCAAGCAGTGTCACAGCAGAAGAGGAGAGCACCAGAACAAGCTTGGTGGGCATGGCCCATGTGGAGCTCAGTGCAGCACTGCCTCTGCTCTCCTTGGGAAGCTCTTCCCATCAGCTCAGCTCAGACTTGGCATCCCTGGGCCATTACTTTCCATGTAAATATCATTTCTTTACAAATGTCAAGTGTTCACTGGATAGTTACAGGACCCTGCCTTGCCCTGCAGCTGAAAACTGAGTAATTGCACAAGATTTTGAATTCATATTGCAAATAAATCTGTCAGGGAAGGCAGTACATAGGTACAGCATGTTAGATAAGGCTGAGCACACTTAATGTGTGTTTCCCATTCCTCACTGGTACCAAGTAACAGGCTCAGGTTCAGCTGCAGTTCATTGATTTATGTGGGTTTTGTTTTAAATGTAAATATGTTCAATTCATTGAAGAGATGAAAAGTACTCTCTTAAAGGTGTTTTACAGTAATTTCTGCTCTGGGGGAAATTAGCTGATTCTTATGGATTCTGAAATGAATCATAATTCTGAGCTTCAGCAAATAACCTTAATTAAGCAAGGAGGGAAAGTTCAAAGAGAAGTTCCTCTTGCTTGGTCAGGACTTCCCATGTGAAAATCCTGTGTGCAGCTGTGCCCAACACATGCCAAGTGTATTTACCTGGATGGGAAGTTTGTATCACCTCCAGCTGGCCTGGGGATCTTTGGTGTCTCCCCTTCCCACAGCATTCACTGTGCAGGCTCAGGAGCCATTTTCAGCCAGGGGCAGCTGTGGACTGGCTTTTCCTCCTTGTGTAGCTGTGTTTAGACCTCTGTTTCCCATAGGATATTGGGAATTCCATAGGGAGACAGCCCTGCTGGCACAGTGCAGGAGGGGACCAGAGGACTCACCTGTACAACCCTTACCTGTATCATACAGAGCAGGGCCAAGGGGGGAAGGGAAGGTGCCCTGTACCCCAGTTCCTGAGGGGATGGGGAGGCAAGGAGGAGCTCCATGGGGACATCCCCAGTCCCTGATGTCTGATGCTGAGGAGAAAAGGAGTTCCAAAAGCAAGGAAAGGCACTTCCCTGAGTTCTGTGAAGGACAGGGCCTCCTGGCCCAGGGCTGCTGAAGGAGCTGGGAACTGCAGCCTGGAGCATCTCATCCCTGTGTCTCTTGTGTGTGTTACACCACAGCTACTGGAGAGTTTCTTGGTGTTTGGGTGGTGACCAAATAAACTGATCTGAGTTCTTGTTCTGGTACAAACCCCATTGCTACAGCTTGCTGTGAGCTCCTTGGGATGAGCTCTTCAGGCTCATCTTGGTGTTCTTTGTGTTTTGGGCAGGCCATGACTTTCCACTTCAGCTATCAGAATGTGCCATTGCTGTTCTCTGGACTTACAATCAATTCTCCTGGAGGTTAGTAACACTGTCTTGTGCAGTCCAGACAAATGGTTTGCAGTTGGTGTTTCAGGATTCATGTTTCAGGAATTAACCTTGCTATTTGTACTAAAAATGTGTGGTCATGCTGTGTTGAGTCTGGTTTAAATGGCATCTGTGGGGAAAGAAAAGTGGAGATATTTGTAGAGTTTAAGAGTTTGGTTTTATTAGCAAAAGTGATCCTGCTTTTGCTTTAGGGGTGAAATTCCCATTTCCCACCTATCTGTGCATGCACATGGAGCTGGGCCATGCCTGTGCAGCACAGTGGGGTTGTTCAATCCCACAGTGACTAATTCTCTTGCCCAGAGACAATAATGTTTCCTCTCTTGTCAGAAATGGCTGGTGCTTTTGTGGCTGTCTTCTTCCTGGCCATGTTTTATGAAGGCCTGAAGATTGCCAGGGAGTGTCTGCTGAGGAAATCCCAGGTCAGCATCCGCTACAACTCCATGCCAGTGCCCGGCCCCAACGGCACCATCCTGATGGAGACTCACAAAACCGTGGGGTAAGGGCTGCACCTCACTCTAAAGCAGAGCTCTGCAGGTCAAACTGGCACAGGAGAAACTTTGTGCAGCCAGTTTTGGTCTCTGGAGAGTGTCCTGGCTCCAGACTCGGGGCTGGGGGACACCTGGGCACCCTCAAGGATGGGGACAAAAGCAGCAAGGAGCCAGATGAGCTTGGGGTTTTTGTAATGAACATGTTCTGGGGAGTTCCCAGGAACAGAGTTTGTTACATCCAGTGACCCTGACAGAAAACACTCAGGATCCTTTTGTGACAAGTAGTCAAGGCCTCTGTGCATTCAGCTTTTGAATGGGGTGGGTAAAAGAAACTTGGCAAAGTGTGTTTTCAGCTAAAAGTTGTGTCCTCCCAGCAAGCTCTGTGCTTGCTTTGCTCTGTGAGCAAAACCACAGCTCCAGGTGCCAGCTGCATGCAGGAGTCCCTGCCCAGGCTGGTGCCACCTTCTCTGCCATCCCACACCCACCTTGCTGTCCTGGCAGCTTTCTCTTTGGGGATGTGCATTTCCCACCTGTTCCATTTGCTGACATGTTTGGGTTTGTGTTCCCAGCCAGCAGATGCTGAGCTTGCCCCACCTGCTGCAGACTGTGCTGCACATGATCCAGGTGGTGGTCAGCTACTTCCTCATGCTCATCTTCATGACCTACAACGGGTACCTGTGCATCGCCGTGGCTGCTGGAGCAGGCACTGGATACTTCTTCTTCAGCTGGAAAAAGGCAGTGGTGGTGGATATCACAGAGCACTGCCACTAACACTGGGTGTGCCTCTCCACCCCATCCCTGCAACAGCAGCCACCTGAGGACTGGAGCATTCCTAAGCTGCCAAGAGAATCATGATAAAAAAAACCAACTGGAGTTCACCATGGGTTCCTGGAGGGGTGCAGGGATGTGAGGAGCTGGGACAAGCTGCTCCCCTTGACTCTTGAGAGTCCACAGCAGCCATTCTTGGCCAGGATTTGCTTCATTCTTAGATTATGCTGTGATTGAAATTAGTTGGCTGACAGAACTGTAGAAATTATTATTCTAAAAAGAAAACAAAACCATTTTATTTTTAAATTCTAAATGCTCGTCAGTGAGGGTTTAATGAATGAGGAAAAGATCAAAGTTGCCAATAATGTGTGAATGGCTGTTTTAATTTTGATTTTTTTTCAATGTGTACATAATGCCAGGGGATGAGATTGCCCTGGCATTGTGGCTTTTGGGGCCAATGACACCTTTTGCTGTAGGACTCAGCCTCTGAGAAAGATTTGGTGCTGCACATCAGACATGCTCAGGTGTGTCCTGGCAAGGGAGGACTTTGACCCAAGGATGTGACTTGTGTGCTTCAGGGCTTGGATGAACCAGCCCTCTAAGCCCACCAGAGGGTGATGAGTCTTGTTAGTCTGATGTAACCAGCAGCTTTACTCAGCCCCCAGGGAGAACACTTGAGTTTGGCTGCTTTCCCTTCCCAGTTATGGATCAGATGCAGGACAACAGTTCTGTATTTGCAGGGCAAAAAGATTCCAAATAAACCATTGATCCCACAGGTACTTCATGTGGAACTGCACCTGGATGGAAATAGAGCTAAGCTTTGGGTTACTAGAACTGGTTCTGTAAAGGAGGCAAGAGCTGAATAATGATTTTGTGACACTAAAGTTAAAATGGCTGGAGGGTATTCTGGATGGAGGTGAAGGGGGGAAAACAGCCAGGTTCCTGTGAAGGAGAGATTTGGGGAAGAGCAGTAGGAAAATACAGGATTGCAGCAGCCTTCAGTGTCTCCTCAGGTGAAATTTGGAGCAGCCTGGGTTAATCAAAAAGTATTCCTGACCCAGATGACTCCTCTTTGTCTTGATAATCACAGTGTGCCCATGCTGGAGGTGCAGGTTCTCCTGGAGTGCAGTGGGGACAGGTGCTGTGGTGCCGTGCAGAACTCATCAGCTGTGGGCTCTGCTCAGTGCCCAGCAGGACAGGCTGGGAGGGGCAGAACCACCCTCCTGCCTGTCTGCTGCCAGGCCAGGCTTGGGCAGCAGCTCTGGCTTAGCACCTGGAGGTTTAAAAAGTTGTGCAGAGTGTGATGCAAAGCTGGAGTCCTGCCTCTGCCCAGCTTGCCCAGTTTGTGCCTGTACCTGGCTGGAAGAGAAGACAGTGGGAATTTGGGAAAGGCACTGACAACAGACCTCACATTCAGATTGGGACTGGTGTCTGGAGATGCCATGAGAACAGGGAATCCTGCTGGGGTAAAGGCTCTGGGCACACACAGCAAGGTTTTTTCCCCTGAAGATGCTGCTGGTGACTGCTGTCAGTAGCTGTGTGAGCAAAGTGAATCTTTGGAATGAGATTTTTTAGCCCCTGAGCCTTAGAGGGTGAGGCCATCCCTGTGTGCCTGGGTGCTCCATGGTGCTGGTGCTGCTGTGCACAGAGCACACCCTCCCACCCTCTGTAAGGAAATCCAGTGCTGCTGCTGCCAGGGCTTGAGTTGCACCTCCCAAAGTCAGCCCTCTTGGGCTGATGCCAACTGTTTATTTGGACTTCTTGTTTTCTCTGGACAGTGCAACTAGAGAATAAAATGAGCTGAGTTAAAAGCAGGCTTAGGTTCCTAAATAGCTGCTTTCTGTAGCAAATTCACATCTGGGTGAAAGAGGCAAAGTTATTTTCATGGAAAAGTTCTAGCCACCTCCTGCTGAGAGACAGGAAAAGTGCTTCCTTCCCCAGGCTGATCTTTGCAGGGAGTTGTGTCTGTGACAGAGCTGGTGCCCTCTGTGCACCTGTCACAAAGGTAAAACTCTCCTGTGCCCTCCAGGCAATCCTGGGAGGGGAAACCTGACCCTCCCCTACATGGAGAGCTGGGAGGAATGTTAATGCTGGACAGAGAAAATGGACAATCCCTTCCCACTCCTGCTGGAACTGAGAGGAAATCCAAGTGTTTGTCAGAGAAAACTGGAGCTGTTAAAAGCTGGAGGTGGTGGTTGGTGTTGTGGGAGGTTTGCACTGCAGGGCTGGACCCCTGAGGAGCTCAGGGTGACATTGCCACTGCTGCCATTGGTTTTCCTGGAAGGGGCTGGAGTTGTTGCCATCACAATCACAGGCTGGAGTGAGGAGTGGCTGTGGTCACACTGGTCACCTCCAGTACCTCTTGCTGTGTCTCTCTTTGAAACAGAAGCTCCTTGGCCTGATCTTGCTGTCAACTTTTAACCACGTGTCTGTGTATCCAAGTGACCAGGCTTGAATTCTCTGAGGGATGACTTGGAGATCAGGCTGTGGCTCATGGAGTGTCAATCTGGTTCTTGTTAAGCTTTTCTGCCTTGTTCTGCTTGTCCCACCTGTCCTCCTGGAATTGTTTCCCCCCTGATGAACTTCCCAGGCTCATCCCCTGCCCATGCTGTCCCAGAGAGGACACACAGCTTTCTGCAGCAGGCACAGGGAGGGGACACTGCCCAGGCACCCCTGGGCTGCCAGAGAAGGTGAGCAGGGAATGGCTGAGGAGAGCAGGTGAGGCTGTGTCCCCTCTGCTCCTGAGCTCCCTGATGGCAGCTGGGGAAGGCTGTGCTTCCCTCAGTTCAGTGTCACCATCCAGCCTCAACCTCTCTGTGTCCCAGCCTCCTCCTTGCTGCCAGATGCCACCATGGTATGTTCTCAACCTGTGCTGAGCAGAGCCTGGGCTGAGCTGAGCAGAGCCTGGGCTGAGCTGAGCCTGGGCTGTGCTGAGCTGGGCCTGGGCTGTGCTGAGCTGAGCTAAGCAGAGCAGAGCCTGGGCTGGGCTGAGCTGAGCCTGGGCTGGGCTGGGCTGAGCTGAGCCTGGGCTGGGCTGAGCAGAGCCTGTTCTGGGCTGAGCTGAGCCTGGGCTGAGCTGGGCTGAGCTGAGCCTGGGCTGGGCTGAGCAGAGCCTGTTCTGGGCTGAGCTGAGCCTGGGCTGGGCTGAGCAGAGCCTGTTCTGGGCTGAGCTGAGCCTGGGCTGGGCTGAGCAGAGCCTGTGCTGAGCAGAGCCTGGGCTGAGCTGAGCTGAGCCTGGGCTGAGCTGAGCCTGTTCTGGGCTGAGCTGAGCCTGTGCTGAGCAGAGCCTGGGCTGAGCTGAGCTGAGCCTGGGCTGAGCTGAGCCTGTTCTGGGCTGAGCTGAGCCTGTGCTGAGCAGAGCCTGGGCTGTGCTGTGCTGAGCCTGGGCTGAGCTGAGCCTGTTCTGGGCTGAGCTGAGCAGAGCCTGGGCTGAGCTGAGCTGAGCCTGTGCTGAGCTGAGCCTGTTCTGGGCTGAGCTGAGCCTGTGCTAAGCTGAGCAGAGCTTGTGCTGAGTAGAGCCTGGGCTGAGCTGAGCCTGGGCTGAGCTGAGCCTGTGCAAATCCCCCTGGCCAGGATCAGCAGCTCTGGGGCAGCCCCAGCCCCTGTGCTGAATTTGAACTTGTGCTGGTAACACGGGGAGGGGAGGGCTGGAAGGATGACCAGGCCTGGGCACTTCAAACTCCTGTTTTGGCACACATGTAGCATGGTTGGGTGTGCTGTCCTGCCTGGGGTGACATCCTGTGCCTGTGTCTGTGCCCTGATGTTTGCTCTGCACACGCTGTGCCTCTGGATTCTCATCAAGGAGGGAGCTCAGAGCATCCAGGCCATGTCCCTCAGTGGGCTTTTGCTTTTCTTTGAGTGCCTTTTGAGTTTGTCTGGAGCCAGTCCCACCCAATCCAGCAGGATTTCTAGTTTTGTTTACAGTGGACTGTCAGTTTTGTTTTTACTCTTGCTCTTTGTGGCGGTAACTTCTCTGATGTTACTGTGAATATCAAGAATCTCCTGTACATAATTAACCAATAAAATAGATTGCATTTTACTGTGGTGGGAGTGTTCTCAGTGCAACCATAGAGGGAGCAGCAGGGCCCAGCTCCTGCTCAGGTGCTGTGGGATGGGAGTGAGGAGCAGCATCCTCTGGGCCTCCCCAGCTCCCAGGAACAGCCCTGGAGCTCTGGAATGGGAACGTGGGGATTCACTGGGAACTCTCTGTTCCAGCTCAGTCACACTCTGCAGCTGTGGGGAGGGATGGAAAGAGGAATTGGTGCCTCCCAGATCTGCCTGCCCTGGAGAGGGAGGAGTTGGGGAGAGTTTTAGAGAGCTGTAACAGCCTCCTAAAGTGTTGTCCTCTCAGAGCTGGAGCCTGCAGGGAATGCCAGCAGATCCCTCTTCATTTTATTTGGTGTTGACAGGAAAAGCAGCTCTTTCCTAGACCAGTCTGGGGCTCTTTCCAGTTGGAAAAATGTGAAGTTCTGTACCTTGCCCCAGCCTGACATGAAATGTGATGCACCTGCAACACGGGAAGCCCTGGCCAGAGGCAGGGAGTGCTTCCAGCTCCTGAATCCCTGCAGGTGTCTGGTGCAGGCCCAGGGCTGTGGCAGCCTGCCCTGCTCCTTCCCCAGGCTGCAGGGAGCACCAGGAATCTGCTCAGATTTTTAAGTTGTTTCCTTCAGCTCACCCCACTGTGTAGCAGACTCCTCTTTAAGGGAGCTCTGCCCCAAATCTCACTTCATCTAAATCAAATCTGACCTCACCCTGCCCAGGGACCTGCTGAAGAAATCAATGTGCCCTTGGCCTTTTCACATGTCACCATCCTTAAGGATTTGGATTTGTATTTGGTGGCCTTTGATCTAAGCAGCAAACAGCCCTGAGCTCCACTCCAAGGACAAACCAGGGCAGCAGGGCTGGATGGAGGTGGAACAGGGAAGTGCAAAGGAAAAGCTGCTCAGTCAGAAAACAGGATATCACCCCACATCCATGGGCCCAGCCCATCATCCAGGTGTGCAGCCATTCCCTGCTCAGGGCTCAGACCACATCCCAGTGTGACAAGGACTGGGAAGCAGCTCTGGGATCTGTTTGGGACTGCGTGAGTGAACAGACAGGGCTGCTCGGGAAAGGACAGAGCAGTGCCTGGCACCCAGAACTGTGGCACCTTTATCCCAAAACACTCATCAGACACTGCTGGGACCTTCTCCTCAGTGGGGCCACCAGCAGGCAGGACTGGAGGTTCGGGTGGCCACACTCCACGTGGTTTAAGATCACCAAGTGACTTTCTCAGAGGATCCTCCCGCGGATCTTACACCCCTGTGGCAGGAGCAGGGGGCGGGCGCTCCAAGTGTTCCCATCCCCACCTGGGCACTGCAGCCCTTTACAGCAGCTCGTGGGATTATTATTCTTTTCTTAAAAAAGTAATGTATGTTTATTTAAAACAGAACACTCGGCCAAGGGGCGTTCACGGACACGTTAAGCAGAAAACGGACCAGCTCAGAGCGGGTCAGAACTCGAAGGTGCCGAAGTGCGCGGTGCGGCCGCCGGCCTTGGGCTGCGGCTTGTACCCGATGCGGTCATTGATGAGCTGCTCGCGGCTCTTGTGCTCCGTGCCCAGCGCTCCGATCGCCGCCGCCTCCTCGCCCCCCGCCGCCGCCTCCGCCTCGTCCCGCTGCTTCCTGCGGCTCTGCGGGCGAACGGGCCGGTCAGCGCCGGGGGCGGGCCGAGCCCCCCGCGCCCGGTCCTGCGCGCACCTCCAGCTCCTTCCGCACGCTCTCGAACTCCTCGATGTCGTCCAGCTTCAGCTCCAGCCGCGTCGGCTTCCGACGGAGCATCGCGACCGGCGACACCGCCACCCGCGACAGGACCGAGCGCTCCCGCCTCAGCGAGCCCCGCCCGCTCCGCCAGCATCCCGGCGTGCCCCGCGCGTCCCGCCCTTAAAGGGAACTACAGCTCCCGGCGTGCCCCGCGCGTCCCGCCCTTAAAGGGAACTACAGCTCCCGGCGTGCCCCGCGCGTCCCGCCCTTAAAGGGAACTACAGCTCCCGGCGTGCCTCACGCGTCCCGCCCTTAAAGGGAAATACATCTCCCGGCGTGCCCCGCTGGCCCCGCCACACCTCCCGACACGCCCTGCGCGACCCGGAAGTGGCCGTGAGGCGCCGGAGCCCGTGTGCGGCGGGTCTCGCCTGCTCACGTTCTCTGGTTCCCGCTCCCTTTCCAGGCTTGTTTTCGGTTCCCGGTTCTGTTCCCGGTGCCGCTGCCGCCATGGCCACCGCTCGGGCTCCGGCGGCGCGCGGCGCGGCGCGGCCCCCCGAGGTGAGTGTGTGTCCGGGCATGGGGGCGGCTCCGGGCCCGTTCCCCGCACGGAGAGGCCGCGGGGGTCTGACTGCTGCTGTGTGGGGTTCGCGGTGCACCGGTGACACCGGCGCCATTGAGAGCAGCCCGCAGGCTCGCGTGTTTTGCTGCATTTTCACACAATCCCGATTGCTCTCCCGGCAGGAGCCGCGCTCCGTTCACTTGCCCCAGCCTCGCAGGGAGGCGCTGGGAGCTGCAGCACCGCATCGCTCCTCCCGTGCTGGCGCTCAGCAAGAGCGTGTTCTGAAGCTTTTTAAAAACTACCTCTGCAGACAGTAAATAACAGGGACACAACACTGCCTGACTTAGGCAATTTAATGTGGCATTTTCCTTTTGTGCTTTGGCCTTTGGGTAAAAACCTCAATGTCCAGTGGCAGCTCCATCCCTGGAAATGTTCCAGGCCGGGTTGGACGGGGCTTGGAGGAGCCCGGGATAGTGGGAGGTGTCCCTGCCATAGCAAGGGTGGGGCTGGCTGGTCTTCAATGCCCCTTCCGAGCCAGAGCAGTCTGGGGTTCTGAGGGGTCTGGGCACGGTGGCCAGCCCGGTTTGGCTGGCACAGCCAGGCTGTTGGTGGCTCCTCTGTCCCACACACACTCCACACTGTCTCCCTGCAGCCCCCCAAGGCCAAGGCTGCCGAGGAGGGCGAGGCGCCCCCGGCCAAGCGCGCGCCCATCTTCTACGGGAGCCTGGAGGAGAAGGAGCGCGAGCGCCTGGCCAAGGGCGAGGCGGGGCTGCTGGGCAAGGAGGGCATGAAGGCTGCCATGGAGGCTGGCAACATCAACATCAGCTCTGGTGAGCCTGGGCACCCCCCTTTGTTACCCCTTCCCGCAGATGCCTCTGCTTGCTCTCTGGGTGCTGAAGGGCTGGGCGCCTCCTTGCTTGGGTCCGGGGGCAGGGAGGCTGTGGGACAGCCCGGGGAGGCTGTGGGGTGTCCCTCTCTGCTCTGGGTCACCGGGTGATCCCCCAGCTGTTGAGCAGTGGCTCTGCTGCTCAGGCTGTGTCTGTGCAGGGGAGGTGTTTGACCTCGAGGACCACATGAGCGAGCGGCAGGCCGAGGTGCTGGCGGAGTTCGAGCGCCGCAAGCGCGCGCGGCAGATCAACGTGTCCACCGACGACTCGGAGGTGAAGGCGTGCCTGAGGGCCCTGGGGGAGCCCATCACGCTCTTCGGAGAGGGGCCTGCCGAGCGCAGGGAGAGGTGTGTGCTGCCTCTGGGACAGCTGGGGTGCTCAGGCTGGGGAAGAGAAGCTCTGGAGAGAGCTCAGAGGGCCTGAAGGGGCTCCAGGAGAGCTGGAGGGGGATTTGGGATAAGGGATGGAGGGACAGCACACAGGGAATGGCTTTTCCAGGGTTAGATGGGATATTGGGCAGGAATTGTTCCCTGGCAGGGTTGGCACAGGTGCCCAGAGCAGCTGTGGCTGCCCCTGGATCCCTGGCAGTGCCCAAGGCCAGGCTGGACATTGGGGGTGGGGGACAGTGGGAGGGGTCCCTGCCCTGGCAGGGGTGGCACTGGATGGGCTTCAAGGTCCCTTTCAACCCAACCCAATGTGAAATTCTGTTCTAAGAGCCCCAAGGCAGAGGGAATGTCACACTGATATTTGTCAGGTGAGCTGGGAATTCACTGACTAAATCCAGCTTCATGACTTCTTTTCCAGGTTAAGGAACATCCTCTCAGTGGTCGGCACAGATGCGTTAAAAAAGACCAGGAAAGATGATGACAGGTCAAAAAAGTCCAAAGAAGAGGTAAAGGTGTTTCCTGTCCTCTCAGTGCTGAGGGAGGGGTGTTACATCCAGGCTGGATACACCCAGGAGTCCTGGCTTTGGCCAGCCTGTGGATTCTCATGTCTTCCCTTCAGGCCTTTTTATTGCGTTGCCCATTCCAGCAAACCCGTGGCAATGTTTGGTCTCAATGAGGAGCACCAAGTGTGGGTTTTACTCACTGTGCTGCACTCAGTGTGCAAACCAGGAGAGCAGATGTGTGGGCTCTTACCCACTGTAGCAAATTCCTTACTTTTGTTACACTTGGGAAGAAAAAAAAGTTGCTGCTGCTGCATCTGTTTCTGCCTTTGATTACTCTTTCTGCTTCTGTTTCTCTTCTCAGTCCATTATATCTTATTTTTGAGCTGTACTGTAAGAAGTAATTTCTGCAGCTCTGGGTTTTCTCTTTATGGGGTGATGTGTAAACACCAGTAAAGGGTCATGTCAGTAATTACATGTCAGTAAATGCAGATGAGTTCAGCTGGAATGTTGAGTGAAATGGCAGCATGTCAGGATTGGATCTGAAGGGCAGAGAATTTGATTTATCTCTCCAAATCCCTTTTCCTGGGGCTTACAATTGTGCAGAAGGCCCTTAAAAAGATACCAGAGCACAGCAGGGTTTGGGGGCAGGTGCTGGGAGGAGCTGAGGGGAATGAACACAGGGGCAGCAGCACCAGAGTTTTTCCATCACTTTTATTCCTGTTTCACAGTATCAGCAAACCTGGTACCACGAGGGCCCACGCAGTCTGAAAACAGCCAGGCTGTGGCTGGCCAACTACTCACTCCCCAGGTGAGAGAAAACAGCTCAGAGGAGGAGGGAGGGAACTTTGGCCAAAGAGAACCATGTTACAAATTATACACGAGAGTAAAGTTGCTTTTTTTCTTTCATGACCCTCCTTTCCCAAAGTTTAACTGTGAGAATACAAGGTTAGATTATTTTCTAAATTTAAATCCTCCTTTGTCTATCTCCCTCCATCCTCTTGCTGTGATAAGAGATGATGTATCATGAAATTGTGGAGGAATGCCTAAAAACTCTCCTTAGTTTGTACTAAGTGACTTCGAAGGCAGCTTAAAATATAACATGCTTCATTTGTCTTATGCCTTGGCTTCACCCAGTGCAACAATACTTCCTAAACTACCTGTTAGTTCTACTGTGGTTGGTACTGTGACAATACCTCCCTTGGAAGTCACCACTCACAAGCTGAGAAGCCAAATGTTTGAAGAGAGAAAAATATATTTGTTGTAGTAATTTCAGAACTGCTAGTCTGGATAGATAAGTATTGTGCTTGGAAATAATGTCTTTGATGTGGCCATCACTTCAGCAAAATTCACTCCCATTTCATTTGTCAAGTCCAAGTGCAGGCCCCGTTGTGGGTAGCACAGGAAATGCAGGCAGTGGGCCCAGAGCAGAGCTGGCAGGGGCTGATCCAGCCTTGCCCAGGCTGGGGGCAGAGCAGGGAAAAGGCATTTCCCCATGCTGGGCTTCTCTCTCCACCTCTGCTCCCCCCAGGGCGGCGAAGCGGCTGGAGGAGGCCAGGCTGCTCAAGGAGATCCCCGAGGCCACCAGGACATCCCAGAGGCAGGAGCTGCACAAATCCCTGAGGGTGGGTCTGGCAGCTGCCCCACTGCTGTGCTCACAACACATCCTCCAAAGAGCTCAGCAGGAATTCAGCTGCCTGAGGTGCTGTCCAGATGCACAGCAGTCTCTGCAATCTTGGGAAGTTCTGCTTTTCCTCTTTCCCTGTGTCACTCAAGCATGTTCAGGGTGCTCCAGGAGATGGAATTTGTCCCTGTGCTTGGAATTTGTCCCTGTGCATGGCAGAGGGATGCAGAGACTCCCTGCCTTGCCTTGCCACTCACCTGTGAGCTAAAGGAATCTATTCCTGCCTTGGGCACGGGTTTGGGGAGCCAAGGGAAGTGCCCAGCTCCAGGTGCTGAACATGGCTGGGATGACTCTGAGATGCCCTTTCTGAGCAGGCTAAGCCAGATTCCCAGCTTAACCAGGCAGAGAGGCTCAGGCACAGCCTGTGCTGCCCCCTAATCCTGTTTACTCCAGAGGATTTGCTTCTCCCCTCTGCCCTGTCTGTCTGGTTGGATTCTTTGGATGAGTTGTGGAAAGATGCCAAACTCCAGGGAGTTCTGTGTCAGAGCTGCAGCTGCAGAGCTCTGGGCTGGGGGGACATGCCATGGGTGGCCCTGGGGGGCTGAGCTGTGCCCCCAGGCCATGCTGGGCCACTTGGGCCAGGCTGCAGCTGGAGTGGCTCTGAGGCAGCTCCTCCTTTGAAAGTGACTTTCCAAGGGTCTCTGCCCCCTGTCCACATTTGCCTCCCTCAGCTCAAGCTTTGCCTGGGGATAGCTCTGGGCTGGTTGCACTTCAGTCATTTATTGATGGTTTTCTTTGTGTTTTTTACAGTCCTTGAATAATTTCTGCAGTCAGATCGGGGATGATCGCCCGCTGTCCTACTGCCACTTCAGCCCCAACTCCAAACTCCTGGCCACAGCCTGCTGGTGAGACTGCAGGCAGCACCTGCTCTGGGGGCTGGGAGAGAACAGCAATGTTTCTGGAGGCTCAGGAATTGTGGCAGGCTGCTCTGAGCTCTCATCACTTCATGTCAGAGCTGAGCAGAGATTCATTGATCTGAGCAGGTTGAACAAGGAACACTGATCTGTTCTGGATGTTCCATCTCCACTGACATCCATTCCTTGTCTCCACAGGAGTGGGCTGTGCAAGCTCTGGTCTGTGCCTGACTGCAACCTGGTTCACACCTTACGAGGTAACAAGCAGCTCTCACTCAGCCTTTTGGTTCTTTTCTTCCTCTCTGTGCTGAGCTCCCACATCTGAATTACTTTGTGAGTTTAAAATGTTGTGTTTGGGCAGATTTCTGTCTTACTGAGAGCATCCCTTGGCTTGGGAGCATGGGAATGTGTCATATAATGAGAAGGGAGACCTGGCCTTTAGCTCAAACCTCAGCTCTAAGTTTGCTGTTTCTATTTCTGAACAGTTTGGTTTGGTTTCCAAACCTGGTTTGAGTTACAGACAGCAGCAGTTTTGGGCAGGGCACTTGACACCAGTGAGGTTCTTTGAGCAGTGGTCACAACTTGGACTAAATACAGATGTGAGGACAAGTCCTTTGATTCATACATTGAATTTTGTCTGCACTTTGGGGGTTCCAAACCTTGATGTTGGATGCTCTGCCATGGGTGCAGTTTGGCTGGGGCTGACAGGGCAATGTCACCCAGCAGTGAGGACACAGTGAAAGTGTTTACTGGCACCTCCCTCACCAGTACCAAGGAAATGCTGCTATTCTGAAGAACTGCCCAAGATCCTGTGGCAGATTCTGAATTTTGGTTTTCCTTGCCCTTCAGGACACAGCACCAACGTGGGGGCAATCGTGTTCCACCCCAAGGCCACAGTGTCCCTGGACAAGAAGGATGTCAGCCTGGCCTCCTGTGCAGCTGATGGCTCTGTCAAACTCTGGAACCTGGAAAGGTCAGAACTGTTCCAGATGTGCACAGCTGCAGCATTGCTGTGCTGGGGTTTATTCCATGTTCCTGCAGACATTTACCATCCTCCTGCCAATATGGCTTTTCTTGTAGCTACCCCAGTGCACTGCCTGGCCTCAGTTGTGCCAGCCTCTTCAGCAGGAAGAGATCACCCTGATTAGGGAGTCCAGGTGAGGGAGATGGTCTGACAGGGGTTGAGGCAGAATTGCTGCTGGGCATTGGTGAGCTGCTGGGGCTGATGGATGGAAAGTCTGGGGACTGCTTCATTCAAACATCTCACTTAGGAGAAAATTGCCCCTCTTGGATATTAAAAAATGAATTTTTGGGTGGTTGGAAAGCACTGGGATTTGGAGAGGTATTGACCAAATACACAACCAGGCATAAAAACTTCTGCCTGTGCTGCAAACAAGTGGCTGTCACCTCACAGAGGAGCTCTGGCAGATGGGCAGCACCTCTCAGGCCTGGCAAGAGGAGGCTGGTTCAGGTGCTGAGCCTCTGCATCAGCTGATTGAGAAGTGGAGCTGCAGTGCTCCTGGGAAGGGCAGGCAGCTCCCAGAGCCCCACTTGTTTATCCTTAGCTGAAAATCACAGTTCCTAACAGCAAAAGTGTCTCTGTGCAAAGGGACAGGGGGTTGTTAGGCTCACGTGACCACATCTTAATTAGCCTGTTGGAAAGAAACTTCACTGCTGTTCAGATCGTGTGTGAAGGCTCGTGAGCTGCTGCCTGTCATTCTGGCAGAATAAATATTGCTCCATCCTGTCTCCCTGCATCCTTCAGAGCAGCAGGAGTTGCTGCACTTCAGGGTGTTGTGTTCTCAGAACTCCCTGCAGTTCAGGTAGTCTGTGGTTTGTTTCTGTACTTCCAAAATTGCTAATGACAGAGGCCTTGTTAATTTTCATTAATCATCACCATCATCCCAGGAGAGCTTTACAGCCAACAGCAGGTGTGGAGAAAGGGTTTCACTCAGAGCTTTGGCTCAAAGGCAGAATTCAGAGTCACTGGCTACAGCTGTCGTGTTCCTGTTTGATTTGATCAGCAGAGCTTTTGCTGCCATCACCAGGTGAGGAGACAGCTGTGCCAGTGGCCAATGTTTGTGTTGCAGTGACGAGCCGGTGGCAGACATCGAGGGACACAGCATGCGCGTGGCCCGCGTCATGTGGCACCCGTCCGGGCGCTTCCTGGGCACCACCTGGTACGGACACCTGGGCACGGCCCTCACAGAGCACCCTGGCTGCCAGGGCTTGTCCACAGCTGGGCAGATGCAGTGTCAGTGACAGCAGGTCTTATCTCTGCCCCTGTGTGAGACACCCGTGGTCTCAGGTGGGAATAAAATGCTCCAGAGTTGGTGAAATATCCTGTTGTTCTCCTGGAGTTATATGGAGACCAGGGAAGGTTTAGACTGGATATTGGGAAAAAATGTCTTCACAGAAAGGGTGGTCAGGCACTGGAACAGGCTGCCCAGGGGTGGAGTCACCATCCTGGAAGTGTTCCAAAAACATCCGGATGTGGCACCTGGGGACACGGGTTAGTGCTGAGTGTGGTGGTGCTGGGTTAGCACTTGGACTCTGGTCCTGCAGGGCTTGCCCAGCCCCAATGGCTCTGTGACTTAAGGAGTGCTTTGTTCCTGCAGCTACGACCACTCGTGGCGCCTGTGGGACCTGGAGGCGCAGGAGGAGATCCTGCACCAGGAGGGGCACAGCAAGGGCGTCTACGACATCGCCTTCCACACCGACGGCTCCCTGGCCGGCACGGGGTGAGCTGCCCTCGGCTCTGCATGGCTGAAACCTCGCCCAGGGATTGCTGTCACCAGGGATTCCTGCTGGGGGAATGGCTCCCCCATATCCCATCCAGTGCCCTGTGGCAGTGGAAGGAATTGTTCCTGGCACAGGGTGCCCAGAGCAGCTGTGGCTGCCCCTGGATCCCTGGCAGTGCCCAAGGCCAGGTTGGACACTGGGGCTGGGAGCAGCCTGGGACAGTGGGAGGGGTCCCTGCCATGGCAGGGTGAGCTGTAAGGTCCCACCCAGCCCAGCTCAGCGTGTGATGCTGTGATTGCAGAGGCCTGGATGCCTTTGGCCGGGTGTGGGACCTGCGCACGGGCCGCTGTATCATGTTCCTGGAAGGGCACCTGAAGGAGATCTACGGGATCAACTTCTCCCCAAACGGGTAAGGAGGGAGCTGGCACTGATGTGGGAGCTCTGAGTGCAAACCCCACTCCCTAAACACTGCTCTGCCTCCCCTCCTTGGCAGGTACCACGTGGCCACGGGCAGTGGGGACAACACGTGCAAGGTGTGGGACCTGCGGCAGAGGAAGTGCATCTACACCATCCCCGCCCACCAGAACCTGGTCACCGGCGTCAGGTTCGAACGTGAGTCCTGCTGCTCCCCAGCCCTGCCCTCCAGCAGCTCAAAGGCACACCTGCACCTCAGCTTTTCTGCTGAGCTGAAATGTCATGTTTTCATTTGCAAGTCACACTGCTTACACTCCCCTTTTGTCCTCCTGTGCAGCCAACCACGGGAATTTCCTGCTGACGGGCGCCTACGACAACACGGCCAAGATCTGGACCCACCCTGGCTGGTCCCCACTGAAGACCCTGGCAGGGCACGAGGGGAAGGTGATGGGGCTGGACATCTCCCTGGATGGGCAGCTCATTGCCACCTGCTCCTACGACAGAACCTTCAAGCTCTGGACAGCCGAGTAGCTCAGAGGGACAGGGACGTTAAGGACTTCAGGTTGCTTTTTTATAGTAAAGAACAAAATAGGAATCCATTGTGTTACAGCAGCTGCAGTCATGGCTGCTCTGGAGTTCGGGTGTGTTTGAAGCACCAGTGTTGGCCCAGGCTTGGTTGGCATCAAGTCTTGGGGCATTTCCCACTTTTTGGACTGTTTTTATACTGCAGGTACATTTTCTGCTGTAATTTTGATCTGTGTATTTCTACCCTCCCAAGTTCAGCTCCCAGATGTTCTCCAAACATTTGCAGTACCCACAGAGCACCTCAGGTTTGGTGTGTGGTTCAGTTTCTGTTACTTCTCACCTTCCTTTTTGGTAGGAGTGTGACTTCAAACTTTGATTTGCATTTAGGAAGAGACTCAGAGGGAGAGGCACGTGGTGCCCTCCTTCCCCTGCCTCAGGGGTGTCTCTGGAAGGAGATCTGCATCCCCCTGGCTTCACTTACAGCAGATGTCCAAGGCCAGGGAATCTTTTCTTTTCCAGGTACCACCTTGTGTCCTACTCCTTGAATTGTCCCATGGACTGGGTGTTGCAAATCCATGTCAGCATCTCCTGTTCAGAGTTTGCTGTGTGAAGTCACACAGTGCAGGATTGCCTTGTTCTGCCCTGGGGAGAGCTTTTGTACTTGTTTAAATTGAGGTTTTGCAAATGTTGTGCCTGGGAAAATCTGAACAGGTTTTGAAGTGTATCCTGGGCTCTGGGTCTCACAAGGAATGGAAAAATTACAGGAATTTCACAATGCACAGTTTGATTTCTGCTGGTGTAAAAGTCACCTGAGGTCAGGTCAGGTCATTGGTTCAGCCTGGAGAAGGAGAGGCTGAGGGGAGATTTATCAGATTCTGCAGCTCATCCTGAGGAGCAGCTCTGATCTCTGCTCTGTGACAGGGACAGGAGCCAGGGAACAGCTGGGGCTGGGCCAGGGCAGCTCAGGCTGAGCTCAGGGCAAGGCTCTTCCCCCAGAGGTGCTGGCACTGCCCAGGCTCAGGCTGAGCTCAGGGCAAGGCTCTTCCCCCAGAGGTGCTGGCACTGCCCAGGCTCCCCAGGGAATGGGCACGGCCCCGAGGCTGCCAGAGCTCCAGGGATGGACAGGGGGGATTGCTGGGGGGGTCTGGGCAGGGACAGGGGATGGACTGGGTGATCCTGGTGGGTCCCTCCAGCTCAGGAGATTCTGTGATTGGATGAAAACCTTCAGGAGTAAAGAAGATTGATTCACCTCCCTGTTGTCAGCTGGAGAGCAGCTCTCTGTTCCTTGGCACTGTCAGCACAGTTCTTTCCAGGGAAAATATGATGGAATGAGAGGCCAGTGACTAACACAGAAGAATTATTTAATTACAGTCTCTGCTGGTCCAAGCCCAGGTCCAGCTGTGTGCCTGCTGCTCAAGTATCTGTCCCTTGGTCCTGGTGTCTCATTTCCTCCCTCTGGCTGCAGGGAGCCTTTGTAAGGGAAGTGCAGGAGGCTCAGTCATGAGCAAGAGCTTGGCCTGAAGGCTCCCCAGGGTTTGGCTTTTCTCCTGGACAGGTCTGGTGCCTCCCTGTCACCCACAAACCAACCAGCAACTCCTCCAGCCCTGCTGCCATGTCCCACAGGCACAGAGTCCCTGCTGCCCACTGTCAGGGCAGCTCCTGGGGGTCACATCCCCTTCAGGGACAGCATCTGACAGGGTTGAGTGCTCAGAACACTGCCACCTCCTGCAGGGCCAGTGTCTGACAGGGTTCAGTGTTCAGAACACTCTCACCTCCTGCAGGGCCAGTGTCTGACAGGGGTTCCAGTGTCTGACAGGGGTTCCAGTGTCTGACAGGGGTTCCAGTGTCTGACAGGGTTCCAGTGCTCAGAATACTCTCACCTCTTCCAGGGCCAGTGTCTGACAGGGGTTCCAGTGTCTGACGGGTTCCAGTGCTCAGAACACTCCCACCTCCTGCAGGGCCAGTGTCTGACGGGTTCCAGTGCTCAGAACACTGCCACCTCCTGCAGGGCCGGCTCGGTGCCGCCCCTCAGCCGCAGCACGTGGATGCCGGAGTTGTAGCTGGCGCAGAGCAGGGTGGAGCTGTCGCAGGCAGCCAGCGAGGCCAGCGGCCCCGAGCCCTCCAGGCACAGCGTGGCCAGGCAGGCTGCAAGGCAAGGGACAAGGGAGGGAGGCTGGCTTTGCTGACATGAGGCAGGGACACACCCATCTCCCACCGAGGTGGGTGAGCTGCTGCCCTCACTGTGCTGGATCCACACGTCTCTTCCCCTGGAGCAGAGACTCACCCATGTGCCTGGCCCAGTCAGGCAGTGGCTGACAGGGATCCAGGCTGGGCTCAGGCTCTGCCCCTTCCTGGCACAGGAAGCAGGGCTACAGACCCCACTGGGCACTGCTGCAGGGTGTACCTGGAGCATTTCCAACACATCTTTTTCTCCCAAGTATCAGTTTTCCTAAGGGCTTTGCTACACTCACCACAGAGTTTTGATGAATCTCCAAAAGGGAAAGAGAAATAAGACTTACCATATCTAGTGCCACATGAGCCTTTCTGTTTGTGTCTGTTATTCAACCCCCTGAAGACAGTTTGTGCAGAGACCCCAGCCCCAGGCTGAGCTGCAAACAGAGCTGCACTTGGCCTGGGCCCAGAGGCAGCTGCCTCTCCTGGTGCCCTGCTCTTCCCAGAGCAGCTGGATTATGGCTCACCCAGCTGGGGAGGCAAGAGGATCAAAGCTGCTGCCAGCCCCACAGCCACCCTGGGTGCAGAGACACCAGGAAAAGGAACAGCTGAGAGAACAGAAGGTCCCTCTCTGCAGGAGAGCCTCACGTTTCTATTTTCAGCCCATCTTAAATAAGTCCCCTTTGAGAGGGGCTTAGCCCTGGGGAGTGTCTAATGCTGTGAACCTGAACAGCTCCCAGGAGGTCTCTGCCTGCAGCACAAGGGTTGCTAAGAGCCTGCTGCTGAGGCAGGGCTAGGCAGGCAAACAAACACCTTGGTGTCTAGCTCCGGGAGGGACTCATCCTCACCACCAGGTTTAACCCTAAAATGCCCATGATTGCCCTTCAAGAGGACAACCAAAATGAGGGTTAACAAAAATGACAGTCCCCTGTCCTCCAGCACAAATTCTGTTCCTTACTACCTTCTACTTGTACCTGCAGAAATCTATGGAGTTCCCCCGTTCTTTTTTATATTTTTTCCTCTCATGGCTTAACTCGGATGTATCTTTAAAAGCTGCCTGGTAATTCTTCCTTTTAGCTGAGGGAAGACCCCTGTCATCTCTGATGTGCAGCCTCTTCATGTTTGCTGAGCCCTGGGGCATTTCTCCACCCTGCCCTGCAGCTGGCTTGGAGTAAACTCCAGAGATTGCAGCACTCACCCTGCCCATCACCACCAGGAGACAGAACTGAGGGAAGTGGGTTTGTTATGCAGGAGAAAGGAACACGGAGCAGGCAGGAGCCTCCCCTACCTGCAGTGTCTTGGTCCCAGACCTTCACTGTGCTGTCGCTGGAGGATGTGGCAATGCTGGGGCCGAGGGTGGGCCCCCGGGGCAGGAAAACACACGAGGTGGTGGTCTGGAAATGCCCTTTGTACTCACACACTCGGCTCCTGGTCTGCCTCAGGTCCCAGAGCTGCAGGAAACAGGCAGTGGTAGAGCCCCAGCTCTGCCAGCAAAGGGTCTTTACTGAGGCAGGAAGGTGAGTTGGGATAAAAGAGCTCCTCACCACCCTCAGAGTACCATGGCTGCTGCCCTGTCCCTTGCTCATGCTCACAGGCCTGGAGAACATCAAGCCCAAAGGATTTTCACCAGTGGTAACAGAGTACATGGCCACAGCCATCAGAGCCAACAAGCTAGGACTGTGCAGGCAGGTGAGAAGTGTCCACCCTGGGATGGGATCGTTTCACCCTCTTGATCCTCACACACAGGGCTGAAAACCTGCAGGATTATAAGGGATCCTGACAGGCTTTCTGCAAGAACCTTGTGTTCCTTAGTGCCATCCATTGGGCTTTTTTCAGTGTTTTACTGAAATGATATTCCAGACTGGTTTGGGGTGGAAGGAACAACCTTAAAGAACCGTAAAGAGTTTCAACTCCCTGAAGTGGGCACAGATGCCACTCACTAGATCAGGGAACTCCAAGCCCCACTGATGCCTTAAGTTCTGAGTTTTCTGTTCTGCTTGGGTATGCTCTTCATTTTGCTTAGGGTGATGAAGACAAAATAGTCCAGTTTCAACTCAAGGGCAATTTTTTCAAACTCCAGGCCCTAAGCATAAACAACGTGAAAAGAGCAGGGTGGGCCAGCAAGCAGGCAAGGAGGATGAAACCTTACAATTTGAGACTGTTAATTGGATGGTTGACTCCTGTATGCAAATAGACTAAAGGCTATGAAGATGTGAGATCGTGTGACCAAGCCCTCCTTTGCTTCCACCTTGGAGCCATCCAGGCACAGGGACCAGGGTGTGGCCTTTGAAGGCCTCTCAATAAATACCCATTTTATTCCCCTTAACTCTGTGTAGTCTCTGCTCCAGCTCCTCTAGGCATCACCATCCAAGCTCGCCTTGGACACCTCCAGGGATGGGGCAAATCCCGTTGGTTTAATCAGGAGGAATAACCGCTGATATTCCCTGAGCAGACTTCCCAAAGGGACAGGCAGGGAGACACCAAGGCCTGGCTGGTGGCACTGAGCACTGCTGCTGTCCCCTGAGGGCACAGAGCAGGGCCAGCCTGGCTGAGTCACTCACGGTGGCCTCGGCGCCGTGGCCGGCGCAGCCGCTGCTGCTGCTCAGGCAGTAGCGCCCGTCCTGGCTGGCGTCGCAGCACGTCTGCACCTGCTGCTTGGCTGGGAAGGTGTGTGCCACCTGCAGCTCCCGGCTGTCCCACACCCTGCAGGGACAGCAGAGCCCAGGGGCACCCTGAGGCATCACCACCACCGTGCTGTCCCTCTGTGCCCTCCCACGCACCACACGCTGTGTCCTGCCTGCTCCCAAACTCTCCCTGCATTCGTCCGTGCTGGATCACTCTCCAGCTTTCTGTCTCACAAATTCTCCTCTTCACCTGCAGTCACCACCCAGATCTGCTCCCAGCCCCTGTCCCTGGTAGGACATTGCCCTTCAAGGCCCAGGTGAGCTGGCAGGTGGCTTTTAGTCACACCAGCAGTGGACATGACAACCAACCACAAACCAGCCCCACGTGCTTCAGGCTGTACCTCCCTTCTCTCTGGCCACAGGGAGAATTTACCTGGTGGTTTTATCCTCTGAGGTCTGGATGACATAAGGCTCCCCAGGAACCCAGCACAGGTGTGTGACCTGCAGAGAGGGAAGGATGAGCAGGAGCCACCTCTGTGTGCAGCCCAGGCTGTGTCTGCCTGAGGATGGAGCCACTGAGCTCCCATCTTATCACCTCCTCCTGCCGGGTTGGAAATGTTGGATGAAGACATTTGCTGCTCCCCTGCCAGGTCCAGTCCCAGGAGGGTTCCTGGGGGTGACTGAGACTGGCAGCTGCTGGGAACAGGGACAGCACGGGCACCAGGGATGGTACCCACACCAGCTCTGGGCTGGTACAGGAGGGAATGCAGCCCCACTCACAGGGCTTGTTCAGCTGGAGAACAGGAGACTCAGGAGGATCCTCTGGCTCTCCACATCTCCCTGACAGGAGGGTGCAGCCAGGTGGGGGTCAGGCTGTCCTCCCAGGGAACAAGCAATGAGAAGAAATGGCCTCAAGTTGTGCCAAGAGAGGTTTAGGTTGGATATTGGGGTAAATTTCTTTGCTAAAAGGGTGGTCAGGCATTGGCACAGGGCAGTGGTGGAGGGATTTAGAAGACAGGTAGATGTGGCACTTAGGGAAATGAGTCCCCAAATGCCTGAGGCAGCACTGGGAATGGCTGGACTCTGTCTTAGAGGTCTTTTCCAACCTCAGTGATTCCATGATTCTGTGTGCTTCTAAACAGCTCTGAGAGCATTGATAAATTGCCATGACTCCCTTGGTACCTTTGTGCTCCCAGGTTTGCTGTTACCTGGAGCAGGTTACAGCCTCAAGCTGAGCCTGCCCAGGTGCAGTGTCCCAAGGGCTCCCTTAGGCACCAAGCTCACAGCAAATTCTCTCTGCACAGCTCCATGTGTGAAATAACCATACAGACAGGGGGGTGTTGATGTGGGATTTGAGGAACCAGCAGATCCTACCAGATTCCTGGAGATGGCAGCTCTGCCCAGGCACTCCCCAGTCTCGGTGTCCCACTTGCACACGGTGTTGTCCCGGGAGCCCGTGCACAGCTGGGAGGCGTCTGCACCCACAGGTTCCCATCAGAAACAAGGCAGGAAAGGCTGCCAGGCAATCCCTGGGGACTGGGAGTGTGCTGTCCCTCACCTGGGCTCACAGCCAGTCCTGTAACAACCAGGTCATGTCCTGGGAAGTGCTGCCTTGGCCCCGAAGGCCCGTGCAGCTCCCACATCATCACCGTCCTGTCCCGGGACGCGCTGAAGACTCTGCTGGAGTCCAGGGCTGAGGTGACCTGCAAGGACCAGAAGGAGCTGCTCATCCTCCCACCCAGTTCACAGGCAGAGCACAGCTCTGCTGCTGGCCTGCCACAGCCCAGCACACACAGGAGCATGGCTGGGGAGAGCCCGGCCTCCCAAACCTGCCCCTTATCCCCTCAGAGTCAGGGATGGAGGGATGGGGGCTCTCAGGTCTTGTTCTTAGAAACCATTCATTCATTTTACAGAGAAACTTCCTTACAAACCAAATGAGCCCAGTGCACAGTTGTTTTGAGCACTGAGGTGAACAAAGCCCCCTTTGTCTTTGCAGTGCCCTGCAGAGGGGCACTGGCCACACCACACACAGCTACAGCCCCTCTGCACATCTGCTCTCCCAGAGCCTTCTTGGCTTTGTCATCCTAATCCCAGAAAGGAAATTCTGCTATTCCCAGAATATGCCAGCTATGACACATGGCATGGGTATTCCCAGAATATATCAGGCAGGTATGGCTGATTTGTGAAATAACATCAAGCCTAGCAGAATGAGACCTAAGAAAACTGAAAAGGAACTCTGCATCAAAACTTGACCTCATGATTTCATCCTGAGCTTTTGCTGCAGTCTCTTGGAGGGGAAGACAATCTCACATCCAGACCTCCTGCAGCCCTGTTTAGTCTGGATGCAACACCCCAATGCTGCTTCCACAAGTATCTGTTGGGATCTTGGGAAAAACCTAATGTGTTCTGATCACAGAATCATGAATCCTTAAGTTTGGAAAAGACCTTTAAGGCCATCAAGCCCAACAGTCCCCAGCTGGATAGCAGGAATACCCTGATCCCACCTTTGTGTGTGGATGACAAAGCAGTGCTCCATCATTCCAGGCTCCCAGCTGCTGAGGGGACCCAGCACTCTCACCTTGGTGACCTCGCGCTCGTGGCCGGTGAAGCGGCGCAGGGCAGCCCCAGATCTCCAGCTGCACACAGCCACGCTCTGCAGGGACAGCGACAGGGACAGGGTCAGCCAGAGCAGGGCAGGGAGGATTTTTCACATCCTTGGTTACATCATACCAAGATTTGTGCACAGTCCACAGGACAGGGAGCAGGTTCCTCTGGTTTTCAGCTCCCAGAGCATGTACAGCTGTCCTTACAGACAAGTGATGTAAGAGTCAGTGTGGCCATCCCAAGCCTGGGTGGGAGCATTTGATGTGAAATGAGCTCTGGAGAGGTTACAAACCTTGATTCCATGTGCTTCAGTGCGTGCCCTCACTCTAAGCTGATATTTCCTGCATAAATCCAGGGACCGACCTAGCTACTACCCACAGATATATTCAAAGCTCACATCTCAACCTTATTTTTGAAGCTGTTGGTATCTTTTCCCATCGCAGGGGACACCTCACCTTATCCCTTCCTCCTGAGACGCACAGGTCAGGTTTGAGAGCAGCCACAGAGGTGACAGCGCCGCTGTGGGCGGGGCTGTGCTGCTGGGAGGCTCCGGGTCCCGGCTGTCCCACGGAGCCCTCGGCCCTGCAGGGACACAGGCACAGCCAGCACTGCAGGGGCTGCCAGCAGTGCCAGCTGCCATTGCCTGGCACCTCTGGCATCTTCTGACCTGACAGCATCTGCCTGAGAGAGCCAGAGAGAGGCTGTGATGAGATGGAGCATGGAGCAGACCTATCCCAGCTCTAGAGCTGCTGAATATTTGTTTCAGAAGAAAAGAGATTCTGACCTCACCTGCCTCCACAGTCAAACAACAAAGCAGTTTGGGTATTTGGGCCAAAGAGCCACTCCTGGAGCTGCTCCCCTTCAGAGCTCTGCCTCAGCCATCACAGAGCACAGTCCCTGGCCAGGGTTATGTGCTTGGCCAATCCTGTGAGTGACACTTGGGCTTTTGGTCCCCCAAAGAAGCTGAGCAGACTTAATAAGTGAGGGCTAGAAATCAAAACCTTGATTAAACATCCAGTAATGAAACTAAACCCCTGCTCTTGCTATATTTTCTCATCTTTTGTGTTCTTTTTTCACTCTCACATCTAATTTATTAGCAAGACCTGATCTCCCAGTGTTGCTTTACCTGTATTTGCTGGTGTAGCTGAGTTTTACTCTGCAGTTTCCCCATAGCCCTGGCAAGGAGCAGGCAGTGGTGGCTGTCACATCAGCACCTCGGGCACCTGCTGTGGGGTGACCTGTGAGTGAGGGGACATGACATCACCAGGGATCCAGAGGGGTTTCTGTTTGTCACACACACAGGATAAGGTGTTACATCCTAACTCCATTCAGAGCAAGAGGAAAACCTCAGAGGAGAGGGGCATCTGGAGGTCCTGAGTGGAACCCTCAGCTTAGAGCAGAGCCAGCAGCAGGGTGAGGTCACTGGGACCTCACACTGAGCTTGAAAATGCCCAAGCTTGGTGAGGCCACAGCAGAGATGGAGCTGCTGCCTGCCATTCCTTACACCTCCTCTTACTCCTGGATCTGGTCTGGACTTCCATATACCCTGGAGACCCAGTTTTGGGCTTGGTGAAGGCAAACACCTTCAGACTTGTACAACAATTAGCTCAGCCTCAGCTGAGCCAGCCTGGCAATACCTGAATTGATCTTTCCACGAGCTGAGGAACACTTGGGGAAGAGTTTCCATGTCCAAACACCAACTCCAGGCAAGGCAAGACCACGTGGATAACACAGATGCATTCAGCAAACACTTGCTGGCCAGGCTGGGGCCAGGCTGCCCCATTCCTCCCAAGAGGGGTCAGCACAGGCAGAGCCCTGCAGCAGAGCCATCAGATCCACCCAGGTGAGCAGCAGCATCTCCCCCATGTCCTCCCAGGTCACAGACTGAGCAGAAACCAGCCTCAGTGACAGTGAATTGTCACAGACAATAACTGGCTGCTGCTTAGCTTGAGGCACACTAATTGGATTTAGTCTGCTGGCATGCCCATCTTCCATGGCTGTAGCATTTTGCTAATGAAAATGAGAGAAACAAAACTCCAATCTTCTTTTTTCCAGCAAAAAACTGCTTGAGGGTTCTGCCCACAAAAAAAAATCACCAAAAAAAACCCATGAAAACCAAATCCTGGAAGCACTGAGCAAAAGGGGTTGGGTTTTTACAAAATTCCCTTTCTAATTTTACCCTGACAGCCTTTGTGATTAGCAATTAGTAATACCCAGTTAATCTCCTGCTGTTCTATCCACGAGTTTGCATGTGAGGAATGATCAATCTCACAGCTGAGGGGCTGTGATAATTTGGCAATTTATTCTTTCAATCAGACTGAGTGCCCCAATCATTTCATTGCATCAGGAACATGATTTTTCTCTGACAGTGGGAAAAGTCTGGAAGTTGCAAACCAAGATTCTAAGAAAAGCTAAGGCATGAATTCTGAGTTTTTAATTCTGATGGGTACTGTTTGCAATCCCCAGTTAACGTTCATCCCTACCTGCACATCAGCTCACAGGGAGCTGCCAGAGGCTGGGGAGGCTGCAGGGAAGGTGGGAGCTTTGTCCTGTGTCTCACTGTTCTTCTGTCCCTTCCTCACTGCAAGAAAGAGCAGATTCTTCTGTATCCTGGATGAGAACAGCACTCAAGTATGTTAATCCAAGGCTTTGCTGTCTGTATCCCAACACACATTTATCCATCAGCTGCTCCACCACAAAGCTCTAAAAAACTCAGGGATCCTACAACAACTGATCCACACCAAGCTTCACCTCCAGCAGCCTGAGTTTCATGCTGGAGGATGCCCTTATCCTCCCTTCCCCCCAAATGCATTGCTTGACAGAAATAAACACTTTTTTTACTGAACTGCTTTCGAAAAATAAGCCACACTGCTGCCTCCACCTGCCCCGGCTCAGCAGTGGAAGCTGTACCGTGGGATAGGGAATGTCAACAACCACAGGAGTGGCACAGGGACCCCAGCAGAGCTGCCCCATCCTCACAGGGGAATAAGCATCCCTTCCAGGAGGGTGTTTGGCTTTGGGGAGAATGGGGAACATCCTGGGTTCCTAGAGCTGAGTGTGACCTCACAGCGGTGCTGGCAGGTCTGTGGGACTGGGAGTGTCCTTGTGGGGTTAAATGGGAGCATCCCAGATAAATACGGATGGGGTGTCCCTGTGGGGTTAAATGGGAACACCCTGGGTCCATTGGGATGGGAGTGTCCCTGTGGGGTTAAATGGGAACATCCCAGATAAATATGGATGGGGGTGTCCCTGTGGGGTCAAATGGGAACACCCGGGTTCCTATGGATGGGGGTGTCCCTGTGGGGTTAAATGGGAACACCCGGGTTCCTATGGATGGGGTGTCCCTGTGGGGTTAAATGGGAACACTCTGGGTCCCTGGGATGGGGTGTCCCTGTGGGGTTACACGGGAGCACCCCGGGTCCCTATGGATGGGGGTGAACCTCTGGGATGCTCCCGTGGAGCCCCTCAAGTGCCATGTGGCAGGGGGCGAGGTGGGGCAGCCCTCGGGAAAGGTTCATGAAGGAGGGTTCGTGAGGGAAGGTTGTGAAGGAAGGTTGTGAAGGAAGGAAGGCTATGAAGGAAGGCTGTGAAGCACTCACCGGCCGCGCCGTCCCGCCCGTCCCCGCTCCCGGCTCCTGGCTGCCGGCGGGCCGGGCCGGGGCCGGGCCGGGGCGGGGCCGGGGAGGGCCGGGCCGGGAGCGCCGAGCGCGGCCGGGCGGGGCCGCCGCCCCCGCGGCAGGTGCGGGCGCAGCATGGCCCGGGCCGAGCGGCTGCGGGTGAGGAGAGCCCGGGACCCGGCCCGGCGGGGCTGAAGGAGCCCGGGGCTGCGGGCCGGGGGGTGTAAGGGCTCCTGGGGCAGTGTGGGGGCCACTGGGGCTGTGAGGCGGTGAGCGGGCAAGGGAGTCCCTGGGAAGCTGAGGGGGTCCCTGGGGGTGAGTGGGGGTCCCTGGGGGCTGGGGGGGATCCCGGTGAGGGTTTGGGGCCAGAGGAGTTCTCGGCGGGTTGTGGGAGTGTCTCGGGAGCTGTGGGACCGTGGGGATCCCTGGCTGGGTGTGGAGGTGCCGGACGGGGCTGTGGGGTCCCTGGCAGGGTGTGTGGGAGTCCCTGGCAGGGTGTGTGGGAGGGTCCCTGGGGGGTGTGTGGGGCTGTGGGGTCCCTGGCAGGGTGTGTGGGGTCCCTGGCAGGGTGTGTGGGGTCCCTGGCAGGGTGTGGGGCCATGCGAGTGGATCCCACGGGGAGCTGGGTTCGCTAAAGGAGCCCCTGGCGGTGCGGGCCCAGCCAAGGATGGGGATGGGGGCTCTGCGAGGGGCTCCTGGCACGATGGGGCTGTGCAGGGGAAGGGGCTCTCCGTGGGGCCGTACAGGGGAACGGGCTCTCCGTGGGGCCGTACAGGGGAACGGGCTCTCCGTGGGGCCGTACAGGGGAAGGGGCTCTCCGTGGGACTGTTCAGGGGAATGGGCTCTCTGTGGGGCTGTTCAGGGGAATGGGCTCTCCGTGGGGCTGTGCAGGGAGGGTGTGGGTGTGGGTGTGGGGTGGCCGTCCAGCCCCCATCCATCCCCGCTGCTCCGTGCCCCAGAACAAGCTGGTGGAGCGCTGCGAGCGGATCCAGCTGCAGAGCGCGGCCATCGCCCGGCACGTGGACGAGGTGCTGCCTGCCAAGGACCAGGCCGTCCTGGTGAGTCCCTGCGGCTGGCCCTGCCGCCTCCCTGCTCGCCATGCCCGGCAGGGATGCTCAGCTCCCGGGGAGAGGCGGGGAAATGGGATGCGGCTGTGGAAATGGAGTGCCAGGGTGTGCCTGGAATTCCTGCTTCATTAGCTTAGAGAATGTGCACGGACAATGGTGTGAGTGCACAACAATCAAACATCCTACTAGGATCAGTGCCTTAGAATTCCTGGGGTTATTTATTCCTTGCTGTCACTGAGAATGAGGACAAAGGACAGAATCACAGAATCACAGACTGGTTTGGGTTGGAAGGAACCTTAAAGACCACCCAGTTCCAATCCTCTACCATGGGCAGGGACACCTCCCACTATCCCAGGTTGCTCCAAGTTCCATCCAGCCTGGCCTTGGACACTTCCAGAGATCCAGGGGCAGCCACAGCTTCTCTGGGCACCCTGTGCCAGGGCCTCACCATCCTCGTGGGTAATATTCCTTCCCAATATCCCATCTAACCCTGCCTTCTGACAATGGGAAGTCATTCCCTTCTGTCCTGTCTCTCCAGGCTCATGTCCCAAGTTCCTGTCCAGCTGTCCTGGAACCCCTTTAGGCACTTGAAGGGGTCTAAGTTCTCCCTGCTGTCTTTTTTCTTCAGGCTGAACACCCCCTGTCTCAGCCTGTTCTGTGAATGTGTGGAGGTTTGCTGAGGGACAGGACTCAGGTCCTTTGCAGGTTGTCATTAGGTGCTGGGGCTGGCTGAGCAGGCAGTGGGCAGGTTTGGGACTGGTGTGGGCCCAGTGAAGAGAGCAGCAGAGCCCCAGGAGCTGTCCTGGGCTGAGGAGGCAGTTTTGGGACTGGTGTGGGCCCAGTGAAGAGAGCAGCAGAGCCCCAGGAGCAGCAGAGCTCCTGCGGGGCTGCAGCAGGGCTGGTCTCCCGGCAGAGCGCGGCCGGCGCGGCGCGGGAGCTGGTGATCCAGAGGCTGCTGCTGGTGGGCAAGGCCTGTGAGAACGAGGAGCAGCGGCTGCTGGAGAGGGTGCACACCGAGGAGGAGCGCGCACACCAGAGCATCCTCACCCAGCAGGTGCACTGGACTGAGGCTCTGCACAAGCTGGGTGCCCTCCGCACCTACCTGGTGGACATGATCACCAACCTGGATGACGAGGACCTGCTGGTGAGTACTGTCAGTCAGGCAGCCCAGAGCTGACCTGCACTTTTTGTTTGGGACTTCAGTCAGTGTTCAGAGCTGCTATGCTGGCACTAGGGAGGCAGAGGACAGGACATACATTTACTCAAGGAACCTCCTTGACCTGATCCTCATAAGTCCCTGTGGTTTCCTGGTGGTTCCTAGAGCATGTGCTCTGCCTGATCCTGCTCTTGCTTGCAATGAGGTCCAGAACCACCCAGGTTCAGGTCTCCAAGCTCTGGGGCTTGTAGTTGCCCTTAGGCTGCACAGCCAGGACAGCTCTGGGTTGTGAGCTGCTCTTACAACAGTTAGTTGTACCACCGGTTTTCTGGTGTCTAGTTTTAATCAAAACTGACCCTTGGGAGCACCTGCAGCTCTTCAGGAAAGTCCCCTGTGTTGCCTGGCTTAGCCCTATTAGAGGGCAGCCTGTGCTTCCCCTTGCTCAGTTCCTTCTCTGGTTATTGAATCATCTGGGTTTACCCAAGTGATTCTTCTCATTTTAGATGTGAGCAGGACCTCTGCCTTGCTACCACCATGCTCAGCCTCTGCTTCCCACGTGTAAATTTGTGAGGAAGGGAACAACAACTTGGCTTGGAAAACAGACTCAATCCCATGGAAAGAGGGCAGATGTTCCTTTGGTGGGAAAGGCAGTTCCTGTCCTGCCCCAGCATCCTGGTGTGCTGGGCTGTAGCTGCACCATAAAGGGGAGAGGTTGGAGAAGGATCCATCAGCTGCCTGTGGCAGAGAACAGCCACACCCTCAGGTTCTCCTTTTGGAAGGGAACTAGGGGTTCATATGTTCTCCACCTTGGGTTGTTGGTGCTGGTACTTGTACCTATCTGGAATCAAACATGCCATGCCACAGGAAAGCTGAAGGCATGCAAAGTGCCCTGCTTGGATTTGAGCAGGGATCAGGTATTTTCTTATCACTGTGCTGTACCTTGAGAGTGCCTCATGCCCAGCACGTACAGAAACAAGTGGGACTGACCATGAGGTCACCTGACTCTTGGCTCAGTCCCTCTGCAGCCTCCCTCCTTTGCTGAAAGCCCGGGGGTTGTTTGCTGGGAGCACAGGCTGTTCCTGCAGCCTGCCCTAGCGGGGTGGGGACAGAGAGGGGACAGCAGACAGTGCCCCAAACACAGGTGCAATGTTTGGCCTTCAGCCATTCCCAGTCATTCTATGAGTGGGAAATGCTGCAGCTGAAGAAAATGGATGTTGGATGCTCCTGCTGCTCCCCAAGGCTGGGGTTGGGGTAAGGGGTGGCTTCTCTGGGTCAGGCAGGGGAACACTGCTCCCCAGTGGGTTTGCTGTGTTTGGGGTGTCTCCCGTGGGGATTTAAGCTGTGTGATGACTCTTCCTCTCCTTGTCCCCAGTGTGCAGAACAAGAGATCTTCGAGAGGTCAGTACCCAGCTGCTCCTGGTCCTTTCCCTAACCCTGCTCCAAGCTTTCCCTGCTCCTGCTCCACACCTGCATCCCCACAGCTCCTGTGCTGTGTGCCTCAGTGACTCAGGCACCCCATGACACCTCCTTTGTCCCTTGTGCTGCTTTTGTTGAGGACAAGGACAGAGCACAGAGTTGCCAGCATGGCCTCTTGTCTCTGCTCCATGTGCTGTGCTGCACCTGGAGGTGCTCCATGTGCTTTCCCAGATCAGCAGTCCTTGCTTATGGGAGAACTTCTGCAGCTCCTTAGAAAACCACAGGGCTTGCTGGGGGATGGAGCAGGCCTGTGCCAGGCTGCTGGCAGGGGGTGGGGTGGTCTGGGCAGGGAAAGCCAGGTGCAGGTCTCAATGTCCCCAACAGCCTTGTCAGTGACACTGGGCTGCCCTTCCTGAGGAAGCACCTTGGTGGCTGTATTTTTATTTAATCCATTTAATTTTATTTAAGTCATTTATTTCTGTGGCTGCTGTGAGGGTGCTGGCCCTGGCTGCACTATGCTGCCCAGAGGCCTGGGGGGATATTTGTGCCTGTGGAGAGTATGGAATGTGCCACAGCACATGCCCAGCAGCCAGTGCCACAACCTGTCCTCACAACCAGGAGTTCTGTGTGTGCTGCAGGCCACAGGAGCCAGCAAACCCCTGGCTCTGTGCTGGGTGAAACCTGGTGTCCTGGCTTGCTCTGTGCCCAGACCGTGGGACTCTGGCAATAGAGGGAAATCTGATTCTCTGCCTGTTCATTGTGCTGCCCTGGTACCCTGATGGCTGCTCTCAGACACATTTATTTACCCTGTGTCTGCTGAGTGAGGAGTGTTGACTCAGGCTGCTGGGATGTGTTTTACAACACTGTAGCTCTTTCACAAGGAGCTGTAAGCAGAGCCAACTGAAAGTATCACTCAGGGTGAGAGCTGGCCAGACATCCCTGCTGTGGTCTCTGCAGCCAGAGCTGCTCTTTAACCTCTGCCATACCTCCTCATGATCTTTTAAACACCTCCCAGCACAATAAATGATTGCATTCTCAAACAACTCCTGTTTCCCTTTGCTAGGACGGAGGTGGCAGAGGGAATCTTGGAGCCACAGGAGTCCCTGAAGTTAAACTTTAATCAGACCTGTGTTCAGAGTCCACTGCTGCATCGACTGTGGGCCTGTGCTGTGCTCTGCTGCCTCACAGGTGAGTGTCTCACTCAGATCTCGCATGCTCCAGGGATTCTTCACCCTCGCTCCTGTTGTGCCCAGACAAACACCCTCATGCTGTGTCCAGACTTCCTCATGCTGTGTCCTGCCCCTCTGCACTCCCAGCCCCTGCTTGTTTCTTGGAGCTCAGCAGGGAGGCAGCAGCAGCTGTGGGAGGTGCAGGGGATGCAGTGGGGGCTCCCCCATTGCAGGTTGTGGCTCAGGGAAGAACTGGGGTTTGAAAAGACTGTCTGTTTTATCAGCTCTGTGGCTTTAATGTTGTGTGGTTTCTTTTGCTGTTTCCTGGGTCTCTGGGTGACAGCAGTGAAGCTGATGCTGCTGTGGGACTCTGTCACAGAAATCTCTGTTCACAATGTTTAGCATTGGGCTGCTGGGGGCTTTGAGAGGTGATTTCATCTGTGGGATGTCTGGGGCTGCCCAGTGCAGGGAGCAGTGAGTAGATGGAGCAGTGTTCTGACCACAAGCTGAGGTTGTGCTGTGCACGAGCTGGTGGTTCTGGAGGTGTTTGTGCTCTGGCTCAGCTCCTGCTGTGCAGCTGAGGCTGCACTGGAGGCATTTGCCAGGCACTGACAGGCTCTGGGACTGGTTCACCTGGTTGTATTAAGCAGGGAAAAGAAGTTTTTCCTCTGGCTGTGATATGCTTGAATGGCTGGTTGTGAAATGTTTGCTTTTATTCTGGCTTTCAGTCTGTTGTTAGACATTTCAAATGCATTTTTTGTTTCTCAGACATGACAGTATCCTTTGTAATTTGCCTTGTGAACAATCCCTAGGGTGGTTTTTCCAAAGCTTCTGTGCAAACTTCTGATTTCTGCTCATCTTGCTGTGATTCTGAGGAACTGTTTCCAGTTTTTCCTTGTTTCCAGACCCATCTCCAAGGTCTCCACTTCAGACCTTTATTGCTCTCATGGTTAGTTTGGGAGTCCATGCCTATCAAGCACTACCATCATGTGTTTATCTACTGCAAACTCTGGTGTTTCTCTCCCTTTGTGATTAATTTCCCTCTTTGGAATCTGTGAGTGCTGGCAGTTCAGGAAAGTGTCCCTGCAGGGTGTTGGGACTCGGTGATCTTTAGGGCTCCTTCTGACCCAAATCACTCTGTGATTCTATGCCAGCCCCTGCTGTGGTGCATTGACAGTGTCACAGAATTGTTCAGGTTGGAAAAGACCTCTAAGACCACCCAGTCCTACCTGTGATCACCTTGTCCCCCAGCCCAGAGCACTGACTGCCATCTCCAATCATGCTTTGGACACCTCCAGGGATGGTCATTCCACCACCTTCCCTGGGCACTCCCAGTATTTAACAGCCCATTCAGTGAAGAAATTCTTCCTGAAAGAACTCAGGTTCTCAATGTTCAGAGCCATGGAGTCAAGCAGGAAGCCTTTCCCTAATTTTCTTTGTTGTGACAGGGTTTTTGTAAGGATTCCCCTCCCAACAGTATCCTTGTGAAATGCAATTACTTTAAGGCATTCAATTCTTGTGGTGGGTGTGCTGATGCACTAATTACATAGGAATTTCATTCTGTTTTGGTTTTTTTGAGTGTGTGGTTACATGTCACATGTCATTATTGTATGCTGAGGATGCCTGGTGTATCCTTGTGGATCTCACCAGTCCCCAGGCCACCCTGGACCAAGCCTTAGAGATTTAATATTAACAGCAGTGGTCTGAGCTTGCCTTAGGACACAGTAAAGTGAAATGTCACTCTGTGGTCCCTTCTCCCAAAGACAGGTGAGCAAGTGGCTCTCTTGTTTATTTGCTTGAAAACAGAAAATTCCAAGTCTTGATGGCTCACTCCATAAGTTCTAAAAAACTTGGAAAGCAGCTGCAAAAGGGTCTCCATTTCACTCTCAAAAATAAGTATGATTCCTTTGTTGCCTTCTCTTGGCGTCCAAGCTTCTGTATCACTTCTGTTTGGGGTTGGCAGCTTCTTCTTACACCATGACATTATGTAAATCTGGCACCAGTTTTGGGAGGGATCTTGGTTGATGGGAACTGGGATTTTTAAAAGCAGTCAGATGTGCTGCAGCTCACACAAATGTGTTTCCAGATCTGTTAACCATGGGAATTTGTTGTGCTGGTATCCTTCATGCCCCAAGGCCATCCTGATGGATACAGGACACAGAGAAAATAGACCTGGGGCAAGATGAATTCCCAGTGGAATCATCAGAATTATGTGTGAAAATCCAGTGTGAAAACACTTGTGTGAGGGGCAAAATTTCCTGATCCAAATTACTCTGCTGTTACTTTGCCAGCACTTCCCCTCCCTCAGATGCTTCTCTGGAGCTGCAATTCCACAGCAAAGCGATGTGGGTGTCACTGGAGTGCTGTTTCCCTGCATGGACCACCAGCATGCAGCCCTAGGTTAGCAGTGTGTTGCACAAGAGGAGGTTTAGTGCCCTCCTTCTGCCAGAGGAAGATAAAGTCTGGTGCTGCTGTGTTTTCTATGAATTCAGAGCAGCATTTGGCTTCCTGGAAAGCTGCCCTGCACACCAGCAGCGTGGGCAGCCCCAGAAGCCCGTGGAGAGCTCAGGTTTGGCTGCTGTCTGGGGAAATAAATCATCAGATGAATGAGGCTGGCAGCTGCTGCTGAAGGAAATGCTGGCTTCAGCTCCTCTTTGGGCTCCCTCTTGCTTGCAATAACTCCTACCTAATGTGCACAGGTGCATGGCACTGATTTGCAAAGGGATAATTCAGCCTTGGTTCATCTGCCAGGGAGCACCTGGGCAGGTGCAGCCTGAGGAAACCCTGGAGCTGCTGCTGGGTGCTGTTTGCTGTTAGAGGGATGCTGACCTGGGTCCTGAGTGGGTTGGGCTCTGGATGACCCTGCTGAGGTCATTGTTTGGCTCTGTAAGGGCTCCTGGTGCTGGATGCTGAGCAGAGGCTGTTGGGCAGTGCTGGTGCTGGCATGACAGGGTAGAGCTGCTGGCAGGGGTGGGAGAGCCACTGAGTCACCCCTGCAGCCCTGTTTCCATGGTGGTTTGAGACCTAAAATGAATAAAGTGAGGGTGGGGGAAGGCAGGGAAAGGAGGGGCACCTGCTGGCAGGAACTGGGTCTGCTCAGGAGCAGGTGAGTCAGCCTCATCCCTGCTTCACCAGTTTGGGGACTGAAGGGCACACTTGTGCAGTTCCACAGCCTGCAGACCCACAGAGGGGTCTCAGGGGGAAGCATGCAGCCAGGGCAGGGCACCATGATCTTAGAGGTCTTTTCCAGCCTCGACAGTGCTGTGATTCTGATTTTGAAGTTGTTCAGACCCACAGTGGGTGCCGTGTCCTCTGGCCAGCCTGGGCTGCTGCTGTGGCTGGGTTTGTGCAGCTGGGCACCCTCTTCTTTCACAGCAAAGCCAGATCCAGTCACAGCCATGCTCAGCTCTAAGCCTGGTGCCACCTCCCCACACTCACTGCTCCCAGCACTTCAGGGTGGGTTGATCAGCACCTGGGGCATTGTAGCAGGAAAGAGATTTCCCTGCCCAGCCCTCTCCAGTCCTGTTTTTCCGGTTTTGCAGGTTTTCTGCACACAGCCCTCCCAGTCATTTGAGACTCTTGGCTCCCCTGGCTGGAGGAGGAGTAGCCAGGTCCTGCTTACCCACCGTGTGGGTGGGAAAGGACAGGAACTAGGTTTGGATCTCTCCCAGAAGTGGGATGAACCAAACCTGCTGAATTGTTTTGTGGGGAGCCAGGCCGAGGTCAGAGGAAGATGAGCAGGGCCCTTAGTGCAAGGTGGAGAGGTGTCTGCTGAGTCTGGGCTTTGGTGAGCCTCTGCCTTGTTGTGGCCCTGGCTCAGAGGAGCAGCTGTGGCACGCAGCACTGTCACCCTGGCGAGCAGATGGGGCCCCAGGAGTGATCTGTGAAGAGAGGTTGGTTGCATTTGTGTTTCTCACCTCAGGTAGTTCAGGTGTGGCCAGAGTCAGTGCTCACCACGTGGCTTCTCCTGCAGGCTCACAGGAGATTCACATCGATGAGAAAACCCTAAGCCCCCACCTCAGCCTGGCAGAAGACAAGAGAACCCTGACCTTCAGCCCCAAGAAAGCAAAGGTGGACTCGGACTGCCCCGAGCGCTTTGACCACTGGCCCAACGCTTTGGCCACTGCACCTTTCCACTCAGGGCTGTGTGCCTGGAAGGTCAGCGTGGAGCAGAGCTGTGCCTACAAGCTGGGGGTTTGCTACAGCTCCGTGCCCAGGAAGGGCTCTGCCAACGAAGGCCGCCTGGGCTTCAACGCTGCCTCCTGGGTCTTCTCTCGCTACGACAAAGAATTCCGCTTCCTGCACGCGGGGCAGCCCCAGCCCGTGGAGCTGATCAAGGCCCCGGCGCAGATCGGGGTCCTGCTGGACTTTGCAGGGGGGGAGCTGCTCATCTACGACCCCGACTCCTGCGCCATCCTCTTCTCCCACCGCCAGCCCTTCCTGGAGCCCGTCTACCCCGTCTTTGCCGTGGCACACCAGAGCATCTCGCTCCTCCCATGAGCGGGGCGTGGCCGTGTGACACTGCTCCGCGAGTGCCTGGGGGGAAAGGAGCTCGGGCAGGGCTCTGCCTGTGCCCAGGGGCCTCCAGACAACACCTGCCTTCACACTACACCTGTTCCTCGCGTGTTTTCTGCAGCTTTCCTCTCGTCCTGGAGCCTACACCCTGTGCTGGGGTGAGAATGCCTGCCTGGGCCGCCTGCTCCTAGGTGAATTGTTTGATTTCTTCCCCACCAAAGGCAGCTTTCCAGTCTGCTGGTGGGCTGGAGAGAAGTAGTGAGAGATAAGTATGGAGAAATGGCAGGGAGGAGGGCTGTGGAAAGGAACATGCCGTGCTCTACAACTCCTTGACAGGAGGGTGGAGCCAAGAGGGGTCAGGCTCTGCTCCCAAGCAACAGTGAAAGGGCAAGAGGAAATGCCTTCAAGTTGTGCCAGGATTTAGGTTAGATAGTGGAGAAAATTTCTTCACTGAAAGGGTGGTCAGGCCCTGGAACAGGCTGCCCAAGACAGCGATGGAGTCACCATCCCTGGAGGGGCTTAAAAGGTGTTGTGGATGGCCTAGGCAGTGCTGGGGGAGCAGTCTGACTCGATCCTGAAGGTCTTTTCCAACCTAAATGATTCAGTGATTCCCTGACTGGGACACAGCTTTTGGGAGGAGCTACCCCATTGCAGAGCAGGGACAGTGCAGGAGGCTGTCCCCTGAGCAGGAACCAGGCTGGCACAAGGACACTGCTGAGGGACTGTGGCCAGGTCCAGGCACAGGAACAAGCAAAGAGCAGCAGAAACCAAAACTGAGTGTCCCCAAGGAGTGGGGTATGAGTGTAATGTGGTGCAAACACAGGGAGCTGATGGCAGCAGGCAGGAAGGAAGGAGAGACGTAGGCCTGAAGTTGAGCCAGAGAAAGGGGTTTTAAATCATCTTTAAAAGGTCATCTTTATTTCTCACTACCTAAATCAGTAAAGTTTGTTAATTAGCAATTCATAAGTGAAATTGCCCAGCTCCAGACTGTTTTGGCCACAGCAGGAGACCTGCAGGCACCTCCTGCCTGCCTGTTGCTGTTGGGAGGCTGGGGTACACTGAGGGTGCAGGGCCTGGGCAGGGGGGTCCTGTGGGCTGCTCTGTGTGGGCAAACCTTCCCTGGGACAGGACCAGCACTTACACTGGGGGATGCTTGAGCCTGTCCCTGGGGTGACTGAGAATAAACCTCAGCATCTGCCTCCATCCCCTGCCAGAATGAGCCTCTGGAGTGACCCAGTCCCAGCCCTGTTTGGGGAGGACACCACAGCTGACCCTCTTCAGCAGGTGTTCTTAGAGCCATGAAACACACCTGCTCCACTGCTGGGCATCAGAAATGTTTTATTGCATAAACACTCCTCCTGCTTCATAGGCAGCTCACCCTTGCTGCTCTTCCCTGCCCACCTGGCAGCAAGAAATGTCAGTCAGGACAGTTCAGCAGCACTGCGTCCCTCCGAACCGCAGCTACTCCTTCTGGATGCGAGCCAGGAGGTGGCTGAGCGTGGGCAGGACGTGCTCGGGGGGCACCTCCTGGCCCTGGTCGTGCTCCTGGCCGGCTGGCCGCAGCAGGAAGCCGTGCATGCCCGCGGCCCGGGCTGCCCGGTAGTCGCGGCTGTAGTCATCGCCGATGTGCGCCGCCTGCTCGGGCCGCGCCCCGCCCAGCCGCAGCGCCTGCTCGAAGATGCGCCCGTCCGGCTTGGCGACGCCCGCGGCCTCGGAGGTGAGCACGAACTGGAAGTGGTGCCGCAGGTTGCACTGCGAGAGGATGACTTCCAGGCGGCTGTCGAAGTTGGACACCACTCCCATGCGGAAGCCGAGCTCGCGGCACCGGGTCAGGGTCTCGGCGGCTCCCGGCAGCATCTCCCAGCTGTGGGAGCTGCAGTAGTCGCGGTAGAGCTTTTCTGCCACCTTCGTCAGGGCTGCCTCGTCCCGCACGCCCGAGAGCCTGAAGCTCTGTTTGATAACATCCAGCCACCACTGCCGGGAGCTGAGCCCCTGGCCGTGGCCGTAGTTGGGGAAGCGCCGGCTCTGGGCTCCGTACACCTCTCGGAAGGAGCGCCCCAGAGCCTCGGGCTCCACCTGCAGCCCCTGGGCCCGAGCCTCGGCCGCGTAGCCCTGGCCCACGGGCTGCCGCAGCCGCAGCAGCGTGTCCTTCACGTCCCAGGTCAGCAGGCGCAGCCGGAGCATGGCCTCAGCAGCGCCCGGGACACAGCGCAGCCCCGCCGCTCCCAGCAGAGCGCTGCGGGCACCGAGCCCTCTGTGCACCGCAGTGCGAGCGTCCCTCCGGCGGGGCTCAGGGCTCCTCCGGGGCCAGCATGGAACGCGGCACGGAGGGCAAACCCTGCCCCGAGTGCCAGGGGCAAAGTCTGCCGGGCCGGGGCACCGGGGCTGGAGCCGGCTGGGGATCCGGCTGGGGATGCGGGGCACGGCCGGGGTGTCCGGGCTGGCAGCACCGCTGAAGGCAGGTGCACACTCGCGGGGTCCCGGAGGAGCGGGGCGGTGCCCGCACCCACCGGGCCGAGCTCCCGGAGCGCGGGAACTCCGGGCTGGAGGAGCGGCAGTGCCGGGACCCACCTGCTCCGCTGCCCGGAAACGCCGCCCCTCCCGGAGAGCCCTCCCGTCCCGGAAAACCCGCCCGTCCCGGTGAACTCTACCGTCCCGGAAAACCCGCCCCTCCCGGCATTCCCTCCCCGCCCGGAGATCCCGCCCCAGCCGCAATGGCCGCGCTCAGTGCCGGCCCGCCGCCTCCCGCAGCCAGCGCAGCAGCTGCGGGGTGAAGTAGGTGATGATGATGTCGGCCCCTGCGGAGAGACGAGACGCTGGAGCCGGCGCGGGGGGACACGGGGATAGAGAGAGGGGGGGACCCGGGGGCCGCAGCCTCACCTGCACGCCTGAAGGCCGTGATCGCCTCCTGCACGGCCGCCTCCAGGCTGAAGGCGCCGGCCTGCGCGCCGTGCCACAGCATGGCGAACTCCCCCGAGACGTGGTACACGGCCAGCGGGTGCGTGGGGTGCTGCGGGAGCGGGTCAGCGCCGGGTCAGCCCGGGGACACCGCGCTGTGCCCCCCGGCACAGAGCCACTGCCCGCCCCACAGACCCCACTGCCCTCCCTGCCCCAGGCCTCACCCGAGCCTTCACGTCCCTCACGAGGTCCAGGTAGGGCATCCCCGGCTTCACCATCAGCATGTCCGCGCCCTCCCGCACGTCCCGGTCCTGCAGGGCAGCGCGGGGACAAGAACAGCTCGTTTTGTGCCAGGATTTGGAGCTGGCGCTTGTGTTCCCCAGGAGGCTGTGAGCCCCTCGTGGCCGAGGCGGCCCTCGCCATACGCGTGGTGCCTGGGGAGAGCTGGTGGCATCGTGTCCCTGCCCCTGGCACCCCAAGCCACAGCAGGGCATGGGACAGCAAGTGCACAGCTCCCGGAGCTCAGTCTGGGGCACACGCTGGGACCAGCTCTGCCATCCTGATCGATGGCCTCGTGTTGGCTCATGGAAGGGGAAGACCTTTGACCATTTGCCTCCCAACCTCTTGCTCATGCCAAGCCCTGTGGGTGCAATCACCCAGACCCATGTGAGGGTGTCCCACCCCACAGCCATAACCCCACACTGAGGGTGTCCCCCCCACAGCCATAACCCCACACCTCACACTCACCACACTGAGGGTGTCCCACGCCCCAGCCATAGCCCCACACCCCACACTGAGGGTGTCCCACCCCACACTGAGGGTGTCCCCCCACAGCCATAGCCCCACACCCCACACCGAGGGCGTCCCCCCCACACTCACCACAGCACGCACGGCCAGGCCCCGTGCGCCCGGGGGCAGCTGGTAACAGCGCCGGTCCCCAAAGGCAGGCTTGGACAGCGCTGCGTCCCTGCAGAGGGGCAGAGGGCAGGGGGTGAGCAGCCTCTGTCTCCCACCTCATGCAGCTTCAGAAACACGAGGAGAGGCCAGGACAAGCATTGGAGTCACTGAGCCATGAAAAGGGGGCACTCCTGGTGCAGTTCAGCACCCGGGGATTGCTCTGGGAGGTCCTACAGGCCCAGGCTGGCCCTGGGAGCTGTTTTAATACCCACTGCCCTCCCCATGCCCAGAGTCTGGGTAAAATCGTGTCAGGCTTTTCCAAGGTAGGTTCCCTGGGGGAACCCTGCCAGGCTGTTCTTGGGACAAGCTGACTAAGCTGAGCCTTGTTCCTGAAGTCACCCCGTGGGGCAACACTGACTGCTGTGACTCCTGACTGCTCCTGGAAGCTGCAGGCAGCTCCCTCTCTGCCTGCCTTGGCACCAGCACTGAGCAGGTGAAGGGTTGGCATGGGAGATGACCCTTCAGTGACCTTCCCACCAGCCAGCCAGCGAGGTACATTCATCTCCTTTTTGCACGGAGAAGTAGGAGTAGGGTACTGCAAAGTGACCAGTGTGGCCCCACGTGCAGCCCAGGCTCTGGGCAAGCCCCTTTCCCAAGTAACTCCCTGGGAATGCACTCGCAGGCAGCCTGGCCCCAGCTGGGCACACCTGGCTGAGGACAGACCCACCTGAAGGGGCCGTAGAAGCACGAAGCAAACTTGGCACTGTAGCTCATCACCGAGACCTGCAGGGCAGAGAGGGGCTGTGAGGGACTGGCAGCTCAGGGCCACATCCCAGTGCTGGGACAGGAGAGATTCCCTCCCATGGCTTTATCCTCCCCTGCCACAGGTCTGGAGCCTCACCCTGCCTGGGCCCAGCCAAGGACATTCCCCTCCTGTGTGTGCCTGTGGCACCAAGGGGGGTTTGCCCCTCCTGCCCTGCTCTGCCCTGCTGTGCTGCAGCTGCAGCTGCCAGGGATGTGGCTCAGCACACACAGGCCCCTGGCTCACCTTGTTGCCCAGGTCGTTGGAGATCAGTGCCTGCTTGATGGCTGCAATGCGCCCGTCCATCATGTCTGAGGGAGCCACGATGTGACAGCCTGCGGGGAGAGCAGGACAGAACAGGACCAGGGGTGTTGGGAAGCACTGGAGGCTTAGCAGCTGCCTGGAACAGGGGGGCACTCCCAGCTGGAGCCAGGCACAGTGTGCTTCTGGGTCTGCCCAAAGCCAGAGAGGGGCAGCTCTGTGAGAGCCAAGCTGGGCTGGCACTGCCCGGGGTCCCCACCTGCTTTGGCATAAGCCAGCGCCACCTCTGCCAGCCGCTGGCAGCTGAGCTCGTTCTGGATGGTGCCATCTGCACGCAGGATGCCTGCCAGACAAACCTGGGGTTACACGGGGGAGGGACAGCTGCTGCTCAGTCCCCAGGGGAGTGTGCCTCTGGGGACAAGCTGTGGAGATGCTCAGAGCAGCACTGGGGAGCTTGATGTGTTGAGGGAGCTGGATAAAGACCAGGAGCCCTCTGGGGACTCCCAAGGGAAGGCAGAGATGGGGGACACCAAGGGGTGCTGAGGCTCAGGGGCCCTGAGGGAGGGTCTGAGCCACCCATGCCTCCCACCCTGTGGTCAAAACGCAAGAAAGGTCACCCAGGCTCAGCTACACCAGTACAGGGAAGCCAAGTCTTGCAGCAGGAGCTGGCCAGACCATCAGTGGCAAATCCCAGAGGCAGGAGAAGGTGCAGAGTGCAGCCCAGCCCTGCAGCCTGTGCTCACCACAGTGCCCGTGCGAGGTGTACGGGCACAGGCAGACATCACAGGCAATCAGCAGCTCTGGGAAGGTGGAATGGATCTTCCTGATGGCCTGGATGGCAGGAGTGCCCTCGGCATCAGCAGCAGAGCCTCTCTCATCCTGTGAGGGCAGAAACACCTCAGCATGCACAGCTGACACTTCCCACCAGCTCCTCTGTGGCAGCAGCTCTGCCCAGGAAGCCTTTCCTGAACTGTGGGACCCCACTGAGGGAAAAGGGAGATGGGCAGCTAGGGCAGGCTTTGGGGACACCTGCAGAGCCCTGGGTGTCACTGCAATGTCCCATCCCCATCTGCTGTGCTCAGTGGGTGTAATCACAGCCAGAGACCCTGAACTGCTCCTGTTCGATCAGGAGACCACCCCCCACCCACCCCCACTTGCTCTGCCAGCCCTGTGGCCATCCCAGCACCTCCACACACATGCACTGACCTTGTGGACCTTGCTGGGCACCCCAAAGATGAGCACACACTTGAGGCCGTCTTCGACAAGGGGCCGCAGCATCCCCTCCAGCTTGTTCACTCCATACCTGAGCAGGGCAAAGGGGAGCAGCTCAGGCACCCAACCTGCTCCGTGGGGAGAGCTGCCCTGGCACTGGGATGCTGCCCTGTGAGCAATCCAGCATCACCAGGCAGTGGCTGGAGCTACAGGGGAGGTGTGGCCTGAACACTGGGAGGAACAATCGGAGCCCTTATCGGGGGCTCCAGGAGCACTATCTGCCCAGCATGCACACTGCTCTGGAGGGATGGGCAGACCCTGCCCTTGGATCCCTTATCTTGGTGTCCCTGGTGCACATCCAGCCCACTTTCCCATCACAGCACCCCTGCTAATGTGGCAGCAGATGCAGAGGAGAGCTGCCAGTCCAGTAGGATCCAATGCAGGACCAGATGCCACATCCTTGCAGAGGTTTTGTGGCTGCTGCTGGAATCCCTGTTCACTTCCAGCCTCCCTGTGTGCCCAGCCCAGCCTGGGAGTGCTCTGGGACAGGGCCAGTGCTGTCCCTCCCAGAACTGACACTTCTCCAGCATTCCCTGCATCCCTTAGTGGATGAACATTCCCACCCTGCCTGATGCTGGGGGATCTCCAAAGCAGGAACCAGAGGGTTGGAAGCCTCCCCCTGGCTCATGCTCAGGGCATAACTGAACCCTCCCCAGACACAGGGCACAGCAGAGACTGGGGGGCTGGATTCATACCTGGCTTGTCCAGGAAGGCTGGGAATTGGCTCCACGGCATCAGGGCTGTCACTGTGGGAGGTGGATGGGACAGAGACATGAGCACTCAGTGAGAGGGAAGCCTCTCCCAGGCTTGCCCACAGGAACTCTGAAGCTGTTTAAGAGCTCAGGGGGCTGCAGTGATGGACCCAGCCAGTCACCCTGAGGCAGGGCCACCCCTGGCCCCAGAGCTGGGCTCACTCACGTGACAAAAATGGGGTAGATGAGGTTGGAGGCATCGAAGGTGGTGGCTGTGCACTGCCAGGAGCGCAGCACGGGGTGGAAGTAGCCACTGTGGAGAAGGGAGTCTGCCTGCATGGTGGGCTCTGCTGGCAGGGAAGGAGACTCTGAAACACCAAAACAAACCAGGGGGGCCCTGGTGAGCTGCTGCTCTTTGCACACAGGAGGAGGGGCTGGGATCCAGGGTGCAGGACTGACCTGTCCCATGCTGGGGCCATCCATGAGCTGCAGCCCAGGCAGCTCCACCCCAGATACCCTGGGGTGCTGCAGGGCCCCATCAGCAGTCACATTAACAGGCACCAGTGACTCTTCCCCACAGACCTCCCAGTTCTGTGCATGAAACCCCCATTTCCAGCCACTGACAACCTCCCCCAGCAGAATCACATTTACTCTCTGCAGGCTCCTTTTCCTGAGCCCTAAGGGTTCATTCATTTTAGTTTTCTCAAGTGCTGAGAAATTGTGGGACACAGTTTTTGTATGGAGAGGATACAGAGCTGTGATCTCTAAGGTCCCTTCCAACCAAACCATTCCATGATCACATATTTATGGCTGCAGTGTGAAGGTGCAATTACAGAAGAGTAGGGGCACTGGAGGAGAGAGGCACGGGACCCTCCAGGGCTCTAAAGCTCTCACACAACTCTCACACAAATCCAGTGGGCACTGACTGCTGAAAGAAAACCGTGGAGTTGGGCAAAACTGATTTCAGAGATAACAAAATTCACACATAAATCAATCATTAGCTATCTCATGGTTGAAGCTTCTTGTGTAGCAATGCTTTATTCTCCAGCAGATCTAGTAGCAATTCTGTGATCAGACCATTAAGAATTACATTTCCATGAGGGCTCAATTCCCACCACCATGTTGGATGTGATGGAAGGGGCCGTGGGAAGGGAGCTCTCCTGGGATGAGGTGTTGGCTGCAGTGCAGAGGAGCAGCTGCACAACCCAAACAAGGGACTGTTTGTGCAGAGCAGCTCCACACAGGCTGCTCCCACAGGGCCACATCCCCCAAACACCCTGTGCAGAGCAGCTCAGGTGCCCCAGGAGACAAAGCAAAGCTCCTGCTGAAGAATGTGGATTTTTGGGAGCTGGAATCTGAGGGAGGTGGGCAGGAGCAGAGCTGAGATGGGATTCTGAAAAAGCAGGTGGATTCCTGTGCAGGGCAGGACAGGACAGAGCTTCCCTAGGGAGATGGAGCAGCAGAGGATGGATCCATCTCAGGAGCAGCCTTGGTCCCATCCCAGGAGGGATTCCCCAGGCAGTAAAGCTCACTGACCCCCAGCCTGCATCCAAACAGAGCAGAGTGGGATCAGAGTCTGTGGAGGCACAGCTCCAGCTCCCAGCACAGGATCCAGGGGAAAACGGCAGCACCCACAACACCAGCCAGTAACAGAGCTGGGCAGGAGATGGCTCAGTTCTGGAAAACCTTTAATATGAGGTGTTTCACCTGTTTTACACAATCCAGACCCTTAAGATGTTGTAATATGGAGCCAAACCCTGTCACAGCACCCCAGTGCACAGGACACTTGGAACAAAGGGGAACTGTGTTCAGTCCAGGCTGCAATTGAGCCTCTCACACCCCAAGGAATCGCTGCTGCTTGGGGATGAGGAAAGGCCCCTCCTGGTTAGAGGCTCACACGTATAAAAACCCTGAATGAAAACATCAGGTGATGCTCGTGGGGGATGCAGAGCAGCTGACGGGCACGCTGGCAGTCATGGCATCCCTTGGCAAGTCATTTTTAGCCCTTGGAGCGCTGCCGCTCCAGTCCTTACTCAGGGAAGGGGACAGCCCCGGGGGAAGCGGAGCTGGCAGCTCCAGGCAGCGGCAAACAAAGGGCTCAGTGAACAAAACCCACCTCGAGAATCCGAAAAATGCTTTCAACAGTTAATCCCACCAGAGGGAGGGGAGGGGGCCGGGTGGGACCAGAGGCACCTGACTGGATGGGACAGATAGAGCTCCAAAACCGCGCTCTGGAGCGAGGAGGAGGCGGCACCGGGTGGGATTGCAGAGCCGCGATAAGAGCGGGACGGGTGGGTCCTCCTTCCCAGCCACAAGGGACAAGCTGCTGCCCAGCCGGTGGGACGAGGACACCGGGCTGGCACAGCCGGGGACATCGGGCAGGGCTGCAGGAGTGTGGCAATGGGGACATTGCGCCACCCGCTGCGCCCCGGGCTGGGGCTGCTCCCCCGAGATCCCGCAGGGCTCCCGGCACAGCAAATGAACCTTTCCTCAACACCCAAGGCCCAAACCTGTCTTTCTAAAGTTCTTTGCCCCGCGCACGCTGGAGGAGTTCAAGGGCAGGTCGGCAGCAGAGCGGCTTCACCTTTGCACCGGGGCCGGTCCAAAGGCGCAGCACCCGAGCCCGGCACCCGAACCCGCGGCACTGCCCGGGGGCCTCGCTGCTCTCGAGGGACGGGAAGCGGCTTCCCAGGGGAGAACCCCGGCCCTTGGCACCCGCACCCATAGGGGACAATTTTCGGGGACGGGCTGGCGCTGCTCCGGCTCCCGACAGCCCCGCACGGGCCGGGAGTGTTTGTTCCCTCTCGTCTCGTCTTGGCAGCGAGAGGTGTTCCAGCATTTCAGGACACGCAGGCACACGTGGCCTCAGACGTGAGCACAACTATTTAGCTAAATCCCAGGGACATGCAAGCCCCCAAAATCCCAGCTGGGGACGGACCGGGTGTTCTAGCAAAGTGGAGCTCCCCAGGCAGATACCGGAGCTATGGGTTAATTAACAGCCACTAACGAGGGCCAGGCTGTTAGGGCAGGTTTCGCGCTCCAGGATGGGAACGGGGATGCTCCGGGGTCTGGAATTACACCCCAGGACAGCGGGAGCTCGGGACCGACGCCAGCTCGCAGCATCACAGCTACTCGCTGCGTCCCCCGCCGTTGCCACGGTTACCGAGAAAAACAGAGCAAAAACCGAGCAAAACCGAGCAAAACCTGGGTTGTCCTTGCTGCGTTACCCGGGGCTGCCCTTCCTGCCTGCACCCAAGCGCGGCCGGGCCCCGTCCCTAGAGCCATTCCTCGGCAGCCCTGCAAGGGGCCGGGGTCGGGCACCGGAGAAGGGGCGGACGCCCCAGCCCCAGCTCCGCTGTCCGCTCCCAGACCGGTTCTCGGTCCCGGTCTTGGTCCCGTTCCCGGTCCTGGCACTCACCGATCGCCGCGTCCGCTCCAGCCGTGCGACAGTGCCCGCCGGATTTGCATAGCCCCGCCCCTGATCACATAGCCCCGCCCCCGCGGAGGGGCTGGCGGGAAGTCTCGCGCGGCGCGGCGCGGGAAAGGCGGCGCGGGGCCGGGGATGGCGGAGCGGGGTTTGGGGGGCACGGCCTCGGGGTGCTGCCGCGGCTCCGCGTGTGGGGCCACGCCGTCCCGTTCCGGGGTGCTGCAGGGGCACGTCTGGGGGTGCTGGGGGGGGACAGAAGGCAGGTTTCGGGGGTTCATGGAGGCTGGAGCCAGGCTCTGGGGTGCAGCAGGACCTCAGAGCCAGGTTTTGGGGTGCTGAGGGGGGCATGGAGCAGGGTTTTGGGGTGCTGGAGGTCCATGCAGTCCAGTCTGTGCAGACCTGGAGCCAGGTTTTATGATTCTAGAGTGGCTGGGGCAGGGCACTGGGGTTCTGTGAGGGTTTGGAATGCCGGGGTGTTCGGTTTAAAGAGTGTGACTGTGGTGGTGTGGGACAGGGTTTTGGGGTGCTGCAGAGGCACCTGGAGCTGCCTTTTGGGGTGCTGGGCGTCTGCCAGGCCCAGGGAAGCCCAGACCCCTGCCTTGGTCTCTCAGAGCAGGGGAGATGGCAGGATCAGGTTTAGTGCAGGACATTCTGCAGCTCCCCCACCAAAGCATCGTTCCCTGCTCGCTCCAGTGCAGAAACGCTGCATCCAGATCCGGGATCTTCTCCCCAGCCTAGGACCTCTCCCTGGAGCGAGGGTGAGCTGAAGGCTCCTTCCCCCAGAGACCTGCAAATCCCCTTGTTCCTTCCAGTCTCTGCAGCTCCCTCCTCCTCACACAGAGACCAGGCTGCAGCAGCCTTCATCCTCCCCTCATCCTCCTCCACGTCAGCTGCTCCAGAAACCATTTCCCAGAGCACTTCCTGCTGCCTTGGCTGCATGCTCCCATCCCACTTATGCAACCACAACCTGCTCATTTTATAACTGACTGAAATACGAGACTCCATTTCTGTGAAAAAAAAAAAAAATTCTGACTTTTATTTAGATCTCGTTCCCTTCCGGAACATGCACCCCAGATAGGTGCTGAAGAGAAAAAAAAAAAAAAAACCCAAAAAAAAAGAGAGGAAAAGAGCTGGAAGGTGGGTGTTTATCAGAGATGTTGGGAACACATCATCAGTTCAGGCTTTCCACAGCCTGACTGAATGCCAGCAGAAACTAGACAGGAGAACATGTGTTGGTTCAGTTCTTTTCAGAAGCTGGGCTTGTGTGCGTGTGAAAATCAGCGTGCCAGGAAAGCAGGGTGCTTCTTGTGGGTAGCTGCCACCATTTTTTTGGATTCCAGGATTCCTCACAAAGTGCTATTTTAAGACTGCACATCATCAAAACTTGGGGGTTTTAAATGTACCTAAAACTTCCTGAGGGAGACAGGCATCAGAACTGAGTTCAAGTGGAAAAGCACAAACCTACACTAGCACAAGGGATACCAACAGCTTCTCTCAGCCCTTCTTTCTTGCAGGACCCTTTTTTGAAACTACATGGGCCCCTGGGTGGGAGCACCCTGTCCCTGCTGCCCTCCCACAGGCATCCATGTCCCTGGAGTGACCAGTGAAGGCTACAGAGGGACCTTGGATGCAATTAGCTTGTTCCAACTGGGAAAAGGGGAAAAAACAACCACCATGATTCACCACTCTGTTCTAGCACATCTGAGCTTGCTGCAGGAGCTGCTGCTGCAGGGGGACAGGAGAGACCACCAGACCCCAGTGCCACCACTGCCCTGTCACACCCCCAGCACTGCACTGCACCTGCTTTCAGCCCTGCTCCTCATTTTAGCCCCTCGTTGTGCTTCAGGTTTTAAATAATCTCTTTGTCTCCCAGGGCTCTCAAAGCCACTTTCAGTGTACAGTTTACATGGTCAGCACTGTGTGTTTTTCAGATTTGGGTTAGTTTGGGTGAGTCAGTGAGAGTCCCTGTACAGCCACCCTGTGCTGCTGCTCGGGGCTGAAGGACACAGTGTCACTGTCCCAGCACAGCAGGGAGAAAAGGCACAGCCAGGATGCAAGGAAACAAAGGGCAAAAAACCAACTTGGATCAAAAGCTTTAATGTGCAGCTTCCAAGCCTCTGGACATCATCACCTATGTTCTACACCCCAAAAGTGATCTACAAATGATCTACTGGGTTCAGCCCCTCATAATCAAGAGTCTCATGTTCTCCTGGCCAGTTTCTGCACTGAGCACCCACCAGTTCTTTTTTCCTCTCTTTCAGAGCCAGCCCAACATCAAAAGCCCAGGTAGTGCCTGCCCAGAGCCTGGGGAGGCCCAAAGCCCCCCAGGCACAGGGAGCAGCTGCCCTGCCACGGGAAAAGCCTCAGCAGGACTCCTTTATGTACAAATTACAGCCCACAGAGGGGCAGTACAAAGCTCAGTGGAAACAGGAGGGGACACAGCAAGGTTGATTTCCAGCGTTTCTGTCCCTCTGAGAACACCCCAGCCCCTGCCCACCAGCCAGCTCAGTTGTCCACCTCTTCCTCATCGTTTTGTTCCTCCTCCTCCATCCTTTCATCATCGTCATCATTGTCCTCCTCTCGGCTCTTATCTTGCTCCTCTGAGTCTGCCTTCTTGTCTTTATCTTTCCTGGCCTCCTTCTTTCCTTTCTGCTCACGCCTGTAAACTGGAGGAGAGGAACAGTGAGGGGTGGGCGCTGGCAGGGACAGGTCATGGCTGAGGTCCAATGTCCACTTGCTCTCCCGGCTTTTGAGGGGAGCAGGGAACTCAGAGCACAACTCACCCTATGAGCTGAGCTGTGCTGAGCAGCTCCATAGGAAATCAGGTTAAATTTCAGCAGAAAAATGCTGAAAAGGACGCAGGAGGTCACATTTACAGGCAGCACCTACGGCTCTCCTTAGATAAACATAATAGGGGAGTGAGAGCAGATGAGACTTTCTCAATCCTCATCAGTTGTGCAATAATGTTATCCCAGTCCCGTTAAGGTGCACATTAGTTATTCCCCAGGCAAACTGCAGTGTAGGATGCTGGGCAAAGAGAAGAGAAACAAGACAGGCAATAAGTGTTGCTTGTCCAGGGTTCCAGTGGTGCCTCTCAGAGCCCCTGGACACCCTCAGAGCACGGTACCTTCCAGGGATTCCTTCAGAGGGGCCACGAATCTCTGGAACTCCATCTCCTCCATGGCAGAGAGCACATCTCCAGCATTCAGGGTTTTCCTCTTCCCCTTCATGGCAAAGTTATTTGCACTAGGCAGAACCAGAAAGAGAGGTAATTGGGAACTGTTAGCAATTCCATCTTGTTTACTGAAGTCATAAGCAACTTAAAAAACCCATCCCCTAAACATTTAAGGGATTTTTATCATTTACTAAAGGAGGTTTGGGACATTTCTGTTTACACTGGCTGTTTGTGCTTTCCCACAGTGTTAGTTTCTGCTCCACAGACCTTTTTTATGAGGAGAAAGCCTGAACCTTGGCTGTGACAGTTCCACACAGCCCTGGAAGCACCTGACACTAGAAAAGTGACTGCCTGCAGAGAATACGCCCAGCCACCCCAAAAATGTGACTGTGTCCTCTGTGGCAGCTCTTGCCCTAACACAGCTTTGAAAATGAGTCAAGTGCTCCTGCCTTTGCCAGGAAGGCTGTGCAGCCAAACTCTAAGGTTAATGACAGTTTGGGACCCCTCTTTTTGGGACATGATTGTGTCCAGAGTCCAACTACCTTTGCATGGGCTGTTCTGGGCAGTCCAAACCCACCTGCTGCAGCCTGGTTTATTTATAAAACAGACAATATAGAAAACAACAGTGGGGAAGAGTCCCCAGTTCAGCAGAGGTGAATTATCAGTCAAGGGCCCCAGTGAGTGCTGCAGTCCTTACCATGATGTTGCATACAGCACAAACACACTCGCTGCTCGGGAGATTGCACTCCGGGCTTCTTTGGAAATATTGACTCCATCAGGAAGCTGAAAAGCAAATCCAACCTTTATCAGCAGCTGCTAAAAGTGACTTAAACTCACATAATTCATTGTTAAAGCTCTCAGAGGGCTCAGAAGAAGTGGGAACTGCTCTGGGGTGCTGTCACAGGAGCCCTGTGACAGGTGGGAGCCAAGGGCAGTAGGAATGTGTCCCTCAAAGGCACAGAGCTGACCAGAAACCGAGACTCTGGAGTCTGGGGTCTGGCCACTGTCTCCAGGCAAATCATCCTGTGACTACCCAGCTCCTGACACGCCTGTCAGGTCCAGACCCACGCAGCAACACCTCACAGCTCCAGACCAAACGTACTAAATTAACCACTGGGAATTATTCTGGATTTCTATATAGCCGTGAACTTGTGTGCTGAGGTTCTGGGGGGCCTGGTTCGGACAGTGCCACTGCGGGAGCTGCACTGTGGAGCATCCCTCGGGACACTACAGGAGCGCTGCAGCCCCGGTACCGGGGGACAGCGCAGGGCAGAGCGCGGGCGGGACACGGCACGGGCCGGGACCGCGATCTGCCGGGGCCGGTCCTGCCGGGGCCGCGATCTGCCGGGGCCGGGCTGCGGGGCCGGGCTGTCCCGGGGCCGCGATCTGCCGGGGCCGGGTCCCGCCGGGCCGGGCTGTCCCGGGGCCGGGCTGTCCCGGGGACCGCGATCTGCCGGGGCCGGGTCCTGCCGGGCCGGGCTGTCCCGGGGCCGGGCTGTCCCGGGGCCGCGATCTGCCGGGGCCGGGTCCCGCCGGGCCGGGCTCTGCAGGGCCGGGCTCTGCAGGGCCGGGTCCCGGCGGACCGGACTCTCCCGGGGCCGGGCTCTCCCGGGGCCGGGCTCTCCAGCCGCCCCGCTCCGCTGGGCCGCGGGGCCCGGCACCCACCGCCTCCTTGATGATGCGGGTGATGACGGCGTTGGGCAGGTTCAGGTCCTCCGGTCTCTCCGCCATCCTGGGCCTCCTGCAAGGCAAAGGCGGCGTCAGGGGCGCGGGGCTGGGGGGATCCCGGCGGGGCAGGGGGTCCCGGCGGGACAGGGGATCCCCCCAGCACTCGGGGGATCCCGGCAGGACAGGAATCCCCGCAGCACCCCGGCCCCGCACGGCCGCGGACCCCGGCCCGGCCGTACCCAGCCCGCGCTCCGGCGCCCCGCCCGCTCCCGGCGCGCACCGCGGGCCCGGCCCCGCGGCGGGAAATGGCGGCGCCGTGAGGGGAGGGACGGGAGAGGGGCTGGCACAGCTACGGGTGTGAGTGTAGGGACAAGGGTAGCTGCAGGGCCAGGGCATGGGAGGCGGACAGATTCAGGTGAAGGGACAGGGACAGGTTCAGGTGCAGGTGATGATGAAGGGTCAGGTTCAGGTGCAGATGAAGGGACAGGGACAGGTTTAGGTTCAGGTGCAGGGACGGGTTCAAGTGATGGTGAAGGGACAGGTTCAGGTGAAGGGACGATGATGGTGAAGGGACAGGGACAGGTTCAGGTGCAGGTGAAGGGACAGGTTCAGGTGCAGGGATAGGTTGAGGTGCAGGTGACAATGAAGAGACAGGTTCAGGTGATGGTGAAGGGACAGGTTCAGGTACAGGTTGTGGGGAATAAATGCTCATTTATTTCAGAGAAGAAGGGACAGGTTCAGGTGCAGGGACAGGTTCAGGTACAGGTGAAGGGACATGGACAGGTTCAGGTGATGGTGAAGGGACAGGTTCAGGTGCAGAGACAGGTTCAGGTGCAGATTGTGGGGAATAAATGTCCGTTTATTTCACAGAAGAAGGAGACAGGTTCAGGTGATGATGAAGGGACAGGTTCAGGTGCAGGTTCAGGTTCAAGTTCAGGTTCAGGCGCAGGTTCAGGTGCAGGTGAAGGCACAGGGACAGGGGGACAGGTGCAGGTTCAGGTTCAAGTTCAGGTTCAGGTGCAGGTTCAGGTTCAGGTGCAGGTTCAGGTGAAGGCACAGGGACAGGTTCAGGTTGAGGTGGTCTCCCCACAGCCACTGGGGTCCGTGGGGCCCAGGGGCAGCCTGGGCATGGGAGCTGGGGCAGAGCTGGTGCCTGTGGGAATGTCACCAGCACCCCAAAGTGCTCGGGATCACCAGGACTCCCCTAACGCTGTCTGACACTGTCGGCATTAAGCACTGAGGCATTACTGTGTCCTTGGCCGAGAGCTGTGCTGCTGATGAAGTTCCAGCCTCTGCACCAACACAAACATAAAACTTTTTCACTTATCTGTACATTTTTAGCAAATTAATGTTCACTGTCTCTAATGACTAATTACACAATTCTCTTCATTACTTAGCATTCTGTCTGCTCTTGGTTGTTAATTTCTCACTTTCCATGCTAATCAGGTCCATATACTTCATTACTTTTATAATCTTTTTCTCAGTCAGGGAATCTCCAATTTTCCAGGCCTTAATCTCTAAATTTTCTGCTTACTCCAGCACCCTTGAAGGTCATAAATTTAAACTCTCAGATGTCCAATCTCCAGCTCCTTTTGTCTTTGTTTATTGAAGGTTACTTTTAGCAAACTTGAGGTTTTGGTTATTTAGTAATCAAAATAATTGTAAGAGCACGTGAAGAAACTTAACTAGTGCTAGCTGAAAGTGCACTGGCTGCAAATAATTAAAACAATTAGTTAGGAAAGTTAGATAATTTCCAACAGGAAAGAACAGCTGTTTTCCCCCACACTGGTTTTCTTCCCTTGTTGCTGTGTGAGGGCACAGGGCCTGTGAGCTGCTCCATCACTGACCCAAACTCTGCAATTCCATGAGACTTCATCCCTGTTGTAACCTGACCAGGTAATTAAGTAAGCTCAGAGTGCAAGAAGACAGATTAATTAGGTGCTGTGTTAGGGTGATACTTGAAATTGTGAGCAGTGGTTGACTGCAGAGCACTTTCCCATAGAAAATGGGAATTTTCTCTTATCAAGGGCAGAGTTGCTGTTGTAGGGAGAGTTCACAGGAGCTTGTGAGCCCGGGTAAAGGTAACTGTGCTGGGAGAAGCACAACCAAGCACAGGGCCAGGCTGTGTGAGCCCTGGGTGACTGTTCCAGGATTGAAAAACTCCATCCCTGCTGTACAAATCGTGTGTGTTTTGTTTTTAGCTGCTGTCCACGTGCTCTGTTGTTAACCCTGGCTGCTGGGTGTCCCTGGGCAGGTGAGGAGGCTGCAGTCACACCTGCAGGCTGAGCTGCTGGACAGTGACCACGGCAGGCTCAGATCTGGACAGGTGGTGCCTCAGGGCTGCTGCAGCCCTTGGGAGCCACTGCTGCTGGTTTTGGTTTCTGTTTCTGAGCTCATGATGGGTCTTTGTCCATGAGCTGGGATCCAGGTGAGGTGGTGGTGTGGCACTGCCAGGGGAAGGGCTGGGGCTGCCCAAACCCAGGGATGTGGCCCAAAGCTGCCCCAGCAAAGCCTGGGCTGGGCCCATCAGCTCCCTGTGTCTGCATGACCCTGCAGGCTCTCCTTGGCCCCTGGTGTGAGCCTGTGCTTGTTTTTAATTGCAGTTTTGGAGGTTGGTGCATTGAATCCCAGGAAGGGACAGTCCACTATCCACCTTCCACTATCCCAGGCTGCTCCAAGCCCTGCCCAGGCCTGGGACACTGCCAGGGGTGGGGCAGCCATCCTGGCCTTGTGTTCTGTAGGTCCAGAGCCTTTCTATTAAATCAGCTTTCTAGTCTTGTTTCACTGTCATGTGTAAAACACAAAAGATGTTTAGCATGCAGTGCTCAAGTTTACTGCTGCAAGTCACATTTTACACAGGAACAAAAATGTTAGCACAGGTATAAATCCAGTGACAGGAGCAGCAGCTCAGCTCAGCCTGAGAGGGAAAGCAAAACCAGGGGACAATGTTGTCCTTCTGTACCTCAGGGAAATGCTAGAACAGATTTAGATTTAAATGCTTTAATTCAGATATAAAGAAAACATCCTTCCCTGGCAGGGTGGGCAGGGCTGGCACAGGTGCCCAGGGCAGCTGTGGCTGCCCCTGGATCCCTGGCAGTGACCAGGGCCAGGCTGGACACTGGGGACAGTGGGAGGGGTCCCTGCCATGGCAGGGGTGGCACTGGGTGGGATTTAAGGTCCCTTCCACATTCTGTGATTCTGTTTGATGACTCTGCACTGATGTCAGGAGATGAAGTTTTAAGCCCACAGTGAGGATGGGCACTCCCTTACCAGCTTATTTTTCACAAAAATTGTACAAAAATGTGACATTTATGGTTTAGCTGCAGGCACAGAGCTTACCCAGCAGTGTTTGTACTTCTCAGAACCCACTGTTAGTACAGAGGGGCTTGAATCTCACTTGACTTCTGTGAAAATGACACTTCAGTATCATCATGGCCAAAGAAAGAAATATTAATACAAAAACACAGATTATTCCAATGTAGAACAGTCACTGTGGAACACCCGTGTTGCTTCCAGCACTCTCGAAGCCCTGTTTTGGTGGGAGCTCCTGTAAACAAGAGGCTGTTGATGCAGTACATAGGTCTGCCTCTCATAAAATCAGGGATGAGGTGTGCCAGGACGTGGTGCACAGGAGAGTTCTGAACTGCAAGCCCTTCCCTCTGGGCACTCCCTGGCTCTGCCCGGCATGTTTTGGGGTTCAGGATTAACTGTGAGGTCTGGAGCCTGAGCGTTCAGTGCGTTCCTCCCCCCGTGAGTCACTTCACACCTCTCGCTCCTCATTAGCGCTGAGCAGACCCGAGCTGCTGCTGGCAGCTCTGCGTGACTCATGGGGACAGGGGGGCGCTCAGGACAGAGCAAAGCAAACAGCCAGAGACCCTGAGGAGCTCAGCTGACGGCAGGGACACAGGGACTCATCCCAGACTGGAGTGGATGAAGGAAAGGACACAGGGACACATCCCAGACTGGAGTGGATGGAGGAAACGACACAAGGACTCATCCTAAACTGGTGTTGGATGAAGGAAAGAACTCATCCCAGACTGGTGCTGGATGAAGGAAAGGACACAGGGACACATCCCAGACTGGAGTGGATGGAGGAAAGGACACAGGGACACATCCCAGACTGGAGTGGATGAAGGACACAGGGACACATCCCAAACTGGTGTTGGATGAAGGAAAGGACACAGGGACACATCCCAGACTGGAATGGATGAAGGACACAGGGACACATCCCAAACTGGTGTTGGATGAAGGAAAGGACACAGGGACACATCCCAGCCTGGAGTGGACGAAGGAAAGGACACAGGGACACATCCCAGACTGGAATGGATGAAGGAAAGGACACAGGGACACATCCCAGACTGGTGTTGGATGAATGCAGGGACACATGGACTCATCCCAAACTGGGATGGATGGTTTGCACTTACCAATTTAAATTTCCTTGGGAGACTGTCCATGATGCTCTGTTTTCTAATTTAATTTTATTTTTTCCTTTTGGCTGTAGAAGAAGAATGAATGTGGAACACTTGGCAGTATGCTTTCTAAAAGCAAATAATCTTTAACTTGCTCATTAATATCTCTAAATTTTTAAGTGCATCAGGCCTTTAAGGTAGAGGTGCTGGAATTATTCCATTTTTCCTTCCCCTAGGGCCAGCCCAGGCACTGCAGCCTGGTCCCCAGAGGATGGAGCTGTCCCTTGGAGGTGTCACTCACACACTCCTCTTCCTGCCTCAGTCCCTCTAAGTTTAGCTCAGCTCTGATGAAGGCCTCTGAGTGCAGCACTTTCACTCTCAAAATATCTTCCTGACATTCTTTTTTAAACTAATTCAGCAGTTTTAACTGTCAAAAAAAGTGCCAGCCTCAAATTCTGCTGATTGAGTGGACTTTCCTATGTGACCTAAGACAGAGACTTGGACAAATCCTGTGTACCAGGTCAGGAGCTATTTTGAGCCAGGTGGACAGACTATTGCATTAACTATAACTTTGTTATTCCCTTTGGAAAGTGCTTTGGGAAGGAAAGCTGTAGGGTAACCTCTGTGTCACCTCTGGTGCTGCTCATTCGGGTTTGTGCCTCCATGAATCTTGCTCCTGTTTGTGCTCCAGCCAGGGCTGAGCTGTGCAGCAGGGTCAGACAGCCTCTCACCTGGACAGATGACCTGGGAGGGAATGCCTTCCTGATTATCACTAATGGGATCATGCTTAAACAATACAGGCAACAATCAGGCTGTGCTCAGCTAATTGGTCCAGAATACCAATTAATCCACAGAGGTGGCTTAAAGGTGCCCCAGTAAGGCTGTGCTAATGGTGTGCCACTACACAAAGGCACCCAACTCCTGTGTCTGCCAAATGTGCACTAAAATTTGCCCTACCAGAGTGGGAAAGTCCTTGAATTGAAAATGGTTTGGGCCTGGCAGCTGTTTTGGGAAATGTCTCTTGCCTGCCCTGTAGTGTTCTCCCCTGGACACCACCTTCTGACATGAACCAGGCCATGTCTGACCCAATGGGTCTGCTTTTATTTTCTTCAATATTCTTGAATATATTTATTTCCTTAAATATTTTTGTGAAGGTTCCTCACTGAGAGGGTGGTGGGTCACTGGCACAAGCTCCCTGGGGAAGTGGTCATGGCACCAAGGTGCCAGAGCTGCAGAAACATCTGGAGGATGTGATTAGTCAGGATTTAATTCTAGTCCTGTGAGGGAGTGAGGTTTGATGATCCTTCTGTGTGCCCATTCCCATGCTTGGGCTAGAGGGGGGAGTCAGGATCACAGCTCTGGGGGGAGAAAGGAGGCAGCTGCCCTTGGAGCAGCAGCTTCACTCTAGACCAGCTTAACTGAACACAAAAATGTCAGAGAACCTTGGTTTACTCTGTCCAGCCTGGGAATGGGGCCTTACCAAATGACAAAGGAGATCTCTGTCAAGAAAAATGTCAACTTACCCCTTCCTGATGAGCCCCAGGACAAGGGACAATGGCTTTAAACTGAAGGAAGATACATTTACTTGGATATTGAGGAGGAATTGTTCCCTGGCAGGGTGGGCAGGGTGGCACAGGTGCCCAGAGCAGCTGTGGCTGCCCCTGGATCCCTGGCAGTGCCCAAGGCCAGGGGGACACTGGGGACAGTGGGAGGGGTCCCTGCCCTGGCAGGGGTGGCACTGGATGGGATTTAAGGTCTCTCCCAGCCCAACCAGTCTGAGATTTCTGGCATTTGATCTCTGTCTCCCCTTATCACACACCCTGGTCAAATCCATTTGGGTGCCAAATGCCAGAAACGTTTGATTTTCTGTGAAATTAGTGAGCTGACCTGGCTCACTGGAGGCAGACACTGGGGAGCAGAGCCCTTTGAGGTACCTGGGAGGAGAGCTCAGCTATTTCCTGCAGCTCCAGACTGAGCACAGCAGGTCAGCTCAGGTGACAGGCAATAACTTCCCAAGCTGTTTTAACTTCATTACTTTGATCCATTTGATCATTCTAAGGCCAAAAGCACAATTCCCAAGAGACCTTTTGCTATATTGAAACTGATCTCTTTTATGAGAAGTGTCACTAAAGACCCAGCTTGGTTATTTCATTGTTTTTATTGCATTAAAATAAATCAACAATGGATTAATACTCAGAATTTGTCAAAGTGCTGCAGCAGGAGTGGATGCTCAGATCAGACATCCTCTAAGAGAGCTGGAATGTCTCGTGGTGCTGCTCTTCTGTGTCACTGAGGGTTCAGAGTGCAGAGAATGGTGCTGTGAGCTGATGTGCTGCTGTAATTCACTGGGCTTTTAATCGGATTAAGGCTGTAAGGCAGGTGTGTGTTAAACCCCTGGCCTGAGGCAGTCCCACTGCCCCAAGGAGATGCAAAACCAAGGACAAAGCCTTGAGCTGGGAGAATTGTCAGGTGTTTGGGCACTGCTTCTAAGTCAGGTGTGTGCCCAGCCTGCTGTTATCCTGCAGGCTAGGCATGGCAAAAGGGAAAAAGGATAAAAAAAAAAGAAGAAAAAAGGTAGTTTACAATGCCCCATTAGTGCTTTGGAGTCAGCATCTCCTCTTAACCAGCTCAGAGGCAATGGGACTGTGCTGTGCCTTTCCTGAGGAGAGAATCAGGAATCCCAGACTGGTTTGGGGTGGAAGAGACCTTAAAGCCCACCCAGTGCCACCCCTGCCATGGCAGGGACACCTCCCACTGCCCCAGGCTGCTCCAGCCCAGTGTCCAGCCTGGCCTGGGACACTGCCAGGAGTGGGGAATCCACTGCACACAGGTAACCCACAGTGCTGGGACAGCCACTGCTCTCTCTGGTTGCTGTTTGCTCCCTGGGAAGGGTGGCAGTGGAGGCTCTGCAGCCTAAAGGAGATGTTCTCTACAGGATGTTTCTGGGGGGATCAGGAACATCCCTGTGCCTCAGAGGGATCCCTCTCCTGAATGAACCTGGATGTCTCCCTAGCCAGCCCCAGGGCAGCAAGGGCCAGGCAGTTTCTGCAGGTTTAGAGGGTTCAAGACAAGAAAATCTGAACTGAAACCAAACAAGAGCTCCTTGCTCTCCCACCTTTTCCCTGCTGCTCTGCTCCTGGTTTATGGAGCAGCTCTCATACAAACCAGGCTGTGGTCAGAGCTGCCTCAGCTTCAGCCACGGTTCAGCAGTGGCACAGGGACAAGATGAACTGTTTCCAGCGAGCTTGGCCCTGCCCAAGGATGGGCACAGGAACAAGTGGTTGTGCACAGAGACTGTTCTGTGCTCTGCATCCCTGCTGAGCCACCAGGGGCTGTGCCTGCTGCTGCTCACGTGGGGTTTGGCACAGAGCTCTGCCTGCCCTGGAAATACTCTGTGCTTCCAGCCACGGCATCCTGAGCGCTCACAGCCACGCCTCAGAGCCCAGGCACTGCTGCAGGGCTGCTCCCTTTGCATCTTCAGACACTCCGTGGGGAAGGGGCACAGAGGGAGGTCAGGAAAAGAGATCAGCCAAAGAAGCTTGTTGCCCAAAATGATGGGTGCAAAATGCCAAACTCATCAAGTTTGGAGAGGCAGAGACACAGTTCTTGTAAGACTCTGGATGCTGCCAAGACTCTGATATTCTGCCAAAGCAGCAGTGCTGAGCTGAGGGCTGAGCTGGCATCATGTGCTGGCTGTGAGGACACTGTGGAGGGGTGGGTGGTTTTGTGCAGTGGCAGTGAGCAGGAGCAGCCATGAGGTCAGGTTTGACCCCCAGTGCACTGCCCTGTCCCAGCTGGGAGGGGCAGTTCTCCAGGAACTGGAGTCCTGAGTGCATCTGCCTGGAAAAGAGAAGATAAAGGAGCTGCAGGGTGGCAAAAGCAGCAGCAGAGACCAGGCTGGGGATGCTGCTGCTGCTCTGGCTCAGATTTGGGCTTCAACAGGATGCTCACACTCTCAGGGTGCTCACACTCTCAGGGTGCTCAGACTCTCAGGGTGCTCAGACTCTCAGGGTGCTCAGACTCTCAGGGTGCTCACACCTCAGGGTGCTCACACCCTCAGGGTGCTCACACCCTCAGGATGCTCACACACTCGTCAGGGTGCTCAGACTCTCAGGGTGCTCAGACTCTCAGGGTGCTCACACTCTCAGGGTGCTCAGACTCTCAGGGTGCTCACACTCTCAGGGTGCTCACACTCTCAGGATGCTCACACTCTTAGGATGCTCATTCTCTGGGATGTGAGCAGAGAAGCGATGCTGCACCTAAAATACCCTGGCAAGAGGAGAAATCTTTCTTGGGCCTCAAATTGGAAAAGGATTTGCTGATGTGCCAGCCTGCTTCTTTGTTGGGCTCCTAACTGGAGTTTTCCAGGGACAAGCTCATCTCTGCCTACTGCAGAGGTGGTGTCAGGGACAGCAGCACCCCAGCTGGGCCCTGGGGAAGAGTGTTCCCACTGCTGGAAAGTGCTGTGCTTTGTCTGCCCTATATGCCAGGCTGTGCTAATCCCAGAAATCTGCCCTCAGGATTGCCCCAAAATAGCCCAAACCTTCCTTCTTGCAATCCTCTTACCATCTGGGAAGCCAGATAATTTTTCCCAGCCTGATTTCATTTCTTAAGTTCCACAGGCAGCCTCAGCCTTGTGGGTTTTCTGTGTGCATATGTTACCCTTTTGCCTGGAATAACTGTCTAAGCACGTGTTTGGATTTGAATATCCAGCCAAAGGCAGACCCTAGTGCTGGCAGGCTGAAATTTGTGATGGGGAACGGTGTTAAATTTTAAAAGAAAGTCATTAACTCCCAGGCCAACCAGCTGAATGGGCAGTTTGCTGGAGACTCCAACAAAACTGCAGGTTAAGGTCAGTGCTGGGGTCTGGAATGTGAGGAGGGAAGTTAGGAGGAGTTGATTCTTGCTGTGGGAGCTGAGAGAACGGGGCTGCTGCAGGGCCACCATCTCCTGCAGCTTGCAATTTAATTTGTACCTCCCAGACTGCATCTCTGCTCCCTTGGGACATTTATACACCGGTTTGGGTTTGGATTTCCCCCCTCTTTTGCAGTGGTGCCACGATCAAAACTCGTGGCAGTGAAAGCCCAGCTGGGACTTTGCTGGGGAGGACCCTGAGCCCGTGTGGGAGCCATGGAGCAGCTGGGAGAGGCAGAGCTCACACGTGAGTGCTGGGGATTCCTCACAGCCTGGCAGCTCTGCTCAGCCCTGGGGAGGAGGGATGGAGGGATGGGGGATGGCCTGGGCTGGTCCTGGGAGCCAGGTGCTGCTGGCTGGAGGAGATGAGGGTCTGTTGTGGGGCAGGGGATGCCCAGACCCACACAGGAGCGTGTTTGATCCCTGTGCTGCAGGATGGAGTGGATTTGAATCTCCTGGGTTTGTGTGTTAGGAGTGAGTTCTGCAGCCAGTGAGCCTTAAACCCTCTGGGAGATGAGTGGGGGGAATTTTATGGCCTGGGATTCCTACAGAGACTCTTTACTATAATTTATTTATTATTATTTTGAAAGCCCTGTCTCCTGGGACTCTTTCACTCAAAGCTGTGAGACTGCCTGCTTTAGCTGGAGAGACACAGCATTTATTACTGTCCTGTTTGTCTCTTGAAAGCCTTTTGCAATGCAAGCATGGAGGGAGGAGGCTTTGTGTGAGCCTGGGGAGCTCCTGGGAGACAGGGGGAGTGCAAACACCTCTGTGTGCTGGGAGAGCTGCTGAGAGGAGCCACACAAATCATGGTGCTGTGGTGTGACAGGGACCAGGACATGGCAAGGCTGGCCAGGTACAAACTCTGCTCCCACTGCAGAGGTTCAGGACCCCTGGGATTGTGGAGGGAATTGTTTGCTGTTTGCTCAGGAGGCTGCTTGCTGCTGTCTGTCCCGTGGGCTGAGCTGTGCAGTGAAAAAGGCAATCCCAGACTGGTTTAGTTTTTCCCAAGGGCAAATAAATTTGCTGGGAAAAAGCTTTAATTTTGTTGGGTGGCAGATGGAGATCACTGGGAGTGTCAGCAAATGGATTCAGCTGAACAAATGAAGGAGAGTTTTTGATTATCCTGAAAGCAGGAACATTTAGAAGTGCCTTGGAAACGACCCTGGCTCCCTGAGCAGGGCCACCCCACCTGTGTGCTGGTTCCTGCTTGTCCAGGACAGAGCCTTGGCATCATTTACCTGTTTCTGTGGGGCTCTGGCATCAGCAGAGCTTCTGGGGCACGTGGCCAGGGACAGAGGGGGACAGTGGCAGGGTTGTTCTTCACCCCTCCTGCCCAGGAGGTGACAGCAGCACTGGCTGGGACCCAGGCAGTCCAGGGCCTCTCCATCTGCATTACAAACACATCCCTGAGAGAGGGGGTTTGAGCCCTTGTGAGGTTTTTCCACAGACCCCAGGGCTGGGATGATGAGGGGTCCCCAGACCCTTGCTGTGGGCAGGATGGGAGAGCTCTTGGAATATTCAGTAACATAAATACACTTCAGTTCCTCTCCCGGTGCTGCCTCTTGAGGATGGGGTGAAAATGAGGGTGGGATTAAGGGTCATCCCCACCCCAGCTCTGTATCCTGAGCTCTCTTGCCTTTCAGCAAGATGTGGTGGAGGAAATGACATCTCCAGTGTCAGCCTGTGAGGTTTTGGAGGATCTCTGATGCTGCTGAGCTGTGCTGGAGCTCAGGGTTTTGCTGTTGGGAAGAGCCAGAGCTGCTCCCCTGGCTGTGGCCCTGTCTGCAGGGAGAGCATGGAGCAGGCCATGGGGACGTTTTGGAATGCAAAAATCAACTTGGGCAGCTGGGACAGGCCCCTGTGGGGGTTGTGGCACTGGCTGTGTGCCTGGCCAGGGTGGCTCCTGGCTGGAGAGGCTGCCTGGGCTGCAGGGATTGCTCCTGCCTGCTGCCCTTCCCTCTCTGTGTGCCCTCCTTGTGCTTCTGGCTTTTGGTGATGCATTAGCCCCTTCCTCAAGGAGCTGCAAAGCAGCAGTGCCAGATGTGGGAGGGCAGTTCTTGTTCTGGGCAGAGCTGTGGAGCCTTTCCCCTCCTGTGCCCCCCACGTCCCCCAGGCCTCGCCCTGGCCTTGCTGCTCCAGCCCCAGCAGCTGTGGCTCCCCGTGGGTTACCAGGCCCTGAAGGGTTCCAGAGGCTGCAGGGCAGCCCTGGGAGCTTTGGGGCCACCAGACAGGCAGGAGGACTCAGGTGGTGGCTCAGACTTGGTGGATCAGAGTCAGCAGGCTGCACCTTCTGCTCCCCCCGACACCTCTGGCGCTGCCAGAACGGGAATGGGGATCCAGCTTCCCCCTGGATCAAATCCAGCACTGCTGGCAGGAGAGGCAGAGGTGCTGGAGCTGCTCAGGAGCTCCTGGGGCTGTCTCACAGCTTCTGCTGCTGCCACGTCCTGCCCTGCATTGGATGAGGGCAGCACAGGCCACTGGTGCTGGCCAAGCACGCAGCAGTCACAGAATGAATCACATCTTTGTTCGGGGCCCCTCCTCACCCCACCCTGAGCTCTGGGTCCCGTGGCTGCAGACACAGGAGGGGATGGGGAGCTGCAGGAGGGCTGAGCAGCCCAGCTGTGCCCACAGATGTGCCTGGGGCTCTTCCCTTGGGCTGAGTGCAGGGAGTCCAGCCACACAGCATCCACGGGGATGGGGCTGGGCGCTTCCAGGGCTGGAAAGGGACTCTCAGCCTGAGTGGGCTCAGCTCTGGGCCTTTCCTGCCCCACTGGGCTGCACATTGCCTGCTCCCATCCTGCCTGGTGCCTGGCTGCTGTGGGAAGGAGGGAAAAGGAGGCCCCTGGCCCCTTCCCACCAGGAAAGCAGGGGCTTTGCACAGGAGCTGGCAGCAGAAACCCTCCAGGCCTCCCCAGCTCTGAGCAGCCCCTGAGGCCCCAGAGCCTGGGCAGTGCTGGCTGGCTCTGCTGGGTGCCTGCCCAGGCCTGCAGGGTGCCAAGGCCAGGCTGACTGCAGCCCAGCAGAGCTCTGCTCTCTGCCCAGAGGCTGCTGGGGTGGTTTTTGTCTCCAGCAGTGCCCAAAGGAGGATTTATGGCAGTGGCACAATAGGTGTCTGTGGCAGTGATGGATTGGGCTGTGCAGAGCATTCCTCCTTCCTTCCCTCCCTCATTTGCTCTGTCCCTCCTGTTGCTTTTCCTTCAGTTTCAGGCAGTTTTGCTGGTGAAAGTTCAGCTCAATCAAACCAGTGCCCTGCCAAACTTTGGGGGGAAAGGCAGCTTTTCTAGAGAGCAAAGAGCCTTTCCAAGCTGCTGCCTTTGTCTAGGGGCTGTGAAGGTGGAGCTGGAGATATTTTGGGGTAGCTGGGGGCACTGGGCAGGGTGTGGTAGGTGCTGTCCATCTGTCCATCCTGTACACACTGGCACAGGCTGAGGGGCACGTCCTGGCACCAAAATCCCAGGTCAGGCTCTTTTGGATTTACAGCTGCTGTGAGTGTGGCTCCATCAGGGGTGAGGGACAGAGCTCTGCCCTTTGAGGGAGGTCACCTGGGACTCCAGGCTGGCTCTGTGCTAGGGGAAGTGTCAAACGCCTCTGCTGCACTAATCCCACCCTGCTCATCTCTGTGGGAGAAGCCTGGGCAGATGTTTCTGATCCAGCAGAGTCACTGGGCTGTGGCAGGGAGATCTCTCCACCAAGGCTCCCAGCACTGGGTCTGTGCACTTTTGTCTGTCTCAGCATCAGACCCTGTGGCAGGTTTGGATGGCCGTGAGTGAGGAGGGCCAGGCTGGGGCTGCTGTGGCTTTGTCAGGGTGCTGGACATGAGGAAAGCACCAAATTCCCCCTTTTGTGGAGCCTTCTCTGAGCCCCAGCACATCAGCTGGGGTGGGCTGGAGCTGGTCTGAGCCAGAGTCTTGCAAGAGTGTCCAGCTCTGGGCCACCCACAGAAGGACAAGGAGCTGCTGCAGAGAGTCCAGAGGAGGCCACAGAGCTGCTCCCAGGGCTGGAGATCTCTGCTCTGCAGCCAGGCTGGGGGAGCTGGGGCTGCTCACCTGGAGAGGAGAAGGATCCAGGGAGAGCTCAGAGCCCCTGGCAGGGCCTAAAGGGGCTCCAGGAGAGCTGCAGAGGGACTGGGGACAAGGGATGGAGGGACAGCACACAGGGAATGGCTTTTCCAGGGTTAGATGGGATACTGGGCAGGAATTGTTCCTGGCAGGGTGGGCAGGGCTGGCACAGGTGCCCAGAGCAGCTGTGGCTGCCCCTGGATCCTGGCAGTGCCCAAGGCCAGGGACAGTGGAAGCAGGCATGGAACTGGATGGTCTTTAAGGTCTTTTCCAACCCAGCCCATTCTGTGATTCTAAGCCTGTCCTGAGCACCCAGTTCAGAGCAGCATCTCCAGTGTCCTGGACAGCTGCTTATGGATTAATAAAGCCTTGGCAGGACTGGTCATCTGTTTTAATTAAAATAAATCTGTGCTGAGCAGAGCTTCTGGGATGCACTTGGTGTGTGGGATGGGAAGGGCCATGCCCAGGGCTGGGGCTCCTGCCAGGGGTGACTCCCTCTGAACGTGGCTCTGTGTCCTGCTGTGACACTGCAGCCAGTGAACTCTCCTCTGTGCTCTCAGGGAGGGCTGGGGCAAGGTGCAGACAAACCCCCAGGGAGGTGAAGCTGAGGGTACAGCAGAGCTGTGATGTCCCTGCTGTCCCTGCTCCCTGTCCTGCTCTCATCTCCCCTTTTCCCCTGGCAGGCGCAGGGCAGAGTGCCCCGGTGCTGGAGCATCAGCCGGCAGGGACCAGGGCTGGCCAGCCCCGGCTGCGGGGAGCGCCGGGGAGCAGGAGGAGGATCAGCCGCGCCCGAGTGAAGGGGAGAGGTGAGCGAGGGGCGGGGGGCTGCGGGGCTCAGCCTGGCCAGGGCGGTGCGCCCGTGCTGGGGTCTGTCCAGCTGCTGCACGGATCTTCTCTTTCATCCCGAGAGTTCTGGGACAGCCCAACCTTTGGGGAAGGTTTCCCCCCAGGAAACCATCTCCATCATTCCTCCACACCCTCCGGACTGGTCTCAGCCCTGGCGGGCTGTGCTGCAGCACCCAGAGCCGGGGGGCACTGCCAGCTCTGGGGTGATGGGGTGGGCAGCTCTGGGGTCCCGGCACTGTCCCCATCCCGGCACTGTCCCCATCCCGGCACTGTCCCTATACCTGACACTGTCCCCATCGGGCACTGTCCCTACCTGGCACTCTCCCTATACCTGACACTGTCCCCACCACGGCACTGTCCCCACCACGGCACTGTCCCTATATCTGGCACTGTCCCCATCCCGGCACTGTCCCTATACATGACACTGTCCCCATCCCGGCACTGTCCCCATCCCGGCACTGTCCCCACCACGGCACTGTCCCTATATCTGGCACTGTCCCCATCCCGGCACTGTCCTCACCTGTCACTGTCCCCATCCTGGCACCGTCCCCATCCCGGCACTGTCCCCACACCTGACAAGGTCCCTATACCTGGCACTGTCCCCACCCGGCCCTGTCCCCGCCCCGCCCCGCCCGTGGCCGCAGGTGCGCTCCCGTTCCAGCCGCGGGGCCGATGGGAGCCGCTCCATTCAAACCGCGGCGGTTGTTCCGTGTCCCACGGGAGCCGCGCTCCCTGCGGGCTCGGCTCCGATTACCGCAGCTCCTGATTGCAGCTGTGGGGCCATGGAGCCCGGCAATGTGCGCAGGGTCTCGCTCTGCTCCCGCCGGGCCGGTCCCCTCCTGGGAGCCTCCTTCTGCCTCAGCACGTTCGGTAAGCGCGGAGCCCCGGCTCGGGGTGTCCCGGCTCGGGGTGTCCCGGCTGGGGGAGCCCCGGGGGTGCCATCCCGGCTGGGGGAGCCCCCGGTAATGCCATCCTGGCTCGGGGTGTCCCGGCTCGGTGAGCCCCGGGGGTGCCATCCCGGCTCAGAGTGTCCTGGCTCGGGGTGTTCCGGCTGGGGGAGCCCTCGGTAATGCCATCCCAGCTCGAGGATCCCCGGTAATGCCATCCCGGCTCGGGGTGTCCCGGCTGGGGGATCCCCGGTAATGCCATCCCGGCTGGGGAGCTGCTGCTGGAGGGAATCAGGGCCGGGCAGCAGCTCCAGCCCCGCCGCGCCCGCAGCCAGGAGCGCCCCGAGCCCCGGTGCAGCCGGGGAATCGCTCTGCAGTGTCCCATGCCCTGCATGGACACGGGCCGGGGCAGGGCTGGCTGGAGCTGTGCCCCCTTAGGGCAGAGCCCCCGTTTCCTTTTTGCTGCTTGGGGCTCTTTCTGTGGCTGCCTCGGGTGTGCAGCCCGGGTTTGAGCCCAGCGGGTGGAGCTGGCTTGGCTGCGAGCCCCGAGGGAATTTGGATGTCCTGAGTCACACCCAGGGCAGCTGGGTGCCCTTTCTGGGTGCTGCTTTTTAAGCAGCAGTTTTGTTTTCTTTCAAAGCTTCTCTTGTTCTTGTGAGCAGAGCAGGGGTCATGCATCCCTTCCCAGGGATGCTGCTCCTTCCCCTTTTGCACTTCTGAGTGCCAAATTGCTGAGGGCAGCCTGAAAGCTGAAATCCTCCTGGTTTTGTCTCTAGGATATAGGCCAAATAATGTGGTTCTGTGGAGCCTCCTGGCTCTGTAGCCAGGTCCAGGCCAAACATCATCGAACATCATCAGTTTCCCTCATGGGCTGAGCATCACTGGTGAGAAGTGGAGTTGTGTTCAGAGCCTGGCAGGATGGGGCCAGCACTACCCTCTCACTGAGGGTGACCAGGAGTCTTCCAAAGGGCTGGTGCCAGGGCAGAGATTGGAGATGGTGATTTTGGGGTGCCTTGTGCCCACGGGCACCTCCTGCCCAGGCAGGATCTGACACTGTGACCTCTGGCAGGAATCCCCACTGGCATTTGCACTGATGGTTCTTGGCTGTCCCAGCCAGGGCCAACAGTTTTTCCTACAGTAAAGCAGAAAAGCATTTAAGAAGAACCCCAAATTTTCCATTTGCCAGAGACCATCAGTAAGGAACAGGTTTCCCTGCTGGGTCTGCTCCCATAGGAGGTTGCCCTGTCCCCTCCCTTAGCCTGGCAAGCTTCTCTCCTGGGTGGGAACCTGTTTGATTACCATCTTGTGCTTGTTCATGCCCATTTTCCCCTGCTCTCCTTGTGCCAGCTTTGTTTCTTGGCAGGAATTGCCTCTCCTGGCCCTGTGGGGCTGGAAGGATGGGGCTGGGGAGCTCTCTGTGTTGCATCCCTGCAAGCCTGGCTGAGTCCTGCTCTGATGAGATGTTCACCCAGGAGCTGCATGTGGGCTCTTCCTCTGCCCTTCTTCTGCACTTGTTTGAATCTACATTAACCTTTATTTAACAGAGAGGACCTGGACAAGCTGTGCCAGGGCCTCTCTGCTGGAGCTTGTTCTCCTCAGTTCCTGTTAGGGATGTACAGGAGATAAATCCAGGGGAAAAGGTTTTTCTGACCTGGACAGAGGTGGGAATGCAGCCCATGAACCAGCCTTGGCAGGGATTGTGTTCCTGCCCACCCAGGTCTGGCACCAGGTCACTGCTCTGCTCATCTGACAAAGTGCCCCAGCTCGGTCTGAGCACAGCAAATCCCTCCCACCTGCTCCAGCTGCATCATTCTTCCTGGAGCAGCTTCCCTCTCTGATCCTGGCTCTACACAAGCCAGTGAGTGTCTCCCAATCCTGGCTGGCACCTGTAGGGTTTTGGGGCTGGCACCTGCAGGGATTTGGGGCTGGCTGGGCCATGCTGGGGTGGTGATTTGTCCCTTCAGTGTTAGAGCTGCCCTGACTCATCCCACTGGGCTCCTGTCTTCACTCTCACCTTGCACTTGTCCAAATGCACACAGACACCATTTCCACGTGTCCATGCACACGTGAGCTGCTCAGAAGTTGGACTTTTTTTTTTTTCAATGAGTGAAAAATGTGTTCTCTGAATTGTTTCAGGTTAAACAATCCCATCAGATATCCCCTCCCAAGCAAGCCCCAGCCCTTGGGTGTGCCTTTGGCAAAATGAAATGATGGGTTTTAACTTGCAAGATATCTGTTTGTACATTATGTTTACTCGCCTGTAAATGATGTTTACTTACATGTTTGTTGTGTTTTGTAAACTGGGGAAGAAGTGAAAATGGGATGTTTTGCTTTGGACTAAGGGAAACATTGTAGGAGCGATGGTTTCAGTCTTTGGATTCTGCAGGGGTGTTGGGAAATGTTTAGTTTTGGGTTGATTTAGAACAGTGACGTGATTAGAAACCCTCCATTGCCATGAAAATGTGCCCATCCTATCGAGGCTGGCAGGCCCAGCTCCCAGGGAACCTTCAGGGAGGACATCCAGAGGGGAGGCAGCTCACCCTGCACCCCTTAACCAGCACACCAGACCCTGGCAAACACCCTGGGCTGAGCCTTCGTGCCGGTCTGAGCCTTGTGGGGGGTTTTTGGGCTGATGGAGAGCTGCCAGTGCATGGAAAAGTGAGGGAATGGGTGTGAGCAGGCTGGCAGAGCAGTGGTGCTGCCCTGGGTGCTGTGCCCTCACTGGGCAGGGCACACCTGGGCTCTCCAGCACTGACCTGCACAGGGCTGGCACCCGCAGGGATTTGGGGCCGGCACCTGAAGGGTTATGGGGCCGGCACCTGCAGGGTTTTGGGGCCGGCTCCTGCAGGGTTTTGGGACTGGCACCTGCAGGGTTTTGGGACTGGCACCTGCAGGGTTTTGGGACTGGCACCTGCAGGGATTTGGGGCCGGCACCCGCAGGGTTTTGGGGCTGGCCCTGCAGGGTTTTGGGGCCGGCACCTGCAGGGTTTTGGAGCTGGCTCCTGCAGGGATTTGGGGCCGGCACCCGCAGGGATTTGGGGCTGGCCCTGCAGGGTTTTGGGGCCGGCACCCGCAGGGATTTGGGGCCGGCACCTGAAGGGATTTGGAGCTGGCACCCGCAGGGATTTGGGGCCGGCACCTGCAGGGTTTTGGGACAGGCAGTGCTGATCTCCAGCCTGACCCCCTGTGAGCTGGGATGCTCCCCCTCAGCTCCCTGCCTGGGCTGGGAAGGCAGGGGGTGCCTGGCCCTGTGTGAGCCGTGCAGCTGCGGGGTGGGTGAGTCCTTGAGCCTTTCCTTCACCTTTTCTTCAGCCTGTCCTTCAGTTTTTCCTTTCCCCTGAGCTCCCCTGTGCTCACCTGTGCTCCCCTGTGCTCCCCTGTCCCAGGCCAGCTGAAGCTGTCCATCGAGGCGCGGGGCCGCTCGCTGCTGCTGCACGGTGAGTGTGACCCTGGGACATCCCAAGTGGCCCCAGAGCCACAGGGGGCTGGTGTTGGGAACAACTTTGGAGCTGGGAATGACTCTGTGGCACAACTGGGAGCTCTTAGATTGAGAGACCAAACTGAAATTTGCTGAGACCTTCATTTCAGGGTGAACACTGTGTTTGCACCCATGTGTATAAATTATTTTGTTTTATTCCATATGAAGAGAAAAAAGGCAAATACAATCTGGGAAGGAATGTCTGAAATGCTTTTTCTCTGCCAAAACCATGTTGCCACATTTGCCAGGATTTCCAAACTGTTCTGTTACCTCCAAATGCTGCAGTTTTAAACTCCAGCAATATTTCTTTCATGGGTGTTTTGATGGTGATTATCAGAGACACCAATGGGAGTGTCAGAATTATCTCTTTTTTGGGGGAAACACCTGAGGGTCTGGCACAGGTTTTGCCCCAAATCCCTGCCATTGATATTTAACTGGATGTCAGGATGCCATTGATATTCCACTGGATGGTCAGGATGCAGTTGATGTTTAACTGGCTGATCCATTTGGCTCCAGGGAAGGCAGAGCAGGGCTGGGGGCAGCCAGGCACAGGGAATGCAATTTGCCATGTGGATGCTGAGCTGCCTCTGCCACCCAGCTCACCCCCAGGCTGTATTTATAGCAGGAGAGTGTTAAAGGGAAACCTGTGTGAGTGGGCTCTGCCCCACCAGGAGGGATCAGCCTGTGGAGCAGAGCAGTGGGGTGGGAAGATGCTTCCCTGCTGCTTTGGGCTGTGACCATTTCATTTCCTTTCCAGTCATGGAAGCAAAAGGTCTGATGGGAGCAGAGTGCCGTGCGTGTGACTCCTATGTGAAGGTGGGTTCTTCTAGGGCTTTGCTCAGGGAGCTTTGTGCTTTTTTTTGGGAGAAGTTTGTGGTTGGCTCCTCCAAGCTTGCTCTGCACTGTTTGTCCCTTCCCCTTCCTTCTCCATCCTGCTCTGGAGGAGCATCCCCAGCATGCAGGAGCTGGCTGGGCTCCTGCCCAGTGCTGGACAGAGTTTTGCTGGCAGTGTCTGCATGAAGTAGGAAAAGGGAGGATAGGAGCCTGCTGAGGGCTGTGCATTGAGTGCAAGAATTAATGTCCCAGTGGGTGCCCACAGCCTGATGGGGATGTTTGTGGCACAGGGAGGGTGTCCTGCTGGGATGGGGCTGCGAGTCAGACCCCAGCCAGCTGCACTCTGTACATCACTCCTTGGATTTTCTGCTTTTTCCCTCCCTCCCCTGCCCTGAGCAGTTTTGTAATGCAATTACCTGACAGGCAGAAGGGTGAAGTGATCCCAATGAGCCGTGAGCACGGGCTCAGCAGGATCTTTGTGCTCAGCCATCCGTGCACGTGCCTGGGCCAGGCTCCTGCCATGGCCCTGGGGGTCTTAACATGGCCCTGGGGGTGGTAACCTGGCCCTGGGAATGTTAACATGGCCCTGGGGATGGTAACCTGGCCCTGGGGATGTTAACCTGGCCCTGGGGGTGGTAACCTGGCCCTGGGAATGTTAACATGGCCCTGGGGATGTTAACCTGGCTCTGGGGATGGTAACCTGGCTCTGGGGATGGTAACACACTGCTTGTTTCCCTCCCAAAGATGTCCATTGTGCCAGAGGCTGACTGGAAGTGCAGGCAGAAGACAAAGATTGTGCCAGACAGCAAGAATCCAGTGTTTCACGAGCACTTTGTGTTGTGAGTATGGCAGGGCAGGGGCAGCTCTGTGCCACCCCCAGCAGTGTGTCACTCAGAGCAGTGCCTGCTGTGCCAGGGCTCCCTCCCCTCACCAGGAGCCCGGGTTTGGTTTTGCTTTGTGATCTAATAAACACTCAGCACGCCTGAGCAGCTCTGCTGCTGAGATGAGCAGTGACAGACATTGTTCTGCTGGTTTTTGTAGCTCAAGTGCCTTGAACTTCTGGGCAGAGCTCTGAGGGCTGTCAGCACACACAGCATGGTAGCACTGCTCCTGCAGGCTCTCTCTTGTTGGGCAGGAGTTGGACAAACTCATTCCATTTCCTAGACCTGGCACCTGCAATAGTGTGAATGAGGAAGGTAAAAGGGTTTCCTACAGCTCCAGCATGTCTCTGCATGGGAAAGGAGCTGCATGACTTAGTGTTTGAGTAGAGCTTGTCACTGCTGTGGAGGCTGTGCCAGCCCTCTGACCCATGCAGAGGCTGACTTGGCACTCTGGGTGATGGTTTCAGAGCATGAACTGTGGCTTGTTCCTTGCATTTGCCCTGTGATGTTGCATGTGTGCAGTCCTGCAAGGTTATTTCCCCCCCGAAGTGCATGGGTGGTGTCCCTGCACCTGCCCAGGAGAGTGGTGCTTGTCAGGAATGAGCAGATTGCTCTTTGGGGAGGTGCTGCAGTGCTCTGTGCAGAGCCTGGAGGAGAAGACCTGGCTGTGAGGAGGCTGAGGAGTCTGTGGCTGCGAGGGCAGCCCTTGCTGGGTGCCCCTGGGGAGGCTGATGGGCTGTGCCCTCTCCTTGTTACAGCCCAGTGCAAGAGGAGGATGAGCAGAAGCGTCTCCTGGTCACAGTGTGGAACAGAGAGAGGAATTCCAGGTAAGGGGCTGCCAGCTGTCAAAGGACCCTTTCCAGATGGGGCTGTTGAGACCCTGCCCCCTGCCCTGGTCACCCATGAGAGCTCCTCCAGGGCCCTGAGCTCAGGGCTGCTCTGCCAGGGATGTGCCAGCTGGGCTCACACTCGTGGGCAGCCAGTGCTGGTGAGGAAACCCTGCCCTGGGCACTCTGTGGCCATCAGCTGGGCCAGCACTTAAACCCCTGCAGCCCCTGGTGCCTGCTCTGTTGGCCAAAGCTGGGCTGGGACCAGCCCTCCCTCTCGGGACAGTGCCCTGAGTGGGTGGCACCTTGCAGGCTGTGCTGCCAGCCCAGGCAGTGCCAGCTGCCTCCTTGGGCAGGCTCCTGGCAGCACCAGGAGGTGGGCAGGGTGCTCCAGCCCAGCTGCTCCTTGCCCTGCTGCAGCTGAGCCCTGTGGTGACCCCGTGCCTGCTCCCAGCCCGGGGCAGGGACACGTCCTGGGCACTGCCTGGCACCCAGCACGGGCAGGGATGGTGGGGGCTCCCTGGAAAGGGGTGCAGGGGGGTCTGTGCTTCAGCAGGCGTGTGCTGGCAGTGCCTGAGCTCTGGCTGTCCTGCAGGCAGAGTGAGCTGATCGGCTGCATGAGCTTTGGTGTGAAGTCCCTGCTGTCCCTGGACAAGGTACCAGTGTCCCAGTCGGGGTGTGGCTCTCTGGGGTCTCTGGGCTCGGTGGGTGGATGAAAACAGGCTTTTCCTGGAGAGAAAGCACCTGGGGAATTCCCTGTCCCGTTCCCAGTATGGGGGGCCAAGGGAGACTGGAGTTTGTGTGGTTGTTGCAGGTGGGTGGGGAGGCTGTCAGAGAGGGCACAGGCTGTCAGAGAGGGCACAGGGGGTGTCCTGCCCTGGGCAGGGGCACAGAGGTGTCCCCAGCACATGCTGGCTGCCCACGGGTCACATCTGACACGAGGGTGAGTGGGTGGGACACTCAGGAGCCAGCCTGATCCCCAACAGGGCACACACAGAGGGTTTTTGGCAGCTGTCCCTGCTGCAGTGGTTGGTCACAGTGCTGCTGCCCCAGCCTGGCTGCTGCTGTCAGTACAGCTGGCTCTGCCTCCCTCTGCACGGGAATGCTTCACCCCAGCAGGGAGGCATTCTGTCCCTGGGCAGCAGAATGCCTCTGGGCAAGCTGGGGGGTTTCATGGGGTGTTAATACAACCCCTGAGTTCACAGAATCACAGAATATCCTGAGCTGGAAGGACCCACAGGGAGCATTAAGTCCAACTCCTGCACAGACAATCCCACCCAGTGCCTGAGAGCATTGTCCAAATGCTCCTTGATATTTTAATTTCCACACCTGAGGCGTGGACATTTTCTTCATGGCAGGAGACTAAAAAGGAGCTGCTGGTGGTGGTGGGTGAGAGGTGGCTTAAGCATGGCCTCCTCAGAAATTTGGACAGGTGAGGTGCAGCTTTTTTAACACTGTGGTGCTCCTGGGACCAAAGCAAGGCTGAGATGAGGTCCTGCCCCCTGGCTGCTGTAAAGACTGCTGGATATCCCTCTAAAAACCTGGAATTTTATTGCTTCAGTGCTGCTCATTCCCCCCTTGCAGGGAGGATGGAACTTTAGCTGTTGCTGAGAGAAGGAGTTTGTGTGTGTGAGCAGGTCTGGGCACCTCTGTGTGCTGTACCTGGGGCAGCTGCTGCCCTGCTGGGTGAGATGGGGCTGAGCAGCTGCCCCTGCCTGCACAGCTGCTTCCCTCCCACAGGACATCAGTGGCTGGTATTACCTCCTCGGGGAGGACCTGGGCAGGACCAAGCACCTGAAGGTGGCCATGAGGAGGCTGAAGCAGAGCACAGGTGTGTCCCAGCACGGGAATACCCCAGGGGGTGCTGGCAAGGCTTGGAAGAGGAATCACTCCGGTCTGAGCCCGTGTGGGATCCCAAAATCTCGTGGGGTGGAGATCCTGGCTGGCTCAGCAGTCCCTGCTCTCCCCGTTCAGCCTCCCTTCTGGGGCTCTGTGGGGACCCCAGCCCTGCAGCCACATCTGTCCTCGTGCTGCCTCCTGCCTCTCACCCTTGGGGCTGTGGCCCCCCTCTCTTTGCCCCTGGGGTCTGTGCTGGGGTTGGGAGCTTCCTCTGCTGCCTTGGCCTTGGAGGAGCAGAGGGTGGCACGGGCAGGGTGGCACAGCAGTGCCACCGTGTCTCAGTGTGCAGCCACCCTGCAGGGACGTGCCTCGTGTGCAGCGTGGGGTTGTCAGACGTGCTGCCACCCTCATGGGGCCTTTTCCTTTTCAAAAATCCTTTTTGAAATCATTTCAGGGGTCAAACTGGGAAGTCCGAGTGCAGCCCAGGAGAGGCAGGAGGCTGTGACCCTGCAGCAGCTGAAGGTGGGTGTGGCAGGGTGTGGCTGGGTGTGGCAGGGTGTGACCAGCCCTGGAAGGTGTGTGCCTGTGTGAGGGTTTGCCGTGGGGACAGGGGACAGTGTTTAGTGAGGTGATGCTGTCACCTCCCCGTCTCAGGCAGTTTGTTCCCTCAGTCAGGCCCCAGCTGTGGAGGGGGTGATTTGGGTGCTCACCCCCATTTCCTCAGGGACCTCCTCCTGTTTTTCCAGCGTACTCCCACTCAAGACAAAGCCCCACTGGGCCTGGCAGGCTCCTGCCCCACTCCATGGACACCTCTGCTCCTCTCCTCCCTCCAGGCCGTGTGCTCTGGAAGGGGAAGGCCCGTGGTGGAGCCTGGCTGATTTATAGGAGAGGCAAGGATGGGAAACGGGAGCACAAACACACGGATTGCATCGGAAACGGGGCTGGGGCGGCCCCGTGATTTATCTGGGCCGGATCCGCCCCGCTTCCCTCAGCTGCGTTTGCAGTTATTTGTGTTACAGCGCAGGCCGGAGCCAGGCCGACAAAGCCAGGCCCCTCTCCTCCCTTCCTCTCGGCAGCCGCCGCTGACTTGAAAGGTGGTGCCTGGGAAGGAAGGCTGCTCCTCCTTCCAGTCCCATCCCCAGCTTCAATCCCATCCCCAATCCCATCCCTATCCCCAGCTCCATCCCCCAGCCCAGGACAGTGCCCTCGTGGCTCTGCCACCGCTGCTCCCCTTGGGAATGCTGAGGCTCCTCAGCTCCCTCCCTGCCCTGCCACCCTGCCTACTGTGCAAGAGAACCTGGATTTTAGGTTCCCTCCAGCCTTCCCTCCTTTGTCATCCCCCTGTAGGAGTGTGGAAGGTGTTTTCTTCTCTGTTGGAAACCCCTCTCCGAGGAGTTGTGCCCAGCTCTGGCAGTGGGGCAGCTGAGCCTTGCTGGGTATCCTGCTGCTGGCTGTGCTCAGAGTTCCTCTTGGCCTTTAATTCCCAAACTCCACCATGGATGCAGCTCAGTTGACCTCAATGCTTCCCCCTCGGTGACTTAAGAGCACAAAGCACAGGGACGTGCATATCCTCTGGGTCTGTGCTTCCAAAAACAAACTCTGCTTTTTATTTTTATTATTTTTTTTTTTTGCTTCTGTAAACCCAAACCTCTGATTTTATGTGTCTTTCATGGAGCGAGGCTCTCACAGCCAGTGAGCGCTCAAACATCCTCCAAGTGTTTGTGAGAACGTCGCAATAACAAAGTGCCACGGGAACAAAAAGAGCTGGGACTGGGGAATAGTAAAGAGTTGACAGGAATTTTAATATAAAACTCTCTCCCTTCCTCGCCAGTGAGGGCTTTCAGGAAGCCTCTGGCTTATCGTGGCGCGGCACGCCGCGCTGGCGGGGGCCGGGGAGGTGAGAGGTGGCTTCCTGCCATTCTTCTCGGGAGCTGGGTTCCCAGGGGCGGTCATGCCAGCGTGCCGGGGCTGCCTGCACGCCCGGAGCGCTCGGCATCGCCGCGGGGCGTTCGCGGGCTCGGGGCTGCCAGCCATGAGCCGCTTCCACGGACTCTGCAAGGTCTGCTCGGAGCCGAGGTACAGGCAGGTCTGTATCTGCCCTGGGCGCGTTTCTGGGGCTTCTCTGGGCTCTGCGGGTGCTGCTTGCCAGGCATCGACTCCATATCATTACATTTTTAAATTAGAGTTTATATATCCCCATCTCAATCCCCAGCTCCAATCCCATCCCCATCTCAATCCCCAGCCCCAGCCCCAGCTCCAATCCCATCCCCATCTCAATCCCCATCCCCATCTCCATCCCCATCCCATCCCCAGCTCCAATCCCCAGCTCCATCCCCAGCTCCATCCCCAGCTCCAATCCCCATCCCCAGCTCCAATCCCCATCCCCAGCTCCAATCCCCATCCCCAGCTCCAATCCCCATCCCCAGCTCCAATCCCATCCCCATCTCAATCCCCATCCCCATCTCAATCCCCAACCCATGCTCTCGTGGCTCTGCCACCACTGCTCCCCTGGGAATGCTGAGGCTCCTCAGCTCCCTCCCTGGCCTTGCCACCCTGGTTACTGTTAGTATAGTTACTGTTAATATAGTTTATATATTATTAAATTAAATTAACTTTACATAGGTGCCTGTTCTGGTCTCTGCCTGTTGCTGCAGTGGAGGGATGCTTTTTAAATATATAGAAATTATTTGCATATATAAATATAAAATATGTATTTACTGTGCAACTTGCAGGTAGCATGCTGATGGTAACAGTGTTAAGCTGCAAGGTCTTGTCTTGATTTTCCCTCTTATTAGAGAAAAAGCAGGCACAGCAGGCTGTTACTGCCTCTTTTTAAATGATTTTAGTGTTTTGGGGTGCTGGCAGCACTATTTTCCTGAGGAGTAGTTCACTGTGCTGGTTCCAGTTCTCCCAGTGCTGCTTTTCCATGTGCAGGTCCCACTCTTCTGCATTTCAAAGAAATATTCTTTCCGTGGTCTGGATTGGGACTTTCAGCTCAGGGTCAGCTTCTCCCTGTGCTCCTGAGCTCATTGTTCAGGTTGCTGTGGGGGACAGCAAATATTGGGAATTACAAAAGCAGCAGAATTCCAAACCTAATTGCCCCCTTTTTGCCAGGGGGGCAGGAAAGCTGCTCTGCCTTGGCTGAATAACAACTGACTCTGCTTTGTTTCTTTGACCTCCTCATGTCTTTAATCTGAAAATTTCCTCTGTGTTTTTTGACAAAGTTTGGGTACAGCAAGCCTCCCCAGCCACCTCTCAGCTCATGGCAGATGATCATAGTTCTTTAGCTCTCTGCATGGCAGCAAAAATGGGCAAAAAATGAGCAAAAAAAGGGCAGTCACTGCCTGTGATGGCCGTGGTGGTGGGAGCTGAGGAGCATCAGCAGGGAGAAGCTGCTCTGCAGTGGCACAAGGGCAGGTGAGGGACAAGGGCAGCCAGCTCAGGGAGAAGGAGACCTGGCACAGGGGAAACCTTGGGCTGGGAAGTGCCTGTGGAGTCTCCACGGTGGGAGAGATGTGGGCTGGCTCCTGGGGTGTGCTTGGTGTTGGAGACAGAATCCTAGGCTGTGGAATATCCTGAGCTGGAAGGGACTCACGGGGACCATGGAGTCCAGCTCCTGGCTGGACTGAGCTGGGAGGCTCATTCAAAGATGCAGAGCCACCTCTTCGAGGAACCAGCAAACTCCAGAGAAAAATAGTCAGTGTAGTGGGACTGGATCTGTGTTTTGATCCTGCCAGGGCAAGCCAGTTTCTCTTTTGGAGGCTGATTTTATGCTGAGCAATCACACAGGGACAAGGGAAATGAAATCTCGCTGCCTTTGCCCTCCCGTGGTACAGGAGTGAGGAACCATATCACTCCTTGGCAACTTCTGCTGAATTCCTCATCTTCCTTCTGCCTGTTTGTTCTCAAAATAATGCAGGTCAGATGCTGGGTTTTTAATTTTCTTCTCTCTGTCAGTAAAACAAGCATGCTTGACTAATGTCTTGGGGGCTAATCAGGTATTTACAGGATCTGTCACGCTGAGCTGCTGCTGGAAGCCAACATCAAAAAATAAGCATCATTTTATTAATAAGCTCAATGCTCCTCGAATCAGGAGGAGAAATGAGCCTAAATCAACCCAGCATCCATCCTCTCCAAACTCAGCAGGGGAAAACACACTCAGCCCAGGGAAGGGGGTGATGCACACAGATGTCTGGAGGACAGGAGCGTGCTGAGCTCCCTCTGGGGCAGGGGAGTGCTGCTATTTCTGTCTTCTCCAAGAGGAAATGAAATGTTTAAGTGACTTGCTTAGAGAAGTCAGTGTCAGGGCCAGCCTGCCAGGTTTTCCTTTCCAATGGCTTCTCAGACCTCTCCTTCCACTTGGAAGAGTTGAGAGCAGAGTGTGTGCTAAACAAACCTCCTTTGTGGCATTCCAGAGACCCTTGGCTCCAGCTGGCACTGCCCTTTAGCACCCTAATTTATCCCTGGGGTCACAGGGAGATGTGCCAGCATTTCCAGAGGTGTGGGGCAGTGTGGCAGTGGGGGACATCACCCCACACAGTGGCTGCTCTCCCCTGACAGGCTCTGCTGTCTCCCTGCAGATCACCATCCCTCGGGGCACTGATGGCTTTGGCTTCACCATCTGCTGCGACTCCCCAGTCCGTGTGCAGGCAGTGGATTCTGGTAAGAGATTGCATCCTTTTCATCCCTCTTGATTTGAAGGAATTATTGCTCCTTTTTTGCTTCCCAGAGCTGGTTGTGATTCTGGAGCTCCCACACCTTGCAGGACTCTGGGTACCTCTAAGAAACTTCATTAAATGAATTTTCTGTTGCCTCTGATGAGGTCAGAGGCCACTGGGTTAGCACTGTGTCACTATTTTCCAGTGTTTTGCAGTAATTGGCAGAGATTTTGTTCCCTTCCCTCTCCAACCTGAGAACTGCCTGTCTGGTTGGGTGACCTTTGGAAATCATTTGGGGGGAAAACAGGATTGTGGGAATCCTCAGTTCCTGAGTAGACCCTCTTGCTGTGGACCTGTGGGATGGACTGGTGTCTCCAGTGTGCCCTGTTGCTCCCCACTGCACCCCAGGAAACACGGGAAGTTCATGCAGCAGCTCTGGGGGAGCCCTGGTGGCTCTGTCCTGGTGCTCTGTGTGTGAATGTGCTGCAAGGTGAAGCTCCAGGTTGGCTGACCCCACTTCATTTTCGGGTGTGAGTGTCAGATGGGGTTTGGGGAGTGAGTGGTGCAAGCTGGGGAGCTCTCTGCGTGCCTCCAAGCTCCAGGGCTTCTCCTGCCCCTCCCACTCTGCCTGCTGGCTGGCCGGTGACTGGAATTGGTCCCTCTCAGGTGGCCCAGCAGAGAAGGCAGGTCTGCAGCAGCTCGACACGGTGCTGCAGCTGAACGAGCAGCCTGTGGAGCACTGGAAATGTGTGGAGCTGGCACACGAGATCCGGTGAGTGCTCCCCAAAAACCCCAGGGCAGGGAGAGGTGGTTTGAGGGAGCCCAGGGCAGGGCAGTGGGAGCATTGAGTGACTGGGAAGGGAAAAGCTCTGAGGGATGCAGGACACTGGGAAAGGATTCCCTGGAGGAGAAATAAAGGCAACAGATGTGGGGGCTCTTTCTGACCCCTGGTGCTCTATAGCACCAACTCTGGAGCTCTGTAGGCTCCTGCTCTGAGCTCTTGGCTCTTACTTCGTCAGGTAATCTTAATATAAGCTAAGCAGCTAATAGTTAAAAAGGTTATTTATTACAAAGCACATCAGTCTCAAAAGGCAATGGCAAAAGCAGCAGCAATAAGCCAATGGCTGGAAGCCCTGGCAAAAGCCAGTAGCTAAAAGCCAATGGCTAAAAGCCTGTGGCTAAAAGCCTGTGGCTAAAAGCAGCAGCTCTCCCAATACATAGCCTTATATAGGGTTTCCCCAACAAGCTGAGATGCAAGCTCACACCACCAGTCTTTAACCTATTAGAATTCTAGTTTCTTAGCACACCAGGTTATGTATAACACTACACACACAATCTATCATGTTCTATCTTAAGAAATGTAAGCAATATTCTTACTGTAACTCTATTATGTCTAAGGCCTGTCTACAACTGTGGGCTTGGAGCCTCTACTGAAGATACCACTATGTTTGCAACCTTCAGTAGAACACAAGCTACTGCTGTGGAATCCAGACCTTTTACTCACTAAAAACATCAGAACTCACTCTAAGACTTATTCAATCCCTGCACTCTGATCTCTCTACAAAGAATTCAGAGAGACCCCTGACTCACTGACTCCAGCAGAGAAGGAGGGATGCAGGAAGGAATTCTCTGGAGGAGAAGGGATGGAGGGGCTGGGGGCACAGGAGAGGGGCAGAGGCTTTGGAGGGAGGAAGGGCTGCAGGGCTTGGATGCTCCAGCCCCGAGTTCCCCACCCCATCAATCCCATCTGCTTCCCTGTTATGAATGCATGAAATGCTGTTGCCTCTTCACAAGGATTGGATAAATGCTGTATGTGTAATGTTAAAATAGCATTTCTATATGGATATAGTCTTGGGTAATAGTAAAAGTTAGACATAAGATTTTTTTAGAGATAGTATGTTTAACCTGCTCAGTCAAAGATAACAGTGAACATGCGATGGGGACCCCTGCAGCTGACAGGACAATTATCAACACTCACCGGCTGGACCCCCACCCAAATTAAAAGGGATAAGGTGAAGAATAAAACCACAAGCAAGAAACACACATGCTCTAAACAGGCAGACCCGAGGAGTGGCCGTGCTGAACAGCTCCCAAAAACAGCTGACTCTGCATGAAGGGCTATGAGTATGTAACAAGTGGATGGAGTGTAAAACGTATTTAAAGGGGTGTGTGTGCTCTGGGCAGCATGCCAAGCACCCGGCCGTTTAACCCTTGGCTTTACGTGTGTCTCCTATTGTCTTTTTATTAAACCTTCTAATTCTCCCAAAGCAGTGAACCGCGTTTTTCACATTTTCCCATGCCAGGAACTGCCCCACAGAGATCATCCTGCTGGTGTGGCGGCTGGTGCCGCAGGTGAGGGCAGCGCCGGAGGGCGTGACCCGCAGGTCCTCCTGCAAATCCTCCTGCGAGCTGCAGGCGCCCCCGCAGAAGCGGGAGAAGAGCGGCGAGCAGCGCCGCAGCTGCCACGTGCTGTACGACAGCGCCGCGGGGCTGGGGCTGCACACCTGGGACAGGTACAGCCAGCCGGGCAAGCGGGGCCCCAGCACCCTGCCCGCCCTGTCCTCTGCTGCCGACCACAACTACATCATCCTGGCTCCTCTGAACCCTGGCAGCCAGGTATGGCTCCGTGCTGCCCCTCTCCTGCCCCTGCCTCAGTCTTATCCAGCACCATCCCTAAATGTTGCCAGTTTTACAAGTCCCCTGGTGCAGCTTTCACTGTTTTCCTAAAGCATTTCCCTGCTGCTCCCCTCAGGGCTCGCCCCAGGGGGTGGGGGAGGATGTGGGGTGCACACTGCAAGTCACTGCTCTCATTTTCTGCTGCAAAAAGGGTGCTTCCCCCTCTGAAGTGCTCTGGCCTGGCTGGGTTGGGCACCTTAGCTCTTTAGTTGGTTGTTGTCACTGAGTGTGTTGTCACTGTGTGTGTCCCTCTGTCCCTACAGCTGCTGAGGCCAGTGTACCAGGAGGACAGCACTGCTGTGGGTGAGTTGTCCCTGTGCTGGGAATGCTGCTCTTCCACCATCAAATCCTTGTCCCCAGCTCATGGTTTGAGGGCAGGAGAGCCCAGGGATTTTGGGAGGGATCATCTTCCCTCTGTGGCTCAAACCCAAAAGCAGAGAGGAGGGTGAGACTCATATGAGAAGGTCTGTGCAGCTCACAGAGGCTGCTGGGGACTTCCCACAGGGCCAGGGTGAGAGGATGAGGTGTGAGAGCTCTGAGCATCGTGGCTCCCCACGTGTCCATGACGTGCTTCCCTCCTCAGCCAGGAGGCCTTGCTGGGAGCTGATCTCCTTTGAGTGCCCCTGGGGCTCCTTCCAGTGCCCCTGGGGCTCCTTTCCAGTGCCCCTGGGGCTCCTTTCAGTGCCCCTGGGGCTCCTTTCAGTGTCCCTTTGGGGGCTCCTTTCTGGGTGTCTTTGGGGCTCCTTCCAGTGCCCCTGTGGCTCCTTTCAGTGCCCCAGCACAGGGTGCCTGTTCCTCACATCAGTGCCAGCAGCAGTGCAGCTGCTTGTGCAGCTTTGGGGAATATCCAAGCCCTGGGCTGCTGCAAAGTCTCTGGGCCAGCTCTTCTCAAAAAACCTTTGGAACATAATCTCATAGCATAAACCACACCTGTGACAGGTGTGTGTGGGTGGGATGCCTGGAGCTCCCTGGGGATGGTTGGATTTGTGGGAAGAGTGGGCTGGGGTGGTGGCAGGGCTGGGCACTGCAGGAATCCAGGTCCGTGTGGAAACAGCCCTGATGGATTTGGGAGCTCTGGAGGCTGTGCTGCACCCTGGCCTGTCTGGATGGCCTCAGGATGAGCTGTGTGCCCTCAGCAGAGCTGGGCTCTTGGAGGAGAGAGGATCCCTCAGCATTCCCTGTCTGGTGAGGGCACAGCTGTGTCACAGCCTGGGGTGTCTCCTCAGCCCTGAGCTCCCTCTGCAGCACATGCAGTGGTTTGGAACCAGCTCTTTCCATGAGAGGCTGCAGGAGCTGTTCTGAGAGGTTCCATGGCTGTTTGTTCTCCCTTATCTCAGGATTGCTCTGCCCAGCTCACAGCTCTGCTCGCCAGACGTCCAGGGCAGAATCTGCCTGGCAGAGGCAGGACTTGTCTTTTATAGTCTAAATTACCTACTAGGGATTTATAAATGACCCCCAATACAATACAGTCTTGTTACATGGTCCAGCTTTGACCCCATCCAATCTGACAGTGCCAGCATGTCACCCAGCAGGGATGGCAGGGAGAAGAAGGAGGAAGAAGTATCCACACCCCAAATTCTCCATCTTGGCCACTTATCACAAACATTCTAGAAATCTGCTAATTCTACATTCTAACAGTCTAATTTACACTCTATTTATTTTTGCAGCTTGCATTTCTTCTCTCAATGTTGGTAAATTGTTCCAAGGAGCTGAATCCAGCCCCTGAGACACCTGGGTCTCATTCAAGGGTCTTTGGGGACCCAGCCAGGGGGGTCTTGAACCTCCCAGGGAAGCCAGAGGAACACTCTGGGCTCCCACACAGCTGGAAAACTTGGTGCTGTCTCTGAGGTGGGGCAGTGTCCAGAGAAAGCCAAGTGTGGGGCTGGCAGAGCCATGGGGGGAGCAGGAGGGAGCAGCTGTGGGTGCTCCAGCCCTGGAGCTCTGCAGCCAGGAGAATTTTCCACTCCCAGCTGCAGGGGATGTTTTGTTCTGTGGATAATTGCAGCCCTTTCCTGCTGTTTGTGGAGCCTGTGAAAAGATGAGCTGGACCACAGGGACTTGTTCTTACAGTGGGGTGGGATGGGAAAGGCTTGGGCATCTTCCCATAGCAAATTGTTTACTTTTATGGATTTGTTTTTAATTATTTAGTGTTAAGTTCAGGGGGAGGAAGGTTAAGTTAGCCTGAGGAGGGATGAAGTGTGGCAGCACAGAGCTGCACAGCCAGTGGCAGGAGCTGACATTTGGGTGTGTTTCTGTGGCAGGACCTGTGCAGGTGATTATTTCCTCTGATAAAACCAGGTGATTTAGGGGTAAAGGCAAAAGCAAACCCTGAACAGCTCAGGCAGATCTTATCTGCCCTGTGCTGAGCTGTGTCCTGTGCTTTGATGTTATCTGCCATGCAACCAGGAAAAGGGGAAAAGGGAAATAATGCACTTAGAGGTGGAAACAGCCTCTTGGGTCAGAGGGTCCCCCCAGCAGAGGCAGCTGCTCCTGCCAGCAGCAAACAGCAGAGCCCAGCCCAGCCCTGGCTGCCTCTGCTGCCTTTATCTGGCAGCCAGTGTGCTATTTCCTAACACTAATGGAATAGGTAATGCTGGGCAGGTTTGTGTGTTTGCTTTGGATGAGACCTTATCTGCCCTGGGCCATGGGCAGGAGTGGTTTGGCTCATTTCTGCCTGGGAAGGTTCTGGGCATCTGTTACAGTAAAAAGCTGCTGTGGTGGGAGCAGAGGCTCTGGGGTGGCTGCAGGGAGGGAAGGAGGGAGCTGGGGGTCCCCAGGAAGGGAAGGAGGGAGCTGGGGGTCCCCAGAGGGGAAGGAGGGATGCTGGGGGTCCCCAGAGAGGGAAGGAGGGAGCTGGGGGTCCCCAGGGAGCTGCAGGAGAGATGCTGGGGGTCCCCAGAGGGGGAAGGAGGGATGCTGGGGGTCCCCACAGAGGGAAGGAGAGATGTTCATTCCTGTTCCTGAGACATCCCTGTGGGGGAGAAGGAGAATGCTGCAGCTCCTCACCTGGATATGTTCAGTCCCAGTGGAGAGCTCTGCCTGCAGCCCTGAGCTCAATTCAGGAGGAGGGAGGAAGGAATACATTGATTTTTCCGTGGGGTTTCTTTTGAAGGAGTGGAATTTTGGTGAGAGAGCCATTCAGTTCTGCTGGATCTGCTGCTGTGAGTTTAGGGCAGAGCACAGGCTGCTGGGGCCCAGCAGGACGTGGCCTGGGCTCTGCTCAGCAGCTGAGGAGGGATGTGCAGGAGAAACCTCCTGTGATCCCTGCTTTGAGTGGGGATAGCTCTTCAGGAGGAGGGGCAGACTGAAAACTAGTCAGGCTGCTTGGACCTTCTCCAGCCCAGAATGTAATGCTGAAAAACAGAGGATGAGGTGATGGCAGCCTCATGAGCAGTGAGGTCATCCTGTGTAAATACACCCAATGTCTGAATAGCCAGCTCTGGCAGCAGCAGGGATTGATCCCAGCCATGGCTGTGTTTGCAACTTCTGCCTCTTCCTCTGACACCTCCAGTCTCAGAATCTTCTGAGAGCTGGGATCAGCCCAGTGCCCCATGTCAGGACATTCCTGCAAATTCAGAATCCAGGGCAGGCAGGGCTTGTGTGGATAAAAAGTTGAAGTCTCTCTGCAGCTCTCCTGGAGCCCCTTCAGGCCCTGGCAGGGGCTCTGAGCTCTCCCTGGAGCCTCTCCAGGTGAGCAGCCCCAGCCTGGCTCAGAGCAGAGATCTCCAGCCTGCTCTGGGCTGGCTCCAGCATCTCCAGCTGTGCTGGGACCCCAGCGTGGGGCAGAGCCCTGCAGGGGGGGGCTCAGAGGGCAGAGCAGCTGGGGCATGTGTGGGGCTGAAGCAGAGCTTGCTGTGGCCTCCCTGGGGCCCTGTTTGTGCCTTCCCAGCCGTGCCTGTGCTGCTGGGGGCACCCTCTGCAGTCCCCAGGCACCAGACAGGGGCTCTGCTGCAAAACCCCCCAGGGGCATCTTGTGTCCCACTAGAAAAAGTGGAGCCAGTGCTGTTATTTCGTGAATCCCTGGGACTCCTGGATAGCTGAGTGGTGCCTGTCCCTGCAGCTCTTGGCTCCAGCAGCTTCCCAGGATTTACAGGATTTTCCAGAGAGGGAAGGAGGGATGCTGGGGGTCCCCAGAGAGGGAAGGAGAGATGCTGGGGGTCCCCAGAGAGGGAAAGAGAGATGCTGGAGGTCCCCAGGGAGCTGCAGGAGGGAGCTGGGGGTCCCCAGAGAGGGAAGGAGGGAGCTGGGGGTCCCCAGAGAGGGAAGGAGGGAGCTGGGGGATCCCCAGGGAGGGAAGGAGGGATGGGAGAGCAGGACTGAGCTGGAGCTCCCCCTCACCCTGTGTTTCCTTCTGCCTCTCTGTGCTCCCAGGGAATGGCTGCAAAGGGAAATCCCACACGGGCTCTGGGAGGAAGTCCAGGCTGATGAAGACTGTGCAGACCATGAAGGGCCATGGCAACTACCAGAACTGCACCATAGTGAGGCCCCACAGCCCCCACTCGTACGGCACCTACGTGACCCTGGCTCCCAAGGTGCTGGTGTTCCCCATCTTTGTGCAGGTCAGTGGGGCTGGCATGAGCTCAGTGCCCAGCCAAGGCTCTTCCCTGTCCTCCTCAGCTCTCCTCAGTGCTGGGGCTGTCCCACAGGGAGCTGTGTCCTGCCCAAGCAATTCTAGGTTGGATTTATTTTTTCTCCTTTTCAGATCTGGCCCGTGGTACTTGCTTGGGTCAGGAGGGGGTGTCCCATTTTGGGCTTCAGAGCTGACTTTGGAATTGCAGATCAGTGTGGTTCTTCTGGAGGGTTCTTTGTGCTGTCAGTGTGTACAACAGACAAAGGGGTTTTAGTTTAGCTGGTGGTCACACTAAAATTTGGGGAACCTGTGCCTTACAGGCAACAATTCCTACCCAATGTCCCACCCAACCCTGCCCTCTGGCAGTGGGAGCCATTCCCTGTGTGCTGTCCCTCCATCCCTTGTCCCCAGTCCCTCTGCAGCTCTCCTGAAGCCCCTTCAGGCCCTGCCAGGGGCTCTGAGGTGTCCCTGGATCCTTCTCCTCTCCAGCTCTCCCAGCCTGGCTCAGAGCAGAAGACAAGGATCCAGAGCAGCAATGGCTTGACAGGGAATGTTCTCCTCCTCAGGTCCATGAGCTGTTTCAAGAAAACAGCCCTGAATTTGGTGGTGGTAGTTCTAACTCCCTCTTTGCCCTTCATTTTGTCTTTCATATGGCCAGAACCCCCAAAATCTCATCTGCTCCATATATTTTAGTAGCTTGCTGAGGAATCCCTTCCTTTCTGAGCCTTTGTCCTCCTGTGGCAGTGGCATTGTCACCTCAGCTCGGCATGGTGACTTCTTCTGGGGTGAAGCACATTCCCTGTGAGTCCAGCCTGAGCCTGAGGCCAGCCTGGGCCGGGCAGAGCTGGGGGCAGCTCTTTGATCCCCTCCCTCGTCCCTGATGGGTGACCCCAGCCTGTGCTCACCTGGCCTTGGGCAGGAGCACAGCTGGCACTTTCTGCCTCCCAAAACTCCTCTTGGATTGTGCCACTTCAGGAGCTGCTTTTTCTCGTGGCTCTGCCTTACCTGCAGGGCCCTGTGCAGACACCCTGCTGCACTCAGCACACCTGGACCTGTCCCACTCTCCAGCACAGCCTGGGGGCTGCCTGTGGGAAGGGAATTGTGGAAAGTTGCTGTGAGAGTGCTGCACAGCATCAGGTGCAAGCACTGGTGCCAGCAGTGTGGTTGTGCTTCCTGCTGACAGCAGCCTGACCCCCCCTGCCAGAGCAAGGGCTGCTTGTCTTTTCACAGCTGGGGCTGACGTGGGTGTCAGTGCAAGGCTCTGTTTTCTCTGACTGGACTGCACATTTGTCCTTCTGAGCACAGTGCAGGGTGGCTTCTCCCCAAAGTGAAGACAAAGTGGGGTTTGGTGGGTGGAAAGTGTATCTCACAAACCAGGCTGCTGCTGGAAGGTTTGACTGTTTCTTTTGTTTCTTTTTTTTTCCATCCAAACACAGCCCCTGGATCTTTGCAACCCGGCCCGGACTCTGCTGCTGTCGGAGGAGCTGCTCCTTCTGGAGAGCAGGAACAGAACCACACAGGTAAAACTCTTCCATGTTGTCTGAGCTCTCCAAACCTGCTCTGCTGCTGTCTTGCATAGAGGATTGAATCATAGAATCCCCATGCTCTGGGTTGGAAGGGACCTTGAACCCATCCAGTGCCACCCCTGCCAGGGCAGGGACACCTCCCACTGTCCCCAGTGTCCAGCCTGGCCTTGGGCACTGCCAGGGATCCAGGGGCAGCCACAGCTGCTCTGGGCACCTGTGCCAGCCCTGCCCACCCTGCCAGGGAACAATTCCTGCCCAATATCCCATCTAATCCTGGAAAAGCCATTCCCTGTGTGCTGTCCCTCCCTCCCTTGTCCCCAGTCCCTCCCCAGCTCTCCTGGAGCCCCTTCAGGCACTGGAGGGGACTTTGAGAAGGGACATCAGAAGAAAAATGTTTAATTGTGCAGTGATTATACTGATATGATACCTGGAAAGACTTCTGATCAGTTTATTGTGGGATAAACTAAATATCAAAACTCTCCTGTGCTAGAAATCAACTGTTGCTCCTGTTGCCTTTGGGCTCACAGAGGGGAAACTGTGGGTGGCAAATGCACATCAGTGGCAGCCCAGCAGACTCAGGAGCAGGGCTTTAGGGATATTTTGTGATCCCCTGAAGTGACTCAGGATTGTGTCCACATGGCTTTGCAGCATCTCTAGGGAAGGAGAATCCAGAATCTAGAACTAGAACCAGACAGAACTCACTACAGATGTTCTCAGAATTTCAGTTCCTGACACAGCTCACATGTCCTGTCCAAATTCCTCTCATTCTTTCTTCAACTTTTCTGCCATGTTATTGGAGAGCTGTTGGAAATTTGGGGACATGACAGGACTTTGTCATCCTGTGGATGAGACAACTCTTACCACTCAAACTGGCAGAGTTTGGATGTGGTGATCACATTTGCTGCTGGCTTCACTTGCATCCAGCTGCAGAGTCTGCAAAGCCTTGGAATTTGGGAGAGAGGCAGAGCCCACTCATGCTCTGCTAACCAGTGCCTTTTCTCCTGGGGAGTTTCAGAGGATCTCTGAGTGATTTGGGGCTGAATTCAGCTGGTGAGAACAATGTGGCATCTTCACAGATTTGCAGAGGAAGTTCTGCTTCACTCATTTTAGTTTCACCAGAAGCCCAGAGCCACTTCCCACCACTGGCCAGCACAAACCAGTGGAGGGTTGTGCCAAGTGGCTCCTCTCTCTTCCCTTGTCCCTGAGCAAACTTTCTCCCATCTCCTGAAGGAGTCAACCTATCTCTCTGGAGGCTTGCCAGGGTCTGTCCTTCCCCTGACCTTACCTCTGGGGCAATCCTTATTCAGGCCTTAATCACATCCTGTCTAGACTTTGCTGCAATTCCCACTTTCCTGGTCTCCTGAGGTCCCTCCAGCCCGTGGGGTGCCAGGGGAGCCAGCAGGGGATGGCACACGGGGTGCCCAGCCTGGGCTCAGCCCTTGTCCATCCCTCCCCAGGACCTGGGGCCTCCCAGAGCCCTGAGGGGTCTGCTCAGTGTGGCTCACCCTCCTGCCCTTCCCATCCCTCCTTCCTGCCCCTCTGCAGTCCTGCAGCTCATGGATGGGCTTGGCTGAAAAGCAAGAGGCTTTCTCCCCTTTCTCTCTTCAGAGCTGGATTTCTGGGCAGCTTTTCCTATTGATTTTGTTGCCTTGTTTTTCTTTGCAAGGTGTGCTGTTGGCTCCCTCCTGCCCAGGGCAGGGCATCCCAGGGCTGTCCCCTGCTGCCCATTGCTGCTGCCTTCCCTCTTGGTTTCAGTTCCTGCTGATTTCCCTCAGGAAACTCTTCCCTGTCTGCTGTGCCAGTGCTTTGCCAGCTTTGTCCTGTGGCAGGTCCCTCAGCAGGAGGGGCTGTGCTGTTTGCATGGTGCAGAGCACACCCAGATGAGCAGTGTGCAGACATCAGGCTTGGCCTGTATGAACATTTCCCCCTGTAAAATCTGTTCACACCCCCTGAAAGGTCCATGTGGCCATGGCCATGTGGCCTCCATCACCCCAGCCATAACCCAGGGTGCCCATCTCTGTCTTCAGAGTCCTTCTGTCCTGTCAGCTGCTGCATTCCTGATTTTGGGGTAGGAAATTACTTCTGGTAAATACCCAAAGCTACTTTGACCCTCCAAGGAGCAGCTCTGGTGAATTCCATGACCTGCCTGGGTGAGCCCAGTTGTGTTTGTTGTTTGTTTGCCCTTGGTTTTTATGAGCCCTGTGATTTTTCAGGGTAGATCTGTTTGCCAAGGGCTGCACAGACAGGTTGCAGCCCAGGCCAGAGCTCCAAGCTGCTCCTCCAGTCTCCCCTTACCCCTGGGGTCAGCCCTGAGTCCCCTGCTCAGCTCTCAGCTGTGTCCAGCTCCCACCTCTGGGTCTGCCAGAGCCCCAGGGCCCTGGGGGCTGCCTCTGCCTCTGTCCCTGTGGGTGGAAGGGGCACTTTTGTTTTTCCTCCCAGCCTGGAGGAGCAGAGATACCTCTATCAACTGCTCTCAGATCCAGTGCCTTCCTGGAAGCAGCATGTGATGGAGGTGCTCTTACAGAGCCCACACTGGATGTGCTTTTACCTTCCACATCCCAAACACAATCCATCCCATCTTCCTGTAAAAGCTCAGTGTTACCTGTAAATACTCATGTAATTCCATTTCCAGGATTCCCTATTGAAACTTGCTTGGTTTTGAAGTGATTTTCCTGCTGCTCCCAGTGTTTTTTTTCTGCCCTTTAAACTTCCACAGGTAGTAGGGTTTGAGTTTCTTTCCTCCATTTCTGCTGATCTGTTAGCTGATCAGGCTTTTATCTCCTTCACTTTGGGTTGCAATTCCCAAAATCCCTTCAGCAGCTCTTCCTTGGGGTTGAGAGAACTGAGATGGCACCAGACATGTCCCAGAAAAGTTATGTTTTGGCACAAGGTGGGCATGGGGTGAAGGTTACAGTGCAGTTTCTGCCTGGTTGTTTCTTGTATTGCCAACAAGAGCAGAAGGAATGAAGAGAGTGGATGTGGGCACTGGGCCAGCAGAGTGCTGAGAGCAGAGGAAGGGATTTTCCAAGTAGCACAGAGAAGAACAGCCCCTCCCTGGTTTCATTGTCAATTAAAGCTCCACCAGCAGCTGTGTATTTACTGAGAATCCCACAGAAGTGAATTTGCACTGCAAGGAGAAATCTTGTGGCAAGGGCTTGGTTTTGGATTTGGAGCCAGATGCTCTTCCCTGATGTGAGACTCCCCAGCTTGTGCTGAAGAACTCTTACCAGCTTGTTCTCCTCAGGATGTGTCCACCAGGGCACAGCTGTGCTGCCAGCTGGGACTGGGCTCCTGTGGGAGCAGAGTCACCTCTGTGCCCTCTCCCACCCCTCTGGGACTCTGGCTGTTACCTCCTTTTGCAAAAGCTTTGCTGAAAGGCCACCAACCCTTCCCCCAGAGGTGCTGGCACTGCCCAGGCTCCCCAGGGAATGGGCACGGCCCCGAGGCTGCCAGAGCTCCAGGGATGGACAGGGGGGATTGCTGGGGGTCTGGGCAGGGACAGGGGGGATTGCTGGGGTCTGGGCAGGGACAGGGGGGATTGCTGGGGGGTCTGGGCAGGGACAGGGGCTGCACTGGCTGATCCTGGTGGTCCCTCCAGCTCAGAATATTCTGTGATTCCATGATTTTGTGGTCTTTGAGGCTTTCTGTGTGCCCCAGCTGCTGGAGGGCAGGACAGGCTCACACCTCAGCCTCATCCCTGGGTCCAGCATCTCCAGGGCAGTGGAGAAACTCATCCTTATTTCGAAGGTCCCATTAATCTGAGCTAACAGGGCTGGGCACCTCAGGCAAGGCTTTTGCCACTGGTCTGGAGTAGCTCCAGTCCCTGGGACACTTGAGGCTCTGCTGGAGCCCAGCTCTGGGCAGAACTGGGGCCAGTGTTTCCTTCCCACCTCCGCTGTGGTTTGAGGTGTCGGGTTTGTCCCTGCAGCTGCTCTCTGTGGGTCCTGCTCTTGTGAAAACCAAACTTTCCTTTCTCACCGAGAGCAGTGAGAAGCTCCTGCATGAGGGTGATCAGAGAGATCAGATTTGCTGTCAGGCTGCAACTTCTGCCCCGTGCTGGGATTAGTCGGCGCCTTGCTCCCTCCTCCTGCTCTGATTTGTGACTGGTGAGAGTGGGAAGTGGCAGCAGGGAGCAGCCAGGGTGTGTTCGTGTGGTGTGGGACTGTTGGGCAGGTTTGTCCCTGCAGCCTCAGGAGGTGCTGCCCAGTGAGGGGAGCTGGGTGCAGAGGCCACCAGCCCCTGGGCAAGGGCTGCCTGCTGAGGCTGTGCCTCTGCCCTGCCCACAGGGCATTCCCAGCACTGTCCAGTGCCAGGAGATGAGCTGAGCTGTGCCTCTGCCCTGCCCACAGGGCATTCCCAGCACTGTCCCAGTGCCAGATGAGCTCCCCAGAGCTTCTCCTCTGCTGCCCCTCTGCTTGCAGGTGACTCTCTTCGTCTACTCCGACCTGCTGCTCTTCACCAAGGAGGATGAGCCTGGGCTCTGCAACGTGCTGAGGAACCCTCTGTACCTGCACAGTGTCAAGCTCCAGCAGGGTGAGTGTCTGCAGCAGCACCTGGAGGCATTTTGGGGTTTTCTGGCTGCTCCCTGAAGGGTTTCTGGCCACCTCGCTGTCCTGCTGCTTCCAGTGCCTCCAAATGCAGCTCCCAGGTCATCCTTGCTGGGGTGCAGGGCCAGATTCCCCCTGCTAGCCCTGCACTGACCTGGCAGCTCCATCTCCTGGGACACCTCAGGCCCTTTCCAGCCTTTTTGGGGCTGCCATTCCCCAGGGCCTGTCCCCTGTGACAGCAGGGGCTGGCCAAGGCTGGGAAGGGGAACTGAAGGCTTGAGGTTTCCCTGTGGTCCTCAGGGAGCTCAGAGATTGGCTCCAGGGCTGGCTGGCCAAGCTCTGATGACCTTTGCTGTGCTGCTTTGCTTTGCTGCTTCTCTCTTTGGCTGCCCAGGGTTTCCCTGCTGCTCACATCCATCCCCTGCTCACATCCATCCATCCCCTGCTCACATCCATCCATCCCCCTGCTCACATCCATCCCTGCTGCTCACATCCATCCCCCTGCTCACATCCATCCATCCCCCTGCTCACCTCCCTGGGGAGCAAAGAGCAGGCCCAGGGACCTTGCCCTCACTCTGCACCTTGGCTGACACATCTTGTGTCCAGCTGAGGGCTCAGAGGGTTTCCAGGGCAGGGGTGGCTGGAAATGGGTTATTTCAGGCTGTACAAAAGACTCCCTTCAGCTCCTCAGGGTCTAAAGAGGAATGAGGGAATTGCTCTGCCACATCCTATTTGCCACTGCTTGGCCCTGGGCCCAGTCTCACCCTGTTCCTTGTGTGGTGTGGTTGTTTTTTGGGTTTGGGCTTGTTTTATGTGCAGTTAGCTGACTGTGGCATAGCTCCTCCTCCAGCCCAGGCGCTGCCCTGGGACCCCACGGGGAAGTTGGGGTGGGACAGAAGGAAAAGCTTTCCTCTCATGAGGTTGGTCAGACACTGAGCTGCCCAGAGAGGTTGCTGGATCTCCGTGGAGATCTCCTGGAGGCACTCAGGGCTCCTGAGTGCCCAGGTCTGGGTGCTTTGGTCAGGGATTGGACTCCAGAGCCCACCAGCCTGAACTACTCTGGAAGTGATGAGCCAATGTCTTTATGCAGTCCTGTGGCCCTGAGCTAAAGGAGTGAATCCAGATCTGGGCTGCTTCTCCAAAGGATCCTTTTCTGGGTGAATTTTGCTGCTTCCCATGACTTTTCCCAGCTGAGCCATGAGCTCTGTGGATGGACTGTGTCTCTCACGTGCCCCACATTGTTCTGAGCCTCAATGCTGGACACTCAGGCTGCTGCCAGTTGTTATTTCTCATTTCCAGCAACGTTTCTGTTTCCAGATGAATTCCCTGACCTATTTGGTGGGAGCAGAAGCACAAGGGGCACCACAGCCACGAGCCATTGAGAAAAGCCATTGAAGTCTCCCTGGGCTCTGTCGAGTGTGTTCCCAGCACTGCTTATTTCTAAGAAAGGGACCAAAGAAATTGTTCCTTGTTAAAGTGCTTTTGGTCAGCCCCTGGACCATGTGAATGTCCTGGCTGCTCCCAAAGGCTGGGGAATGGCTCTGCTCTTTCCACCTGCTTGGAGAAATCAGCCTCCCTGGTGCTGAGCTCTGTTTGCAGCACAGGATTGTGCCTCCTGCACCACAGGCACGGAGGGTTTGTGAGCAGTTTTCTGCCACTTATTTCCCTGTTGCCATAATGACTGGGCTGGACCCTGTCTGGAATAGCTTCCCAAGGCTCTCCAGAGGAGATGCAGTCCCTGAGCCAGCCCTCCCTGTACCTGGGAATCCCACAGCTGGTGTTCAGGCAGCTCCTGCTCGGGGCAGGGTGCTTCAGAGGCAGGGGGGAGAGCAAGAAGCTGTCTGTGCCTTTAGGCTGCTGCTCTCCGAGTGACTGAATGGCCCGTGAATAGGAACAGGCTGTGGCTGCTCCAACAATTGAGACATCTCCGGTGCACTCGGGGCCATTGTGCTGCTTCCTGTTCCTGCTCCGTGCGAGAGCAAATCAGCCTGACTGCTCACAATGCTCCCTCTTCCTGCCTCACAGCCCCAGCACGGGCTGCGAGCAGCAGCTCCCAGTGCCACAGGGCACTCACGGTGGGAATTTCCACCTGCGGGGTCCTGGTGCCCCCCGTGGGTGTGCTCAGCCCTGGGGCAGAGAGCAGCTCTGCTCTGCCCCACCCTCCATCCCCAGCTGGGATCCTCCAAGCAAGGGCTGCTTGGCTGGCCTGGCCATCCCAGCCTGGGGGCTGCAGCTCCAGGGTGCTCAGGGGCCAAGAGGGGATTTATGGGCCTCCTGCCCCTGCTTGGGGTGCTGGGGAGTACCCAGGGCTTGCCACACTCCCCCAGGGGCATGTGCCCTCTCACCTCACCCAGGGGAGCACAGGGAAGGTTTTGGGAGCACACAGAGGCTCTGCAGCTGAGAGGGCCACAGCAGTGCTGGGCTCCAGCAGCCCCTGTGGCACAGTGTCCTGCAGGGAATTCCAGCCCATGTCCTGCAAAATGCATTGACACTGAAGCTGCCAGTGGTGGCAGAAGTGTGACCCCACAGAGGGCAGCTGGAATGAGCACCCAGCAAAGGGCTCCAGGCCTCCTCTTCGTGGGTTTCACAGTGCCCAGGGAGGGGCACCTGAGTCCCTCAGTGGGCCACAGCTCTTATCTGGACATTTGGCTGCTGCCTGCAGCAGCAGAGCTGTTTTCCTCTGGGGAACAGGGTGTTTCCAGCCCTGTGCAGAGCCTGTTCCCATCCAGCAGCTCAGGCTGCTGAAATGAAGCAGAGCTCGTGCTGACACCACTTCCAGTGGGATCTGTGCCATGCCCAGGCTCCAGCCCCCAGCTCCTGGCACAGATAATGTCATTAGGAGCCTTAGGGCTGCAGCAGCCCCACGGTGCTGCCAAGGGCAGAGCTGCTGAGAAGGAGCCAGCAGCTCCTGGAGACGGGATGTCCTGCTCTGGAGATGGGATGCCCTGCTCCAGAGCTGGGGTCACCCTGTCCTGGGGCAGTTTCCTGACCTCCTGTGAGGCTGGTGGACACCTGGCTGGCTTCCCTCGAGGCTGGGGACACACCAGGGCCAGGGCAAATCTTCAGGCATGCCTTTTGGTTGGGTGCAGGGAAGGCTGGTGGAGCAGCTGGAGTCTGAGACACCTCCTGGGATATCTGATTTGGAAAGATGTGGGTGGCAGAATTTGTCATTGTGCTGTCCCCAGCACCCCCTCCCTTCACAAAGCTCTGGAAGTGCAAGTTCCTCGGCTGGGTGTCCCCAGTGTCCTGAGCTGGCACATCCCAGTTTGCCCTCAGCTCAAGAGGGCAGGATGAGCTCTTCCCCCTGCCCCATGCCTGCTGCTTCCCACTGCTCTGGGGTTGGGCTCCATCCCTTGGAGAGGCCCTGCTGGAGCCGGCACAGGCAGCAGGACCACCAGGACCACCAGGGAATGAGGTGAAGGAACCAGAGCTGCTCTGCCAGTCCTGCTGGGAGTGAAGTGCCCACAGATGGAGAGACCCATCCCTGGCTCTTCTGAGGGGCCAAATTGGCTGTGGGAGCTCTTTGGCTTCCCCTGGGGAGCTCCCACAGGCTGCCCGTGCCAAGGCAGGGTTGGGCAGCAGAGCCTGCAGTGGCCTCTGCATGGAACAAACCTCTCCAGAAGGGGGAGCCCCAGGAGGGTCCTGGCAGGGCAGTGGGTCCCTTTCCAGAGGAGGAGCCCCAGGAGGGTCCTGGCAGGGCAGTGGGTCCCTTTTGCAGAGGAGGAGCCCCAGGAGGGTCCTGGCAGGGCAGTGGGTCCCTTTTCCAGAGGAGAAGCCCCCAGGAGGGTCCTGGCAGGGCAGTGGGTCCCTTTTGCAGAGGAGAAACCCCCAGGAGGGTCCTGGCAGGGCAGTGGGTCCCTTTTGCAGAGGAGGAGCCCCAGGAGGGTCCTGGCAGGGCAGTGGGTCCCTTTTGCAGAGGAGGAGCCCCAGGAGGGTCCTGGCAGGGCAGTGGGTCCCTTTTCCAGAGGAGGAGCCCCCAGGAGGGTCCTGGCAGGGCAGTGGGTCCCTTTTGCAGAGGAGAAGCCCCCAGCAGGGTCCTGGCAGGGCAGTGGGTCCCTGCAGATGGCACATCCATCACCCAGCTCACAGCCTGGTACTGGGACAGCACAAACACTCATTCAGTGCTGAATCCTCTGCCAGGGGCTCCACGTGCACAAATGTGGCTGCAGCTCCACTCTGACCCTGGTTTTTCTCCCCTGCAGGTTCAGAAGATCACAAGTTCTGCATCCTGTACCTGGCAGAGGTGAGTGCTGCTGTTTTCCACTTCAGCTTCCCAGTGGGAGCTGGGCAGGTACTGCCAGCTCTGCTCCTTTCTTTGGGGAAAGGAGCACTCAAAAAATGGATTTTAACTTAAATGATTTGCCAGAAGTCTGGAAAATAAACATAATGGCTGTAGAATATATGGATGAGCTGCTCAAAGGAGCTTGGCAGCACTAGGACAGGTTTCTTTCCCCTTCTCCCTGTGGATCTTCCTTGAAGCATCTCACTTTTGTTTTCTCTTAGGATTTCTTTCCCCTGGGGACAGATTTCTTTCCCAAATGCCTTGTCATTATTTTCAGGCACTTTGCTTTTCTTCTCTTCCACCATCCAGCTTTGGAGCCCTCAGGTAAAAGAAGGAAGCCCAGTCTGAAAGACAGAACCCCAGCTCTGAGCCCACACGTAGCTGAGTGCTCCAACCAGATTTGGGCCCTCCCAAATTGGCACAGTCCCTTTTGTCAAGTCAAGGACTCTGCAAAATTGCTTCACCCTGGACCTCCCTAATCACTGAAGGCTGTGAGGGTTGTTTTTATCCCTTTTCTAGTGACTTTGCTGTGTTCCTGCTTTCAAGGCCTTGTGTTTTCCGAGGTGGGTCTGGGAAAGCTCCCCAGGGCACAGAGAAAGGCAAACATTGCTCAGCAGCTCTGAGGAATAATGAGCCATTGTGGGGCTGGGTGCACATGCTCAGCAGGGAGGTTGTTCACCTGGAGTGGCTGGAGCTGGGCCAGGGCACGACTGGCTGCAGAACCCTCCTCTCTGCTGCTCCTTCCCTGCCCCTCTGCTCCTCCGGGGCGGCCGAGCCCCCTCGGCTGTGTGTGTGTCCCCGGGCAATGTCACCCGGGCTGCTGGCAGCTCCTCCTGGCCTGGGCTGGCTGCGGGGGTTTTCTCAGGCCCTTGGAAAAATGCACCCAGAGCCTGAGATTTGATTTAGAAGCTTAGTGCCCCTAAGTAGGAGTGACCAAAAGAGATCTGGCTGTTTCATGAGGTCTTGAGAGGTGAAGAGATGTGAGGCTGCAATGAAGTGCTGCCTTTCTTCTTCCATTTTCTTCCTCTTCCATTTTCTTCCTCTTCCATTTTCTTCCTCTTCCATTTTCTTCCTCTTCCATTTTCTTCCTCTTCCATTTTCTTCTTCTTTCTTCTTCTTTCTTCTTCTATTTTCTTCTTATTTCTTCTTTCTTCTTCTTCTTCTATTTTCTTCTTCTTTCTTCTTCTTCTTCTATTTTCTTCTTCTTTCTTCTTCTTCTATTTTCTTCTTCTTTCTTCTTCTTCTTTCTTCTTTCTTCTTCTTCTTTCCTCTATTTTCTTCTTTCTTCTTTTCTTCTCTATCTTCTCTATCTTCTCTATCTTCTCTATCTTCTCTATCTTCTCTATCTTCTCTATCTTCTCTATCTTCTCTATCTTCTCTATCTTCTCTATCTTCTCTATCTTCTCTATCTTCTCTATCTTCTCTTTCTTCTCTTTCTTCTCTTTCTTCTCTTTCTTCTCTTTCTTCTCTTTCTTCTCTTTCTTCTCTTTCTTCTCTTTCTTCTCTTTCTTCTCTTTCTTCTTTCTTTCTTCTTCTTTCTAATTTGCTGTGAGAGCTCTGGTGATGGAGATCCCTGGCATCCATTGTGGCTGGAGTGGAGTAGTTGGATAGAAAATGTGAGATTTTTGCTTTCATACCTCCTGTTCCCCCACAGACTTGGGACTTTCTCTGCTAGAAACTGTTCACCAAGTAGCTGAAACTCTTTTAGCAGAGGTAGAAGCAACACTGGCTGAGCATCATTTTTGTGCTAAGGACTGACATATTCCTTCCAGACTCTTCATTCACCATGAAAACTTTGTCTTTGGAGCTCTGACTTGATCACAGGCTCATAGATCAAGATATTGCAGAGAGCACAACTCTTTTCTTTTAAGGCTCCTTGTTGTGTGATGTAAAACCACCTTTTTTGGCAGTTTGGTATTGTAGTGCTTTTAGCACTCCAAAAAATCAATTTACACTGCATTTCAAGCTTGCATATAACTAAATTTTGTCAAGGAAAATCTTTCCATAATGCATCAACATATGCTGGGGCTTTGTCTCTTTTTTTAGTACAGTTTGCTATACAGTGGATTGGAGAGGCTTTTCTAAGTTATTAAATAGAGCCTTAGGCAAGGCTGGCTTTTAAAATAAGTGGCAAGAGGGGAAAAAAAAAAAAAGTGGTTCTGAACTGGCCACGCTGTGGGATTCTGCAAACCCTTGTTGCTCCTCCGTGTTTGGGGCAGGTCTCAGGTGGGGTGGGATTTCCCAGCTGTTCATCCCCGAGCTTTGAGGTGACATTGCTGGCTCAGGGACAAGCAGGACGTGTCCCCTGCCCCCTTCCCTCCCAGCCCCTGAGCCAGAGGGACACCTGGCTGCAAGGTGAGGGGCAGTGCCATGCTGCAGCTGCCATGGGATGGGAAATTGCACAGGGCTGAGTGAATCGCCCCAGGTGGAGAGATGGGCTCAGCTCAACCAATGGGCAGCCAGCCTGGGAGCATCCCAGCAGCTGATCCCTGCAGGAAGGCAAGGAGAGCATTCCCTGCAGGTTGTGTCCCTTTTCACCCTTGCACGCACGTTTTGGAGCAAATCTTTGTGGCCAGGCTGGGAGGGGACAGTCCCCTCAGAGGTGTCCCTGCAGGCTGGCTGCTCACAGGAGCTCTGCAGGGGCCGTGGGGAGGGTTTGGTGCCTCTCTGGCCTGGTGGGAGGCTGGCTTTGTGTGACAAGGTGATTTTTAGTGGGCTGCTCTCAGATGAAGGAGGGGAAGTGGCACTTGCAGCACACGGGGCTGGGGAGGATCCCTGGGCCATCCCAGCACAGCTCTCCCCATCACCGGGGGGATCTGGTGTCCAGGGGGTGCCACACTCTGGATGTGGCAACTTCTTCTGACCTGGTGAAAAGCTCAACCTCCTTCCTGACTGTAGGAAGAGCCTCTGGAAGAAGGGATTGCCCTGGAGGGGGCTGGCTGTGCCCTGGGGACTGGGAGAGGGCTGGCACTGCCCTGGGGGCCACATTCAGGCCGCTGGGAATTGGGGTGGAGCAGGGTCAGGACTGTCTGGGTGCCCCCCTGCCTGCTGCTGCTGGCACCGAGTGGTGAGGATGGGCAGGGACAGGGGGTGTGAGCTGTTGTGGCTCTTTGGCCCCGTGTCACCCTGAGGGGTCTGTCCCCACCCTGCCCTGGCTGCAGCTCTGGGTGTGCTGAGCCCTGTCCTGGCTCAGCCCTGGGGGCTGTGGCCACTCCCAGCTGGGCACACACATCCACTGTGCTGCTCTGACGGGCTGCAGGAAGCTCTTGAGCTGCTGGTTCTTGCCCACAAATCATCTGCAATGAGCTCTAATGTGTTTAGTGCTGCTGAGGGCTGAAAGGAGCCCAGGGCTGGGCTGGCACTGCTGCAGGAGGAGCTCTGTGCTGAAGCCTCGAGCTGCTATTGCTCATCTTGAGCCTTTCTGAGCAATGTTCGACCCATAAGGTCCCAAATTTGCACTTGGATCTGACAGGCTACAGAATGAAAGTATGTTTAGTACCTGTGAGTTGCTTAATTTATTATAAACATGAGAGAAAATTCCAACCTTCAGGAAGTGTCAGCAAAAAGCTGCTGCTGGTCATCCTGTCTAATTGAGTGTAATAAATCAGTGCACAGAGTCTGAACCCTGGGCAGTTGGGTGGTTTGCAGGCAGAGCTAGCAGGAGCTGCTGTGGGTTCCAGCACAAGGGGTGTTTGTTTTATGGGATCTGCAAGGTGTGAGCTGCAGGGTTTGCAGATCCTGAGTGCAGGTGGGCCTGATTCTGGACTTGGCATCCTGGAAAAGCCAAGTGTAGGATGGGATTGGAAAGAGTGGGAAAGCAGAGGAGGGCTCTGCCCCTTTGGGGGTTTTGTTCCTGCTGTGGCTGAGGCACAGCTGTGACAGTCCCTGCACAGTGAGCCAGGATTTTGGAAGGGAAGGTGGCACTTTGTGATCTCAGGAATCCCAGAGCAGCTGCGGTGCCAAGGCAGGGTCACCCCGAGCAGTGACACGTCCAGCTGGGTTTGGGATGTCACCAGAGAGGGACACCCCACACCCCACACCCTCCCTGGGCACTGACCAGAGCTCTGCCACCCTCATGGGGAAAAGTTCTTCCTCATGGTGGCTGGAACTCCTTGTATTTTAGTCCATGGCCATTACATCTCCTCTAATTTTACATTTGCCAGCTGATATGTTAAAAAGCCCTGCCAGTGCATTGAGGCCTGGCCTGGGCACCTTTCCTGCCAGGGTTTTAAATCCAAAGAGCACAGTTTGAAGCTGAGCAGCCCCTGCCTGTGACAGCTCCTGGCTGATTGGAGCTGTGGCTGCCCCTGGATCCCTGGCAGTGCCCAAGGCCAGGCTGGATGGGGCTGGGAGCAGCCTGGGGCAGTGGAAGGTGTCCCTCAGGTGAGTTTTCCAACCCAAACCAGTCTGGGATTCAGTGTGGAGCCACATTTCTGCACCCCCACAGGATTTGGGGTGTGGGAGTTTGCATTTTCCTCATCCCCCCATTCCCTGCAGGGCACACAGAGCTGGTGGGATGTCAGAAGCTGTCAGAAGGAGATGTTGGTGTGGTGGGAATGGGCAGCCTCCCAGGGAGCCACGTGGAGCCCTGAGTGTGCTCCAGGGCTGAGCTCACACCCTCCCTGCTCAGGAAACATCCTGCTGAGAGGAAACTGCAGCTCAGGGGTTTAGTGCATTGTTACAAGTGTTTGATTCCAGCCCAGCATATTCAAATCGACTCTAAACCAAACAGCTCAGTAAGTTTTTCATTTGAAAAGCACTGGCAAATCTGATTTTTTTTTCTTCTGGAAGTTTTTATCTGGGAAAGTTTTTGTCTTGGGAAATTTCTCCAACAGAAAATCCTTCCAGTAGCAGCTCCTTGAGCACTTGCCCAGAGCTGAGCAAGTTGATGCCATGGATGTGTGCCTGAGCTGGCTTTGCCTTGGACATGCCCAAACTCTGGACAAGTGCCAGAGAAATGCCACTGTCCCCACCTTGTCCCATCAGAGAATCCCAGGCTGGTTTGGGTTGGAAGGGACTTTAAAGGTCACCTTGTCCCAGCCCTGCCTCGCTGACCAGGGCCAGCTGCTGGGGCAGCCTGGCTCTGGGGGGGCACACAAGGGTCCCTGCTCCTGCTCCCACCCTCAGCTTGGAGCAGCTGAGTCCCATCAGTGCTGCAGCCTGTGTGGTGCTTCCCTCCATCCACGGCCCTGCTTATTCCACAGGAGCAGTCACTCCCCGAGGTGCTCCCTGCTCCAGCTCTGCTCACTCAGTGTCCTTTGGGATTGGCACTGTCCCAAAGGGAGGAGCCAGGGAGAGCCCAGCTTCTGTCTCCAAACACAAATGTGAGTTCTGGGAAAAGCAATTCACTGATGGCACAGAGGACAAGCCTCAGGGACACTCTGGGGCATGGCAGGTTTTATACAGCTGGCTAGTTTTGGAGCTGGCACTTCAGAGCACATCAGGAGGGTTTGCAAGGAGCATTTTGGGCACTGTCTTGGCACCTTGGGCAGGTGGTCTGGTGATAGGGAAGAGGGCAAAAGGGCTGGGCTGGGGGTGGCATCACACCTGTGTGACCAAGTGAGCAGCTGAGGGAGAGGGAGTGGAGATGAGCCTTTGTCTGGGGAGTGGGCTGTGCTCTGCTGGAGCTGTGTCTCAGTTTCCTCTCGTTCACAACAGGACCAGAGCTGGTGCCTGTCAGGCCTGTGCTGGGATTTCTCTGCTGGGCTTGTCCTGCTCAGGGGAAGGGTCCCTGGGCTGGGGGAAGGCACTGCAGGGCTGGGGTCAGTCACAGCCTGGACACTCCTTCTCTCCACTTGTGTGACACGAGAGTTCTGAGAGTTCCCTCTGCTCCCAGTCCTGCTCAGTGCAGGGATTCTCCCTTTGCTCCTGGGGGCCAGGAGATGTCACCAGACCAAAAATCCTTTCCTGCTCTCTGGCATGTCCTTTGTTTCCTCCGTGGCTCATTTCTGGGATGCCTCAGAGGTTCCCCAAGCCTCGAGTCACCCAGCCCATGAGAGCTGGACATGGGTCCCTCTGCCCTGTCACACTCACAGCAGCAGCTTTAGCTCTTTCCTGAGCTGAGCTTTCCACCTTCCTCCCCCCAAAGGCCACAGGTCCCAGCCCCTGCATTTCTCTGGGTGAGCAGCCCAAGCTGCAGGTGCAGAAATGGAAAAGCTCCTTTGGAAAAGTCCCTGTGCAGGATGCTGTGCACCCACTGCAGTGTCCCAGTGCTGAGGCACTCCTGGAGTGCCCAGCCCAGCATCCCCGTGCCAGCCCCAGCCTGCAGCTGCAGGGGGCTGTCCCCTGCTCCAGGCTGTCCCTGGCTGTCCCTGGCTGTCCCTGGGTGTCCCTGGAGCTGGGGCAGCCCTGGCAGTGGCTCTGGAGCTGGTGGCCAGACAGACCCTGGGTTTCCCTGGCTCAGATGCTGAGTGACACCAGAGCAGAGCCCCAGGCTGGGCACAGGGCAGCTCCTGGGCACTGCCAGCTCCCAGTTCAGGGCTCTGCAGCAGAGCAGGGAGTCCCAGCTGGAGGAACAGGTTACAGGGACACTCTGCTCTCCTGCCTGAACCTGAGTGTTGAGATAACCAAAAAACATGGGGCTTCTCCCCTCCAGCTGAATTCTCGGGGTCACATTTTCCAGATGTTGGCAAAAAGAAGCATTGATATGGTGCAGCTACAGTGCTAGAGAGATTTTAAAAGGCCCTGGTTTCAGGGCTGTTGGCACAGGCTGCAGCTCTCTGTGCATGCCTGGAGGGGGCTTGGGAAGCTCTGGGAAAGCTCAGGGGCTGTGCTGGCACTGGCTGGGTAAGCTTGGAGCTGCTGGGGCCACCCAGCTCTGAGCTGCTTTCCTCTTCCCTGAGAGGAAGGGATGTTTGCTGAGCAGGTGCTGGCCTGCTCTGTTTGCCAGAGTGGTGCTTGCAGCAGGAGCTCTGTGCCTGGCTCCCTTTAGGGATTCCTGTGAAGGCTTTTACCTGATGAGCCTGGCCTGGGAAAACAGCCCAGTGTCATCCCTGGCTGCTCCACAGTGGGTGGAAAAGGTTCTCCAGGCTGATTTTCCTCCTGGAGGTTTAACAGAATAACTGAATGGTTTGGGTTGGAAGGGACCTTAAATCTCATCTTGTTCCACCCCTGCCATGGCCAGGATGCCACTCCCCGGGTCAGATTGTTCAGGGTCCTGTCCAACCTGGCCTTGAACATTGCAGGGATGTGTCCCCCACCCCTCTGGGCATCCCCCAGGCCGTGCCACCACCAGTGCTCTGCCCACAGCAGAGCCACCCAGAGACTGCTGTGTGCCCATCCTCTCCTGCAGCACCCCCAGCACATTTTGGGCACCCAGCTCTGGCAGAGCCCCTGCTGTTACTGTTTTATGGCATCACCAGTGTGCCCAGCAGTCAGAAACCACAGGCAGAGCAGGCAGCAGTGGGCTGTGCTTTGTGCACAGGATATTCCCAGGGCTGCCTCTGTCTGCTGGGGAAGGTGACCTGTGATTTGGAGCTATTGTAGTCTGGAGCAGTTTCCCCTCTGGGATCTCTGCTGCCTTTGGCCATGGCCCAGCCCTGGAGCCTTGGAGGCCAGGGGCTGTCCCCAAACACCCTCCAGCAGCCCTGTGCAGAGAGGAGCCCTGCAAGGAGCAGAAATGCATCCCTGCATCTGTGGGGGGAGATTGCCAGAGCAGCTGTGGCTGCCCCGGATCCCTGCCCAGAGCCAGGCTGGACACTGGGGACAGTGGGAGGGGTCCCAGGGGTGGCACTGGGTGAAATTTCAGCTCCCTTCCACCCCAAACCAGCCTGAGATTCTGTGACATGACCCCTCCCTCCCACCCTGGGGATGTGTCCCTCACACAGGGAGGTGAGAGAGCAGCCCTGGGCTCTGCTGAGGTGCCAGACTGAGGCTGGCTCCTCACTGCTGTGCTGTCTCAGCTCTGCAGTGTCACACAGAGCCTGCACACAGGGGTGTCTGCAGCAGGGGCTCAGAGTGCAGGGTCTGGGGGCTCCTCCTGGGATTTAGGGACCACAGAGCCTCCTCTGTGGTGCCTGCATGGCCAGACCTCTCACCTGGCTGCCTTGGGCTGGGTCTCAGCCTGGGGGTGCAGAGGGAACTGTCCCTGCAGGAGATCCTTGTTTGGGGCTGGTGCTGGCCAGCTTGGCTCACTCCCTGCAGTACCTGCTGTGCTTTCTGCTCTCCCTCGGGCAGAGTGGGGTCTCCTGCTGCTCCTGCCCTGCAGGGCCCAGCACACAGCACTGCAGTGACATGTTTGTCCCTGGGGGAAGCAGGCAGAAAGCCACTGGCAGCCACTGCAGTCCCTGCCTCCCCCTCCACACCATCTGCATCCTCCTTTCCCAGCACTGTGAGATTAAACCCTGTTTTCTCTCTGTAAATATTGGCAGGCCCACAGCAGCCTCCCTGAAGGGAAACAATAACAGGGAGGCTGTTCCACAGCTCCCTGTCCCCTTCCCCAGCCTGGACCAGGCTCCAGGGACACGAGTTTTATCCCAGATAACACCCAGCCTTTCGTCTGGCTGGGTTTGGAGGCAGCCACAGGTGCTCAGCCCCCGTGGGTTGGGCTTTCCCCAATCCAGGTGGGAGATTTGGGGAGAGCAAAAGGGAAAACCAGAGCTCTTTCCTTGGGAAATGTGCTTTGGAGAGGTTGAATGTCATTGTGCAGGAATAAAGTAACAATAAAACGTGTACAGGTTGGATAAATGCAATTTTGGCTGCTCATGTCCCCCCACAATACACACATTGGGGTGGTTCCTTCCCCTGAGCTCTGGAGCAGAGGGCAGTCTGCTCTCCTGGCTGGGATTGTCCTGGCTGGCCGAGGCTGGGGAGCTGCAGCAGCTGAGGGAGCAGGAGGAGCAGGAGCTGAGCATGGCTGTGCTAAATTCAATCAAAGAGATGGGCTGTAATCAAATCAGGAGGGGCTCAGGGCACGGCTAGGTGAGCTCTGTGCCTGTCACAGCCAGGGGACACCAGGTGTCCTTGGGATTGCTTCCAGCCTGGCTGCAGGGCTGGGCTCACAGCTGCCCCTGTGGCTCTGCTGAGTCCCTGCCTCATTCTCTTCTGACAAATGTGGGCAGGGAGATGCCAGCCTGGATTGCATCCCAGCAAATGGGTGCTCATCATCCTCTGGAGATGACTGGGTGTCACACTGGTCCAGCCTGGTGACCTGGGACTGGGAGAGACTAGGGACATCCAGCATGGGAGAAACTCCCAGTGACACTCCAGGGATGCTCAGAGCATCACTGCCACCCAGCACCACTCCCTGTGCCTGAATCCCAAACCTGACTGTGCTCAGGGAGCCTGAGAAGGGATTTTCAGTGTTTAGCCTGGAAGAATAAGTGTGGGGATGTCCAGGCATAAGAAAGTTCAAACTTTCTCTTTCATGGGAGGACTGAAGCAGAGCCCCCTTTCCCAGGAGGTGATGTGGGAGCTTGGTTTATTTACCACTTCAGGGGATGTTGGATGAAACATGAATGAATTCCCATCCAATGCAAACAGTGATTTAAATGGTGTGACTAATGAGCATTTCCCCTTCTGCCTGTGTTATGTCTCTGAAGTCACAAAGCTGCAGGTTCTCTCTGACCTTTCTGGGAAAAAGCAGCTATTGGGGACCTGCCCTACTGGAAGGAAATTCTAGGGGGAAAGAAAAGGTTTTTTCTGGCCCTTAGTGAACAGCTCTTTTTCCTTTCTTTGCAGTCTGTCCTGAAGTCGTACTGCTTTTTTTTTTTTTTTCTTTTTTCTTTTTTTTTCCATCTGGCCACTTAAGGAGACGATCCAACCTTGGGCATTTTGGGACCCTTTATAAAGTGAAACGTGCAAAATCCCAGCAGGCAGCAGATGTTATAATGCTTAACTTTGAGCATGAGAGAGAAGCAGTTGAAGGGCTGGGACACAGCTGCTGAGAGAACTTGGTCAGAAAGTTCCTTAAGTGAGTGAGATTTGGCCCAAAGAAAACCTGTCCAAGAGGAGCAAAAGATGTGTGCAGGGAAGGGCACAAAAGGAGGTGGGCTCAGCTGGAATAATAATGGGATAACTTTCCATCATTTCTCTTAATTCCTTCCTTGCTGGATGTTGCTACCAGACAGTGTGTGACCAGAGCTGGAGCTTCATCCCCAAATTCATCCTGGTGTTAAGTGAGGAGGAGAATGGGGAAGTTGCTCTGGAGTCTTGTCCTCAAATTTATCCTGGTGTTAAGTGAGGAACCAGGACAGGGATGCTGCTCTGGAGTTTTATCTCCAAATTCATCCTAGTGTTTCTTAAGTGAGGAAAAGGATGGGGAGGCTGCTCTGGAGTTTTATCCCCAAATTTATCCTGCTGTGTGTTAAGTGAGGAACCAGGATAGGGAGGCTGCTCTGGAGTTTTATCCCCAAATTCATCCTGGTGTTAAATGAGGAAAAGGATGGGGAGGCTGCTCTGGAGTTTTATCCCCAAATTCATCCTGCTGTGCGTTAAGTGAGGAGCAGGATGGGGAAGTTGCTCTGGAGTTTTATCCCCAAATTCATCCTGGTGTGAGTTAAGTGAGGAGCAGGATGGGGAAGTTGCTCTGGAGCTTCCCTGAGCTCTTGCTCCCAGCCCCACCCTGCCCAAAGGCTCCTGTTCTCACCAGCTCATGCTCTGGTGCCTCATTAATGTTTGCATATGGCCAAGAGCAGTTTCCCCCTCAGTTTCCCCTGCAGAGGCTCAGGGTGCAGGACTGTGCTCTGCCCGTGCTGTCCCTGCTGCCCACGGAGGCACAGCCAGCTCCCCTGCCCCTCTCTGGCTCTGCAGGAGCTGATTCCCAGCCTCTCCCACTCTGCTGTGCCCAGGGAGCAGGACAGGGGGGCAGCTCTGCCCTCCTGTGCTGTGGGGAGTGAGGAGTTTGCAGACCCAGGCAGGGGCTGCCACACACAGCTAATGACCTTCTCCCTGCCTGTGCTTCCTTTACGTCAGAAGTCGGAGTGCTTATTAAGTTTGGAGGCTTACTCCCAGGAGCAGAAGAAGAGGATCTGCTGGTGTCTGGCTGAGAACATCACCAAGCAGCAGCATCCAGCAGCAGCTCCCACGGAGAGCAAGGTAAGAGACACACAGGAGGTTGCTGCAGCAGGGCTGGGCAGCAGCTGTGCTCTGCCAGCTGGGGAGTGAGTTTGTATTCAGCACTGTGTCTGCAGCTTCCTGCCCTGCCTGGGGAGCAGCGGCTGCATTTGCATCTGCTGGTGGAGCTGACACCTCCCAGCTTCTGTGTTTGGATGTTTGCACAGCTGGGGCTCTGCAAGCCCGTGGGCAGCCTGCTCTGATCTCGCCTCTGGGGCAGGGCTGCGAGCAGAGGGAGAGGCTCAGGCTGTGATCTCTGCGTGCTGGTGACAAGGCTGAGGCCATGGGAGTGCTGGGGCAGAGATTTGTCCCTTCTGTGCACTTGGGTGGGCTCAGGTGTTTGGTCCTGATCCCACAGACGTGCTCAAAGCACAGAGGGCTCGTTTGGGGAGTGCTGTTTGTCATGCCCAGCACTTTTCCCACACTGAGGAGCTCCAGCTTGGCCAGGGAGCGCTGGCTCAGCAGCTCTGGCAGAGAAATGTGTCTGTGGAGAGCTCTGGGGCTCTGCCACACATCCTGCTCTGTGTGGGTGCAGGGAACACCCTCATCCACCTCTCTGGGGCTGCCCCTCGGAGCTGTCAGACACTGGCACTCGCTGCTGGCTCGTGCTGGGTCAGGTTTGGGGTGTTGGTGAGTGACACTGCTGTGGGAGAAGAGAAACCCCCTGTGCTGAGGGTTTGAAGAGCTGCAGACAGGGATTTTGGGCTAACCCCCCAGATCCCTCCTTGGCTGGTGCAGGGTGTTGGAGCAGCTCCTGCCCCGTGTGGGTGCCTGGCAGGGCTGACCCCAGGGCAGGGCTGGCTCCAGGGCAGGGCTGGCTCCAGGGCTGGCTCCAGGGCAGGGCTGGCTCCAGGGCAGGGCTGGCCCCAGGGCAGGGCTGGCCCCAGGGCAGGGCTGGCTCCAGGGCTGGCTCCAGGGCAGGGCTCTCCTTGCAGCCGGCGCTCCCTGCCTACCCTGGGGCTGGGAGACGCGCCTGTGGCTCTGCAGCCTCCCAAACTGGGTCAGCACAAACATCTCCACAGGAGACAGAGCCTCCAGATTCCTTTTCCTGCACGTTTCAGGCAGACTAAAATAGCAACAGCAGCACAAAGCCTGAGAAGCTCGTTACCGACCAAAGCTCCCACTCCGAGTGCCCCGGGCAGACTGAGGAGGTGACAGTGCCCAGCCGCACTCCTGCTGTCCTGTGCTGCATCCTCCTGGCACGGCCCCTGCCCAGGCATGGGGAATCCATGGCATGGGGCTGCCAGGGCTGGGTGTGATCCTGCCTTGGGCTGGGGACCAGCCAGGCTGAAGCTGTGCAGGGACATTTCCAATTCAATTATCTCCCACCAGTCCTGAAAGGGGGGATTGTGACAGGAGCTCTGGGCTCTTTGGGCTTTTGGGCCCTGGTGCTGTTTGCCCTCCCCAGCCCAGATTGTTCATGGCAGGGCTCTGGAGCATCTGCTCCCCGGGTTGTGCAAGGAGCCTGGCCACTGCACAGGTGGGAATGCACTGCAGAAGACATCTCATCTCTTCCAAAGGCTTTGCTGTGCCTCAGTAGCCAAGAGGGTGCTCCTTGGGTGCTGTGGACAGTCATCGTGAGCTCTCCAAAGGGGGTTTGTCTTGGCTTGCCAAAGCTGAAGGAAATCCCACTGGTGGGGTGTGGGGCCAGGAGGGAGAAAAGGAGAATGGCAGAACTACCAGGTGCTTTAAATTGAGTTTATAGCACCTTCCCACCCCAGCAAAGTGTAAAGTGCTCAGGATGCAATTTAAAAGCAAACCTGGTGTGAAATGCAAGAAGGAGCAGCTTGGGGAAGGAGATCCCAAGGGACAGGGGAGGGTGCTTGGGGCAGGGTGGGCACAGGGCTGGGCAGGAGCCTGACCTGGGAGAGCTGCAGCTGGGGCTGTGTCTGGGCTGTTTGGTCAGCACAGACTCTCTGGGGATGCCAGAGCAGTGGGAGGCAGGAGCTGGGAAAATCAGCTGCTCCTTGCAAGGGAGAACTGATCCATCAGCTTGGCTTACCAGCCATTTGATACTAGGGCTATTTAGGGAAAAAACCCAGTGTCTGTGCTCTGTGAATGGACAAATTAAGCTGGAAATATCAGCCTGGCCAGGAATCTGATTTGCAAAGCCTTTAAAACTGCTCCAGCTCAGCAAGAGGCAGCTCGTGTTGCTGTGGCCACAGTGTGCAGAGGGGATGTGGCTTTGCTGTGGGGTGGGCAGGAGGGGCCAGCACAGCCCCAGTGCCAGCAGAGTGAGCCCTGAGCCAGCTGTGTGCTGGAAAAGGGGCACTGGCCAAGCACAGAGCAGCTCCTCAGGAGCCTCCGTGGCTGCCACCAGTGCAGCCTTCCAGCTGTGCACAGATCAGGCAGATTTTGGAGGTTGAAAACCTCCTGTTTTTCAAGCCCCCCCGAGCTGTGCGTGGCACCGAGGGCAGGAAGGTCCCCGTGGCTCAGGACAGGCTCTGCAGAGCTGTCACTGCCTCTGGCAGTGCCTCTGGCAGTGTCCCCAGGGAGGATGGTGTCAGGCCAGCAGGATGAGCCCTGCAGGGGCTGCGTTGGCACTGCTGCTGTCAGAGCTGGTTTTGGAGCAGAGCTGCTGGTTTCTGGGGGGGCCTGAGCAAATGCAGCATCTGCTTGTGGAGAGGGAGGAAGAGAAATCCATGAGGGATGCAGCTGTGATGGTCCAGCCCTGCTCCCAGTGGGCTTTTCCTGCCCAGTCAGTGCAGGAGGAGCTCTGGGGACAGCGTGGCTGCTGTGGCCCAGCTCTGGGAGATGAGGTGCCCATGGGGCTCTGCTGCCACTGCAGGACTTGGCTGAAGTTCCCTGAGCTGCAAACCCACCCTGCCAGCTGCAGCAGCTCCCAGGAATTTCTCTGTGGGTGTTTTCTCCATCTGCAGAGCCTTCTCCCTCTGGTCCTTGTGTCCAGGATGCTGCTCCCTGTAAAACACATCCCCAGGGTGAACCAGCTTGGAGCAAACCTTCCCCAGCCCGGAGCCACAGTGCTCATAGCAGAGCAGCTTTGTGCATTAAGTGAGTTACCCTGGGCTGGCTCTGACCCTCAGATTGCTGCAGCAGCTTGGGATAATCCTGAGTGAGGAGAGGGCAGGGCACAGGGAGCTGCTCAGCTGGTTTGGCTGCCAGGGAAAAGATGCACAGCCCCAGCCCTGGGTGTAAAGGACCTGCTGCCACCGTCTGATTCTCACTGCTTGTTTCTTTGTGTCTTCCACACTCAGAACGGCTGATTACTCTTCCCTTCTGGCTCCGTGACCTGAGATTACCTCGGAGATGATGGCTGGCTGTATCTGAGAGATGCAGATTTTCCTTAAGCTAACTAATTACGGACACTGTGGACTCTGGGGTGCGGGACGGGTGCTCCGTGTTTCCCGAGGGAGGTGCAGGATTCCCGGCCCTTCCCAGCCCTGGCTGGGGCAGGCGTGGTGAGCCGGCCCCTGCTGGCAGCGCTGGCTCCGGGCTGGGGATGGGGGGGCTGCCGCCCCTTCCCCTGCTCAGGAAGGGCCGGGCTGCTCCTCAGTGCTTGACAAGTGCGAGTAAATGAGCTGTCAGCGCAAGCAAGGGTGTGTGATGGGGGCTGACTGGGACCGGGGACGGCGGCTCAGCCTGGGTCACCCCCTGCTGTCCCTCCCTGCTCCTCTTCCCCGTCCCGAGCATCCTCGGCATCCACCGGCTGTGTCTCCACAATCCTGCTCCTGGTACCCCCTGCCCCAGCAGCTGCCTCCTCCTCACACTGGGACCCCTCCCAGACCTCCCGTGCACAGGCACTGGGGACAAGGCTGTGACCAGCCCCAGGCACTGGGACAAGGACAGACATTGGGACAAGGACAGGCACTGGGACAGGGCTGTGACAGGCACTGGGGAAAAAGGACAGGCACTGGGACAAGGCTGTGACCAGCCCCAGGCACTGGGACAAGGCTGTGACAGGCACTGGGGACAAGGACAGGCACTGGGACAGGGCTGTGACCAGCCCCATTCCTCCCCGTGTCTCACAGCAGTTTACTCAGAGTGTGATCAGCTCTTCAGTGGGGAAGATGGGAGGATTTTGCACCTTCTTGTTTTGTTTTTGGCCAAAGTCTTTCCATTTTGGGCTGGGAACCTGCTGCCCCAGCTGTGCCAGCTGTGCTCCAGGGGGTTCTGCTCATCTGCTGCCGTGGGGCAGGACATGGCCAGGGGTGCACCTGGATCTTCACCACAGTACCAACACCAGAGGCTGGGCAGGGCTGAGCACATCACAGCAGCACCTGGGGCCAACCTGAACCTGCCACACCCTCCAAGCACCGAATTGTGCTGTCAGGGGGCTCAAACAGGGGAGAAACCTTGAGGGTGATTCTGTCCCAATGAGACGTAAAGCACCAGCTGGCAGGACGTGCAGGCAGGTCACAAAACCAAAAGAAGATCCTGTTCCACTGTTCCGTGCCAGGGAGCACAGCCCTGGGCTGGGAAAACTCATTACTGAGGACAGCTCCATGGATTTGTGGGGCCGTGGGACCAGAGATGCTCTTCCTCCCTGAGTCAGGCTCCAGTTCAGCTCTGTCTGCTTAAAAATCTGGAGGAACTGTTCCTCCTTGTACAGAGCCATGAAACCACACACTGGTTTGGGTTGGAAAGAATCTTTAAAATCATCCAGTTCTACCCCTCTGCCATGGGCAGGGACACCTCCCACTGTCCCAGGTTACTCCAAGCCCTGTCCAGCCTGGCCTTGGGCACTGCCAGGGATCCAGGGGCAGCCACAGCTGCTCTGGGCACCTGTGCCAGGGCCTCACCCCTCTGTAGTAAAGATTTTTTTCCTAATATCTGACCTAACCCTGCTTTCCTTCAGCTTAAGGCCATTCCCTTTGTCCTGCCACTCAGCCCTTGTCCAAAGTCCCTCTCCAGCTCTCCTGGAACCCCTTTAAACACTGGAGGGGGTTCTAAGCTCTCCCTAGAACCTTCTCTCCTCCAGGCTGAGCATCAGTTGGCTTCTTGCCTTCACTGCAGGGACACATCCCAAGGTCCAGGAGCTGGGATGTGCCTGGGGCTGGGCTGGGCTGACCTGTCTGTCACCTCTGTGAGCCCTTGGTCACTGAACCCTGGCTCCCCCAGGTTCACTGCCCAGTCCCTGCGGCTACTGGTGCCGTTCCAGGGGCTCCCAGTGCCCAAGGCAGGGGCAGGAGGTGTTGGACCTGGCTTTGTTCATTTGCTGGGCTCCGAAGCCATTAACAGAGCAGAGCTGTTCCTCCAGCAAGCCGGGCTCCGTTTCTCCGGGAGATGTTCTCCCAGCCGAGCCCGCACCCGCTCAGCCCTGCCCAGCCCCCGGGCATGGGCAGCTGCCAGCGCTCCCATCACGGGCAGGAGGTGTTGGAGCTGGCTTTGTTCATTTATTGGGCTCTGAAGCCATTAGCAGAGCAGAGCTGTTCCTCCAACAAGCCGGGCTCCGTTTCTCCGGGAGATGTTCTCCCAGTGCGCGCAGCCAGCCCAGCCCGCACCCGCTCAGCCCTGCCCAGCCGCGGGCAGGGGCAGCTCTGAGCGCTCCCATCACGGGCAGGGGCAGCTCTGAGCGCTCCCAGCACGGGCAGGGGCAGCTCTGAGCGCTCCCAGCACGGGCAGGGGCAGCTCTGAGCACTCCCAGCACGGGCAGGGGCAGCTCTGAGCGCTCCCATCACGGCCGGGGCAGCTCTGAGCACTCCCAGCACGGGCAGGGGCAGCTCTGAGCGCTCCCATCACGGCCGGGGGCAGCTCTGAGCGCTCCCATCACGGGCAGGGGCAGCTCTGAGCGCTCCCATCACGGGCAGGGGCAGCTCTGAGCGCTCCCAGCACGGGCAGGGGCAGCTCTGAGCGCTCCCATCACGGGCAGGGGCAGCTCTGAGCGCTCCCAGCACGGGCAGGGGCAGCTGCCAGCGCTCCCATCACGGGCAGGGGGCAGCTCTGGCGCTCCCATCACGGGCAGGGGGCAGCTCTGAGCGCTCCCAGCACGGGCAGGGGGCAGCTCTGGCGCTCCCATCACGGGCAGGGGCAGCTCTGAGCGCTCCCCATCACGGCCGGGGCAGCTCTGAGGCGCTCCCCATCACGGCCAGGGGGCAGCTCTGGCGCTCCCATCACGGCCAGGGGGCAGCTCTGGCCTCCCATCACGGGCAGGGGCAGCTCTGAGGGCGCTCCCATCACGGGCAGGGGCAGCTCTGAGCGCTCCCATCACGGCCAGGGGGCAGCTCTGAGCTCCATCACGTGCCAGGGGCAGCTCTGAGCGCTCCCCAGCACGGGCAGGGGCAGCTGCCAGCGCTCCCAGCACGGGCAGGGGGCAGCTCTGAGCGCTCCCATCACGGGCAGGGACAGCTCTGAGCGCTCCCATCACGGGCAGGGGCAGCTCTGGCCTCCCCATCGGTCGGGGGGCAGCTCTGAGCGCTCCCATCACGGGCAGGGACAGCTCTGAGCGCTCCCATCACGGGCAGGGGCAGCTCTGAGCGCTCCCATCACGGGCAGGGGCAGCTCTGAGCGCTCCCATCACGGCCGGGGCAGCTCTGAGCGCTCCCATCACGGGCAGGGGCAGCTCTGAGCGCTCCCAGCACGGGCAGGGGCAGCTCTGAGCGCTCCCATCACGGCCGGGGGCAGCTCTGAGCGCTCCCAGCACGGGCAGGGGCAGCTCTGAGCGCTCCCAGCACGGGCAGGGGCAGCTCTGAGCGCTCCCAGCACGGGCAGGGGCAGCTCTGAGCGCTGCAGAGGCCGATCCCCAGAAGGGCAGGTGGGAGGGAGAGCGGCGGGAGCGGCGCCGGCCGCGGGGGATGAGCCGAGCCCAGATCATCGGCTGAGCGCTCTGAGCGCTGCTGGCGCTTAGTGAAGCTGCTGCAAGCGCTTTGATGCAGCTGCCAGGCTGCAGCCCGGCTCTCCTGCGCCCAGACACCTCCTGCTCGGGTGGCTGCTCCTTCTCTCCCCTCCCAGCAAGGCAGGGGAGTGTGAGCGTGTGCTGGGCAGCCTCGAGGCAAATTCAAGGCACTCTTTGCAAAGTTACCCAAGCCCTGATATCTCTGCAGAGGCAATGGATCTGTTCCAAATCCCAGGGGGCTTTGGGTGCAGAGTGGTGTGGGACGGGTAGGCACAGCTTCATCTGCCCCCATGGCACCCTGGCCCTCCATGGGACACCCCAGCAGCAGGGCAAGGCCACCAGCACCCTGCAGGAGGGCTGAGTGTGGCTTTGGGGCCATCAGTGCTGGGTTTGGGGCCATTTGGGGTTCCCCCCTCCTGAGTGTGGCTTTGGGGCCACCAGTGCTGGGTTTGGGGCCATTTGGGATTCCCCCTCCTGTGTGTGGCTCTGGCCATGGCCCTGTTGGAAGCAGTCACAGCTGCTCCACCAGGCCCTCTCCTCCCAGTGGATGTTTCCTTCCAGTGATCTCTGCTGGCTGCAGGAACAACTTCCAGCACCAGCTCGTGTTGCTGTGTCAGTGGTGTTGGGATGAGTGCTTCCTAGTGGATCTGCAGTGGCTGAATGCAGGCAGGCTCTGGTTGTCACCTCCCTCATCCTGCCCAGGGGACAGAGCTCTGCTCCTGCCCATAGTGCTGCAGAGATTCCCCTGCTGAGCAGCACTGAAGGGAAAGGGTGCTGAGGGCTGTGGGCTGAGTGCCAGTGACAGAATCTGCTCCTCCCTGCCCCTTTCCTACCACTCTGGATTTTTACTGCCAGGGATATTTATGACCCAGACATCATCTCACAGCTCTGGGTCCCCTGGCACTGGCCCTGCAGGCAGCAGCTGGAGCCTGGCCCAGGAGCTGTGTCCCCATCACAGTGGGCACTGAGCAGTGGGGGTGGGGACATCCCACAGACCTGCAGCCAGCCAGGTGGCCAAGAGAGGGAACAGGCACCAGCCCCACAGGCCCAGCTACCCTCAGCAGGGCAGGCAGGATGGGAGCTGAGCTGTGCCATGTCACTGCTGTCCACGGTGACAACGTGTAGCTGAGCTCAGCTCCAGTGAGGCCAGGGAGCTTCCTGTGCCACTTCCAGTGCCAAATTTCCTGTGCCACTGCAAAGCTGTGAGGCAGAGCAGGCAGCACAGGCTCTCTGCTCCATCCCAGGAGCGTTCACATGGCCCGTGCTGAGCTGAGCACAGACTGTCACACAAAACCAGCCCATGGCTGAGGGGCTGTGCACACACCCCTCACTCTGCTCTCTCTGCAACCACCAGGACAAGTGTCTCAGCCGGTGGAGTGTAATCCCAGCAGCAGAAATGCCCAGCCAGGGCAGCCCCAGCCCCATGTGCAAGGGGGTGTCATGAGAGAGCCCTGGCCCTGCAGGAGAGGAGGAGGAGGGGTGGATGGTGATGTGTGATGGACACCATCCACCATCCACCATCCACCACCACCCACCTCCACCATCCTGCCCGTTCATTCTCCCTGTCCCTGCCCATTGGGGTCGAGCTGCTCACAGAGGTTGAGATGTAAAGGGCGTCCCCCACCTCAGAGCCGTCACTTTGGGGAGAAAACCCCAGGAACAGCAGAGTTTCCTCACGCGGGAAGCGCCGGGATCTGCGCGCTCGGTGTCGCTCGGGGGCAGGACAGGGCAGAGGGAGCGCGGCGCTCGCAGGGTGATGCTCTCCCTCGGGGCACAGCGGCCGTGCGCTGCTGTCGGCAGCTGACAGCACCTGCAGGAGAGCCGGCAGGAGCCAGAAATAGCGCGAGGGGCACGGGGGAGCCGTGAGCCGTGCCTGCCGGCGGCTGACACGGACATTAGTAACAGCAGGGCAGAGCCGGGGCGCGCAGCCGGGCGGAGGCAGCGCTCGCTCGGCCCGGGGGATGCAGCAGCCGAGAGCCGCCCTTGGTACGTCCCACAGGGCCGGATCGCAGCCTGGCGGCCGCGCCTCGGCCGGGCAGGACCCGGCTCGGGCTGGGGCGGCGGCGCGGGGCTGAGCGGCGCGGATGTCCGGGGGATGCGGGGCACCCGCTGCGCTCGGCCCGGCCCGCCCCTGGCAGCCCGGGGCTCCTGCGCGGCTCGTCTGCCCAGGCTGGGCTGGAGGCTCGGTGAGCTGCATCCAGGGGGAGGGAAGGGGCATTTGTAGCGCGGGGATGTTATGAGGCTCCCTCTCAATTTGGGCTGTGCGCGGCCGTGCCATCGGCACAGCTGGCTCTTGCTGTGGGATCAGCATTGCAGTGTGCCCGCAGGGTGGACTTTGGGCTCCAGGACTTTTGCATCCTTTCGGACACGTCCCCGGGCTGGCCCTGGGGACCATCCCGCAGGTTCAGCCTGGAATTGCAGCGGTGGCAGGCTCGGAGTCGCGCTGGGATGGAGGGCACGGGTGGGGTGGGATGGGATGGGATACAGGGATGGGATACAGGGATGGGATACAGGGATGGGATACAGGGATGCGGGATGGGATACAGGGATGGGATGGGGTGGGATGGGATACAGGGATGGGATACAGGGATGGGATGGGATACAGGGATGGGATGCAGGGATGGGATACAGGGATGGGATGGGGATACAGGGATGGGATGGGATACAGGGATGGGATGGGGATACAGGGATGGGATACAGGGATGGGATACAGGGATGGGATACAGGGATGGGATACAGGGATGGGATGGGATACAGGGATGGGATACAGGGATGGGATACAGGGATGGGATGGGATACAGGGATGGGATGGGATACAGGGATGGGATGGGATACAGGGATGGGATACAGGGATGGGATGGGATACAGGGATGGGATACAGGGATGGGATGGGATACAGGGATGGGATGGGATACAGGGATGGGATACAGGGATGGGATACAGGGATGGGATCCGGAGCTGGTGGGGGCTGCGGCGGGGCCGATCCCTGGCGGGGCAGGGCTGCTCCCGGCTCTGTCCCGGGCTGTCCGGGTTAGAGGTGACACCGTCAGCAGGCGGTGACAGCGAGATGCGGGTGCAGCCTCTGCTGCCCTCGGGTGAGCGCCGGCTCCGCTCCCCGCTGAGCTCCCTGAGCGCTGGGAATGCTCCCGCTGGCAATGCGGGATGGGGAATGGGATGTGGGCAGGGATCCCCCCGTGCTTCCTGCTCCTGCCAGGGCTGGGGCAGCCCAGGGCAGGTTTTGAGGGGGTACAAACGTTACCCCCATCTGTGCCTCCTCCTCACTGCCCGCCCCAGGCACTGCTGGCGCTGGTTGATACACCCGCGCTGCTTTCGCTGTTGCACTAATTGCTCGGGATTAATTATTCATTGTGCAGTAACAAAGCAGCGAGAGGGTAGAAACCCTGGCCGGCCACGCAGAGGGTGAGGAGCAGAGCTCGGGGAACCTCGTGAGCACTTTCACAATGACTCCCAGAAGATTTTCTCAGGTTTTGGTGGTTCTGCTTTGCATTTCTGGCTTTGCCTTCTTCCCCTCAGCCCCGTGCTGTGCATTAGATAGATTAGTTCCTTGTAGCTGTGAGCTTCCTTGGTTCTTAGTTGTCACTTTTTAAATCCCGAGGTGCTCAACAGTGTTTCACAGTGAGAAGTTTCTGATCTGGTGGATCTGGGCACAGTTCATCCCATGCTAAGAACTGAAATTGTAAAATATTTTCCATCTGCTTTAGGAAAGGTGTACTTTGAAAAGGTTGCTGTTTCCCTGGATGATGGAGGTGCTCTTTCCCTGCCATCCAGCTGATGTGGGGTGGGATGTTGCCTCCAGCACAGGGAACCCACTGCTGTCTGCATCTCTCCCAAAATAACCCTGGAGAGAGAGTTGGTCTCATTGCCATGGAGTGAAATGCTTTTGGGGACAGGTGAGGCATCTTGGTCCTTTGAAGGGCAGCAGGAGCCAGAGAGGTTCCCCATGGGGCACAGGGAGGACGGAGCTGCCTGGCTGGGACAGCCACAGGGCTGGCTCTTGCTGTGCCATCCCAGCAGCTCTGTTCTCTCCTCCTGGCTGAGGGCACAGCTCATCCCTTGCTCTGCTGCTCACATCCATGTCCAACAGCCTGCAGGGACTTCCCTGCTTTTGAGGAGGTACCTGGGTGTCCCTGCCATGGCAGGGGAGCCCATGGCAGGGGTGGGACAAGAAGGGCTTTAGGTCCCTTCCAGCCCAACCCATCTGTGAGTCTGTGACACCTGGGCCCCTCCCCATCCCTGAGGTCCCAAGTCAGCTTTGGGCCTTGGCTTTGTGCTGATGCAGCCCCTGGTGCCCCAGGCAGGGCAGCTCTGTGGTGGCATTGCTGCCTCTCCTGCCCTCTCTCCCCAGCCCAGGTGATGCTGAGCAGAGCCCAGCCCTGTGCAGAAAGGCTTTCACAGCCCTGGTGATGCTCTCAGCCCGAGGTGGAGCCAACTGCTGCTCATCCCCTCCATGCCAGAGAAGAGCAGCAGAGGCTCTGATTGAATTAGTGCAAGGATTTAATTTAATCCCCAAATGTCTCTCATTTTAAAGGAGCCAGCTCATTTCCTTCTAGGACCTTATCAGATGCAGGCACCCAGCAATGTGAGCAGCAGGGCTGGGCAGATAGGCAGTGCTGGGGGGAGGGCTTTGTGGGCAGTGACTCCAGGGCTGTGTGGGTTTTTCCTCTAATTATTTCATGAGATAATGATGACAGTGATTGCAGGACAAATAAAACATCAGCATCAGTGAGGCACACGCTGGTGCAAATGGCAGCCTGGCATGGCAGGGCTGGGAGCATTCCCTTCTCACAAGGATTCTTGTGGGAGAAGTGGAGCAGCCCCAGGGATGGGCTGAAAGGAGCATTTGCTTTGTGCCTGACACCAAATCCAGTTTCATGGATGGGGCAACGTCAAGAAGGGAGCAAGCACATCGTGGTCTCTGAATTTTTGTCTTCAGACTCACTGGGGGGTTCAGGAGGTGCTGCTGGGGGAGCCAGGCTGGGTGGGGCAGAGCTGTGCTCTCTGTGCTGCAGGTGTCCCTCTGGCTGTGACAAACCAGGACAAGGCTCAGCCGGACACGTGGGGGCTCCTGCCCAGCTCTCTGCCCCCTGAGCTCAGGCAGGTGCTGCTGGGGGGTGTCTGTGCTGTCCCCCCTGTGCACATGGGGCTTGCAGCTCCCAGGGGGTTTCCTGGAGGTGACAGCAGCTTTTGCAGCCCAACATCTGCACACAGCTGCCCGGGGGTGCCCGGGGGTGGTTATCTGTGCTCTGGGGGATGAGCAGCAGGGTGCCTCTCCCAGGGGATTCAAACTGTTCTCTCTGGGTGCCTCCTCCCAGAGGGATGTGAGGCTGCATGGGTTCACTCCTGACTTTTGAAGCTGAAGTCAATTTAGACAGAGGGAGTGTCTCTTTTACCTCCAACTTTCTGGTTGTCACTGGGTTTGTGAAAGTGCTTGGATGGTGATACAGTGACTTCTCTTCTGGGTGACTTGTTAGCTGGGGATGGTCCTGCCCCAGGAGCTGTGTAGGAGGGAATTGCTTCCTGAAGAGAGGATTTTTCTCTTCTTTCGTATCTTTTTTCCCTGCTGGGTTGGTTTTACCCCTTTGGTTTAGACAGAAAAATCACACAGGGCCCTGCTCTGGCAGGGGAGGGCTCATCACAGGCTCCCCCTGCTCACAAAAACATCCTCGGAGGTTTTTTCCCTTGGGCTTTTCCCTTTGAAAGCACAGAGCTTGCTCAGGCCTTACCTAGCTGCAAAGAAACCTGGAAAAACCAGCCCCAAAGGCTTAAAACCCCGACAGGAGCGTCTGTGGTGGCAGTGGGGTGGCTTTGTCGGGCTTGCTGGGGAATGCAGGGCTGGGCAGAGCCCGGAAATTCCCTCTGGCAGTTGGTAACGAGGTGCAGGAGGGGCAGAGCTGCTGCGCCAGCTGCTGGTGTCTCTGCAGCCCTCGGGGAAATCCTGCAGGGCACGGGGTGAGAATTCTGGTACTGCTCTGTGGCTGGAGCCGAGCCGGCACCCTGGCATTCCTGAGAACCCCTGGCATTCCTCAAATCCATGGCATTCCTGAGAACCCCTGGCATTCCTCAAATCCATGGCATTCCTGAGAACCCCTGGCATTCCTCAGAACCCTGGCATTCCTGAGAACCCCTGGCATTCCTCAGAATCCATGGCATTCCTCAGAACCCCTGGCATTCCTCAAAATCCATGGCATTCCTCAGAACCACTGGCATTCCTGAGAACCCCTGGCATTCCTCAAAATTCCTGGCATTCCTCAGAACCCCTGGCATTCCTCAGAACCCCTGGCATTCCTCAAAATCCATGGCATTCCTCAAAATCCATGGCATTCCTCAAAACTCCTGGCATTCCTCAGAACCTCTGGCATTCCTCAAAATTCCTGGCATTCCTCAGAACCTCTGGCATTCCTCAGAACCTTTGGCATTCCTCAAAATCCCTGGCATTCCTCAAACCCCTGGCATTCCTCAAATCCATGGCATTCCTCAGAACCTCTGGCATTCCTCAAAATCCATTGCATTCCTCAAACCCCTGGCATTCCTCAAAATCCCTGGCATTCCTCAGAACCCCTGGCATTCCTCAGAATCCATGGCATTCCTCAAAATTCCTGGCATTCCTCAAATCCATGGCATTCCTCAGAACCCCTGGCATTCCTCAAAATCCCTGGCATTCCTCAGAACCCCTGGCATTCCTGAGAACCCCTGGCATTCCTCAGAACCCCTGGCATTCCTGAGAATCCATGGCATTCCTCAGAAATCCCTGGCATTCCTCAAAGTCCCTGGCATTCCTCAAAATCCCTGGCATTCCTCAGAACCCCTGGCATTCCTCAGAACCCCTGGCATTCCTCAGAACCCCTGGCATTCCTCAGAACCCCTGGCATTCCTCAGAACCTGCCGGGAGCTGGAGGGGAGAGCTGAGTGCCCCATCCCACTCCTGCTGGGGAAAGCTGTTCCAGGGCTCAGAGCAGGGCTGGCTGCTGGCACAGCCGCGGGTGACTTGGCACCACCTGGGGACGTGGGGACGATGCCATCCCACCCCACCAGAGCACTTTTAGCGTCGTGCACATCCCTGCCAGCCTTGTGGGTGGGGTGTGAGGAGGCGAAGGGCTCCCCAGGAAGGTGGCCAGAGAGATTTGGGGTTCTGCTGCTTTCATCCCTGTTTGTCTCCTCCTCTGGCAGATGCTGCAGACGGACGCCGAGCAGCCGGGCCAGACGCACCCGGAGCATGGGGACGCAGCAGCTGCCGGGGCAGCGGCTCTGGCCGAGCCCCGGGATGCTCTGGGGGCTCCTCTGCTGCTGGAAAAGCAGCTCAAGGGAGAGGAGCAGCCCAGCTCGCCGGCAGCCTTTGTCATCCCCGAGGTGCGGCTGGACAGCACCTTCAGCCGGAGCGCGGCGGGCAGCGAGGAGGAGGAAGATGAGGATGAGGATGATGAGGATGAGGACAGCGACGAGCAGTACCTGGACAGGAGCGAGCTGAAGCGCAGCAGCATGATCGAGACGGGCGGGCAGGCCGGCTACACGCTGAGCGTGCAGGGCTCGCTGCGGCGCCGCACGCACAGCGAGGGCAGCCTGCTGCAGGAGCCGCGGGGCCGCTGCTTCGCCTCCGACAGCACCCTGAGCCGCGCCGACAGCGCCGGGCCCGCCGCGCCCTGGGCGCTGCCCTCCCCGCGCACCCTCAAGAAGGAGCTGGTGAAAAACGGCGGCTCCATCCACCAGCTCTCGCTGCTCTTCTCGGGCCACAGGAAGGTACGGGGCCACGCCTGGGGGAGCTGCTGGGCCGGAGGGGTCCTGGAGGTGCCCCTGTCTCCGTGACCGTGGCAAAACTCCCTTCTGAGCGGCCAGGAGGGTCCCTGTCCTGTCCCTGTCCTGTCCATGTCCTGTCCCTATCCCTGTCCTGTCCTGTCCCTGTCCTGTCCTTGTTCTGTCCCTGTCCTGTCCCTGTCCCTGTCCTGTCCATGTCCTGTCCCTATCCCTGTCCTGTCCTGTCCCTGTCCTGTCCTTGTTCTGTCCCTGTCCTATCCCTGTCCTGTCCCTGTCCCTGTCCCTGTCCTATCCCTGTCCTGTCCCTGTCCTGTCGCTGTCCCTGCCCCCTGTCTCTGTCCTATCCCTGTCCTGTCCCTGTCCTGTCCCGTCCTATCCCTGTCCCTGTCCCTGTCCCTGTCCCCGTCCCTGTCCCTGTCCCCTGTCCCCGGCTCAGGGCGTGTCTCCCGGCAGTGCTGGGGCCATGTGGCCATTCCCAGCACTGCATCCACGCCCCGCGGGTCCCGTGGCCCGGGCAGCCGCTGTCTGCTGGGGCTGCAGCTGGCAGAGGTGCACCTGGGCATCTGTGCTTGCACAGGACTGCTCCCAGCAGCACAGGGGAGAATCCCTGGTGACAGTCCCCGGTGTGCAGTGTGACCCTCTGCCCCCACCAGCCTCTGCAGGGCTTTGGCCTCTGTGGGGGTCCATCTCGTGAGAAAGCTGTGCTCAGCAGGGATGTGTGACCCCAGCGTGCAGGAGGAGCAGCAGAGGCTGTGCCCAGGATTGCACTGGCCTGTGAATCCCGGGGGTCTGGGGTGCTCCCTGAGCCTCCAGAGCAGAGCTGGCCCTGGCTGTGCTGGTGCAGGAAAGGAGGTGCCGCTGCAGAGACCATGGGAAGTGCTGCTGTTCCCATTCTGCCCAGGGTGCTGAGAGCGGCCCCTGGCCCCAAACTCTGCTCTGGCCCACTGAGCCCCCACCAGCTCCACCCCTGCCTCAGCTCTGGCTGCTGCCTCAGCTCTGGCTGCTGCTGCCTCAGCTCTGGGTGCTTCTCAGGGCTCTGGGTGCTGCTTGGGACTCTGGTGCTCGGCACAGGACCACAGTCCATTGCTCAGGGTCATGTTCCCAGCTCAGACCTCGTTTCACAGCTCAGGACCATGTCCTGCTGCTTGGGGCCAACCTGCAGAGCCACATTCTGCTCCAGAGCAACGGGCTCCTTGGCAGGAGAGGTCACTGCAGATCCTGGGGTTAAACCTGTGCTGGGGTTAAACCTGTGCTGGGTTAAACCTGTGCTGGGGTTAATCCTGTGCTGGGGTTTAACCTGTGCTGGGTTAAACCTGTGCTGGGTTAATCCTGTGCTGGGTTAATCCTGTACTGGGTTAAACCTGTGCTGGGGTTAAACCTGTGCTGGGTTAAACCTGTGCTGGGTTAAACCTGTGCTGGTTTAATCCTGTGCTGGGTTAAACCTGTGCTGGGGTTTAACCTGTGCTGGGTTAATCCTGTGCTGGGTTAAACCTGTGCTGGGTTAAACCTGTGCTGGGTTAACCCTGTGCTGGGTTAAACCTGTGCTGGGTTAACCCTCTTCCTGTCAGGCTGGTGCTGTCTCCTGGAGGAATGTTCTGGGCTCAGAGCCCCTGGCCAGCCGGTGAGAGCCCCTCCCGGGTTACAGGCTGCTGGGATGGGGCTGCTGCCCGCCAGGGAGCCCGGGCTCTCCTGGAGGCTGGTGCCAACAGCTGAGTGCGGGAGGAGGGGGTTCAGACCCGCCCTGTCCCGAGCAGAAGCGCCACCCTTGTGTCGGGGACACGTGTCCTTGGGGACACGGTCGCCGCCTGTCGCGCGTGCGAGGCGCCGGCGGAGCGCGTCCGTGAGCGCTGAGTGAGCGGAGCTTAGAGTGCCGCGGTGTGTGCGGCCCCGAGCCTGCAGCGCTGCAATACCGACCTGCAGCGCTGCAATACCGACCTGCATTGCTGCAATACCGACCTGCATTGCTGCAATACCGCCCTGCAGCGCTGCAATACCGACCTGCAGCGCTGCAATACCGACCTGCAGCCCTGCACTGCTGCAATACCGACCTGCAGTCCCGAGCCTGCAGCCCTGCAGCGCTGCAATACCGCCCTGCACTGCTGCAATACCGCCCTGCAGCCCTGCAGCCCTGCAGCCCTGCCCCGCCGCCCTGCGTGTCCCTGCCGGGCACCTCGTCCCTGCCCCGGGAGCCGCCCCCTGCTCCCATCCGGGCGGATCTTTTCCCGCAGAGGTGAACGGAACGGAGACTGGGCTACACTTTGGAAACACTTTTATTGGCCTGTGCCTTTGAATGGCTCAGTGAAGCCTCCGAGCTTTTTGGAGCAGGACACTGATGCACAATTCCCATATGGAATTTCCCCACCAAGCTGCCAAGCGCTGGCAACACCTGCACGGGCTGCAGGGCCATCACATCCATCAAGGTTCTTGCTTATTTTCCCATCTGGGAGTGTTTCAGAGGGGCTCATTCCACAGCCCTTTTTAACACCATCGTGCCCGGTGTGCCTCCCCGCCATGGGGCCGGGGTCTGGGTGTTTTATTGGGCATTGTGGGGGGCGCTGGGGCTCCTCGGGAGAGCTCTGCTGCTGCCTTTCGTCCCCGAGCACGGAGCTTCGCCGGACAATGGCAGGAAGCGCGGCCAGCCCGGCGAGCGCCGCATTGTTCGGGGCCGATAAACTCCGGAAAGCCGGGCGCAGAATGGAAGGAAGCGCCCGGGAGCTCGGGCCCGGGGCTGCGGGGCTGAGCGCAGGGTTCCCACGGCCCGGCCGCGGGGGGACGATCCTGGAAAGCGCCCGGCAGCCCCGGGGGCGCAGGGATGAGCTGTGGTGGGCGGGATGCGGGGCTGGATGCGGGCGGGATGCGGGGGGATGCGGGCGGGATGCGGGGCGGGATGCAGAGCTGGATGCGGGGCGGGATGCGGGGAGCGGGGCTGGATGCGGGGCTGGATGCGGGCGGGATGCGGGGCTGGATGCGGCGGCTGGATGCGGGCGGGATGCAGAGCTGGATGCGGGGCTGGATGTGAGGCGGGATGCGGGGCTGGATGCGGGAGCTGGATGCGGGGGGATGCGGGAGGGGATGCGGGGGCTGGATGCGGGGCTGGATGCGGGGCTGGATTCAGGGGCAGGATGCGGCGCTGGATGCGGGGGGATGCGGGAGGGGATGCGGGGCTGGATGCGGGGGCTGGATGCGGGGCTGGATTCAGGGCAGGATCGTGGCGCTGGATCGCTGGGGGATCGCGAGGGCTGGATCGCGGGGCGGGGATGCGGGGAGCGGATCAGCGGGGCTGGATGCGGGGGCTGGATGCGGGGCTGGATGCGGGCGGGATGCGGCTGGATGCGGGCGGGATGCGGGGCGAGATGCGGGGGCTGGGATGCGGGCTGGATGCGGGGCTGGATGCGGGACGGGATGCGGGGGCTGGATGCGGGGCAGGGATGCGGGGGACTAGATGCAGGGAGCTGGATGCGGGGCGGATCGGGGCGGGATGCGGCGGGGATGCAGAGCTGGATGCGGGGCGGATGCAGGGGGGATGCGGGGCTGGATACGGGCGGATGCGGGGGATGCGGGGCTGGATGCGGGGGCCGGATGCGGGGGCTGGATGCGGGCTGGATGCGGGGCTGGATGCGGGGGCTGGATGCAGGGCTGGATGCGGGGGGGATGCGGGGCTGGATGGCGGCAGGGATGCAGAGCTGGATGCAGAGCTGGATGCGGGGGGATGCGGGGCGGGATGCGGGGGCAGGATGCGGGGCTGGATGCAGAGCTGGATGCGGGCTGGATGCGGGGCCGGATGCGGGGGCTGGATGCGGGACTGGATGCGGGGCTGGATGCGGGCTGGATACAGGGGCTGGATGCGGGCGGGATGCGGGGCTGGATGCGGGCGGGATGCGGGGCTGGATACGGGGCTGGATGCGGGCGGGATGCGGGGGCGGGATGCGGGGCTGGATGCAGGGCAGGATGCGGGGCTGGATGCGGGGGCCCGGATGAGCTGAGGCTGGATGCAGGGCCGGGATGCGGGGCGCTGGATGCGGGGCGGGATGCAGAGCTGGATGCGGGGCAGGATGCGGGGCGGGATGCGGGGCTGGATGCGGGCGGGATGCGGCGCTGGATGCGGGGGATGCAGGGCCGGATGCGGGGCTGGATGCGGGGGGATGCGGGGCAGGATGCGGGGCTGCCCGTGGGGCTGCCCGTGAGCATCTGCAGCGTTCAGGAACGCATGGAATGCTAAAAGCCCCCGAGCTGGGGTGGTCCCAGCGGCGCGTCCCCGCCTGCTGCCCGGCTTTGTGGCTGTGCTGCTGCTGCCCTGAGCTCAGGCACATCCCAGATCCCCTTGCTTTGTCCTGGAGCCGCCGTCAGACTCGTACACTGCAATGATAGGATTCAATTATAGGCGAACTGTTCCCATTTCTCCTGCCTGGGGGACTGCTGGGAACTCCTGATTGATTTCGGGTGCCCAGCCTGGTTCTGGGGGGCTCTTGGGTGGCGGCAGGATCCCTGTGCCCACTCAGCAGCAGGAGTGGGATGGGAATTCCTCCCTGCAGGAGGTGCACTGTCAGCACCTTGAACCTGGTGGTGCCTGGGCCCTTGGCTGCTCCAGGAACACCACGGGCTGAAGGTGGCAGAGGATGAGTGAGGGGAGGGAGGTCCATGAGTGATGTCGTTGGGGCCTGTGTGTGCTGTGGGTCTGGGCTGTGCCGTGGGGACCGTGGGCATGCTGGCCCTGCTGGTGGGTGGCACAGAGTGACACCGTGGGTGGTGACAGACACTGTTCTTCTGTTCCCCCCCAGCTGAGTGGAGCAGACCCTGAGTGCAGCTGTGACGAAGGAGACGAGAGCTCCCGCAAGAAACGCAGCAGGAGCCTGTAAGTGTCCATCGGGGGTGGCATCAGGGTGTGCCAGGGCTCCTGGTGGGGTCAGACACCTCAGCCGAGCCCTGCTGGTACCAGGATCTCGTCTTTTTCAAGCAGCAAAGCCATGAGCTGGGGTGTCACTTCACGTGGAATTGTTTCCAGGGAGGGTGGTGGGGTGTGCTGGGGGCACTCCCAGCGTGCCCGGACGGCGTGAAGACACCGGCTCTTGGGGAAAACAGCTTGCCCGGGTTCAGGGAGAGGACATGGAAGCGGTGAAATCCGAGCTGGGGCCTCCTTCCCGCTGGCCCCACGCCGGGAGGAGGAATGGGGAGGTTTCCCAGGCTCAGCCCTCGCCGCACATCTGCGGCAGCGCGGCGGGCGCGGGGACCGCGGGGACCCGCGGGGGGCACGGGCAGCCCCCCTGCTGCTCCCGGTGAGGCTTCGGGGTGCCAGAAACAGGGTGCAAGCGGGGACAAGGCGGCCGTGGCCTTTGCTGTGCTCAAACACAGCTGAGGCGGGGCGGGCGCACGGGCGAGGATGCTCGGGAGCGAACTCCCGCAGAACGCGGATCCAGCCGGGTGCCGGGGCCACGGGGGTGCCCCGGCTGTGCCCGCTGCCCTGCGCCACGTGTGCCGGGCAGGTGGAGCAGCCACGCGTGGTTCGAGCGGCTCGGGGGGCGAGGGGGCTCCGCCCGGCCCCGCCGGCTGTGCCAGCGAGCGGCACTGTCGGCCCGCGCTGCCGCATCGCCGCCGCCTATTTTTAGCTCGTTTTATTATTTCCCCCCGCTAAGCGCTGGAAATGAAGCCCTTGCAGCAGGGACGTGGCAGCGGCGGGGGGAGCGGGGCTGGCGGGGGAGGCTCCCGCTCACCTTGAGCCGGAGGGGGATGGACGGACGGACGGACGGATGGATGGATGGATGCTCCGGGGAGCGCCCGGCAGCGCCATTGGCTGTCCCGCCGCCTCCGCCGCTATTTATGGCGCTCGGGCCGCGGGCTGGCACTCGCTCCTCTGCCGGCCCCGATGTACCACGCCATGGTGGACTTTTCCGAAAAATACCTGGAGAGGTAGGACAGCCAGCATCCTGCCAGGAAGGGGGTGTGCTGCCCAGGGATGGTTTGGAAGCAGCACGGGGTGATGGTGCTGGGCTCGTGGTCATGCTGGGGCGCTGGGGCTGATCATTTATAGAGGAAACTCCGGAGTGAAACCAGCAATTTTTAAATGGAATTATTTTCCCCGTGGCTGCAGCTGGGGGCTGTGGCAGCCTGGTTGGTGCCACTCCTTCTCTGCAGGGCTGTGCGAGAGGAGCAGCACGTGGAAGTTGGGGAACTTCCTTAGGAGTGTTTGCCTGGAAAACCCACTCAGAGCCGGGATCAGCTGCCTGCTGTGGGCCAGCTGCTCCTGTGCCCAGGGCTGTGTGGGGAGGTGACCCACGTGTGCCACACAAGGGCTGCTCAGTGCCCTGCCAGCCCCTGAGTGCTGCCCTGCTAAAGTGGGAGCACTGCTGAAATTGTTGCTTGCGGCTGTGTGGGATGGCTCTGCTGTGTGCTGGCGGGTCCCCAGCTGCTGGTGGTGTTGGCAGAGCGGTGATGGGAGGCAGATGGTGTTTGGAGCAGGGGGCTCCGTGTTTGGAGCAGGAGGCTCCGTGTTTGGATCCACGCTTTCCCACATTAGTGGGTGCCTGGCAGCAGCAGGACGTGTGTCCTGCTGGGATCACAGCCCAGGGGGTGTGAAGGCAGTGAAACTGTCTGTGAGGGTGTGGATGGCACCAGGGGCTGGAGGGAGCAATTGCTCTCTACAATCATTCTGTGGCTCACTGGACTGAGCCACGGGGTTGTTGCAACTCTTTTATTTTTCCCAGTGTTTCTGTGTTTTACCCTCCTGGGGCTGGAGAACATCACCCGGGGTGGTGCATCCGTGCCCTGAATCCCCCCTGTCCCACTCGTGTCCCTGGGCATGGCTTCACCAGGTGGAGGTGGCTTCTCTGAGCATCCTTGCTGTGTCACCTGTGGGAGGTCCTGTAGCATTGAATTTGCAGAAGCAGAAAGAGCAAGAAGTGAAAACTGAAGCCACTTGCCTATTGAGATGTCAGATAAGGAGCTTCAGATTTAAAGGGCAGAGTCTATGTGTGTTGAGAAAAGACTGATGCTCTTAAGTTTTGATAAATACATTATATCCACAGGCAGTGAAACACTCTCTGTGTGCACTTTATGATGAGCTCGAAGATCGTATTTTAAATGGAAGAAATTAAAGACACATATGGAAGCTATAATTCTTCCCAGTTATAAGGCTTCCAGCCACGTGTAATTAAGATAGCATTATAGTCGCTTTTTAATGAGTGACAGATCACTGCCATTGGGAGAAGACTGCCAGAAGAGGGAGTGAGAAGCAAGGCCCAAGCGCTAGGAATTGTCGCTGCTGGGTGGTTTTTGGTTTTTTTTTGGTTTTTGTTTTGGGAGGCGCTCGGTGCCGTCCCGCCGGGCCGGGCGCAGTGAGCGCGGTTCGCCGCGCGGGGGCAGCACCGCCCGTCCCATCCCTGCCGTGCTGGGGGGGAGGGGGCGGGGGGGCTCCTTTCCCCAAAATTCCGTAAAACTTCGTGTTCCTGCCCGGGGAAACCGAGAGTGCCATGTCCGTGTGTCCGTCAGTCTGTCTGTCCAGGGATGCTGTCACCCTTCGGCGGGTGACAGCGCGGGGTGTCTTTGCCCCGCGCTGCCAATCCCGGGCACCCCCTTATGGAAATGTCCCCACGGCCACGCCCTGGCACCGCAGGCTGTGCCCACCCGTGGGTGCGTGTGTGGGTGCACCCAGGGCAGCGCTGCCCCGCTCCGCCCCGCCGCCGGCCCCGGGATGCCTGCGCTCTATAAATAACCCTCGTAAATCCTCGCCGCGCTTATTTCTCTTGAAAGGCCCCACTATCCGCCTCGCCGCTGATTTTTCCACCTTTCCTCAAGTTTCCCCAGCAACGGCAGAGCCGTCCCAAACAGCGGCGGGGCTGACACAGCCTTTACTCACTCGCGGCCGCCCCACGCCGCATTTAAAGCTCCGGGCGCTGAGCCCTCCCACTTCCCGCTCCGCGCTGGCGGGCGGCAGAGCAGCTCGGCTGTCCCTGCTGTCCCTGCTGTCCCTTTTTCTGTCCCCGCTATCCCTGCTGTCCCTGCTGTCCCTTCTGTCCCTTTTTCTGTCCCCGCTATCCCTGCTGTCCCTTCTGTCTCTGCTGTCCTTTCTGTCCCTTCTGCCCCTTCTGTCCCTTCTGTCCCTTTTTCTGTCCCCCGCTATCCCTGCTGTCCTTTCTGGCCCCGCTGTCCCCGCTGTCCCAGCAGCTCGGGCTGTCCCCTCAGCTCGGGCTGTCCCCGCTGTCCCTTCTGTCCCCGCTATCCCTGCTGTCCTTTCTGTCCCCGCTGTCCCTTCTGTCCCTGCTGTCCTTCTGTCCCTTCTGTCCCCGCTGTCCCTTCTGTCCCCGCCGTCCCCGCTGTCCCCGCAGCCATGCCCTTCTTCCGCGACCTGTCCAAGCCGCCGCCGCTGGAGTTCCACGCGGAGATGCTGCTGGCGGTGCAGCGGCCGCACTCGGGCAGCCTGCAGCGCCGGCACACCATGAAGGAGTAGGCGACGGGCGCTGGGCGCTGCCGGGGGGTCCCCGCGGGGCTGGGGGTCCCCTCGGCCGCCCGCTCACGCTCGCTCTTCTCTCTAGAGCCAAGGACATGAAGAACCGGCTGGGGATTTTTCGGCGGCGGAACGAGTCGCCCGGAGCCAACCCCTCCGGCAAGCTGGACAAAGTGCTCAAATCCCTCAAGTAGGTGCTGCGAGCGGGGATGGGGACCGTGAGGATTTGGGGACCGTGGGGATGGGGACCGTGAGGTTTTGGGGACCGTGGGGATGGGGACCGTGAGAATTTGGGGACAGGAATGCTCCAAAATCCAACCTGGAGCTGCCCCAAAGCTTCCTCTGATAGAAGCAACTCATGGTGGGAGCTAAATCCTGGGAAAAATCCGCTGAAATTCTGGGGAAAATCCCCTGAAATTCTGTGGTCTGGAGCCCCTCACCTCCAGGAAGGCTGTGTTCACCCCGTTTGGGGAGGCTGTGAACAATGTTTTTGTATCTGGAGGAGCATTTAAAATATTTTTTGGCTGAAAAATCTCCTGCTGGAGGGTGTGAGGTCCTGCCTGCACAGTGGCACTGCAGCGGCTTGGGCTGGAAATTTCCCTGCCAGCAGCGTTCTCCCAGTGTTTGTCTATGGAACTTTGACTGGCCAGAGGGTGGTTTGAAAAACCACTTTGCTCTGCAGATGCTTTAGCAGCTGGAGGACAAGCCCTCCCTGCTCTTGCTGCTGGCAGCTTCTCTGGCTGCTTGAATGGAGCAGCTGAAATCCCACTTCTCCTCAGCTCTGCATCAGCCAGAGTTTCTCCAGCTCTTCCTCACACTCCCCAAGTGCCACAGCTGCCTGCACAGAACTCCTGGGCTTGGATTTTCTTCCTGCCAGCCCAAAGGCAGCGGTTTTATTTTGGCAGAGCTGCTGTGGCACTGCCTGGTGCAGAGCCTGGCTCTGCCTTCAGCTGCTCTGCCCGTGCCAGTGCCAAGGTGGGAGCCAGGCCAGCCCCTGGGCACACAGCAGGGCTTTATCCTCTGGAAACGTTTAGCAGGAGGCTGATCTGGGAGCTGGGCTCACAGCCTGGCTTTCAATCCACTGGAAATGTTTAGCAGGCAGCAAAAGCAGCTTTTGCTGCTGAGCTCTGCCAACGTGCTGTGCTTTTTCCACAGGCCCACTCCCGAGGAAGCACTCAAGTGGGGGGACTCCCTGGAGAAGCTGCTGCTGCACAAATGTAAGTGTGTGTCCGTCCCTCCCACTCGTGTTTGCTGCCAGGGGAATATCCAGACACGTGCCTGGGTAAAGCTGGGATTTCCTCTGCTAATCCCTTCCGGTGTTTGGGGATGCACAAAGTGAAATCAGCCTCCTCCTTGTGTGCACCCCTCCTGCTCCTGCCTGGCCCAGGGGGGATCTTGGTGAGAGGGGCTGGGGAGAGCTTCAGGTCGGGGCTGCAGCCCCCCAGCGTGGGGAGGAGGAGGCTGAGATCCGTGTGTGTGCCCAGTTTGGGGCTGTGCAGAGGGTCCATGGAGCAGGAGCTGCTTCAGAACATCCCAAAGATGGGAGAACAGCCTTTCTCAGGCACCCCCGGGGCTGGCCAGGGGATCCTGCCCCCACTCCAGCCCAGGCTCCCTCCTGGCTCTGGGTGCTGCAGCCAGGCTGGGGCTGCGGATTCAGCCCCTGATGGGCTGTGCTGCTGTGCTGTGCTGTCTGCACAGGGGGTTTTGGGGCAGTGCAGGGAGGTGTTTGGGCTCTGCAGGAGCTGTGGGGCTGCTCCCTGCTGTGGGCAGCAGCAGACTGTGTCCCTGTCCCCCACAGACGGGCTCGCTGCCTTCAGGGCCTTCCTGCGCACCGAGTTCAGCGAGGAGAACCTGGAGTTCTGGCTGGCCTGTGAGGAGTTCAAGAAGATCAAATCCCAGTCCAAGATGGTCTCCAAGGCCAAGAAGATCTTCTCTGAGTACATTGCCATCCAGTCCTGCAAGGAGGTGAGGGTGGCTCCGGGCCGGCGTGCGGCTCCCGGCGCCGCGGCCGCCTGGGCAGCTGCTCACCTGCCCTGTCCCTCTGCCCGCAGGTGAACCTGGACTCCTACACCCGGGAGCACACCAAGGAGAACCTGCAGAGCATCACCCGCAGCTGCTTCGACCTGGCCCAGAAGAGGATTTACGGGCTGATGGAGAAGGACTCGTACCCCCGCTTCCTGCGCTCCGACCTCTACTTGGACATAATCAACCAGAAGAAGGGCAGCTCCCCGCTGTAGGCCCGAGGACTGACTCAGGGCAGGCTGGGAGCTGTGTGTTTACATGGAATTGGGCAGTGGAGCCTTCCTGGGAGCTGCTTGTGCCCCCAGGACACGGGGCAGCTGGAGGCAGCGAGGGGACCCACAGCCAGGCAGGCTGGTCCTGCTGCAGCTCCTGGCCCACCATGGCTGCTCCTGCTGCAGCTCCTGCCCCACCATCGCTGGTACGATGCCTCGGCGTGGATTTAGCAGGGGGAGCTCCCACAAGATTACTGTGAAGCACCTGCCCCAGCCAGAGCGCTGCTGGAAGGTGGAGAGCGAGCCCAGCTCGGCGAGGAGGAGGGGTCCTGTGCAGGGCTCTGGCAAGGGGCCAGCAGCACGGACACAAGCCCTGTCCTGGATTAAAGCCCTGTGAGCTGGAGCAGCCCCAGGATGCTGCTGGGCTGCCCTGGGGCTGCTGGAGCAGCTCTGGCAGGAGCCCGGGGCTCCCTTGGCTCGTGGTGGGTCCCCCGGAGCCAGAGCCGGGTCCTTGCCCTGTGCTGGAGGTGTGCAAAACACCCCCTGCTGCCCTCCCCTGTTTATTTATTGCCCCCCTGTAGCTGGACTCGTTGCTGTGTGGTAGGGACCCCGTGTGCTCCCCGTTCCCGAGTTACAAGTGCAATATTTGTGTGCGTGGCGGCCGAGCTCTCCGGCGGAGCCGATGCCTTTTCCTTTTCCAAGCGTGCAGATTTGGTGAGGTGTAGCAGGTTTGGTGTGCCAGACCCGTTCCCTGGCAGCAGGCAGCTGGGGGAACTGGTGTAAATATCAGTATCAATGCCCTGACGAGGGAGGGGATGGAGCAAAGCAAACTCTGCAGCAGCCGCTCTCCTGACTCTGGATAACAATGCTGTGTTTGGGAAGTGGGGGCTCCTGCTGGCCCTGGCAGGGCAGGGTGCACTGCCTGCCTCCCAGTTTACAGTGCAAAGCATCTCTGCAGCTAGAAAAAAAACAAACTTACATTGTCCTGGTCATTGGTAAATAAAAGGAGAATATCATTTCTTGTAGCTGGCTTTTGTTCGTGTTTGTCAGCCCTGGCCTCGCCGAGGAGTGTAAAGTCCTGTTACTGTGTGGCTAAAGAAGGGAAAATGTGGTTCTGTGAATTTTGGAGCTGTTTTTTCTGATGGAGCAGCTGCCAGATGCTCCTGAGGCCAGGTCTGGGTGTAGGAGCTGAGTTTTGCCCAAAGTGAGATTGTTGCCAAGGACAGTGGTCGCTGTTAAACAGGAACCAGGGAATTGGTTTCTCTGGCCAGGGAAATGCCCAAACACAGCAGTGACCTCCTGCAGCTCTGGGTCCCTCTGGGGACCCACCAAAAGCAGCAACAAAAAGCTGTTCCAGGCCCATGCACAGGGCTGCTCCTCCCCAGCAGAGGCAGTGCTCTGGTGTGGGATGCAGATGTTTTGTGAAGGCTGCTCAGGGTGTGTTTGGTGCCTGAAGTGTGACCTGGTCGTGGTTGGCCTTGGATGGCTCAGGGATGTGACTGTGGTGTCACAGGGCCCTGCTGGGCTGTGCTGTGGCTGCCCAGAGAGCTGCTGGTGTCCCACCTGAGCACAGCTCTCCCCAGCAGGGACCATCTCCTCTGGGGAGCTCCTGTTTTCCCTCTTCAGAGGTGATGCCTGTGGGGACACTGAGGCAGAGCTGGGGCTCTGCTCAGGGCCTGGCTGGCGACAGCAGGGTTGGTGACATGGCTCTCCTGGTGGCTCTCTGGGGATGCTGTTGGCACCCCGGGGTCAGGGGGCATGGGTGGGTGACCAGTGGTGACCAGTCCCTGACCCTGGAGCTGCTGGGGGCTGCCCCCTCCAAGCCAGACCCTCCTCCTTCTCCTGGCACTGCCAGAGCTTTCACCTCCTCTCCTTCCCAGCTGGGAGGGTTTCCCTTTGTGTCTGGACTCTACACAGATTTTCTTACCTCAGCCCTCTCTCCATCCACACTGTCCTGGCTCCTCACTCCATCCCAAATCTGTTAGGAAACTTACAGCAGCATCCCTTCATTGCCACCCCCCATTTTGGCATGTCCCCAGGCTCCCTGGGACACCCAGAGGGTCTGGGGGCTCCCCCTGAGCACAGCCCCCAGCCCTGGTGCATCCCGTGGTGCTCAGGAGCACCCCAAGCCCAAACCACGCTGGGTTCTGAGCCTACAACCTCCTTCCCTGCAGGGATTGCCCCAGCCCAGTGAGCCAGCAGGGAGGGAGGGCTGGGCCTGCCCTGGGATGTGTAGGGTGGGAATTTCAGCTTTGATCCCTGCAGGGAGAAAGGGGGACCTGGGGTGACTCCCTGGAGAGATGGAAACAGCCCTGGGTGAGTGGCAGGAGCTGGGATATTGCTGTAAGAGAATTTATTGCTGGTTCCAGGCTGGCCTGAGTCACTTGGCAAACACCATCCCCACATGCTTGGAGACTCGATTGCCTGCAGAGCCAGGCCTGGGGGCAGGCTGGAAGTGCCAGTGCTTTTTCCATGTTTCCTGGGATGGCCAGGGACCCCTGCACAGGACAGAACGAGCTCAGGTCTCCCTGTGGGCTCTGTGGTGACACTGCAGCCCCAGCTCTGTCCCCTCTGTGCTGTGGGACAGGGGCTGTGGCAGCTCCTCCAGGACTTTGTGCTGCACAGCAGAAGTGTGAGCAGCTTGGAGCATCTGTGTGGGGGCTGGATGAGGGGAGTCAGGCCATGGAAAACCTGTGGGGTTTGTTCTGGGGACACTGACAGGGATGGAGATGCAGCCCTGCTGCCCTGAGGGGACACAGGGAGCTCTGACAGGGACACTTACAGCACTGAAGGGGAAGATAAATCTCCTTCTTCAGCACAAAAACCAGGACAAAATCCAGTCATGCCAGGAGAGGACATTCCTGACTGATCAATGCCAGTGCCACAATCCCTGTGATGGGAATGGGAATTAGGCACATTCCTAATTCCTAATTTGAGCCACAGGCTCAGCCCCAGTGGCACTGCTGGAGGGACATTCCCAAGGCTGGGATGGCGCTGGGGGAGGGAGGGGACACTGCCTGCCCAGGAGGGGTGACAGTGGAGCTGTGCCTGTCCTGGGCTCATCCCAGGATCGGGATGTGGGGAAGAGCTGCCTGTGCACATCACTGCTCCAGCCAAGGGGAACTTCCCAGTGTGGAAAACGGTGCCTTCCAAAAAAAGAGAGGGCCTTATCTGGGCAGATAACGAGGATTTATTTATCTCTGGGCTAAAAATTGGTGGTTGCTGAGTTGCAAATAGTCCCGACTCAGCCGTGTTTGTTGTGTGCAAACAGGGCAAAGTCCACCCAGGTGCTCCTGGTTCATCCGTGGGACAAAGCTCACCCAGCCAAAGGCAAAGCTCCCCAGGGAAGGGATTACGTGGGAAAATGGGAATTAGCGCCACAAAGGTTCAAAAACTGAGTGATTCTGGGTGTGAAAAAGGTAAAAAGATCCTAAAGTCCTGGGTTTAATGTGATGGTTCCCTCACACCCTCAGGGGTGAGGAGGTTGGGATGAACAAAAAGACCTGGAGAGGTGGGAAAATGTCTCACCTGTCCCAGGAGATGGCTTTGACCCTTCAGGTGTCCCTCAGCTCAGCATTTCATCAGCTGCCTGGTGTGGCTGGCAGCCAGGGATGGGTGCTGAGGTCACCCGTGAGTTACCAAAGCAAAGCAAACTCTGAGTGAGGCAGCTGGAAATGCAGCTCAGGCTGCTGAGCACCTCTGGAATGAGGAGTGTGGTGATCCCAGGTGAGCCCCTGGGCTGCAGGGAGCCTCGCTCCAGAGCTGGCTGGAAGCCAGGAGCACAAAGCTTTTCTCTTGTTTCTACAGAAACAGAATTTTGCCTTTTTGGCAGCAGTGTCCTGTGCCCCAGGATGCTCCAGCACTGTGCAGCCTTTATGGGGCTTTCCAAGGCACCCATCCTGGAGGACACTTACCCAAACAAACATAACTTTCTACTGAGCAAAATCATTCCTTGGAGCCCTGATTGGACAATTATTCTCAGAATAGAAGCAAGGCTGCTTTCCAGCCACAGACTAAACACAGCTCAGCAGTTTGATACTGAAACCACTGACACAAGAATTCCCAGCCTGGAGTAAACACAGAGCTGCTGTGACAGTCCCTTCACCCTGCTCAGGGCTGCTGAGGCTTATCAGCAGCACCCTGAGCTCTGGTTTGGGTGATGAGACGCCCAGGAGCTGTCTGGAGACCCCCAGGAGCACCCAGCTGGTCTGCACAGGGGGATGGATGGAGGTCAGGCTGGGTCTGGGGCTGTCTGGGGACTTTTGGCATCCTCTGGGTGTGATGGGGTGAGAGGTGCAGAGCGTGTCTGAGGCTTTGTCCTGCCTGCTGGATGACCCCAGGGCTGGGCTGGGGGTGAGGGGTGCTCAGCTTGCCCAGGGTGCCACAGATGCTCTCCCACACATCCTTGGCTGGAGCCTGGCAGCACCAGTGCCAGCAGCCCCTGCAGGTGGCATTAATGCTGCCACCCCTAAACAATCCAAGGGAGCAAATACAGAGAAAGTAAAAAGCTCCTGAGGTAAAAATAAAACCAGACTCAGAGATTGCTGTCAAGGACACAAGCTCAGCTCGGCTGGGCTGGTGCCAGGGCAGGAAATGCAGCAGTGCTGAAGTCCCCTGGGTGCCTCCAGCTCATTGGGGAGGCATTGTTGTGTCCCTCTCATTGCTCATCCTCTGATTCTTCCCTGCATGAGGTCATTTTCAGCCAGCCCATCCAGCTCACACATTCCCTGAGCTGGGGAGGAAAGTGGATAACTCTGAGTGCAGCCAGCCCCGAGGATGGAGAAAGGATGGAAGAAAATACTTTTATTAGTGGCTGAGCAGGGCTGGGGCACAGGGAAGGGTGAGGGGTCCCAGTTCCTCAGAGTGACCCCCAGCCCCTCTGAGCACAGGGATGGAGCTGAGAAGGGGATTCTGATCTTGGAAAATCCCCCATTTCCCTGCCTTGGCAGAGGGAGAGGTGCAGGGAGCTGGGCAGAGGAGAAGAGCCAAGCAGGAGCAGGGGGAGCTGTGGATGGAGTGTTTGCACAGGAGCCATTTGCAAGTAATTTCTGGTCCCTTCCTGAACTAATGGGACAATTATTTGGGGCCACGTGTGTTCCTCATGGAAAGTTCCACCCAGGCCCTGCGTCAGCTCCTCGGGGGAGCAGCCCTGCTGTCCCTAACCTGATTTTCTAGACAAAGACAGGCAGGTGAAACTGCTGCTGCTGCTGGGACAGCTGGGATGGGTCACAGAGCAGCAAACAGAGCTCCCAGGGCAGGGCAGAGCAGGCTCACGTGCTGAAAGCTGATCCCAGGGCCAGACAAGCCCTGCTCTGCTCTGGGATGGAGCTGCTGTGGCTGGCACAGATTTGGGATGTGCCCATTTCTGCCTTTGTGCCCTGCTCTGCTCTGGGATGGAGCTGCTGTGCCTGGCACAGGTTTGGGATGTACCCATCTGTGCCCTGCTCTGCTCTGGGATGGAGTTCCTGTGCCTGGCACAGGTTTGGGATGTGCCCATCTGTGCCCTGCTCTGCTCTGGGATGGAGCTGCTGTGCCTGGCACAGGTTTGGGATGTGCCCATCTGTGCCCTGCTCTCTCCAGCCAGATCAACAGGAGAAATCAGAGACAGTCCTGCAGAGGTGGGGATGGAGAGGTTTGGGATGTCACAGCATGCACAGCTTTGGGAAGGACAGCAGGAAAGGTGATGGAGCCAAACTCTTCCTGGTAGCACCAGGTGACAAAGTAAGGGACCAGAGGCACAGAGTGGCAGCTGGGACAGCAGGACAGATGCCATGGCACAGCTGGCACAGCAGGAAAGCAGCCCCACACAAGGAGGGCTCTCACTGCTGGAAGGGCCCAGGTGACATGTCCAGGAGTGGGGACGTTCCTGGTCTGTGGCAGGGCTGGGCACAGCCCCAGGGTGACCCCTGGGCAGGGACAGTGTCCCAGGACACAGGGCAGGGCAGGTGAGTCCTGTGTTTGCCTACAAGGAAAAAGATGAAATCCCAAAGCTTGAGGATGAATCCATTGTGTCAATGCTGGAGCTGAGGGAAGAGCCCTTCCCTTTGCCCTCGGACCACTTAGAATCTGTTTGGTTCTGGGTAAAAGATGGGAGCTGAGAGCCAAATTTGGGGCTCAGATTTTGGCCTGTGGAGCTCAGGGTGACATCTCTGCTGTGCTCTGCCCTCTAACACAAAATCTCATCTCCCTGACTGGCAATTTTGATCTCCATGTTGCTGTGTTTTCTAGAGATAATTCCTAAAATCTCTTTTTTGGCCAGCCCAGGCCTGAGCAGCACTGACAGCAGTGCAGGGCTCGGTGGGATGGGGATCCTGGATGGCTCCTGCAGCTATTGCCCTACGTGTTTTATTTAATTTGTCATTTGTATGCAAACAATCGAGTTAATTAACTAGATGATCTTGCAGGGAGCACAAGTGTTGCCAGAGGTAGGAAGTCTGATAAGCTGATCCAGCCAGTCTTTCCTTTCCTAAAATAAATAGAGAGGAAGGAAGTAGGATGGGAGCCCCTGAAAAATCACATTTTAAATAGTGTCAGCTTTTATGGCTGAGCCATAAAACTGTAGTTCCTGAAGCACAGGCACATTAATGAGATAATTATGGACACACTCACTGCTGCAGCTCCATCACAGCCCAGGAATTAACCCTGGCAAGGAGAAGGGAAAGGAGAAAGGAAAGGAGAAGGAAAGGAAAGGAGAAGGAAAGGAAATAAGTGCTTAGCAAGTAGTTTTGAAACAATAAATGAAATAGAAACGTTAGCATACTTTGACATAAATGCTGAAAACATACATGTAAAAGCTTAAGGCTTCTTCCTTTGTTTGAGATGATACCAAATGCCACAAATACTAAAAAACCAACAGACATCTTGTCCTAGGCTTGGCAGGAAAGGTCTGAAGATAAGGGTTACAGATAAGAAAGCCATAAAACATGGTAATTTAGTAGTTTCTATAAGTTGCATGCAAATATTAGGAAATTAATATATTGTATTAGATTGGTTACTGGAAAATAGAATATTTATTATAGAAGAATACTTATTGTATTGTAAATGGAAAATTGCTCTTTTTTGTTTTTAAGCTTTCTCTTACCCCCTTGCTTTTATCTTTTACTTTCTTACTCTTTATGCTTTACACTATTTTTTTTACACCCATGCCCTTATAATAACCTACAAACCTAAAGAACAGAAAATAGAGAGCTCTGAGTCTGTCCAGCGACCATCCAACCAACAATCCAACCCCCAAGGATGAGAACTTGATTTCTGCTGGAGCTGGAGAGGCAAAGGCTCCTGAGGAAGGTGGGAAGATGATTTCCTGCCTGTGCTTGTGGCTGCCCAGGTTTGTGGGGTCAGGTGTGGCACCCCTGAGCCCTCTGGGGGGTCCCATGCTGGAGGAGTTTTAAAGCCCACTCATGTTTGGATGTTCTGGTTCCATCCTCCTGCTCTGCTCATCTCCCCTGTTTTGGGAGTGGCTGAGGCTCCTGCCTGCTGGATAAAGACAGGCTTGGGGAATTCAGCTGGTTTGTTAACCCTGAGGGTCCCATCTCCCCAAATGCTCCATTTCTTGGGTGGGATTTTGAAACCAAATCAATGTGGGTCCTACTCTTGGCCTCTCTGTTCTGTGCTGTGTTTCTCTGGCTGAGGGGTTTGGATGGGCATCCTCACACCTGGGCTCACCTGAAACCGGGTCCAGCTGAAGCTGGGCACAGCTTAAATGGGGCTCAGCTTAAATGGGGCTTAGCTGGAGCTGGGCTCAGGCTGGGCAGGGAGAGGCACCACCCAAACCTCACTGCAGTGCCACTGCTGAGGGAGCAGTGGGACCCACCAGGGGGATCCCCTGGCTCTCCTGCTCCTCTTCCTCCTCCTGCTCCTCCCCACCCTGCCCAGCACACTCTGCTCCTGCCACCTGAGATGGAAGTGAGAGCTGCAGAATCCAGGTCTTGTGAGAGGTGGGGGAATTCTCACCCCAGTGGGGCAGGCACAGCTGGGCTGGCTGGGGACACTGCTGGGCCACTGCCACAGGCTCTGTCCTCACAGCAGCACGGCCAGACTGCAGCTGGGACTCAGGAAAATCAGTGAGCACCATGGACAAAGGGAAGTGGCTTCAAACTGAAAGGGCAGGTTTAGGATTTAGGGCAGGAATTGTTCCCTGGCAGGGTGGGCAGGGCTGGCACAGGTGCCCAGAGCAGCTGTGGCTGCCCCTGGATCCCTGGCAGTGCCCAAGGCCGGGCTGGACACTGGGGACAGTGGGAGGGGTCCCTGCCATGGCAGGGGTGGCACTGGGTGGGATTTAAGGTTCCTTCCAGCCCAAACCAGTTTGGGATCCTGTGGTTCCACCCCCAGTACTTCCCCCAGGCACCCACAAATTCAAAGCCCTCTGCTGTTGAACACCCACTTTTCTCTGCTCTGAGCCCATCCTGCTCCTGTTCCCCATTTTCCATGGCTGCACGGAGCCACCAGGAAATGCCAGGCTCCTCCAGCAGGGATGGAAAGCTGGAGCAGGGGCTGTGTGCAGCCCTGTGCTTGGTTATTTCCAGCTGTGGCTTCTGGAAACCTTCAGTGCTTTTGCCACTTTTAGCCCTGGTGGCTCAGTAACTGCTCCTCCAGGACTGGGGCTGCTCCTCATTTTCTGGAAAAACCTTAAAACGCTGCTGAGTGTCAGAGGAAGCCAACTAAGGAAAAAAATAACAACCAGAAAAACAAAACCTGGTCTTTTTCCAATCAAGCTACAGTGTTGTTGTACTTTTCTTAAAGAGAAACACATCTCCTTTTTTTTTTTTCCTGGATCCAACTGGCCCCTGCAAACACTCTCCCCATTGTGCCAAGTTCCCAAAATAACTTCAGCTGTCGATGGAAATAAAGTCCTGGGAGAATCTCCTGTTCCTGTCTCACCCTCCTGAGCTCCTGACATGCCACACTCTCTCTGCTGGTGCCAAATCTTCCCTGGGTGTTTGGATCCCCCTGCCAGATGTGGCTCATCCAAGGCTGGCACAAATCAAGCACAGCACCAGGCTGGCAGCTCTGCTGTGCTGGTGGATCCCTGCAGGTTTAACCCCTCAGGCTCTGGGGTTGGCAGTGCCCAAATCTTGGCCAGGGTGGAGGTTTGGGACATTCCTGGGCTCCCACTCCATCCTTGGCCCACCAGCAATTCCCAGATTCATTGTTTTGGAGGTGGCAGTGCTGAAGATCTGCGTGTTCCAGGTCAGGACAATGAGCAGTCACAGCACTCATTCCTCTGGATGAAATCCCTCACGTTGTTGTTTGGTTTTTTTTTTCAAATAAAAATTTCTGCTCACAAATGTTTTCCTGGCCTCCTGCTGCCTCCCCTCAGAGGGGGCCTGGGGGTCTCTCCTGGGGGGTGGCTGCTCTTCCACAGGCACAGGTGTGTTTCCACAAACTCCAGAAATACTCTGGGAAAGCAGGGCCAGGCCCAGCCTCTGCCCAGCTCCCTGCATTGGAGCCTCAGGGCTCTGGTTTCCCATGGAAGGACTCAGCTTTTCCAGGGATTTTGGGGCCAGGCCTGGAGGTTGATTGTTGGTTGGACGGTCGCTGGACACACCCAGGAGCTCAATATTTTTTGTTTTTCAGGTTTGTATTTTATTATAAGGGCATGGGTGTAAGAGAGAGTGCAGAGCATGGAGAGTAAGAGAGTAAGAGATGAGAACAAGGGGGTAAGAGAGAGGTTAGAGAGAATGAGTCATTTTTTGTTTACAGTACAATAAGTATTCTTCTATGATAAATATTCTAATTTCCAGTAACCAATCTAATACAATATACTAATTTCCTAATATTTGCATGCAACTTATAGAAACTACTAAATTCCCATGTTTTATGGCTTTCTTATCTGTACCCCTTATCTTCAGACCTTTCCTGCCAGGCTTGGCACAGGATGTCTGTTGGTTCTTTGGTATTTGTGGCATTTGGTATCATCTAAACAAAGAAAGAGGCCTCAAACCTTCACATAACTATTTTCAGCCTCTATGTCAAAAATTGCCAACATCTCTATTTCATCTATTGTTTCTAAACTACTTGCTAGGCACTCATAAAATTTTTCTATTCCCTCCCCAACACTGGAGCTGGGGCTGGTCCAGGCTGACATCACCCACGGGGTGATGGTGCTCTGGTTTCCCATGGAAGGACTGAGATTTTCCAGGGATTTTGGAGCCAGGGCTGGAGCTGGGGCTGGGGCTGACATCATCCACAGGGTGCTGTGGTTTCACCACGTTGTTCCCTTCATCCTGCCTTCCTTGCTTTTCTCCTGCCTTTGCTGTGCACGCTCCCATTTCTGCAGCCCAGGATGTTTTCTGCTCCTTGGGCTGGTGCCTGGGTGAGGCACAGGGGGAAGGTGGAGGGTCGAGGGCTGGAGCTCCCACCCTGACCCCAGGGGATGAGGCACCACTCTGAAGGTGACAGCCCTGCCTGTGCTCTGCCCTCACTTGGGGCAGCCCAGGTGAGACAGGTGAGGTGCAGCTGCTATCAGGGCTGGGTGGGGAAGGATGGATGAGTCACAGGGGATGTGGCAGCCGCAGGGTCAGGGGTGATTCAGCTGCAGGAGTCACTGCAGGAGTGCCACAGGGCACAGAGTGTCCCCAGCAGGGGCACCCACAGCTCCCAAGTGTAGCTGGTTTTGGGTTGGGCCTGGGCTGGGACTGTCCATGTGTGCCCAGAGCCTCCTCTCCAGGGGAGTGCAGTGCAGACCAGCCCAGGCTGACACAGGGGGCACTGGAGCTGCTCCTGTCCCTTTTTGGTGTCCCCACGAGGGGCTCAGAGCTCTTTGCTGGGAGGAGGGAGAGGGCACTGGACCCTTCCCCGCTCTGCTGCTGCCGAGGCTCTGCTCTCCCCTCCCCAGGGCAATGCCCCTGCCTGGAGCTGGTTTTGGGTTGGGGCTTTCCAACCCCGGGGTTGCCACCTTGAGTCCAGAGATCTCTGAGCTCAGGCTGCAGAGCCCCAGCTACTCATAGCAAAGAACAAAGGCTGAGCCCGTGTTGCAAAAGTTCCGAAGATAACTTTATTTCTCCGAAGGGAATTGCTAACAACGGTCTCATTACATCAGACAACAAAGGGTTTATATAGGTCTGTAGAGGATTGAACTTCTAACCAATAAAAACTACAAATTACAAACTAACCAATTACCTCAAAATTCTAAGTAAGAAAAGAACCAATTATCTTGTAACTTTAAAAACCAATAGAAATCTTAAGAGATAACAGGAGTTTCGATAAGGGAGAGGGGTCCTGTTTCAAGGACCTTTATTTCAGGGGATAGAATCCCAGGGGCACATTTTGGGGGAAGTAACATCTTCTACACCCGAGGGAATCCAGCTCTCCTGAACAGCTCTCCTGTTGTGCTGATGGCAAGGCTCCCAGCCTGAGGAGGTGAGGTTTGTGTTTGGCTGTTACCAGAGCAACCCCACAGGCTGAGAGCCTTTGCCTGCCTGCAGCACATCTGTCCCACAGCTGTTTCCAGGCTGTACCTGGGCCTCACAGGGGGGCTCTGCTCTGCTGGGACCCTTCAGGGGTGGTGGGAAGCCAAGCTGGCCCTTGGATGTGATTCCCTGTCTGCCCCAAGGGTTGGACCAGGCTCTGTAAAGTGAATTTACAGTAAAAGGCTGAACTCAGCACAACCAGCCCAGGCACGGGGGGGTGGGACAGGGTCTGAAGGGTGTAGGGGGTAAATCCATGAGGAGCAGCTGAGGGAGCTGGGAAGGGGCTCAGCCTGGGGAGGAGAAGCTCCAGGAGAGCTCAGAGCCCCTGCCAGCCCTAAAGGGGCTCCAGGAGAGCTGGGGAGGGACTGGGGACAAGGGATGGAGGGACAGCACACAGGGAATGGCTTTTCCAGGGTTAGATGGGATATTGGGCAGGAATTGTTCCTGGCAGGGTGGGCAGGGCTGGCACAGGTGCCCAGAGCAGCTGTGGCTGCCCCTGGATCCCTGGCAGTGCCCAAGGCCAGGCTGGACACTGGGGACAGTGGGAGGGGTCCCTGCCATGGCAGGGGTGGCACTGGGGGGGATTTAAGGTCCCTTCCAGCCCAAACCATTCTGGGATTCTATCCAATCGATTTTCTGGGGATCCTGGGGAGGAATGGACACGTTCAGGAATATTATTCACAGTCACTTTCAGAGGAGGATCCCTCAGATTTCCTTCACCTTCCTTCCCAAGGTGCAAATTTCTAATAATCATATTTCAAGGAACTGTTTGTGTTGCTGTGAACCTGCATTTGAACTGGAGCAGAACAGCTGCGAAGGAACAATGAAACATTTTGAACATCAGAAACTCAGAGGATGGAAAAAAAAAGTACCCTCAATTTCTTTGGGCTCCATCCCAGCTCCAGGACAATTAATTCTGTGTTTCCTTTGAACACACTGGATGTTCCCTTTCCTGCAGCAACTGCAGAAGATAAGAGCCTTGACCTGGCACCAACTCTGGGTGCTGAGGAATTTCTAAACTCATTTTCTGATAAGAGCCTTCCCAGGGTGGTTGGAAACAGTCTGTTTTCATGGCTACTCTGCAAGGTCAAGTTGTTTAGCCAGGGCCACCCCCCAGTCATGCTGAACAGACTGAAATTAGGGTGGGAAACGAGGCTGTGGCACTGCAGAGCCTGCAGCTCACGAGGCAGGTCCTGCTCACCCAGCAAAAGCAGGAGGGAAGGGAATTCAATTGAAATGAATTCAATTCAAATGAAACATTCACGTTGTCCCTCTGCAAGGGGAGGGGGTTTCTGCTCCAGAGGTCACCCAGCCTGGCCAGCAGAGGTTGTGTCTGGAGCAGAGCAACACTTGCAGCCTTTGGGCTGGGTGAGGAGCTGGGAGCTGCAGAATAGATCCTTCTCCCGTGGAACTGTGTGACCAAATCCAATCTCTGTGTGTCCCGGAGGGGAACAATCCTGAAATCCAATCTCTGTGTGTCCAACCCTGCTGCCCTGAGCAGGGGCAGGAATGGAGCTCCCCAGCATGTGCTGCAGACCCTCAGCTCCATTTCCAGCTCCAGCCCCCACTGGTGCTGGCTCAGTGCAGGACTCAGTCCCTGATCCCTTGAACAGCATCCTTGGGGTGCCCTGAGCACCCAGCTGGGCTGTGGGGCTGAGCTGCTCCCTCCAGGCTCTCTCCAGCAGATCCCATGGAGCAGACATCTGCTGGGCAGGGCAGTGACCCTGCGCTGGACAGGGGCTGAGAGCCCAGAGCTGCCTGGCTGGGTGTCTGGGAGGAGCAGAAGCCAGCAGGATGCACCAGGTACCACTGAAAGGTGTTGGAAAAACACCCCTGGCTGAGAAGTGTCCATCAGCCTGTGCAGTGCAGGATCCCCCCACTCCTGCGTGAAAAGGGCTTTGCATCTCCAGAGGAGTGGCCATTTGCTGGGAATTCGTGCAGAGGAGGACAGGCCATCACCCCACTCCCAAGCCCTTGCTCAAGGGGCAAAAAGGAGAACAGGTGTGCTTGGCCTGGCAACAAGGAGCCCCCATAGGCTGCAAGGCTGGGTCACCCTGCTGGGGCTGGTGGGAGCAAGAGGAGAGAACACCTGGGAGCCAGGAGCAGCACTTGGGCAGGGCCAGCACTCTGAGCTGCTGCTCTGGAGCTGCTCCAGGCCCAGGCTGCAGCACAGAGCTGTCACTGACTCCAGGGGCACTGGGCACTGTCACAGCCCGGGGTGTCTCCTCAGCCCTGAGCTCCCTCTGCAGCACATGCAGTGGTTTGAGCCCAGCTCTTTCCATGAGAGGCTGCAGGAGCTGTTCTGAGAGGTTTCATGGCTGTTTGTTCTCCCTTATCTCAGGATTGCTCTGCCCAGCTCACAGCTCTGCTCGCCAGACGTCCAGGGCAGAATCTGCCTGGAGAGGCAGGACTTGTCTTTTACAGTCTCAATTACCTACTAGGGATTTACCATTATTTTCCAATGCAATACAACTTTGTTAAACTGTCCAGCTCTGACCCCATCCAATCTAAAGTGCCAGCATGTCACCCAGCAGGGATGACAGAGAGAAGAAGGAGGAAGAGGTATCCACACCCCAAATTCTCCATCTTGGTCACGTGTCCCTTATCACAAACATCTCCAAAAGTCTATTTATCCACGTTCTAACAACCTAATTTACACTTTACTAATTTTGGTGGCTTGTTTCCATTCCCTCTGTGTTGGTAATGTCCCCCAGGGGTTTGAATTCAGTGCCTGAGACACCAGGGTCTCACTCAGGGGTCTTTGGGAGCCTCGCAAGGGGGGTTTTGAGACCCCCAAGGAGACCAGGGGCACCCTGGGCTCCCACAGGCACCTCCTTGAAGGAGCTACTTGTGTGCTTGAGGCTCTGCAGCAGGGTGAGCTGGCTGGATGGGGGCTCAGGGTGGAACTCCAGGACACTGAAATGCTTCAGGGCTGAGATCACTCTTGGCCCCGTGGAAAGGCTGCAGAAGATTTATTGACGTTTATCTTCATTGCTGCAGCAAAACGAGTGCTGTGTTTGAGCCAGAAAGGCAAAATCAGGCTCTTGGAAAAGCAGCAGGGAGAGTTTCCAAAGCTGCTGGGTGTTTCAGCAAAGGTTCCCCCAGCCCAGCCTCGGAATGCTCCTGCAATAAAATCCCAGCTGTGGAGGGAGAGGAGCAGGGAGCTGGCTGGAGTCAGGGATGGCCAGAGGGGATGGACACTGTCCCTGCCAGAGCCCCCCAGGGGAGCTGGCACGGCAGGGGTCACTCTCCTTGTCCCAGGTTGCTCTGAAGGGTTCATGCCTTGCCCTTCTGGGGAGGGGAGCTGGGCAGGGCAGCACCAGCTCCGTGTCCTGGGCAGGCTCTGCCCTCCAGGCTTCTGGCCTTCAATTAAATCCCTTAAATCATGTCAGGGAACGGCTGGGAAATGGGGAGGGGTTCACAGGGAGCTGCTGGGAGGCCACTGCTGTGTGCAGGGTTTGTAGGATTTTGGTTTTGTGCAGTGTGTGCAGTTTGTAGGAATTTCTTTGTGCACTATCACTGTTGTGTGCAGTGTTTGTAGGATTTTATTTCTGCACTGCCACTGTTGTGTGCAGTGTTTGTAGGATTTTGTTTGTGCACTGCCACTGCTGTGTGCAGGGTTTGTAGGATTTTATTTCTGCACTATCACTGCTGTGTGCAGGGTTTGTAGGATTTTCTTTGTGCACTATCACTGTTGTGTGCAGTGTCTTTAGGATTTTGTTTTTGTGCAGTGTATGCCGTGTTTGTAGGATTTTGGTTTTGTGCAGGGTCTGTAGGATTTTGTTTTTGTGCAGTGTGTGCAGTGTTTGTAGGATTTTGTTTTTTTGCAGTGTCTGCAGTGTTTGTAGGATTTTGTTTTTGTGCAGTGTCTGCAGTGTTTGTAGGATTTTGTTTTTTTGCAGTGTCTGCAGTGTTTGTAGGATTTTGTTTTTGTGCAGTGTCTGCAGTGTTTGTAGGATTTTGTTTTTGTGCAGTGTCTGCAGTGTTTGTAGGATTTTGTTTTTGTGCAGTGTCTGTAGGATTTTGTTTTTGTGCAGTGTGTGCAGGGTCTGTAGGATTTTGTTTTTTTGCAGTGTGTGCAGTGTTTGTAGGATGCTCCCTGGGCTTGGGGAGGGGTGAAGGGCACCCCTGGGACCTGCTTGGATCTGCTGCTCACCCTGGCTCCTTGCTGTCCCTGCTGAGGAGCAGGGCTGGCACACAGATCCCCCCACCGGTGCCAGGAGGGCTGGGGGTGGGCTGGGGTCAGGAAATGCTGCCCCTCATGCCAGGAGAGCTCTCAAAGAGATTCCCTGGGCTGGGTGGATGGCAGAGGTGGCACAAGGAGGGCTCTGTGTGCCCCCCGGGTGCCCACCCTGCACCCCAGCAGCAGGAAAAGCCTCTGGGCTGCCTGGAGGACACAAACATTTTGCCCGAGGGCTCTGGGGGAGCCAAGCAAACCCGTGGCTGCTGCAGCCTGCCTGCCTGGGGGGCTCCTTGGGCTGTGCCCGAGCAGGGAGCCCCGAACAGCCCCGGGCTCTGGGGACACCCCGCGCCGCCCCGGCCCCTTGTGGAGCGGATTCCTGCCCTCTGCTCCCTTCCCTCTGCACTTTTCCCAAAGGAAATCTGCAGAGAGCGCCTCGGGGGGGCCGAGATGTGCTGAGCATCCCCCGGAGCCAGGGACGGACACGGCAGCGCATCCTCGCAAACATCTGGCGCCGCTGTCCGTGCGAGCCTGGCAGCTGCGCTGATGCCCCTGGCAGCTCCTGCCCCTCGCCCCAGGTGTTTTTAGCAGGAGCTGCGTCTGCCCCGGCCGCGGCTCCTCCGGAGCAGATAAGCGAGCAGCGAGGAAACAATCGCCGCCCCGGTTATTTTTGGCTCTGAGCAGCTCCTCACCAGCAGCATGACTTTTTAATAAACAAAATCTCCCTTCATCGAGGGCGCGGGGGAACAATGGCCCCATTGATCCCCCGCGCTAGCGAGGCTGCAGAAAAGGAGTTAATGAGGGCAGGAGGGCTGGGAACAACGGGGCTATTCTGGGAAGGGCAGGAAAGGCTCCCGGACTGGCGGCGGCGAGCGGGCAGAGCCCACCCAGCCCAGCGGATCCGGCTCTGGGGTCTGGGGATGTGCCCGAATGGGATTGGGGGATGTGCCCAGATGGGGTCTGGGGATGTGCCCGAATGGGATTGGGGGTGAGCCCAAATGGGATTGGGGGATGTGCCCGAATGGGATTGGGGGTGAGCCCAAATGGGATTTGGGGATGTGCCCAGATGGGGTCTGGAGATGTGCTCAAATGGGATCGGGGGATGTGCCCGAATGGGATTGGGGGTGAGCCCAGATGGGATTGGGGATGTGCTCAAATGGGATTAGGGGATGTGCCCAGATGGGGTCTGGGGATGTGCCCGAATGGGATTGGGGGTGAGCCCAAATGGGATTGGGGGATGTGCCCGAATGGGATTGGGGATGTGCTCAAATGGGATTGGGGGATGTGCCCAGATGGGATTGGGGGATGTGCCCAAATGGGATTGGGGGGATGTGCCCAGATGGGATTGGGGGATGTGCCCAAATGGGATTGGGGGATGTGCTCAAATGGGATTGGGGGATGTGCTCAAATGGGATTGGGGGATGTGCCCGAATGGGATTGGGGGATGTGCCCCGAATGGGATTGGGGGATGTGCCCGAATGGGATTGGGGGATGTGCCCGAATGGGATTGGGGGATGTGCCCAAATGCGGTTGGGGGATGTGCCTGAATGGGGTCTGGGGATGTGCCCAGATGGGGTCTGGGGATGTGCCCAAATGGGGTCTGGGGATGTGCCCAGATGGGGCAGCTAAATGGGTTTTGGGACACTTCTGTTGAAGCAGACTGGGTTTTGGGAAATGAGAGCAGCTGTGCTCAGGGCAGGTAGATCTCAGTCTCTGTGCTGGCTTGCCTGGGCTGTCTGCAGATTTTGGGATTTTGTGGGTTCCTTTCCTGAGCCTCACCAGGGAGGTTTGCTCACTGGGAATGGCTCAGGCAGCCACATAAGATGGAAACATCTGATAAAAGGGTTCAGTGGTGAGGAACACCAGTTCTGGGGCCTTGCCCTGGCTCTGGCATCAAGATGTCTCAGGGGTTTGGCTCTTTGCCACAGCAGCCAGAGCAGCAGGAGAGGGGTCTCTGCTCCCAGCACCAATCTCAGAGCTCTGCTGATTGCTCATCTCTCCCCTGTGCACTTGGCCAACGTTAAAAGGGGAATAAAGTCTCCTCTGGGGAGATGTGGGGCTTATTTATAAACATTTTCAAGTGTTCTGAGCTCTGCAGATGAAAGGGGCTGTTGAAGTGTAAACCAGAGTCTTCTCATCAATCCTTAACTGTGGGATAACATTTTATTTTTTTTTTTTTTACCCCACCAGGGCTCCTTTGCATTGCTCTGACAGCTGATTGCTGCAGTTGGAGGGATGCTCAAATGTCTGCAGCAGGGACAACTTTCTGCAGCAGCCAGCCTCCTCCTCAGCTCTCTGCTGCTGTCCAGAGCTGCCTGCCTGGGTGTTTCCTGGGAAAGAATGCACCTTGGAACCAGCAAGGCAGCCAGACAGGATGATAAAATCAGGTTTTTCATTCATTTACATGCCAAAAATGTGGTTTTTTTGGGCTGCAGAGGATCATGGTCGAGTTGTCTGATTTGACATGGGCTTGGAGCCCACCTGGAGGAACAGGCAGAGCCCAGAGTCGCTGGTGAGACTCGAGACCAGCTCTCAGGGCAGCCCCTACCTGTGTCATCCAACTTCTCCAGGCATGTTCCACGTGCTGGTGAAGCTGCCCCTGCCATGAGCTGCTGGGGTCAGTGAGAGCTCTTCTTCCACCCAGTGTCTGTGTGAAAACTCCAGGGAAAGCTGGGCAGGAGGAACAGGAGAGAGCACCAAGGATCCAAGATTGTTATCTGCTGGCCTCTGCTCAGGCCTGTGCTCTGCTGGAGCCTCAGATGTGGCTCTGGAGGATTTGGGGAGGGCTGGAGGCACACTCTGGGCTGTGATTTCCAGTCAGGGAATGCCCCACAAGCTGGGTAAGCACCTTTGATGGGGCACACAGAGAGGGGCTGGCACCACCACCACTGCTCCACTTCCAGCCCAGCCCAAACCCAGCCTGCAGGACAGCCCAGGAGTGACCCAGAGCTGCCAGGCTGGCTCCAGAGGCAGGTGAAGTTCTTGTTTTCCTCCCAAAGGGATGTGAAAAACGCGGTTCACTGCTTTGGGAGAATTAGAAGGTTTAATAAAAAGACAATAGGAGACACACGTAAAGCCAAGGGTTAAACGGCCGGGTGCTTGGCATGCTGCCCAGAGCACACACACCCCTTTAAATACGTTTTACACTCCATCCATTTGTTACAGACTCATAGCCCTTCATGCAGAGTCAGCTGTTTTTGGGAACTGTTCAGCACGGCCACTCCTCGGGTCTGCCTTTTTAGAGCATGTGTGTTTCTTGCTTGTGGTTTTATTCTTCACCTTATCCCTTTTAATTTGGGTGGGGGTCCAGCCGGTGAGTGTTGATAATTGTCCTGTCAGCTGCAGGGGTCCCCATCACATGTTCACTGTTATCTTTGATTGAGCAGGTAGTTTAAACATACTATCTCTAAAAAAAACCTTATGTCTAACTTTTACCCAAGACTACATCCATATAGACTATTTTACCATATATGCTATTTTAACATTATGCATACAGCATTTATCCAATCCTTGTGAAGAGCCAACAGCATTTCATGCATTCATAACAGGGACAATGACTTTCAGAGAAGTGGCTGGAGGTGTGAGGGGGCTGAGCCCCAGGGATGAGACCCCAGCCCCTGGCATGAGTCCTGTGCCACTCCTCCCTGGGTGAGCTGTTCCCACAGAGAGCTGGGATGGCTCCAGGACCCTTTTCTGCCCCCAGTCCTGGCTCCAGTGTCCCCTGTCTGAAGCCTCTCAGTGGGGAAAGCCTGACCTGTCCCTCTCTCTGGAGCTCTGATTGTGGCTCTCTGAGCCCTTGCCTGAGGTTCCTGTGCCAGTCCTGGTGGTCATCCTGCCCAGAGCCCCCTCCTGGTGCTGTGGGGTGGCCCAAGGCCCTGAGGACAAGGCCAATGTCATTTCCTGTGCTGCCTCCAGCTGGGAGGTCGGTGCTGAACGTGCCTTGTGCCAGACTCCCACCCTGAGATGTTTCTGTTCCCTCCCAGCTCCCCCTGCCTTGGCTGACCTTCATCCCCAGCTCAGGAGGAAGCTGTGCAGAGAAATCCGAATAGCAGGTGGGAAATAAGACCAGGATAGGAAAATGAGCACTGCTGAGTCCTTGGGGGAAGCAGAGTGACAAATGCTTCCACTGAGGGCCTGGCACAGGCAGACAGGAAAATGCTCTGTGCTTCCATGTCCAGGGGCACCAAACATGCTGCAGGAAGGGCTCAGAGCTTGGGCATCACTCCCCATGTGCCAGGCAACACCAGCCTGGGCAGGGATCTTCCTGGGATCCACACAATCCCCTCCTGAGCTTCCAGGCTTGGTGGTCCCCGTGCTGGGCTCAGGCACAGAAACATTGGCCCCCAGTGCCTGCAGGGATGGCCTGTGTGGCCCCACCCAACCTCCTTCTCCTGACAGCTCTGCAGGAGCTCTGAGATGTGTCCTGGCTGCTTTAGCTGCCCTGATGAGTCTGAAACAGCAATGGCCAAGCAGATGGGTCCGCAGGCAGGTGTGTGGGGACAGGGAGCAGGGCTAGGAACATCTGCTAATTCATCCAGGAAATGTGGTACCCCTTGGAGAGGTGGGTGAATGTTCTGCGTCTTCCTCAGACCCATCTCCAAGAAGGGAAGTTATCCAAAGGCAAGGGAGTGATCTCAGCCCCAGGTCCAGCCTGGGAGAGAAGAGCTGCACAGAACACTTGGCCAGGGGATAGAGGAGAATGAGAGAAGCTTTTGGCTCATCTTGGCAGGCCCAGGTCTGGTTTGCTTTTGTTTCTCTGTCTCTTTATAACATTGAATGTGTTGCTCCTGTTTGACTCTTGGGAACAGATATTTTGCTTGCACCATCAGCCTGGCTTATGTTCATGGGAACTTCCCAGCTGGCTGCCAGACTGTGAGTCATCCCATCCCTCTGGGCACAGCAATCCCCAAAATCAGGGATGGGGCCTCTCCTGCAGCCCTGGCAGGCCCTGGATAGGGAGGCAGAGCTGGGGTGGGAGAGCTGAGCTGCAGGGCCAGGGAGCTTCAGTCTGGCTAAGGAGCTTGGATTCCCCCTGAATCCAAGACTGAGCTCTGGTGTGAGCCTGAGGGAGCCAGGGCCAGAGTAGGCTGGGCTGGGGCTGCATCCCTGCAGGACACAGAAGGTCTGTGGGGGTGGATTGTTGATTGGATGGTCGCTGGACAAACTCAGGAGCTCTCTATTTTTTGTTCTTCAGGTTTGTAGTTTATTATAAGGTGTGGGTGTAAGAGAGAGTGTAGAGCATGGAGAGTAAGAAGTAAGAAATAAGAGCAAGGGGGTAAGAGAAAGCTTAGAGAGAAAGAGAAAGAAAGCTTAGAGAGCAATTTTTTGTTTACAATACAATAAGTATTCTTCTATGATAAATATTCCAATTTCCAATAACTAATTTAATACAATACACTAATTTCCTAATATTTGCATGCAACTTATAGAAACCACTAAATTACCATATTTTATGGCTTTCTTATCTGTAACCCTTATCTTCAGACCTTTCCTGCCAAGCTTGGGACAAAATGTCTGTTGGTTCTTTAGTATTTGTGGCATTGGGTATCATCTAAACAAAGGAAAAGGCCTCAAACCTTAACATGACTGGTTTCAACTTCTATGTCAAAGATGGCTAACATCTCTATTTCATCTATTGTTTCAGAACTACTTGCTAGGCACTCATAAAATTTTTCTATTCCCTCCCCAACAAAGGTGTGGCTTTGCTGACCCTGCCCAGCACCAGGAACAAGGGTAGGGGCTGCCCAGAGGGTAGCAGGAATGAGGAGAAGCAAAGCCCAGCACTTTGCAGAGAGCTGTGGGGAAGCTGGGGCAGAGCTGAGCCAGGGGGGCTCTTGGGGCTGGGGGGCAGAGGGGTTGTTGGTGAGGAGGGGCAGTGTCCCCAGACGTGTCACACCCTGCCACCACTGCAGCTGAGGCAGTGCAGGGATGACCAGGGACCCTCTCAGCCTCAGGGAGCCTGGGGTGTCCTGGCACCGTGGCCACAGGGAGGATGTGACAAATCCTGGTTTGGAGGACAGGTGTGTGCCAATGAAGGCAGGAGCTTCTCTTTGAAATGGAGAATGTAAACACCCTCCCTCCAAATTATTATAATTTTGAAATTAAGGGGCTCTCAGGCAAAGATAGGGGAATTAGGAATAACAGTTCTTTACTAGGAAAATTAAAATAGAAATGCAGTATTACAAAGAACAATCCCCAAACCCTGCCAGAGTCAGAATCCAAGCTGACACCCGTCAGTCAGTCAGGGTGTTGGCAGCAGTCCCATTCAATGGTGGCTGCATCCTCCTGCAGTGGCAGATGTGGTTCAGCTGGAGCAGTGCTCCTGTAGAAGGTGCAGTTTCCTCTGAAGGTTCAGAGATGATGTGGAAAGGTCTGGCTTTCCTCTGGAATCCAGTGGAAAGAAGGTGCCTTGGTGTCCAAAATGTCAGTTTTTATCTGGGTAGGAAAGGCTTGGCTCCTCCCCTGGCTGGAGCATCTCCCAGTGGGATGATGGAATTTTATCAGTCATGCCCTGGGACTCAATGGCCATGAACAGGAGATCTCTCCTGGAGGGAGGATGGGCTGTGGGACAGATAAAGATGATTGCCCAGCTGGTTTTTAACAATGGCCCATTAACAGGAGATATTCACACAGAGATAAGGGTCACCGCCACACCCAGTTTTTAACAATGGCCCATTAATAGGAGATATTCACACAGAGATAAAGATCACTGCCACACCCAGTTTTTAACAATGGCCTATTAACAGGAGATATCCCCACAGAGATGAGGATCAATGCCACGCCCAGTTTTTAACAATGGCCCGTTAACAGGAGATATTCCCACAGAGATAAGGGTCACTGCCACACCCGGTTTTTAACAATGGCCCATTAACAGGAGATAACTCCTGGAGGGAGGATGGGCTGTGGGAAAGACAAAGGTGATTGCCCCAGCTGGTTTAAAGATGGCCCATTAGCAGAGGATATCTCCCATGGAGATAAGGCTCACTGCCCCACCTGGTTTAACAGATGGGGACAGAATTCACATTTCTGGTCACATCCAGTATTGCAGCCCAAGACACCCCGCCAGGCTCCCCCAGCCCCTTGGACTGGGAGCAGTGGGTGTGGAGAGAAGCCCCAGGACATGCACAGAGCCCTGCATGGACACCAGGGCCTGGGGAGGATCCTGGCAATAAAGGTTTGGTGCCTGAGCATGAGCACAGGGAAAAAGAAGATGCAAACTTTCCAATGCTTTCAGTATTTTACACCTCTCTTTTGGGAGCAAGGAGACAATTCCAGCAGTGAAATGCTTCTGTCCACTGATGTTTTTATTATGGATCCAGAGCTATGAGGACAAGTTTTTCTATCTGTGCTGTCACAAACCAAATAACCCCACTCTGCTGAGAGATCCAGCTGTGAGAGCCATGCACTGGCCTGTCCTCACTCTGGTGCTGAAAATCCACGAATGCCAAGGATTCCCCCAGATACTTTAATATCCATAAAACATCAGCACTGTCATCCCCAGGAAAGGGTGTGAACGTTGGGTATCATGAGGCACCAATTGTGAGTGCTGTAATGACAAACAGCCCTTTTCCCCTGGGGTTTCTGCAGGCAATAAAGCACAATTAGAAAAGCACAAAAATAAAATCACCCTGGCTGTGCTGCAGCAGAGGAGCAGAGGAAGGGGTTTCACTGGGTCCCTGTGCTGGGCCAGAGCTTTGGGAAAGGTTCTGGAATGAAACCCACAGAGCACCTGGCAGAGCTCAGGGATGTCTCTTCCTTTTGGCAGCTGCTTTGCCAGCTTGTGCTGCAGTGCCAGGATTTTGGGCTGATAGAATGGAATGATAGAAAAGAATCCCAGACTTGTGTTGGACTGACCTTAAATCCCATCCAGTGCCACCCCTGCCATGGCAGGGACACCTCCCACTGTCCCCAATGTCCAGCCTGGCCTTGGGCACTGCCAGGGATCCAGGGGCAGCCACAGCTGCTCTGGGCACCTGTGCCAGCCCTGCCCACCCTGCCAGGAACAATTCCTGCCCAATATCCCATCTAACCCTGGAAAAGCCATTCCCTGTGTGCTGTCCCTCCATCCCTTGTCCCCAGTCCCTCTGCAGCTCTCCTGGAGCCCCTTTAGGGCTGGCAGGGGCTCTGAGCTCTCCTGGAGCTTCTCCTCTCCAGGTGAGCAGCCCCAGCTCTCCCAGCCTGGCTCCATGCACAGAAACCCTCCTTCCCTGTCAGGTTTTCTCAGTCCCAAATGTCTCTGGACAATGCTCTGAGCTGAGTTTCCAGGAATACAACTTTTAATACATGGCAAAACCATGTTTGTGTATCTCCTTTCATTTCCTGCTGCTCTACCAATTAAACCAACATGAAAGCCATAATGCCATAAAATATGGGAAACATCTAGAAGTGGAATTATGAAATCATTTCCTCTTGATGTAAGTAAGTACTCCATCCCTCTCAGTGAAACTACTTGTGATTTTTGTCTAATTACACAGCTTTTCATGGTGCTAATGAGTGATCCACAGTGAATATCCTACCAGGGCTCTCACTTGTTACTGCTTTTGATGTGGGAATCTTTTCTCTCTCTTTTGAAAATGAGTAAATGTAATTCCATGCTTGGGTTGATGCACAGATTCTAAATGTTTATGTATTTCAACAGCAGTACTTTGTGTGTCCTCAGCTTTGCATCACTGCCAATATGAACAAAGCCAGGTTGGATGAGGCTTGGAGCAGCCTGGGACAGTGGAAGGTGTCCCTGCCATGGCAGGGGTGGGATTTTAAGGTCCCTTCCAACCCAACCCATTCCATTACTCTGTCATTCCATGATTCCCCTCGCACACAGCAATGGAGCAGACTGAGGGCACTGGGATGGTTCAATGGAGCAGACTGGGGGCACTAGGATGGATCATCTGGGGCAGACTGGGGCACTGGGATGGCTCAGCTGGGGCAGACTGGGGGCACTGGGATGGCTCAGCTGGGGCAGACTGGGAGCACTGGGATGGCTCAGCTGCAGCAGACTGGGGGCAGAGCTGGGATTGTGGGGGGTCTGGGCAGGGACAGGGGCTGCACTGGGGCATCCTGGGGGTCCCTCCAGCTCAGGACATTCTGTGATTTGAGTTCACCACGGAGCAGACCAAGCCAATGGTCACTCTGCTCTGCCGGGGTGGGTGAAGGCCGAGGCCCAGGCCAGGCAGGAGCTGCTTCTGTGCAGTGCTGCCATGGGCAGCAGGATCCCGGCCTCAGCACAGCCCCTGGGCTGGCACCCAGCAGCTGCTGTGCCAGAGGGCTTGGCTGGTTTGCTGTAAATAATTCCTGGAGCCTGTGAGCTGTGCCCAGGCAGGAGCTGGGAGCTGAATCCAGGCACATGATCCCCCTGGCTCCTGTCCATGGCCAAAATACCTCAGGAGGGATAAGAGCTGCCCTGCAGTCAGGACAGTTGCCATCTCTTACCAGAGCAGCCAGGCATGATCTGCCCACAGAGCTGCTGGGAGGGATGTCTGGAGCCCAGCAGATCCCACATGATGGGGAAATTGAGAGTGAGCCTGGGGGCCTGGCAGCTGCCTCAGCCCGAGGAGCAGCCCCCAGACACGGCTTTGAGACTCTCTGGCCAAGGCCTGTCCTCCCTGCCCTTCTGCCTCCAGATCTTCTCCATCTTTGGCTGGTCCTTCCTGCCAGCAGGCCCCAGTTCCTCCCCTCTGCCCACGGGGCTCTCACAGCCGCGGCAGCAGGTGAAAAACGCGGTTCACTGCTTTGGGAGAACTAGAAGGTTTAATAAAAAGACAATAGGAGACACACATAAAGCCAAGGGTTAAACGGCCGGGTGCTTGGCATGCTGCCCAGAGCACACACACCCCTTTAAATACGTTTTACACTCCATCCATTTGTTACATACTCATAGCCCTTCATGCAGAGTCAGCTGTTTTTGGGAACTGTTCAGCACGGCCACTCCTCGGGTCTGCCTGTTTAGAGCATGTGTGTTTCGTGGCTTGTGGTTTTATTCTTCACCTTATCCCTTTTAATTTGGGTGGGGGTCCAGCCGGTGGGTGTTGATAATTGTCCTGTCAGCTGCAGGGGTCCCCATCACATGTTCACTGTTATCTTTGACTGAGCAGGTTAAACACACTATCTCTAAAAAAAATCTTATGTCTAACTTTTACTATTACCCAAGATTATATCCATATAGAAATGCTATTTTAACATTGTACATACAGCATTTATCCAATCCTTGTGAAGAGCCAGCAGCATTTCATGCATTCATAACACAGCAGCTCTCCTGACTGCTCTGTGGGGACTGGGGACAGAGGCAGGATCTCTGCTCCTCCCCTCCCTGCCCATTCCTGTTCTTTGCTGCCCAGAGGGTGCTGGACTGGCTGGACAGACACTGCCAGCTCACCAAGCTGGGAAACCTTTTCTCCTTCCTTCCATGCAGCAGAAGGGCATCAAAGCATTCTTCCAAACCCACATTCAGCTCACTCTAGGAAGGGTAAAGGGGTGACAAAAAGTAGAGGAAGGACCTTTCTCCTGAATTCATCTCATCTCATCTCATCTCATCTCATCTCATCTCATCTCATCTCATCTCATCTCATCTCATCTCATCTCATCTCATCTCATCTCATCTCATCTCATCTCATCTCATCTCATCTCATCTCAATCTCCTCATGGATTGATGGGAGGCTCCTTTCTCTTTTGTCAGTCTATGAGAAGCAGTTTTTGGGCCATGATCTTAGGGGTGCCTGTGGGAAGGGGCAGCCACATGGGGAGGATCAGGAGAAATGTCCTGCTCCCCACTGCCCTCGGGCTGCTGAACTTCACAAATCCCACCAAAGTCCACCTGACTACAAGAAGAGCTTTAAAAGGCCAACACATCAGAGATATGGGCTGGGGGTCTGGAGAAGGAGGACTGATGTGCACTGATGGAGAAGAGGCAGCAGGGGAGGAAGGCAGGGATAAAAATGTGAGATGGTGCCCAGGGCAGGGTTGAAGCTGCTGAGGACTGAGGGAAGAGGGAATTTCCATGGCTCAGTCTTGCTCTGCACATTGCCTGCCCCCAGCCTGTGAGATTAATCACTGCCTTTCACCAACACCAGAACAAAAAGATCCCTCCCCCCATGATACAATAATCTGAAAATTCCACAGCTCCAGTTTAGCCAAAAACCTCATTCTGGAGATCCTGCTCCATTTTTCAAAGTCCCTGTGCCTTTGAAGGCAGCTCCTGATTTCAGTGGGATGATGATCCAGAGCACTCTCCAGACCCTGTGAATCACTCTGGCCTCGGGGAATTGCCACAAGTCACTCGAGTGGCTAAAAATACCTCAGAGGAAGCAGCACAAAAATACCCATATCCGCTGATGCTGGCTGGGAGGGCACACTCCAAATTAACCTGCTCCCTGTTTCTGCCTCCCCATTCCCTGCAGGGTTATTCTTTATGGGAGCAGATCCCAGCAAACACAGAGGCTTGTAGGACACTTGGTTGCTGTTTAGGGGGAGAGGGGTGGTGGAAAAAAACATTTGTGTGGTTTGAAGGTGGCCTTCAGCTCTGATTTCCAGGGGATTCTGAAGTGCAGGAGTGCTAAGCAAGGGGGCTGATGGTACTTTTAGAATCGTGGAATTAAACCTGGAAAAGCCTCTGAGATCCTGAATCCAACCATTCCCCCTGGAATGCACTGCCAAGGCCACCCAACAACGTCCCCACATTTCCACATCTTTTAAATCCTTCCGAGGTCGATGGCCCCACAGCTGCTCTGAGCAATTCCTTACCACCCTTTCCACTGGGAATTTGTCCCTAATATCCAAACTAAACCTACCCTGGAGCAACTTGAGGCTGTTTCATCTTGTCTTGATGTTCTGCAGGGCTGGGTGTGATCCACAGCTGTGTCCTTGTGCTTTTCTGAACCAATCCTGCTGGGAAGATTTCATCCCAACAGCTCAGGGAGAAGCTGCAGGTGACAGAGGGACAGAAGGGTCGTGTCACACCCCTCCCATTCAGGCAGGAATAAATCAGTCCATCCCAAAAATACATTTTTCCTGTGATAGTAAATGCTCTTCCCCAGCCTGGGCTGCAGCAGATCCAGCACCTTGCAGTGCTGGAGCAGCTCTGGGATGCTGGGAGCATCACACTCATCACAGAGGGGATCACCCCACCCAGTTCTCTGGCTGAGGGCAGATTCCTCCTGCAGTCACTTCAGCTCATCCCAGACCTTGGGTTTACAGCACAGTGCTGGTTTCTGCCCACTGCTCTCAGAGGAGGGTGATGAGCACATGGGGATGTCCCCATGGGTCTGTCCCACAGCCTCAAGGGCATCAAAGCTGTCCAAAGACAATGAAATTGAGCCCATCGAGTCCAGCTGTCCCACCTGGAGGGGAAATGTCACCCCAGCAGTGAGAGGTCCCCCAGGCCCTGGAGTCTGATGTGTTTCCAGGGCAGGATGGACATGGATGTGGCAGTGGCCATAAAGCCAAAGACAACACAAGCTCTCCATGCTGGTCCTGTGTATAGAACACACACTTTGACTTTACAACAACTTGGAATGATGTCATGTCCCAAATGGAAACTGGTTCCTGTGAAGGAGTTTGGCTGTTCCCCAAATTCTGGAGCAAGAGATGCTGAAATGAAAGGGGAAGACATTGGGAAGAGTGAATATATCTAAAAAAATTGAGTTTGACTGCAAACAAAGCAAAGAATGAAAAAAAAAATTGGAAAAAGTCAAGTAAACATCCTCCATGATGATATTTCCAGACAGTAGAAATATGGTGCAAAGCTGGCCTGGGTTTGTTTATGCTGGAGACAGTCATATCCGAGTGGAAGATTATTGCATTCACTTCCAGAAATAGCTGGAGAATACAAGCAGCAAACATCACCCTTGTACAAAGGTTACATCTGCTGGATGCACAGCACAGATCCAAAGCCCAGGGACTGATGTCATGGGCAGCAGCTGGAATATTTCTGAGTGCAGGGTACCTGGTATCTCCTTAACTCACAGGAATTTGGGCAAATGATTAAAGCAGAGATTATTTCCCTGTGGTTTTATTGATTCCACTCATCCTCCCTCTGCATCACTGAAGTTGTTTCTGTTCCCCAGCTCTGTGGAGGTGAGGTCTGAGCACACAGAACCTGCTGCACCCTCGCTTTGCCCACTGGAAAAAAATTCCACAAAACACCACAATAGAATGCCAAACAAAATAATAAAAAAATAACCCATTTAAGCACTTTTTAACCCACTAACATTTGCTTTATTTAGGTGGCCCTTGCTCCCCCCTCCCCAAAGACAGGTGCAGGTCCTGGGGTGAGCCTGGGGCCTGGAGCACAAGGCCAGGGAGCCCAGGCACCAAAGGCCAAGCAGAAATGCAGCTCCAAGTGTTCACCCCACGCTGGGAAGTGTTTTCCTTGGGAAGGGCTCTTGGGGATGGAGAAGCAGCTTAATAACTGAGCACCAGCCAGGGCTGGGATGGAGTTACCCAGCAGAGAGGAGGAAAGAGCCCCCAGAGCTCTCCAGAGGGGCTTGGGTCTGCTCTGTGCCCATCAGCCCTGCATCCCCTGCCCAGTGCCCAGCACCCTCTGGGGAGGAATCTCTGATGCCTCATTTAAAATGTTCATGGCAGGGTGACACTGAGGCTCTTGTATTTTTTATATTTTTGTCAGGCCATAAACCACTTTCTGTGCACAAATGGTGCTGAGACTTGTCCTTTGGCAGAACCAGGGTTTACCTGGCACACGTGGGTGCATCCCTGAGAGAGAGATCCAGGAGGTTTGGATTCACTGCCTCAGCATCAGAGCCCTCCACAACTCATCCTCCCTGAAACATGCTCAACCTGACACACAGCAAGCCTGCTCTAAAAATTCACCACTCCTCTGATGTTTGTGAGAAGTCAGAGTGGATTTCAGAGAAAATGATTGATTCAGGTTGAGTGTCATGTGCTGAGATCCCTGTGAAGTCAGGTGTCTGCAAGACAACACACCCAGGCAAACAAAACCCTTTTCTGCTGATTCTGCTCTGCACTGTTGGGGTTTTTCTCTCAGAGAAGGTCTGTGTTTATGGCCAAGGAATGTGTTGCCAGTCCTTAGCTGTAATTTACATTTCAGTGGATGCATGTTATAAGTTTTGGCATGCAAAGATTAATGCAGGCTCATTTTTAAAGTATTCTTATGCCTTTTAAAATGAACACTGAAAGCCTTCAGCACTTGCACACCAAGCACTTTCCATCTCTCTTGCCATCTGTATTGTATTAAAGGATATAAAAACTTCAGCTGAGCTATTCCTGCTGAGTTCCCTGGGATAACTTAGGAAGAGAAGGCCATTTTATGATGGGCTGCCTCAACATTTCTCTGTATTTAATGGGAAAAAGATCCCAAACCCTCTGCAATTCTTCAGCCCTTTGCTAGGAGAAGGAATTCATAAAAAAATTGCTCAACACAATGCATTTGCACCACACTTTGCTGTTTCACACATGTGGGTTGAGAACCTGGGAGTAAATATTCAGCCTCTCCCCCACCCCTTTAATTTCTGACTTTGAAAATTAAAATTTTAGTGGCAAGTGATGAATCATCATCAGAATTCAAACCATATGGTGGAAGCACTTCTCACATTTTCAGCTCTTCCCAGTGCTGTTCCTTCCTTGAAAATAACTCCACAATAGACTATTTCCCTCTCAGCTCAGCTGTAATGAGCCACATGAAATGCTTTGAAATTCTCATGGTTTTGGACTTCAGAAACCACAAATAGAAGTATGAATATTTTAGCCAAGTCTTCCATTATTCTCTCCAAAGAGCAGTTACTACATTTTTGGTGATACACGGAGCTTTTGTCCCACAAAAGGATCATTTTAGACATGGAAAACAACTGTATTTAGCTGGCTGTCATGAGTGTGCCATGGATGATGAACTGTGCTGCACATCTGTGTCTCCTGCAGTGCTTATTCTCATGTTTTGCTATTCCTTAGCAACAAAAGCAACTTTGAAAAGCTTTTTTTTTTTCCCCCCTGGAAATTGAAAAGCTTTTTTTTTTTTCCCCTGGAAATTGAAAAGTTTTTTTTCCCCTGGAAGTTGCACTACAAGTGTCTTTATGTTCCACTTTTACACTTGACAGTGCACCAGGAGCATTTCAGGCATTTCCTTTGCTCCTCCAGCCTTTGCAGTGTTACCCCTGTCTGTGCCCAATCCTGTATCCACGGCCAGGGAACAGGCAGCAGCAGTTCCAACACCTTCATTTGTAAATCGAGAGTTAGTCACAGGCTAAATCGTGCCATAAATACACGATAATCATTGGCCAGGCACAGGGGAGTGTTCAGTGCTGCTCACCCCCCACTCAGCCTGGAGCAGGGTCTTGTGAAAAACAAGGTTCACTGTCCTGGTAGATTTCAAAAAGGTTTAATAAAAGACAATAAGAGAAACAATAAAGCAAAAGGTTACAAGGGCAGGGTGCTTGACATTCAGCCAAGAGCACACAATAACTCAGAAAATACTTCTTTGAATGCACCAACCTGTTGCATATTCATAGATCTTCATGCATTATTCAATATAATTCCCCCCCAGCCTGTAAACCAACATTTTTCCTCCCCTGGGGTTCTGGTGTCTGATAATCCAAGAATGTGAAGAATTTCCTGATTATATTTTTTACCATTCTCTGAGTTAGTTACATGAAAAAAAGCTCTTAACATCACCATGTTATAGTCCAAGAAAAAAATATATATTTATCCCACTGCTATTTCTAAGTTTTGTCAATAGCAGAACTATATAAATACAGCAAAATTTTCCAACATTATACACATAGCATTCATTTTACTGTTTGTGAAGGCCAGGCTGGACATTGGGGACAGTGGGAGGAGTCCCTGCCCGTGGCAGAGGTGGCACTGAATAATTAATGTGCCTTCCAACCAAACCTTTCTCTAATTCTGTGATTCAATAATCTCTGTTGGGCCCTGAGCAGCCCCAGTGCATCTGCTCTGTTTCCACTTCCCTGAGGTTTGACTCAGTGTAAGAAATATTTAGGAGCTTTTCTTTTTTTCTGTGCCAAACTCCCTAAATTTTGATTCAGAAACTAAATTTGGGTTTGCTGTCCTTGGGCTGTCCCCTGGCTCAGACCCATCTTCCCCTGTGTTCTGATGGGCTTTGGTCTTGGCACCATCCTCTTTTCAAAGAAAAACATTTTCAGTTTGGGGGTGGCTGGTTTTTAAACCAGGCCTTTTTCAAGGTGATGTCAGAATGGGAAAAAAAAAAAGTTTTTCTGGGTGAAAGAACCATTCTGATGGTTTCTCTGCCTCCTGTCTCCAAGGACTCTCCCAGGACATTCTTGTTGTGTTCCCAGAAATGTGGCAGAAGCTGCTCTGGGGGTTTCACACCTGCTGGAGAAGGATTTGCTCAGTAAATCCCCCGTTGTGGCTCGGGAAGGGGACACCAGGCTGTCCCCAGGGACACCCATCCCATCCCTGGCCCTGGCCTGACCCAGGGGTGGCTCCTGCCCAGGGGTTTGGGCCAGAGGGGTTTTTCTCCATCCCTGCCAGCCCTCCTGCCTCTCCAGGCTGAGTATTCCCAAAATATCCCCCTGTTCCCAAGCAGAGACACAGAGGTAGCCTTGCTCCTCCCCACGGCCTCAAAAAGTCTCTATCAGCAGCTGTTAAAATCAAAGAAATCCTACCAGGACGAGGATTTTACTCATTTATTATATTATAATTTATTTTTTTCTTTTCCCTAAGAGGAGTGTTGAGATTTCCTCTGCTGGGTTGATTTAGAGGTTTCTTGTACTAGAATTTTTTTTCCCCCTGTAAGAGGAGGGTTGAGATTTCCTCTGCTGGGTTTTGCATCTAGTGGAAGAAGGATCCTGGCCCTGCAGGAGATTTAACTCGAGCACACTCACGACTTTCTCCTTACAGTCAGCCCAGAGTCCTTGACAGGACAGCAGAATCTCCCCTTTCCCAGTGATCCCACATGGATTTTCCCAAAGAGCTGTTTCTCCTCTGCAGATGGTCTCTGCTGAGGGCACAAATCCCTCTCTGATGCTATTCTGGGGTTTCCTGCTGCTCTATACATTACCGGGGGACACTTGCATAATTTTAAACTCAGTCCTATGTAGGCCATTTCTTATTTTTAAAAAGGAAGTTCAAAGTCAAATCCTCCCCAAAACTCCTTGAGAAGTCTATTAAGGTGTGTCCTACTTTCTCCCAAGTCCTTCAGCCAGAACATTCCCCCATCAACCTGCTCAGCAGCACCAGGGGTACCACATCCCTCGTGTCCCCATCCCTGTGGGGACCTTCACCCCTCCCTGTGGGGGTGGATTGTTGGTTGGACAGTCACTGGACAGACTCAGAGCTCTCTATTTTCTGTTCTTCAGGTTTGTAGGTTTATTATAAGGGTGTGGGTGTAAGGGAGAGTGTAGAGCATGGAGAGTAAGAAGTAAGAGATAAGAGCAAAGGGGGTAAGACAGAGTGATTTCCCATTTACAATACAATAAGTATTTTTCTATGATGAATATTCTAATTTCCAATAACCAATCTAATACAATATACTAATTTCCTAATATTAGCATGCAACCTATAGGAATCACTAAATTCCCATGTTTTGTGGCTTTCTTATCTGTAACCCTCATCTTCAGACCTTTCCTGTCCAGCTTGGGACAAAATGTCTGTTGGTTTTTGGTATTTGTGGCATTTGGTATTATTTAAACAAAGGAAGAGGCCTCAAACCTTAACATAACTATTTTCAGCATTTATGTCAAAGATTGCCAACATCTATTTCATCTATTGTTTCAGAACTACTTGCTAGGCACTCATAAGATTTTTCTTACCCAGCAGGTGTAACTGTGTTGTACAACAATGGTAACTGTGCTGTGAGCAGGGGGGAGCTGCAGGGGATCCTCGGCCACCCAAAATTGGCATGTGGCTGCCAGATTGTGTGTGCCAAGGCCTGGCTGCTGTTGAGTTTGGGGCTGTTTGAGAAGGAGTGAGACCAGCTGGGTCTCAGATAAAATTCCTCTCTCTGTCTGAACAGCCTTGCCCTGAGCTCTGCTGTGCTTGTGGAGTGTTGATGTTGGAATTTCAGGGGGAAAAGCCCTTGGGAGGTTGGAGCTTGCATTCCCAAGGTCACCCCTCAGGATGACCCCTCTGGCTGCAGCTCCAGTGGAGGAAAACACAGGAAAACACAAACCCTGGCACTGAGGGTTGCTGCAGCCCTGGAGTTATTCCTTGGATCCAGATCCCTGTTTTATTCACAGGTGCTGCAGGCTGGGGGTGGCTGTGCCTGCACTCCCCATCCTCAGCTCCCTGTCCATGCTGGATGCTCTCCAGAGAAACTGAGAGCTCAGCACAGCTCAAGCAGGAGGAAGAGGAAGGAGAAGGGGAAGGGCAAGGGGAAGAACCTGTGTGAGGTGAAACTCCTCAGAGGAGATCATTGGCTTCCAAGGGTTTCACTCAACCTTGACAAACCAAAGGAAGATTCCTCCTGGAGGATGGGAACTAACACCTAAACCCATTATTAAAACCATGATCATCACCAAGTTCATTAAAACAACTCCAGCTGCATAGATGTGTTAATGATGACAACACAAACCACAGTGCTTGGGCTGACTCATAGGAAACCAGAGAGCCACTTGCTGCAAGCCAGGATCCCAAAATCGGAGTGAAAACTGTTCCTGAGAGCTGGGAGAGCCAGAGTGTGAGTCTGGGAGAGCCAGAGTGTGAGTCATGGTGTCTTTGGACACCTACAAGATTTTCCTGAATGACAGTGGCTGCTAGAAATAGAAAATACAGTTAGGAGAGACTGAAATAAAGATAAATCACCCCAAACCCTGATTCATCATATTTTTGGCCATGAGCTATGTGGGAAAAAAGTCCTTGGCCTGCACATGAACAGCCCTGGGTCCTTAACAATGATGCAGCCAAGGAGAAAAGTTCCAGCCAGCACAGAAACACTGGAGCTGAGCGAGCCTGGAGCTGTCTCCATGGCACTGGGGATTTTTGGAAGTGGCAGGAATATTATCTAGACACTTCAGAAACCTCTCCTGGTGCTTGCCCTGCTGCAGCAGCACTTGGAGAAGCCTCGTGGGAACCACAGTGGGAAAAGGAAAGTTTTGTGGTGAGGGTTTGCTTGCATAACACCCAGAAAACTTCCCAATAGAGCAGGTTCCCAATAAGGAAATCACATTTTCCAGCATACTTTCCTGGAAAGCACCATGGAAAGTCCTTTTCCCTGTCCCTGGAGTCCCTCTATTTCTGAGGACAGGTGCTTCAGGAGAGATTCAGCCTCTCCTTTCCTCCCTTGGAGTCAGTTTGCTTTCTTTTTGTTTGATCATTAAACCAGCCCAGTCCTTATTGGATATAGAGCAGCAATTTTTCATAGAATCATGGAATCAGAGACTGGATTGGGTTGGAAAGGAACTTAAGGACAAATTTATTCCAACCCCTGCCATGGCAGGGACCCCTCCCACTGTCCCCAGTGTCCAGCCTGGCCTTGGGCACTGCCAGGGATCCAGGGGCAGCCACAGCTGCTCTGGGCACCTGTGCCAGCCCTGCCCACCCTGCCAGGGAACAATTCCTGCCCAATATCCCATCTAACCCTGGAAAAGCCATTCCCTGTGTGCTGTCCCTCCATCCCTTGTCCCCAGTCCCTCTGCAGCTCTCCTGGAGCCCCTTTAGGGCTGGCAGGGGCTCTGAGCTCTCCTGGAGCTTCTCCTCTCCAGGTGAGCAGCCCCAGCTCTCCCGGCCTGGGGCAGCTCTGCAGGTGAGGTCCCACCTGAGCAGGGCAGAGAGGCAGAATCCCCTCCCCTGCTGCCCACCCTGGGGGCTCAGCCCAGGTTTGGGGGGCTCTGGATCCCAGCTCGCTCTGGGAGCTCCTGAGCAGGGCCCAGTGTGATGTCACAGTTATTTATCAATTCACCAGCCTGCATCCTTCTCCTGGAGCCCCTGGGCAGGGCCCAGTGTGATGTCACAGTTATTTATCAATTCACCAGCCTGCATCCTTCTCCTGGAGCCCCTGGGCAGGGCCCAGTGTGATGTCACAGTTATTTATCAATTCACCAGCCTGCATCCCTCTCCTGGAGCCCAGGGATCCTCAGGAACACCCAGCTGCAGGCACTGCAGTGGCAGCAATTTGCTCTTGTTGAAGGCCCAACCTCTGCCTTTATTATTAGCTTGATAATTACCTTGTTGTAAAAACTGGTCACCCTTGGAAGTAATTAATTTCTTGGAGCCAAGCACGGCAGATGGGCTTCTAATTTATTTGAGATCACGTAGGAAGCAGGAGAGTCTCTCACTCAGTTTGATAAACACGACATTTAACCTGGCAGTTTAATCCTTTCAGACTCCCTGGGAAATCTCCCTCTGGGAGTTGGATGCTGATGCACTGCAGGGCTGAAAGGCTCAGGATGGGCTCAGTCAATGAAGTGTGGCCCTGCTTTAAAAAATCCTTCCCGGGCACCTTTCCTGCAAACCGCCCGGGAGGAGCCACCCTGCTGTGGCTCCTGAGTTGGTGACACATTTCTGCTGAGTTTGTGACAGATTTCTGCTGAGCTGGTGACAGGTTTATTGGGCTGGCCAGGTGCAGAGGTTCCCTGCACACAGCTGGAGCTCTGCTGGGCCTCCCTGACAAGCAGCATTTCCCATATGCCAGCCCTGCTGTGTCTCCTCAGACCTGGGATCACCTCAGGAGGACATGCAGTGCTTTAAATCCTGGATGAGACATTGCAGGAGAAGGTTTTTCAGTCTTCAAGGATTGTTTATTGTTTCTTGTCTCAGGAACTCTTTGCCCAGCTAACAGTGCTCTGTCCAGCCAGGCATCCAGGGCAGAATCTGCCTGCTGAAGGCAGGGCTGATCTTTTATACTCTAAATTACATCCTAGGTATTTATAACAACTTTCCAATACTATACAACTTTATTAAACTGTCCAGCTCTGACCCCATCCAATCTGACAGTGCCAGCATGTCACCCAGCAGGGATGGCAGGGAGAAGAAGGAGGAAGAGGTATCCACACCCCAAATTCTCCATCTTGGCCACTTATCACAAACATCCCCAAAAGTCTATTTATCTACGTTCTAACAACCTAATTTACACTTTACTAATTTTGGTGGCTTGTTTCCATTCCCTGTGTGTTGGTAATTTCCCTCAAGGGCTTGGATTCAGTGCCTGAGACACCAGGGTCTCACTCAGGGGTCTTTGGGACCCCCAAGGAGGCCAGGGGCACCCTGAGCTCCCACATGCTGCAGCCCCTGCTGCCCTGCAGGGCTCTGGGGTGGCACTGCAGCTCCTCAATGCAAAGATTCCCATTCATGCTCCAGTCTGCCCATCTGTTCTCTGCCCCCCCCAGTCCCACATTCTCCTTCCTGCAGCTTGAAAGGACAGCTGAACTCGGGGAACAGGGCTGGGAATAACCAGGCAGCTTCCAGAAAGGGAGAGCAAAGCTCCCAGCAAGGAAAATGAGGGTGAAGCAAGAGCAGGAGAGTTTGAAGCACAGTGGAGGCACCTGGGGCTCATCAGTTTTGGCCAAAATCTGTGTGGGAACGAGCCAGTGAGGGAATAATGCCAATGCCTGGGGAAAGGAGTCTGGCATGCAGGGATGTCCTGTCCTGATGGGGGATGAAACTCCTCTCTCTGCCCTGGTTTGGGCTGGAAAGGTTCTTAATGATCAGCTCATCCCACCCTGCCAGGGCAGGGACCCTCCACTGTCCCCAGTGCCCAGCCTGGCCCTGGGCACTGCCAGGGATCCAGGGGCAGCCACAGCTGCTCTGGGCACCTGTGCCAGGGCCGTTTTTTGGACCCCAAGAGCCACTGAGTTGGAAAAACTGTGACCTGATAACCCACATGGCCTGGAAATCTTATTTTTTTTAATTCCAGCAGAAATTTCTAGAGGAAATTACAGTGAAAATACCTACATTTTTTTCTGTTTGCTCAGTAGAAAAATAACTTCCCCTCCCAATTTTTCAACATTTCTGCAGAAATCAGAGCTCTTCCTGGAACTGGCTTTTTAAAATTTTGTGGAAATCCTTGGCAAATGCTTCGTGTGGGAGGCTTCTGGACAGTTGGTGTCTGTCTGTCAGCCCAAGAACCTGAATCCTGGGGGGAGTGCTGGGGGACAGATGACAAGCAGAGGCTACTGGAATTGTGCAGTCACTTAATGAGCGGTAATTAGATGTGAGATCATTAATGGAGGGATGAGGGCTCCCTTGTGCCACTCCCCATGGGTGTGAGGAACCACCCAGCCCCAAATCCCCTCTAAAGTCACCCCAGGGATGGTGTTGGGGGCTCCCATTTCCCCCCAGTTCAATTCCTGAGAGCTTGCTCTCACAGCAGGAGGGGAAACCAAGGCCCAGAGCACTCCAATCCCATTTTCTCCCTGTTCTTGCAGGGAATGACCTCATCCATGCTATTGTTTCCTACTCCACTTGAATTTCCACTTAGCCACATCTCCATTCTTTCTGCAGTTCTTAAAATATTTTTTGACCTTTTTACCAGGAAAGAGCAGAGACCTGACCATGCCTTTCTTGTTCAGTTTGGGGAAAGGTCATTCCTCCACAACATATTTTTGTTCCATTTATACAGAACTTAGCAAAGAGAAGAAAAATGCAGAGTTTATTCCGGCTGAGGAAGGAGCAGATTTGCATTTTCCAGCCTGGCTCAAGCAGCTTTTAGCCCTTGTTGTTGGCTGGGCTGCTCTGCCCTCTCTGCCCTTAATCTGGGGGATTAGGAGCAATATAGATCTGCTCACCCTGCTTGTGAGTTCATTCTTAAAATAGTAAACAGATGCAGCCTTGAAAAAAAGAAACAAATCACAGCTGTATCATCACCACCCTGACATCTTTGCTGAGTTTCCTTTTCTCCTGTTTTGCAACTGCAAAAATCAAAAGATTTTCTCTTTTTGAGGGGGCCTTGTTTAAATCCCTTTACACCCCACTCCTGGGAACTCCTCCTTCAGTGCAGCTCATCCTTTGACCCAATCCATCCCAATTTGTGGAGCTGTTTCTTATTAGGAGCTCAGAAGCCTTGAAGAACACATCCAAGATCAACATTTCCAGGTGGCCTGAAGCTGTCTCCATGTCCCTCTGCTCCCAGCAACCAAACAGGGTGTGAGGGATCCACTTCAAGGAGCTTCTTAGGTCTGGGGGAAAAAATTTGGTTTGTAGGACTGATTCCTCTCCTCTCCTCTTCTCATCCTGCACATCTGATGGTGCAGAGTGACCAGAAACCCCACACAGAAACACACAGGAGGGATAATCCTGGTGGGATTGTGCATCTAATTTTTCTTGCTCTAAGTTCCTGTAGCAGTTTCCAAACCTCCTCATCCTTTGGTGTGCTGGAGTTAAAGCATTTGGCTGAAAAGGAATCACAGCACGGATACAGTATAAGCCCAGACACGGGGATATAAAAAGCCTGCTTCTAAATTTAAACCTCTGTTAACAGCTAATTTAAGCAGCTAATTATACCAAAAATGCGTGAGCCTCAAATTTGCCAATTAGAAGTTAATTAAATGAAAAACTCAGTGAGCTTCAATTTGTCAGTTGAATCCATCTGCTTCCTGAAGCTTCCTACGATCCCACAGCTTCAGAGCTGTGCCGGCAGCAGGAACCATTCTCGGAGCCATCACAGCCGGACAGATGTCCGAAATCCCAGAAAAAGCCCCGAGCTCTATGGAACCCAGCGGCAATTCGCAGCCCCAGCCCTGGGAGTGTGCCCAGAGCTGTCACACCCGCTGTGGCCCCGCAGGGAGGGGGCTCTCGGATGGGGCTGGGGCTGCTCCGACTCCTGCAGGTGCGGGCAGGGACACGGGGCTGGGACACCGGGCAGCGCTGCGAGCGCAATTAACGCCGCCGCTCGTTAGCAGCGCTGATTGCCAGCCGGGACCTGCTCCGTGCTCTGCCTGCAGACAGCGGAACATCCCCCGGACACGTCCCTGTGCGCCTGATCCTCCGTGCCAGGGGCTGTGCCGCACCGGGACCGCATCCCGTGGGATGGAGGGGATGGAGGCGCTGGGATCGATACGCGGGAATCCCGCGGGCTGTGGAGCATCGGAATCAAACACATCCCGTGGGGATGGAGCCACCGGGATCAATCCCATCCCGCGGGATGCGGAGGGGATGGAGGCGCCGGGATCAGTGCACGGGAATCCCACGGGATGTGCCGCACCGGGATCAATCCCATCCCGTGGGGATGTGTCACACCGGGATCAGTCCCATCCCGTAGGGATGGAGGCACCAGGATCAATCACATCCCGTGGGGATGGAGGCACCAGGATCAATCACATCCCGTGGGGATGGAGGCGCTGGGATAAATTCACGGGAACCCCGCGGGATGTGGAACACCGGAATCAATCACACCCCGCGGGATGTGCCGCACCGGGATCAATCCCATCCCGTGGGGATGGAGGGGATGGAGGCGCCGGGATCAGTGCACGGGAATGCCGCGGGATGTGTCACACCGGGATCAATCCCATCCCGTGGGGATGGAGGGGATGGAGGCGCCGGGATCAGTGCACGGGAATGCCGCGGGATGTGCCGCACCGGGATCAATCCCATCCCGTGGGGATGGAGGGGATGGAGGCGCCGGGATCAATTCACGGGAATGCCGCGGGATGTGCCGCACCGGGATCAATCCCATCCCGCGGGATGCGGAGGGGATGGAGGTTTTTGCTGCCGTTAAAGCTGTAATTCCCCACATTTGTCTGCACCCCGGGGTTGTTGCTACTCAAGAGTGCACAGAGCTCCTCTCCTTGTAATCCAGAGAGCCCTGGGTGCCTTCCTGAGAGCCACCCCCACTCCCAAGGCAGCAAATGAAGTCCTTAGTGAAGCTCTGCAGTCCTCTGGCACTGGCACCAGTCCAGCTCCTGTCTCTGCGTGCTGCTTTCTGTGCTCTGCTCCTCACAGGAATGGATTGAATATCCCAATAACGCAGCTGGAGGCTGCAGCCTCTGCTTGAGCCTGTAACAAATCTCCTTAAAATAATTATTTGACACAGCCAGGGCTGGTTTGGTTTACAAGGCTTCAGCACAGGGTTTATAAATGAGGTTGGGAATCAAATTCCTCCTGGCTCCTGAACGATTTATTGGAAAACCAGCTGCCCTTTGTTTATGTAAGGCATCCTCTGGCCCATGGAGGTGTCCTGGAGACAGAGCTGGTGCTGAATTTTGGGGGTTTGCAGCAGCATATCAGGGAGGCAGGGCTGGGCAGCTCTCAGAGGGTCTTTGTGCCTGCACTGGGACTCCTGTGCTGGCACCTGCACCAGTGCCTCAGCCCCACTGGGCCCAGTGCTGCTGCACCTGCTGGGAACAGGATCAAAACATTCCCCATTCCAGGAGCATCTCTGGATTGCAGAGCTGTCCCTTCTGTATGGGATTGGGAGCTCAGACCCAGGATTTGGGCCAGTTCCTCTGGAGGTGTTGGCACAGGTCTGGATGTTGATGGTGCATTTTTCAGACATCCCCTTGATGCTGTCTCTTCAGGCACCTCATCTCTGGAAGCTGCTGGACTCAAAACTGAGGATGCACCACGGCAGGAGTGTGAGCTGGTCTGCACAGGGGCTGCTTCAGCCCTCTCCCAAAGCCAAGAACATCTGGCCAGGAATGGAGAATGGGAGGGGTGGGAACAGCTGCTGGGTGGGGCTGGCTCCCCGGGTCCATGGGGCACAGGGGAAGGGACAATGCACAGCTGGATCAGGTCCTCAGGACAAACCATGGCTGAGCTCTCCTGGAGCCCCAAGGAGGGGCTGGGAACATCCAGGAGTGTCACAGCCCGAGGTGTCTCCTCAGCCCTGAGCTCCCTCTGAGCACATGCAGTGGTTTGAGCCCAGCTCTTTCCATGAGAGGCTGCAGGAGCTGTTCTGAGAGGTTCCATGGCTGTTTGTTCTCCCTTATCTCAGGATTGCTCTGCCCAGCTCACAGCTCTGCTCGCCAGACGTCCAGGGCAGAATCTGCCTGGCAGAGGCAGGACTTGTCTTTTATAGTCTCAATTACCTACTAGGGATTTACAATTATTTTCCAATACAATACAACTTTGTTAAACTGTCCAGCTCTGACCCCATCCAATCTGACAGTGCCAGCATGTCACCCAGCATGGATGACAGGGAGAAGGAGGAAGAGGTATCCACACCCCAAATTCTCCATCTTGGTCACGTGTCCCTTATCACAAACATCCCCAAAAGTCTATTTATCTACGTTCTAACAACCTAATTTACACATTACTAATTTTGGTGGCTTGTTTCCATTCCCTCTGTGTTGTTAATTTCCCCCAGGGGTTTGAATTCAGTGCCTGAGACACCAGGGTCTCACTCAGGGGTCTTTGGGACCCTCTCCAGGGGGGTTTGAGACCCCCAAGGAGGCCAGAGGAACACCCTGGACTCCCACACAGGAGCTCCTCCTGGCCAGCATGTCTGGGGCAGCTCCTGGGTATCAAAGAGAGATGGAAAAGGGAGATGGAACCACCAGCTCCCACCAAGGGCAGCACAGGGCACCATTCCCTGAGCCAGAGGGGGTCCTGGGGAGGGGGATGCCCTCTCCAGGGGACAAAGGACACTTTTACCCCTCTCAGCTGCAGCCTGGCACAGCTGGGAAGGTGCAGAGGAACATTCCCCATTTCACAGTTCCAGCAGTGACAAAGGTGCTGCAGTTTTGCTCACCTGTGTTTGAAGCTCTGTCTGTTTTTTGGTTTCCTCTGCTTTGACAACCCAGATGTTGAAGGCAGCCCAGATGTTGCTGCATTGGCTGTTCTGCCTCCTGCTCCTGTGGACACCTGTTTGGGAGGAGAATCCCTGTTGTTCCAACAAGTGCAGGCTTCTGCTCCAATGAACATCAGGCTTTATTTACAGAATAAGTAAATATTGACCAGTGGAAAGTTAAAGCAAATATTTTCTCTGAGTTTCCCTAAATCCAAGTGTCTATAGAAAGTGAAATTCAAAGTGCTGACCCACAGATTCCTGTTTGTGACACTGCCCTGGCCCCATCCAGGCCAGGGATTCTCCAAAATGTTTGTTCCCTGATTCCCAGACATCTCCAAAGAAGGTGCTGTCTGTGGGTCAGGCCTTGAGCAAGGTGCTGACCCAAACATTAAACAAACTTCTTCCCAGAGGAAATTACAGGTGCAGAAAACTGGGAATTTGGTAATCCTCAGTGTCACAGTCAGGAATTTGATCAATACATGAGATAATTTCTTGGCAAACAAACTTATGAGGGAGGACAAACAGAAATTCATTCCCCGTGCATGGTTGGGAAAGGAAATGTTGAAATCTTGGTGAATCACAGAAAAGTTTGGGCAGGAATTAAAAGGCCATCAAGCCCAACCGCCCTGCAGTGAGCAGGGACGTCTTCAACTGGATCAGGTTGCTCAGAGCCCCCATCCAAACTGGCCTTAAATATTTCCATCAGGGGCCTCACTCCAGCCCTGGGAATCACCCCACCAAGTGTCAGGAGTGGCAGCGAGGTCACAGCTTCCTTCCAGCTGAAACACTAACCTTAGGAAATTAGGATTTTAGTTACCTTGCTGAAAACAATTAAAAGTTAGAAGGGACTAGTTATCCGAAACTTAAATAATTGATTGTCAGTCATTCCATCTTTGCTCAGCTGCGCTTACAATGGGAAAAGATGAAACTAGTGAGCAGATCCAAAGGAACATGGACAATGCAACCAGAAACCCATTCTTTGGGAAACTGGACTATCCCCAGAAATCATTTGTATTGTCATTGATAGAAAAGGTCGAGAGTTCAGGGTGAGGAAGACTCACCTTACTTCCTCCTTTTAAGACCCCTCCCCACAAAAAACGACCCCAGATTTAATTTAAGAAGTCAATCAATGCTTAATAGCTAATTACCATAGGAAGGGGAGGATGGGAGGGGCTGTTATTATGAACATGTATTTGTTTGTATCCTTTGTAAATAAATAGACTCTGTGATCACTGTGATTCTGCCGTGTGTATTAGAGGATTACCACACTGCTGCCCAGTGCTGAATAAACACACACGTTCTAACTTTAAATTGTTGCAGAGTCTTTCATCCATCACAGTTGAGTATCAGTGTTAGACCAATACTCATATTTTGGTAATTCACAGCTCCAGCTAAAACATTTTATCTTCTCTAATTCCACCTGACCCTCTAGAGGTGCCCAACCTCCACCCACCCTAATCCTCCCCCTTTCCATTAAATTCCTTAATTCCCAATTTTTCCTCACAACCCCACCGGTCTCCCAAGCTTCCCCTCCTCCTGTCTATGATGTCTGGATTTCCACGTGGCAGATGTTCTTTTCAGCAGATATTTACAGTCCAGCTGTGCTGATGGGCACAAACAGCCACATTATCACTGCTGCAGCCAGGCATGAAATGTAACCAAGCCTGCAGAGGAATAAATGTTTTGAAGGCAAGGCAAGGCAGCCTGTGCACTGCTGAGTTCAGGATTTATTATGGGGATAAACACTCATGTTTGGGCCCCCATTCAGGGTTTTTTTTGGTTTTGTTTTTTTTTTTTTGGTTTTTTTTTTTTGGGAGCATGAAAATAGCAAACTATCAGCAAAATGTTTTGGGATAAAAATATTGCTCTGAGGGGAGAAAATTCTCCCTTGGTAATTTAATTGCTCACTTTATACTGGTTAATTACAGTTTAACTAAACTACAGTTTATAGAGCAAGGAAGAAGAAAATAGTTGGAGTTCTAGATCCAGCTAACCTGGAGTAACCAGGACCTTACACCCCTCTTTGGGATCAGAGCCAGGCTCCAGCCCTTGCTTGTCAGAGGTGCTGGAAACTTGGGTCACAGGCAGAATTTTAATCCATGTTTTATTCTACTTCTTGGCCCTTTTAAATTTTTTTTATTTTTTGGCATTTGAGGGCTCAGCCACAAAGCAAAGTTCAGTGACACAAATGGCACAAAGCCCTTTGGGGGCTCGGTGTGCTCTTGCCTGGCTCCTGCATCCCCTCTGGAGGGCAAAACCTCTGGCCAGTGCATTTCTGACCTGGCAGAAATAGGGATCAGTGCTGGACAAATACCAGCCCTTCTCTCCTACTCTGGGAATACCAGCAGCCCCACACTAATTTCCCACCCAGGTCATCTCTATTTCAGGAGTGGCCTGCTTCCCCTTCAGAGAAAAGTGTCCTCTAAAAATTTCTAGGAGCCCTCTGAGACTGGTGAGAAGAAAATCTGTTAGAGGAGAGGGGGGAGGGCGCAGAGTTTGGGCACAGCTCCCCTGGGATGGGAAGCCCTGGTCGGTGCAAACAGAGCCAAAAAGCCATTCTCCCATCCCCAGGATATTTTCACCCACACTAAACTCTGCACAAGTCCTTGCTGGACCAGAAGGGCACAGGAGCCCTCAAATTTGTGTAAAAACATTCAGCTGGCTGTATAAAAAGCCAGTTCTGTCCCCAAAGAGCTGCTGGGTAGTGATATGTGAGTTCTCAGAAAACAGAGGGGCTTGGAGAAAGAGAACAGGGCTGGGGATTCCCTTGTGCTCCTGGGGAGGTGGCTCATCCCTGAAAAATGAAAAATTACAGCTCTTCACCCTGGATCTGAACTCTGTGGCAGGAATTGACACCAGGATAGGGGCCACAGGGTAAAATCCACCTCACCTCTCCCTCAGTCCTGCACATCTCTGCCCCGTGAAGGCACTGGATCAAATGTTAAACAGTACCAAGAAAAAATGTCAGAAATGACCCCATCCTGTTCCAGCGGGCTGTTTTTGTAAAGTAAAAAAAGATTGCTTTTTACACAAAATAAACACAGTCTTGCCTTTCCCCCTCTCAGGAACGGATTCCACTTGGAGTAAAGAACAGAAATAGAAGCAGGAAAAACTTTGTGTGCCAACAAACCAGCCTGATGTTAATGATGCTCCCCCTGGGGCTGCTCTGGAAATTCTCCCCCGGCTGCATCACTGAGTTAAGAAAAAGTTGCATTAACTCAGTATTTTTCTTTTGGAAAACTATTTCTGGAATGTCTCTTGTTCCAACAGATTACGTCAAGTGACTCCAGCAGTCTTGTGGAGTCTCAAAGGCTCAGCTGGAAAAGACCCTTCAGACCATCCAGGCCAGAGTGAAGCTCCTCCTAAAGGGGATTAGGGCAGACTCAGTTTTCTATTTGGCTCAGTTCTACCCAACCCATTTCCTGCCTTTCCCACCATTTCTGATTTTTTCTGCTTTTATCCATTCCTTACCAGAAGTTTCTGGCCCATCCCATCCCATCCCATCCCATCCCATCCCATCCCATCCCATCCCATCCCATCCCATCCCATCCCATCCCATCCCATCCCATCCCATCCCATCCCATCCCATCCCATCCCATCCCATCCCATCCCATCCCATCCCATCCCACTTCTTGGCCATCCATGTCACTGCTCAGCTGCTGTCTTATCTTCTTTTACAAATATATAAATGTATATGTATAAATACACACACATATATGTATATATATATATATGTATAAATACATATATATACATATATATACATATGTATATATATATGTATAAATACATATATACGTGTATATATATGTATAAATACACATATATAAAAATATATATGTATAAATACATACATACATATATATACATATATATAAATACATATTTATATAAAATGTAAAATATATAAATGTAAACACAAACAAACAAACATGTATGTATTTACAGTTCAGAATCTGTAAAACCAGGAGCTAAGGGAACAAACACCAGCACAGCCATGGTGCAGTGGCACTTTCCTGGGGGACAGTGGAGGAATGCCACTGGTGGTTTTGGTCACCCCAGTAGCATTTTAGGGTAAATGCTCAGCAGCACTGGTCAAAGCTGATAAAGAAAATTGCAGCTATTAATGAATTTTACTGATATTGGGCAGTCTTTAATGTCAAAATGGCTTTGCTACAATTCACCAGAGATCTAAAGACAAAGAATAAACCCTGGGGTTGATTTCCAAGCACTTCCCCACCCTCCTGCCTCCTCCATCCCATTTGTGTGAAACATCAGGAGATGCCAAGGCAGAAATCAGGGCAAGGCCCACCAAGAAATTGGGTTCCTGATGGATTTTTCAGACTGGAGGTGCTGAAAATCCCAGTGCAAGGATAGTCCCATAGGAGGACCAAAATTCTACACTTGAGTGCCTAAAGCAAGGGAAATGTGGATGCTTTTGGGTAAAGCTGATCCTGACATACAAAGTGCAGTCTCTGATCTTTTGTGCAAGACCAAAACCCACAAATGAGGAGGAGTCCGGGCAGCAGCTCCAGCTGGGTAAAATTGATCTGAATTAGAAAGAAAAAAAATGCAGCCATTGTTTTGGGTACAACGATCTGTCAAAATTTCCTGAAGACCATGTAAATACATCCTTTGACCACAAATATTTTTAATCTATAAAAAGCATCTGTCAGACAAGCTCCAGCTTTTAATGCAGCCCAAATATGGTCTGTGACGTCAATCCCAATCTATTTCTTTCTGAAAAATGTAAAATGCAGCAGTTGTTGAGGCCCTTTTAGCAAATATCAGAGGGAGAATTCATGGAGATCTTGAAAAACTTCATGAAGAACTGTTCCTTTATATGCTAAAGACAGGAAACCCCTGTAGAAGCAAAAACATAAAAAATATTTCCAAAATTCAATATAATGCAGAGGTGTGTTCAGCAAAGGTTTGGAAATCCTCCCCCGAAATCAGAATGTTGGATGGGATTTGCTACGACAACCCCACATTCCTAAAAAAATAAAATAAAAAAAAAAAATCACAACGTATAAAATATTTAATGGCAAAAACTGCTGAGATGAAAACATTGGAATCCTGGTCATGGGAATCAGGGTTGCAAAACTCTTCTGTCATGAGACTGCAGCTCCCAAGGCTTGTGAGACTTGGCCTGGCTGGGACAGAGAGTCAGCCAGATCTCACCAAAAAAAAACCCACCAAAAAAAAAAATCAACAGACCTTGAATTCAAGCCCTGGGAAACATTTTTAACTTAGGGCGAACAGAAGTGTTCTTCCCACAGTCCTTAGTGTTGATATGTTAATTAGTTCAAGTTCTGTTCCCCTATTGCTTACTCATTCCCCTTATATGGTCATAGTTCCAGAAAGTTCTCCCTGCAGTGTATCTGCTGTCACACCTCCCTTGGTTCAGGTCCTTGGAGTTTGTCCCCATAAAACATTCAGTTTCTGGGCATTTTATTTCCCATTAAAGTTCTTTACTTTTCAGCCAGCTCCATTTTTCTCACTCCTTTATTTTTGCCGCTTAAGCCCTCAATACTCTGAACCCAAAAGTTTTGTTGCAGCCATCCTCACTGGGACAAAGGCTCGTCCTGGGCTCGGTGGGGTGTCCAGAACAGGAGAGAAGGATCCAGCTGGCCTGAAGACAACCCAACTTTCCCAAGGAGAACCCAACTTTCCCAGCTGGGCCATGTCCCTCAGCCCCAGGTGAGCCCCAGGTGTGCCCTGGATGAGCAGCCTGGGAGGAGATGGGACCAGAACCAAATTCCCATTTCCCTTGTGCCCCAAAAACCCCGGTGTGAGGGGTAAATCTGGCAGGACAGGGGATGCAGGGTTTGAGCAGCCCCCACTGGAGTGCAGCTCTTCCCTCACTCTAACGGCAGCATCGTGTGTTTTGATTTCTACTGGCTAATTGCTTCTTAACATTGTTATTCACGGAGAGTTTCTCTGCTTTGTTCTCATTTCAATGAAACCGAGACAATAAAATGTCAAGAAATACCAAAACAAAAGCAAACCTCCTGTAAATGAAGCATTTAGGTGGCATAGCTGACAGAAAAAAAGATGGGGAATGTGCCATTATGGATTTAGTGTTGCTGTGAAATCACCTTCATTTCAAGTTGTAGTTTCTGTACTGTTTTCTGTTTGTTTGATTAATATTTTACAAATTCTGACAGAAAATGCATCCTGTAAAGTACAAAAAATAACATCCCTGGTAATAAACAGCCGACTGAGGCTTCCCTTCCCTGTTTTTACTGCAACTGAATAAAATAGCTCTGACTGAACATCAAGAGGGTTTTTTTTACACAGAAAATTTGGATTTATATATGGAGGAGTGTTATTTCTAAAAACAATCTTCGGTTTTATTCATAAAGGCTAAGGCAGAGAATGGAAAATAGATTTAAATGATCAGATCTTTCCCCTGCCTTGCTTTGAATGACTGGAAACCTGGGAAAGTGTCAACGTGCTATAAACAAAACCATGCTCTGTTTATCCTTCCTGTGCTCATAAAACAGAAATAACGATTGCAAACAAAGCAATCTTACAGCCAGCACAGCTCTGAGCTGCTCTTGGTGGCATCAGGGATTTGGGGGTTCCTGGGTCACAGAGATTTCTGCTTCCTCCCCTCATGGGGAGTCCTAAATCAGAAGCATCAACTGGAAATGCAGCTGCAGAGAGACCCTGATGCAAATTCTCATCTCTCCCCTGATCAGGAATCAGTGTCTATGTCAAATAATAGCCCTAATTATAATTAGATTCAAACTGAACTCCTAAATCAGCCTGAGATTCTATTTAACAGTAATCTACTATAATGCAATGGTTAATCATATCTAACCTTAATACCAACCTAATCCTTCAAATTATTTCAAATTTAATTCCAGCCCAAAGGCAATTATCTCTTGAAATTTAAAATCTAAGTCCTTGAGTTTAATCATCCCCATAGATATAACCCTAAAACTTATCTAAACCTACAGACACAAAGAAAAACCGAATTGTATATTTTAACCTCCAAAGTAACCCATTTCTAATTAAAGCTCAGTCCTAAACTCGTTGTTATCCTAACCAAGATTAACTCCAACTGTAATCCCCACCCTGATCTGCAATTCTCTAAATAAAAGGAGAAATAATTTTTTTCCCAGCTGGATGTTGCAGACAGAAAAGGGAAAGATGTGAAGAGCTTCATGTTGCTTTGGGGCCCCAAATGCTCGTGCCCAGCTCGTGCAGGGAGGGGAGGTGGAGGGGATCCCCACAGGCTGTGGGACCCACGGCAGAGATGGAGCTGCAGAAATATTTTTAGTTGGCAGAATGGGTCTGGTTTAGGAGCTTTTGATGGCTCCTGCAGTTGTGGCTGCTGGAGGGCTCGTCAGCCCCGTGATGGTTCATTAGCTGTGTGTTGGGTTGATGTGGCCAGAAATGTGTATTCTGTTAAAACAGGGTGGGGCAGTGACCCTTATCTCCATGGGAGATATGCTCTGCTCATGGGCCATCTTTAAACCAGCTGGGGCAATCACCTTTGTCTTTCCCACAGGCCATCCTCCTTCCAGGAGTTATCTCCTGTTAATGGGCCATTGTTAAAAACCGGGTGTGGCAGTGATTCTTATCTCTGTGTGAATATCTCCTGTTAATGGGCCATTGTTAAAAACCGGGTGTGGCAGTGACCCTTATCTCTGTGTGAATATCTCCTGTTAACGGGCCATTGTTAAAAACCGGGTGTGGCAGTGACCCTTATCTCTGTGGAATTATCCCTGTTAATGGGCCATTGTTAAAAACTGGGTGTGGCAGTGACCCTTATCCTTGTGGAATTATCTCCTGTTAATGGGCCATTGTTAAACCAGCTGGGGCAATCATCTTTATTTGTCCCACAGCCCATCCTCCCTCCAGGAGATATCTCCTGTTCATGGCCAGTGAGTCCCAGGGCATGACTGATAAAATTACATCATCCCACTGGGAGATGCTCCAGCCAGGGGAGGAGCCAAGCCTTTCCTACCCAGATAAAAACTGAGATTTTGGACACCAAGGCACCTTCTTTCCACTGGATTCCAGAGGAAAGCCAGACCTTTCCACACCATCCCTGGACCTTCAGAGGAAAACTGCACCTTCTCCAGGAGCACTGCTCCAGCTGAACCACATCTGCCCCTGCAGGAGGATGCAGCCACCATTGAATGGGACTGCTGCCAACACCCTGCCTGACTGACGGGTGTCAGCTTGGATTCTGACTCTGGCAGGGCTGGGATTGTTCTTTGTAATACTGCATTTCTATTTTAATTTTCCTAGTAAAGAACTGTTATTCCTAATTCCCATATCTTTGCCTGAGAGTCCCTTAATTTCAATATTATAATAATTTGGAGGGAGGAGGGGGTTTACATTCTCCATTTCAAAGAGAAGCTCCTGCCTTTATTGGCAGACACCTCTCCTCCAAACCAGGACCCTGTGCCTTGGCCATGCCCGAGGGTCCCTCCTGTGCCTCCCCCTGCCCCAGCCCAGCCTGCAAGGGACTCGCAGTGGGATGGGAGCACAGGGGATGCAGAGCGGGGGTTCCAGCCCTGGCAGCAGCACTGCAAAGCAGTGAAATTCCCTTTGGGGTGTTGATTTTCTGTCAGTTTTGAAGGAGGTCAATTCCAGCCTGGCCGGCTCTAATTTTCCTGAACTACAGCCTGCTGTTGCATTTTGGCTACAGGAACACTGGAAAGGATAATGCAAAAAAGTTCTTTCCTGTAATGGAGGAGAAAAAAGAGAGTTTTTATTTAAAGAAACACTACACTTATATAGGATAGTTCTGCAAAACAGAATGGAAAAGACTCATTGGTCCAAGAAGGCAACACTTTTCTGAAAACATGCTTTCTGCAAAACATCAGGTAGCAAAACATCAGCTATAAGATCCTTGTTATAATTTCTTGTCCTTGAGCAGCCTGAAAAAAGCTGCTTTCCCCTGGTTCCCAGCAGTATCCAACAGCAGCCTCCAGATCCAAATGTTGGGATCATCACCCTCAGCACCTCTCTGGGCCCTTTCCAGTGCCTGAATGTGCCACCATTTGATAAAATCCCATTTTCCCTTCTCCTGCCTCCCCAGCCTGGTCTGTGGTGTTGGCAGGGGAGCCCCAGGAGCTGGGCTGGGTTAGGTGGGTCCTGCTGCTCCTCATCCCCCCCAGAGTTGCTGGAAATGTGACTACAAAGAGAAAAATTGGAGCTGTCATTTGCTGGTGACCTGATTTTTTTGAGAGGGATGAAAAAAAAAAAAAAAAGATTACATTCTACAATTAGTTGAAATCATTTTTTTAGCTGCAGGTATAATTTATTTGGCTCGCTCTCATTTCTCATAAAGAAGGGAGGATATAGAATATTCCCCCCTAGGCATTCTGAGGTTTTATTTAATGCAGTGATTATAAAATCATAGAATCACAGACTGGTTTGGACTGGAAGGGACCTTAAATCCCCATCCAGTGCCACGGGCAGGGACACTTTCCCTTAGACCAGGCCGCTCTGAGCCATGGACACTTTTGAAGATACAAAAAAGAGACAAAATTGAGCAAAACTTTGTTTATTTCAGAGACTGAACTTCAAGATTAAAGTGTGGAGCTCCCAGGGCTGCTGGTATCCCCTGTGCCAACCATGACATGATCCAAACCCGTGACACATTCACCCAGATCACAAATTTGGCTTTAATAGGGTGTTGTCTTTTCAGAGAAAAGACCCTGGGGCTTTCTTTCCTTTCCCATTTCCGTGTTTTCAGGTCCTTGCTCATGTTTTATTTTTCTGTGAAAGGCTCTTTCTTTGTTATGACAATATTTTTATTTAGCAAAAACGAGGGATCTTATGTAATTCTGGGACTTGTGGAGCTAAAGGTCAAACATTGCAGGAAAACATGAGCCTTGGCAGCAGCTTTTGCTTGTTGAAGCTTTCCAGCTTCCAGCATTTCGGGTACTTCCCTAACAAATGAGCCTAAATAGGAAAAGCTGGTCCGAGTCCATTTGCTCTTTTTGTGTTTCTGGCCCTCCTCTGGAATTGCTCAAAGCTCTTCCTTTCCCTCACAGTTCCTGGAGAGCTGTGTCCAGCTCTGGGGTCCCCAGCACAGGAAGGACGTGGGGCTGTTGGAACAAGCCCAGAGATCATGGGTGATCAGAGGGATGGAGAACCTCTCCCAGGAGGAAAGACTGAGGGAATTGGGAGTGTTCAGCCTGAGAAGAGAGGGCTTGGGGAAAGCCTAAAGTCCCTTCTAAAACTAGAAGGGGCTCCAGGAGAGCTGGAGGGGGATTTGGGAATGGAGTGACAGGATAAGGGGGCAGGGCTGGGTGGGATTTTGGGCAGGAATTGTTCCTGGCAGGGTGGGCAGGGCTGGCACAGGTGCCCAGAGCAGCTGTGGCTGCCCCTGGATCCCTGGCAGTGCCCAAGGCCAGGCTGGACACTGGGGCTGGAGCAGCCTGGGACAGTGGGAGGGGTCCCTGCCATGGCAGGGGGTGGCACTGGGTGGGATTTAAGGGACCTTCCCAACCCAACCCAGTCTCTGATTCCACGATTCCAAAGCTGCCCTTGCAGCAGCACTGGACAAACTCACACAGTTCTTCCCTGACTCTCTGAAGAGGCACCAAAATCCCATTTATTCTCAGAGAAGGATCTGTGCACCTGGCCAACCTCTCTCTCCCTGTTATTCCTTTCCCAGCTGAGTAGGATTTGCAGAATAGGACCTGGGGGTCCTGGTGGACTCCAGCTTGAGCAGAAGCTGGCACTGTGTCACCTTGTGCTGCATTAGACAAAGCACTGCCAGAGGCAAGGCAGGTGGTTCTCCAGGTGATCCTCCAGTGGGGACACTCTCAGAGCACTGGGGTCTGGGCTCCTCCTTGTGCTGGGCTCCCTGGGAACCTCCTTGCTGTGCCTTGTGTCCCACCCCAGTGCCAGCCTGGTGCCATCACAGTGTGGCCCATCACATCCACACCCCTCACTGCCACGAGCTCCCAGCTGAACAAGGGGAAAGAGGATATTCAGTGATTTTCACGGATGTATTCTGCAGTTTCTTCCTCCTCCTGTCTCCCTTCTCAGCATCCTGTGGGGACACTTCCCACCCTTCATGCCCTGCCACAGCCATGCAGGACGGTGATGCTCTCCTGCAAAGCCAAGTGCAGTGAATCAGAGGAGAAGTTCCCTCCCAGTGACATGCAGAGGAGCACAGCCACCCCAGGGCTGTGCAGGGAGATGGGAGCTCTGTCCCAGAGCAGCCAGGTGTGCCCAGCACCATGGGACACGTGGCCCTGCAAGGGAGGCTGAGCTGCAGGAGGGTGGACACACTGCTCCATGTCCCCTCCTGCCTGGGCTGCTCCCTCTCCTGCTCCCAGTGCTGGATTGGGGGGACAGGGAGCCCAGTGCTGCAGGGAACAAAGCTGTTTGTGTGGGTGCCCAAAACCAGCAGCTGGGATGTCACAGGACACTAATCCTGCCCCAGGAGTCCTCCCAGTGACCCGTCTGCAGCTGCTGGCTGCATTCCCTGGTGCCTGGATGGGGATCCCTCCAGGCAGGGACGTGGGGAAGGGTCTGCTGGTGGAACTGGAGCAGGGCCCTGCTGCTCCTGTCAGAGCTGATGGAAAGCTGCTGCCTTCTGCAGCTTCCACAGCAGCTGCTCCCTGGGCTGCAGGGAGGGAGAGGGGAAGAAAAACCACCAAAAAATAGAGGTGAAGGGGGCATGAGTGGGTTCAGCCAAACCCCAGGAGCAGGAGCTGCTGGAGATGCTCTGGGGTCCCAGGAGGGAGAGCTTTGGAGTTCAGGGGAGGATGGGTGTGGAGGTGACCTGCTTCTGAAATGAAAGACAAAATTAAATGGGACATGTGGGTGGTCTGCAAGGTGATTCAGTAATAACCCAGTGCTGCTTGAACGCTGAAATCCTGGAGTGCATCCAGCACGTGTGGGCAGTGGGTCACTGTCCCAGCACTGCAAACAGCCCTGGGCACTCCTGCTGCTCTGCCCAGGGACTCACAGCACCTCTGAAGGATCTCTGCAGGGCTCCAGTCCAGCCTCAGCAGCTCCAGCACTGCAGCCTTGCACAGACCTTTCCCTGCCAGGCCTCAAGAGCAGCTGTCACAGCCTGGGGTGTCTCCTCAGCCCTGAGCTCACTCTGCAGCACATGCAGTGGTTTGGAACCAGCTCTTTCCATGAGAGGCTGCAGGAGCTGTTCTGAGAGGTTTCATGGCTGTTTGTTCTCCCTTATCTCAGGATTGCTCTGCCCAGCTCACAGCTCTGCTCGCCAGACGTCCAGGGCAGAATCTGCCTGGCAGAGGCAGGACTTGTCTTTTATAGTCTCAATTACCTACTGGGGATTTACAATTATTTTCCAATACAATACAACTTTGTTAAACTGTCCAGCTCTGTCCCCATCCAATCTAAAGTGCCAGCATGTCACCCAGCATGGATGACAGGGAGAAGAAGGAGGAAGAGGTATCCACACCCCAAATTCTCCATCTTGGCCACGTGTCCCTTATCACAAACATTCCCAAAAGTCTATTTATCCACGTTCTAACAACCTAATTTACACATTACTAATTTTGGTGGCTTGTTTCCATTCCCTGTGTGTTGGTAATTTCCCCAGGGGTTTGAATTCAGTGCCTGAGACACCAGGGTCTCACTCAGAGAAGAAGGAGGAAGAGGTATCCACACCCCAAATTCTCCATCTTGGCCACGTGTCCCTTATCACAAACATTCTATAACTCTGCTAATTCTACATTCTAACAGTCTAATTTACACTCTATTTATTTTTGCAGCTTGCATTTCTCTCAATGTTGGTAAATTGTTCCAAGGAGCTGAATCCAGCCCCTGAGACACCTGGGTCTCATTGGAGGGTCTTTGGGGACCCCGTCAGGGGGGTCTTGAACCTCCCAGGGAATCCAGAGGAGCAGTCTGGGCTCCCACAAGCAGCCTCTTCTCAGCTGACATCCGAGTCTTGGTGCTGCTGAGCTCCCTCCAGAGGAGTTTCACCTTCCCTGGGACCAGGTCTGGCCGCCTTGCCCTGCTCTGGCGCTGCCTTGGCCTGCAGGACACACCTGGCAGATTCTTTCCCACACACTGTTTTGCTTTGCCTTTGCCCCTGCCCAGCAGCCTGGAGAAGGGCTGGAAGCCTCGTGGCATTTCCTTGCTGAGTTCCTGGCCAGTGGCACCCTGCCCCCAGTGCCCAGCACAATGTGGGGAAGGGAGGCAGGTGCTGCTTCAGCCAGGGGAGCTGAGCAGCAGGAAACTCCCACAGGGGTTCAATGCCAGGAAACGGGGCTGCCAGCACCTGCCTCCTGCCTCCCAGCAGCTGCTTCACCCCCAGCCAGCTCCCCCCTGCCCCTGGGCAGCACTTTCTAGTAGGAGTGACTGCCTCAGTGTTTGATTAATTCTCTATTTCTGAAGCTCTGATGACACTGAAAGCCCCAGGGAGAGCTGTGGTATAGGAGAAAATAGAAAGTGCAGAACAGAGTGTAACTTAGATTAGTGGGATCAGAAGGAAAGGACTAAAAACCAGGGTTTGTCATCAGAATATATCAATGTTCTCACCTTGCATGGCCTTGTCCCAAAGTGAAAAGGAAAAGAGAGTGTCCAGCAGGACAGGAGGAATTGTGCCTGAACCCCCAGCAACACTTCTATGGGAACACCTTCCCACAAGTTCAGAGGCCCAAATCCAGCAGTGCAAGGCACAGCTGGGGCTGTGGACAGTGTCCAGCAGGGAAAAGGAACCAGGAATGGCTCCAGTGCAGGAGAGATGCTGGACAACATCCAGGCCTGGACGAGGTTCAGGGCTGGATAATGGTTCAGGGCTATGATGAGGATAAAATTCACCTTGGGGCACAGGCTCAGCATGCACAATGTGTGCACTCAGCAGAGCAGAGCCCCAGCCCAGGGAAGGGCTGAGCCAGCTGAGCCTCTGCCCCAGGGCTGCTGCAGGGGGAAATGGAGCCAAGGCTGCATTTGGCTTCTGCTGCCTGGGGCCAGGGGGCTGAATTTGCCATTAATGTTCCATGAAACATAAAACAAGAGTCGAGGTGGCCTCTGGACTTCATTAACACTTTGAAAAGCCAAGGGGAATATCACATTTGGCTGTGGGGCCAGCACAAGTCAGCAGAGAGTCTAACATTTCAGTTCCCACTCTGAAAAGCCCAACAGCTTTGTTTCAGTTCTGACTGCCCATTCCAAAATCAACGGAGACAACCAGTTACTGTGCAAAAAAAAAGGGCATTGCCAATGAAACCAACTGAAAAGGTTCATTCTGTTCTCTTTGGGGATGTTGACCCTCTTTTGTTTATGCTCAGTCTATGAATTTCATGGCAGAAAAGGAACTCCTTGAAACTGATCCTTTAACTTCCCAAAGCTCCACATTCACACGTGGTGTCAGCCTCGGGAAGGACGTGGGATGGATCCTGAGCTGGGGTGGCCACGTGAGTGTTAATAACAAAATAATTCCACTGCTTGGCCCCAGCAGCTGCACAGTCACAGCCAATTGTGTCTGAGTCAGGAAGTTCCTGAATTGTTCCCAGGAAAATTCCCCCTGCAAACACCACCAGACTCAGCCCTAGGACGTGCTTTTCTTCCAGAGTAAATGTGCCACCCCCTGGCAGCACTGGGAGCATTTGGTACCTTTGGATGTACCTTTGGTACATTTTTGGGAGTCCCAAGTGAATTCTGGGTGTGTTTTGGGGGATCCCAGGTGTGATTTGGGGCTTCTGGGTGGTGTTTGTGGGGGTTTGGGGGGTCCCAGGTGAGTTTAGGGGTAAATTGGTGTATTTTTTGGGGTGTCCCAGGTGGGATTTGGGGTTCTAGTTGGGCTTAGAGGGAGAGTTGAGGGATTTGGGGGCGTCCCAGGTGGGTTTGGACAATCTCAGGTGGGTTTTGGGGGTTCTGGTTGGGGTTTGTGGGGTTTTGGGGGGTCCCAGGTGAGTTTAGGGGGTAAATTGGTGTAATTTGGGGGGGGTCCCAGGTGGGATTTGAGGGGGAATTGAAGGCATTTTGGGGTGTCCAAGGTGGGATTGGGGGTTCTGGTTGGGCTTAGAGGGAGAGTTGAGGGATTTGGGGGCGTCCCTGTGGGGTTTTGGGGCATCCCAGGTGGGTTTGGAGGATCCCAGGTGGGATTTGGGGGGCTCTGGTTGGGGTTTGTGGGGTTTTAGGGGGGCCCATCTGAGTTTAGGGGTAAATTGGTGTAATTTGGGGTGTCCCAGGTGGGATTTGAGGAGGACTTGGAGGCATTTTGGGGTGTTTAAGGTGGGATTTGGAGGTTCTGGTTGGGCTTAGAGGGAGAGCACAGTTCCCTGGCAATGGGAGATCCTTTTGTGAAACTGGGGCTACAAAGAAGCCCGACCGTGAAGGAAAGCTGTGGGAAGGTTTGTTGTGGAGCCATCATCAGCCCGGCTCTGGGGCTGCAGGAGGAGGGATTCTCTGCAGGTTTGCTGAGTGTTTCCAGCAGCTCCTGCAGCCGATCCCGGTGCTGCCCTCCCACGGCCCCAGGCTGATCCGGGAGCGCCCTGGGGCTCTCCACATCCCCCTGGTGCAGGTCTGGCACTGGGATAACCTGGATCATTTTGGGGGCTCTCCACATCCCCCTGGTGCAGCTCTGCCTCTGGGATAACCTGGAGCACCCTGGGGGCTCTCCACATCCCCCTGGTGCAGCTCTGGCACTGGGATAACCTGGAAGGAGCTGCCCAGAGGGGACAGCACTCCTGGAGCTGGGCAGTGGGGTGAGGCTTCCCCTCCTGCTGCCCTGGGAGGAGAACTGATGGAGGATTCATTGACAGGGACTGATGCAGGACTGACAGGGAGTGATGCAGCACTAACAGGGGAGTGATGCCTCCTCGTGGTCCCAGGGAATGCTCTGTGCACCCTGCACAGCCAGCAGGGGCTCCTGGTGCTGGGATGCCTGGGGAAATCCCAGTGGGAACCTGGAAAGATGCAGGGCTCAGCATCTGGGAATGCTCAGAGAAGGGGAGCCTGAGCAAAGGGGCAGGAGGAAAAGGCTGGGAAAGGGAAAAGGGAAAGGCAGAGGTGCTTCAGGGACTGCCCAGGCAGGAACAACATCCCCCAGGAGTGCTGGGGGCAGCTTTGGGCAGCACAGTGTAAGAACTAAAGCTGTTAGAAAGTGTTCAGGGGAGGGACAGGGGCACGGGGAAGGATCTGGAAGGGAAACCAGTGAGGAGCTGCTGAGAGCACTGGGATGGCTCAGCTGGAGCAGACTGGGGGCACTGGGATGTTCAGCTGGAGCAGACTGGGGGCACTGGGATGGCTCAGCTGGAGCAGACTGGGGGCAGAGCTAATGCAAACCTCCAGCCCAGGGCTTGGTGAGGATCTGCTGGGCCTGGCAGGATGCAGGGCTGGGGATCTCCCCATCCTGTTCCCCCCAGAAAGGAGTGGGGGGACTGATACCAGACACAGAGCCAGCCAAGACAAGCACTTCTCCCTGGGCTGTGCCATCCCAGCAGCACTGCAGGCAGGACAGGCCACCAGCTCTGTCACCTGGAGCTGCACGGGGACAAGAACTGTTCTCTGGGCTAAAAATGCTGTGGGAGATGGGGGAGATCTGGAGGTGTCTTGTGGAGTGCCAGGGGTGCTGCTGTGCTCTGCAGTCCATGGTGGGGATGGCAGTGTGGCTGGGGCTGTGATGGTGCAGAGAGATTTTGTCAGGGCAGTTGTACCAAGGCCAAAATATTTAATTAATTGTCATTTCTGGTGTGAGAAAGATGTGGAATGAGCAAACTGACCTCAGCCAGGGCAATCTCCAGAGTTCACCCCTGTGCTTTTTGCCAAGTGTCCCCCCAGGGGCTCTGGGCAGCAGCACTGAGGGCACTGTGCTCTGAGCCTCCTCTGCTCCTGCAGGCTTGGGCTAAGCCAGGCCCATCTGACACAGGAGATTGAAAAGAATTGAAGGGAAACAAAGAGAAATTCTAAGCTTTCCTCAGAAACCTATTAAAGTCCCTGTCATTTACTCGGAGCACATGAAATAGCTTTTATTACAGGCATTTTGCTGAGCACAAAAGCCACTTTCAATAACACAGGAAGGGAAAAACCATTACAAACTTGCAAGAATCAAGGACCATCTTGCAGAATCTCTTTGTCATGAAACAAATTATGAAAGGCTATAAATAGATGACCATTATTAGAACAAGGAGCTCTCTAACTGGACTCTCTGCACAGGGAATGAGCTGCTTCTCTCCCAGCCAGGGGGGAGCTGAGGCAATCAGCAGGTGCATCACAGGCTCTCCAGGGTGCAGGAGAAAGCAGAATTAAAGTCCTTGCCTCCTGCTTCTGAAAATGGGAGAAGCATTTGGAGACACAAGTTACTTAAAAGACTGTTAAAAATACACAAAACACACACAGGTGCTCACCCACCACGGGGTGGGGCTGAGCTCAGTCAAGGCCACACCCTGGAGGTGCCCAAGGCCGGGCTGGATGGGCTTGGAGCAGCCTGGGATGGTGGAAGGTGTCCCTGCCCATGGCAGAGGGTGGGATGAGATAAAATTTAAGGTCCTTCCCTGTGGGAGCCCAGAGTGTTCCTCTGGATTCCCTGGGAGGTTCAGGACCCCCTGGCAGGGTCCCCAAAGACCCTCCAATGAGACCCAGGTGTCTCAGGGACTGGATTCAGCTCCTTGGAACAATTTACCAACATTGAGAGAAGAAATGCCAGCTGCAAAAATAAATAGAGTGTAAATTAGACTGTTAGAATGTAGAATTAGCAGATTTCTAGAATGTTTGTAATAAGGGACACGTGGCCAAGATGGAGAATTTGGGGTGTGGATACCTCTTCCTCCTTCTTCTCTGAGTGAGACCCTGGTGTCTCAGGCGCTGAATTCAAACCCCTGGGGGAAATTACCAACACACAGGGGATGGAAACAAGCCACCAAAATTAGTAAAGTGTAAATTAGGTTGTTAGAACGTAGATAAATAGACTTTTGGGGATGTTTGTGATAAGGGACACGTGGCCAGGATGGAGAATTTGGGGTGTGGATACCTCTTCCTCCTTCTTCTCCCTGCCATCCCTGCTGGGTGACATGCTGGCACTTTAGATTGGATGGGGTCAGAGCTGGACTGTTTAACAAAGTTGTATTGTATTGGAAAATAATTGTAAATCCCTAGTAGGTAATTGAGACTGTAAAAGACAAGTCCTGCCTCTGCCAGGCAGATTCTGCCCTGGACGTCTGGCGAGCAGAGCTGTGAGCTGGGCAGAGCAATCCTGAGATAAGGGAGAACAAACAGCCATGAAACCTCTCAGAACAGCTCCTGCAGCCTCTCATGGAAAGAGCTGGGCTCAAACCACTGCATGTGCTGCAGAGTGAGCTCAGGGCTGAGGAGACACTCGGGCTGTGACACCTCCCAGCCCAAACCATCCCAGGGCTCTGTGGTTCCATGGTGTCACTGAACAGAACAGGGGACAGGAGCTCTGTGCTGCCCAACTCCTGCATAACCTCTTGCTTCCCTTTCTCACCTCTCAAGGGGTTTTCTCCTCCATGGCTTCTTGAAAAAAATAACTTCCCTGTTTCTTGATTTATTTTTTTTTTTTTTTAATTCCAGCCTAACATATTCATTCTTGCTCATCATGTAATTGAGTTTAAATAGTTCTTTCTCCTTCTGGCTGTTTACTCCTGTGGTATTTCTATGAGTTACTCATGTCTACTTTTAGCCTTCCTGTGGACAGACTAAACATAATAAACTCCTTCCATCCCCCCTCTAAGGACCTGCCATTGCTGTGCCATTCCTCCTGGCAGATTCCTGGGCCTGCCCTTCAGTTCCATTTGCATGGCAGGGTGCCCAGGTGAAACTTTTTAAAGCTGGGTTCAATTGGCACTAACTGCTTTTTATAGTTTTAGGTTAAATTTGCAGTAACTACAACAATCCCCTGTTCTTTCCCAGGTTTTTTATGGAGTTATGGCCTGAAGAAATGAGGATGTTTACTTATATTCCAACTGCCCTGAGCAGGTCAGTGGGATTTCCCCAGTGGAGTCCAGGAAAATCATAATGCCAGCATTAAACCCTGAGGGCCCTGCTGTGGAAAAGACAAGATACAGAAATTTTCCAAGCCATGGAAATGTTAAGGGTGAGCAGCACAGTCAGGGAGAGCCTGGGAGCTGCAGGATTTCCAGAACAGGGATTGTGCAAAGCCAAGGATAGAAAACAGAAGTCCCTGGTAAAAGCCATCTCTGGCCCAGGCTGGTGTGCACCAGAGCTTGTGCTCTGCATTGCAGCAGGGCCACTGGGAGAGGAGCTCTGGCACTAATATCAGCGACTGCAGAGATTAAGAATTCAGCAAAACACATCCTGAACATTTGTCCTCTCTGCACAGAAAGGAAAGACATTAATTTTTCAGAGGATCATTTCCATCCCCACCAGGCTCAGCTCAGCTGAGCCCACAAGCCTGATTGCAAAAAGTGAACTTGAACCACAAAGATCTTCTGGGGCCTTGCTCTGTGGTCTCCTCTGAAAGCCAAATAAAGAGATAAAGCTGGAATGAGGGACAGGGGAAGCCAGGTAGAGCCACAACAGCCTGGAGATAAATTTCCTTTTAGTAAAACCCACATGTCCATTTTCCAGGACCTGGGGTTACAATAACACTAACCTTGTGCTCATTTATTAATTGCAGATTAATGGGAACCCTGCTGGTTTCTGTTTCTTTGTCCTTACTGGGGTATATGCAGAGGGAAAGCAGGGAAATTCCTGCAGGTCACTTCCCATGGGGAGAAAACACATCAACCCTCCACAGCTCACTTTTTTGGGACAACAGAGCTGCAAGGAACCAGCCTGGGGAGAGGCAAACAAAGCCCCACATCCCTCATGGCACCCTGTGTCCCCCTCCACAAGACAAAAGTCTTTCAGACTTTTGAGCCTTCCTTCCCCCAGATGGAAAAGGCTCTCTTGAAATTCAGAAATTACCTTTTCCACCACTGGTTTGGCTCATTTGGACTCAATATAGGGAGTCTACTCGAAAATGAACAGGGAAAACAGATGTGCAATGACAGAGGAGGAAATCTCATAAATCTGGACAGCAACTCATGGAATTCAAGATGCAAAATAGGTTAAGTCCTACCTATTACTTTATTCTTAGAAATTATCACTTTCCAGTCCCCCCAGCAGGGTTCTGTAGATGACTGATGCTACTGCTCCTCCACAAACCATATTTATAATGTTTTCAGCCAGCTCTGCAATCACTGAGCTCTGGAGCCATAATTTAATTGTCCTGCTGATGTCTGAAGAGATGAAGCAGCTCTGACTGTAAATACCTGGCAGCCATTCCAGCTTTGCCCATCAATGACCCTCACAAAGTCCTCAGAAGGCTCCAAATCCCATCACTGGTGTTCCCCTTCTCCAATTGCATTAAAATATTCCAGGGGTACAACTCTGACCACTGCTGATTTCTCTGCTTCTCTTCGCCTGTGGTTTGGTGTAGGTGCTGGGGGATGTTTGTATTTCACTTAGGCTGGGGTGGATGCCCCAAAAAGCAGCATCAGGAACACTTTGGGAACAAGCAGGAAGATAAAGCAGCAAGGTCCTTGCAGGAGTGCAGACCCTCCCCAGGCTCCAGTGAGATTTGAACTCACGACCCCTGGTTTACTAGACCAGTGCTCTAACCCCTGAGCTATGGAGCCTCTGAAATTTGGGTGCTTTTGCCTCTGCAAACATTTCATATCATAATTTTCTCCTAATCCTGGTGTGAAATGGCACTGCTGGGATGTGCTGCTCCAAGGATTTTCTGTTCTCTTCCCAAACTGCACCAAAACCCACCAGGGACACAAAATCACCTCCACAAGGTGAACCCAAAGCTGGAATTTACTCTCCTTCAGCTCATCCCTGTCAGGACATCAAGATGGATGATTCCTTTTTCCCCAGCCCAGCAGCTTGAGAAGTTTATAAAGAAATTATGATATTTGGGTTCTTCATAGTTGTTGCACTTATTTTTCAAAAAAGGAAAGAAACAGGGGCCTCAAAGGTGCTCCAAAAGCTGGAGCCCCTCTCATATGAGGAAATACTGAGAGAATTAGGATTATTCAGTGTGGAAAAGAGAAGAAGAAGGGGAAAGAGAAAAAAGAGAGGAGAGGAGAGGAGAGGGAGAGGAGAGGAGAGGAGAGGAGAGGAGAGGAGAGGAGAGGAGAGGAGAGGAGAGGAGAGGAGAGGAGAGGAGAGGAGAGGAGAGGAGAGGAGAGGAGAGGAGAGGAGAGGAGAGGAGAGGAGAGGAGAGGAGAGGAGAGGAGAGGAGAGGAGAGGAGAGGAGAGGAGATTAGTAAAGTGTAGATTAGGTTGTTAGAACGTAGATAAATAGACTTTTGGGAATGTTTGTGATAAGGGACACGTGGCCAGGATGGAGAATTTGGGGTGTGGATACCTCTTCCTCCTTCTTCTCCCTGCCATCCATGCTGGGTGACATGCTGGCACTTTAGATTGGATGGGGTCAGAGCTGGACTGTTTAACAAAGTTGTATTGTATTGGAAAGTTGTTATAAATATCTAGGATGTAATTTAGAGTATAAAAGATCAGCCCTGCCCTCAGCAGGCAGATTCTGCCCTGGATGCCTGGCTGGGCAGAGCACTGTTAGCTGGGCAAAGAGTTCCTGAGACAAGAAACAATAAACAATCCTTGAAGACTGAAAAACCTTCTCCTGCAATCTCTCATTGGTGGCTTTGGGAAAAGCCAGGATTTGAACCACTGCATGTCCTCCTGAGGTGATCTCAGACCTAAGGAGACACCTCAGGCAGAGACACTTCCTCACATCCAACAGGCAGCTCCTGCAGAGCTGGAATGGAAGAGCCCTGTCTGGAACACCTCAGATTTGAGGGAAGTATTTGTGGAGACTGTCAGCAAGCTCAGGAGAGGATGCTGGCTGTGCATTAAACCCTCAGGCACAGAAATGTCCCATGGCAGGGGAAAATGGACAGCAGCAGCTGAAGGGGACTCTGAGTTTCAGGGTAGATGCACAAAGAGAAAATATAAGTACAAATGGTTAAAGGGTGACTCAGAATAAGCCACATTGTGTCTATTATTCCTGGTCTTTTTTGTGGAAGAAAATTGCTCTCATTGAAAGAAACCAGAAATTAAGACCATCCATCCTCCCAAGCGTAGAAAAACACAAACCCTCATTAGGTGGGCTGAAAGGCAATTCTCAGGCCTTTATCTGACAAGCTAAGAGCAGGATTCTGTCTGTAGCTTTTAAAGAGAAATGATGAATTACCTGGCATGGGTTCAGTGCCTGAGCTTGGCATTGGGTAAACTCACAAAGAAGCCTGAAGCCAATCAAACAACTTTGTCCAAGCCCTGCTGAAAGCAGCCCTTTGGGGGCACACAGGGAGGACGTGCACCAATAAAATAAAGCTGGAAATAATAAGGAACATCCCATGCAGGAACATGTGCTTGGAGCATGGTTTCCAGGAGCAGCTGGGCTTGGAGCCTGGGAACACATGGCTGGGCCATGAGAGCCTGCCTGGCAGAAGGCAAAACTGCAGCACTTTGATCCAGGCCGTGCTCAGACCTTGGCTTGAAAGATAACGTGGTTTAAACCTGTGCTGGTGCTGGGAGCACTTTGGTGAGAGGCAAATGCCTCTGGCAATGAGAAGTGATGGAGTGGTGAATGTGAAGGGCTGGCTGGTGCTGCAGAGGTTGTGGCCTTGCTTTCCTGAGTGAAACTCTGCCATGTTTTTCAATGCCAGTGTGTTGTGGATGTTTTACCCTCGGTGCAGACCCTTGCAGTGCTGAGCTGGCCTGGAATGGAGCTGGAGCTGCTGCAGAGGCCTCTGGCAACTGTGAGCACCTGGAGAGCTTGTGCTGAGCCCTGTGCCCTCGTGGCACTGCCCCCACAGCCTGGGCTTGTCCCCACGTTTCAGCTTCTGTTTGATCTCTGCCCATCCCAGGGGCTTCTCCCTTTTCTCTCCCTTCTCATGGTGCCTGCTGAGGTGTGACCCTGTGCCCTGTCCCCAGGACTGCACCTGCACCCCCAGCTGAAGGGCCTGGTGCCTGCCAGGCTGCCCTTGTTCTATTTTTACCCCTAAAACTCCTGAAAATGACTTTTTTCCCACTGCCAAGAAGGAAATCTTTCTCCTGCACGTTTGCAGTGAGATCTGGCCTGGCTGGCCGAGGGCCAGGAGCCATCCCAGGATTTGTGTGCCAATCCTCTGCCAGTGCTCTGTGGCTGTGCAGGATCAGCAGGGCAGCCCCCCAAACTCCTGTGTCACCCCACAGACCCTGAGGCAGGGCACAGCTGTGTCACTGTCACAGCACACTCTCCTGCAGTGCTGGGGGGCTCCTCTGAGCTCCTCTGCTGGGAAAAATGAGGAAAACTGGGAGGATAATAATTGCTGGATGAGATGGGAATGGTCATCTGTTTGCTAGGTCCTGGCAGGGCAGCCTCAGCTGCCAACAGGCTGGACAATGAAGGAACTTTCTCCTGGTGGAGTCTGGAGGAACAGGAACACTTTGCCCTTCCATGCAGTAAGTCCTAATGCAAAGTTTGTCTGGGGTCATTATGAACTGACTGCTAATTAAGACATAATGAATTTTCTTGTTCAGTAGGAGCTGGGCTAATCAGAAATCAGATTTTGATTTGTTTTTCATGTTTGGATCTGTGCTTATAGCCAGGTACTATGATTTAGCTTCTACTCAAAGAAACCACTTGATTACCAGGAAGGTGGAGAGCTCTGCCCCAAAATTTCTGTGTGAGATACTTCTCAAGTTCAAATCCAGCACCAGCACATTGTCTGTCAGCACAAAGCTTCCCTGGGCTGCTGGCACCATTCTGCTTCTCCTCTGGAACAGACCTTTCTTCATCTTCTTCCCATGTCCTGGTGAATTTGGCTGCTTGGGTCCTGACACAGAACTCACCTTGTCCAGGTTTAGTGACTAAATTAGGATAAAGAGACTCTGGTGGGAGATGGTGACGACTGTGAGGGCTGAACAATTCAGAGTTCATGAGATTGCACAATCTGGGGATAAAATGTGCATTTCTTGCTCTCTTTATCTCAGCAAGCCCCATCTCACAGAGATGTTTATCCACTACAGCTGGATCTCCAGTTTCCAGCACTGACTTTTGCCCTGGTCAAACCCAGATTCTGGATACTTTCTGCTTGTGGAGCACAATATTTTTCTCTTACCATGCAGATAAACTTTAGTTACCAATACTTAATTCACCTAGTTAGTTAAAATTTACCTGTTTACCTGCAACAAACTTAAATCTCATCTGCCCACTTAGAGTCCAACCCCTGTTGTAGATTTAATCTCCTATCAGATGCTTCCTGGTTGCTTTTTGGATCCAGACTCGTGGAAAACACTGTGGGCTTGTCCCAGTTTTACCTGAGATGAGAAGTCTGAAAAGCAGAACTGGACAGTTCCAGCCTTTGGTTTTCATGGAAAATAAAGTTTCCACTGTGTTCTTTGCTTTCACCCAGGGATGAGGGAAATTGCTACAAAGTGGAAATGTTTGTGTACAGCAAATTAGGCATTATGGGCATGATTCATGGATAATCTTTGCAATGCTCAAGAATATTTTCTGAACAAAAGTCACATAAAGGGAGTCCCTGGACAGTGACCTCCTGCTGCTCTGTAAAGGCAAAAAGCAGCAATAAAGCAGCAAAGCAAAGCCCAGATGTTTGTTTTCCATGGATGGAAACATCCCTCCTGAAGGAACAGCCAGCTTTGCTGGCATCATTTACAGGGTATTTATCTCCAGCAAATGAAATTGTTACATCATGTAGGATTTCTGAGCAGCCCAGAGTCCTGGAGCCCAGCTCAGATCTGAACCACAAAAAGGCTGGACAATAGGGTGGACCCTAAAATTCTGCATCAATAAACCCTGGTAATGATTTTACCAAGAGCTCAGAAGCTGCATCCTCTTAATTATAAGAAAGCCACAAAATCTCAGCAGCATTTTTGATCTGATGCATGGAGAAGAAAAAACTTGTTTTACTCCTGTAGCCATACTTGATACTATTTTATATCCTTCTAGAAAGGAAAATATTAAATGCGAAGATAAAACTGATATAGTTAATAGAGTATTACAAGGCAGGGGGTTCCTCCTGGCCTTAAAGTCAATCTGGAATTTTGGACTGGCTGCCCTAGGCTCTCCCAGCCTGCCTTAAAGTTCCTGCCTTCCTTTAAAGTACCCTTGTAAAGTTTTCTTGGAAGCCAGGAGGAGTTTCCTCAAGTCCTGGGAAAGCAAAATAAAGCTGGTGTGCTGTTTGGAATAAACATGTTGCTCTGAGGGTGCCGGGTTTGTTCCCTGTGCTGAGGGAACAGGAGTTATTTCTGGAATGCAGCTGCCTCTCTTTAAGCTGCTGTAACTTCTCCCTGGAGCCCTCCTCAGATACAAAATTGGTGGAAATTACCCTTGACCCGTTTCAGCTTAGCAAAGAGCAAAGCCCAGCTTGTTCTGACACCCACGTGGAGCTGCTGGTGCTGGCAGGCCTGGGGAGATCTGTGGGCACAGCCCAAAGTCCTTTCCAGGAATGTGCAGGAACACTTGAGAAACAGAAATTGCTATTTCTGAGTACCCCAGTGCCCAGAAGCAGAGGGATTGTGCACAGCTGTGTTATAAATACATATACACATAAATACATATAATATATATAAATACATATAAATACATATAAATACATATAAATACATATAAATAGATATAAATACATATTAGAGTATTTTCACAAATATTATTATTGGATACTATACGTGTGGTGTTGAAATGGTTTTTAGATACATAGATATATAGATATATAGATATATAGATATGTAGATATATCTATATAGATATATAGATATATAGATATATATATAGATATACAGATATATAGATATATAGACGATATGTAGATATATAGATGATATATAGATATACAGATATGTAGATATATAGATAGATATATAGATATATAAATATATAGATATAGGTATAGTTTTCTTTAGGAATAACATATAAAGTGTCTTTGTAGGAAGTGAGCTGCCTGCTTGGTTGGATAACTCTAATGAAGACACCTGTTGCATTTTAGGCTACAGGTGAGCAGTGGAAAGGATAATGCAACGTAGTTCCTCATGCAATGGAGAAACAAAAGAGAGAGAGAGCTTTATTTAAAGAAACACTACACTTTATATAGGGTAGTAAGTGAGAAACAAAATAGAAAAGACTCATTGGTCCAAGAAGGCAACACCTCTCTGAAAACATGCTTTCTGCAAAATATCATGAGACACTCACACGGCTCTCACACACCCTGCAGGTGCATAATCATTGCTGTAAATTCTTGTCCTTGTGAAATCTGAGAAACCCAAGGCTTCAAGGCTGCTTTTCCCTGGTTCCCAGCAGCACCCAGCAGCAGACTCCTGCTACAGATATACCAGTACCAGCACTAACCTCTGCAGAAATTGAAGACCACAGCCCAAATTAAGACTGAGAAGAAAAATAAATTAAAACCACAGCCGAGAAACACTCATGCTCTAAAAAGGCAGACTCAAGGACTGGCCATGTAAAACAGTTCCTGGAATATGGAAAATAGTTTGTAGAAAAGTTTGAGTATGTATGATGGGTCTGTGAACATGCTGGTGAATTTAAGGGGTGTCTCCAAAGCAGGAGGGGTGCTCTTGGCTGGATGTCAAGCACCTGCTGATATAACCTTTTGCTTTATTGCTTGTCTCTTATTGTCTTTTATCAAACCATTTAAACTCTACCAGGAAAGTGAACGTGGTTTGTCACAGCTGGAAACCTGCATTGCACAGGCACAGCCTGCACCACCAGCCCAGGGCCACCAGCCTGGGGGGCTCACAGGTCCCCTGGTGTCCAGGAGGGGCTGGCAGAGCCTTTGGAGCTCCCTGGGAATAAAGCCCAGCCCAAGGCAGCCCTGAGCACCTGTCAGCCCTCAGAGAGGAGGATGCTGTATTGACAGATGCCCTAATTACAGATGAGCTGCAGGAGTTTAACCATTTGTGAGCCAGGCCAGACCCTGTGGGCTGCAGGAGAAAAATCAGTTTACTGAGTCTCAATTCTGATGGAATGGAGATCATGAGAGAGGGCAAAAAAAGTCCTTCCCTCATCCTCAGGATAAGGGGTGCAGTATATCAGGGTTTACTACTGGAAGTGCATAAAAATAGGGATTTACACCCCTATTCTGGTGTGAGTGCTCCATCAGCAGCCTCTCAGCTGTGCCACTTCAGCCCTGTAAAACAAAGAGCAAACACTGCCATGGTCATTTTGCTGGGTCACAAATCAGACCCAGCAGTGAGAATCACCCAAAACAGAGCCTGGTGAAAATCCCATGCTGATCTCTGGCAGTATCACTGCCTCTCCTCAGTTAAATCCTCCAAAAACTCAGCTTGTTGGGATCAGATGGGAGGTCTGGGAATGCACAGCACCACTGACAGCCCAAATACTCCTCACAGCCCCGTAGCAAGAAAACACATAAATACCAGGAATGCAACAAATGCAATTAAGTAATGCAGGAAGGCAGACTTTGTGCTAGAACCTCCTCTGGCATCTGGCAACGTGCCTGCTTTCCTGCACATCTAAACCAGCCAGAAATGAGAGCCAGGGGGGATGAAGAGCTCAGCAATCCTTGGGTACTGCAGAACATTCTTGGCCCTGGGGCTGGAAATCTGTAAAATCCACAGAGGTGAAGCTGAAGGCAGTGCCAAAATCTCTCACTTGCACTGGTGACCTTTGTGGGGCTGCTCCAGAATTCCCAAGGCTTTCCAAGGGGGAAGCAGCACAGGTGGTCCAGCACAGAGCTGGGGGCTCTCATCTGCTGTGGGGTTTGCAGTGGGTTTGTCAGGAGTGATGCTGAACGTGCCCAGCTGCTGCAGGGAAGGATTTCTGACACCATTTCTGGAGTCTTTGTGTCGGGATAGACGGTCGGGGGACAAAACTCAAGCGCTCTGTACAAACTGAATGTTATAGTTGCAGTTTATTATAAAAGAGCCTGCGAGGGGCTGCCCTGCACAGCCCAGAGCAGGACAAAAGGAGATAAAAGGGGGGAGAGAGAGAGAAGAGGGAGAAGAGAGCAAGAAGAGAGAGAAAGGTATTAGAGGTAAGGGGAGCAAGGGGGGAGAGAGAGGGAGAAGGCAAGAAGAAGAGAGAGAAGAGAGCGATTTCCCGTTTGCAATACAATAAATCTTCTTCCATGATGAATATTCTAATTTCCACTAACCAATGTAATACGAAATACAAATTCTATAGCATTTACATACAGCCTATAGAAATCCTTATATTAGCATAGTGTGTTACATTTTAAACTCTAAGATCTAATCTTTGGACCCTGGCAAGTCTTTCTGTGCCCTTTGGAGTTGCTCTCTGGCCGAGGGCATTGTTCTATCAGGAGGGGATTGCCTTCAGGGGCCATCCTATTGTTTCATGGCAATTCAGTAACTAAAGCTTTCCTGTTACATCTTTCCCAACAATTTAACTTCCAAGAGCCTCACTCCAGACTGTCCCTGCTGGAGCTGTAACAGCACCACACACTCAGTTTACAGAATTAATGCAATTTCAAGAGGAGATTTTAACTAGTCTGCTACAAAAATCTCATTGGCATGTCAAAATTGGCATCTTGAGTGCTCAGATCAAGTTCGTGGTGGGCAGCAGGAGCACAAATTCCAGGACAAAATAGGTGGAATGGGACAACAGGAGGTTGTTTGACCCAAACTGCATCATGAGACCACCAGACCAAGCAGAATTTCCTGCTGTGCCCAGGGAAAGATGCACCCACTGCTGCATGTTGCAGTGCCAAAGCTGATCAGAAGGGTAGGAGACAACACCTTACCTGCAGCAGGAAAGTTAAATCAGCTGAGCAGGTGGAGCTTGATTTGATTTTGGGTCTGACAGAGTTGAATAGCAAAGAGAGGGTCCATAATCTGTGCTGTGATAATTCACTGGGCCCCATTATGGACCCCTGGGTACCTATTGGACACCAAGCAGACACAGAGCCATGGATTCCTGAACAAATATTTCCAGTCTGGCTTACAGCAGCTCCTGGAGATACCATCCTCCCTAACTACACTGAGTCCAGCAGCAGGAACTTCTGTGGGAGTGAACAAGCTCATCCCAAATGCCCAGGGCTGGGAGGAGCACTCTCTTCTGGGTGGCCTCAGGAAACTCTCCTTGAAATCTGTTTCACATCAGTCCCTCTAATATCACACAGACTCATTCAGGGTCTCATAATGAGCACAACTCCCTCAGGGTTTCCTGGAAAAGCTGTTGTTCATTTTCTTTCAGGGCTCTGCAGAGAACTACCAGGATTTTGCTCCTCAGCTTGTCCTGTTTGAAAGGTTCCTCCCCAGAGGGTGCTAGGCACTGCCCAGCTCAGGATTTTCTATGATTTCAGAGTTCTGGAATATAAAAACCTGCACAAGAAACTTCAGCACACTTGGTAGGAACGGAGAAGCTGAAGGGGGGTTTGGTTTGTCCTCATTTGTTCAGCTGGTTGCTCAGAGTTCTGTGGTTTCCAACTGAATCCATTGTTAATCCCATAATTTAGGAGGGATCACAGTGCCAGGGTCCCCCCAGCGTTTCCATGGCTCACTCTGTGCTGTCCACACCACTCAGTCTGTGCTTCAGGGGCTTGGGCTTGTCCTCATTTGGACAAGCAACATCTGGGGACAACAAAATGACATGAAAATCTGCCCCCAGGTTTGAGGAAATGTCCCTCTGAGAGACACAGCTGTGCTTTGCCCAGAGCTTATGCAATGCACCCAAAATCCAGGGTTTTCACTGCCACTCTCAGGCTGTGTTTTGGGGGACTGTCAGCAGGGATCCACTGCAGCTGTTTTTCTCTTCTGTTATCCACTGTAAATAAATAAATTTAGTTAAGTAATCAAGTAATTTAGAAGAAGTATGTTGGTAAATAAAGTAATTCAGTGGAATTAATGAGCAAACAAGAACAGCAAATTAAATGGGCCTTGCTCACCACCAGCAGGCTTAAATTATGGGGGAAAACCAGAGCAGATTCCATATGAGAAGGCAAAGAGAAGACATTGGTGGGAGTTGGCTTATCCAGTGAGGGTTTTCCTCTACAGCCAGGATCCTGGTCTCTCTGAGGATGCAGCTCTCAGCTTTAGAGTGAATGACTGAGCTCACAGACCATCTGCAAAATAAACACTCCTGGCTCTGCCCTGGGCTCGATGCTCTTCACATGAGCAGAGAACAGATGGTGTCATCAGTGACAACGTGCCTGGGGTGTTTGCCCAAGGGGTTAAGGGGGAACTGATGGGACTGCAGGGATGTCACTGCCACTGCTCAGCCTCGGGGCATGGAACAGCTCAGGCTCAGTGGGGAGGCACAGAATCTCCTGAGCTGGAGGGACCCCCAGGATCAGCCAGTGCAGCCCCTGTCCCTGCCCAGACCCCCAACAATCCCCCCTGTCCCTGCCCAGACCCCAAACAATCCCCCCCTGTCCTTGCCCAGACCCCCCAACAATCCCCCCTGTCCCTGCCCAGACCCCCCAGCAACCCCCTGTCCATCCCTGGAGCTCTGGCAGCCTCGGGGCCGTGCCCATTCCCTGGGGAGCCTGGGCAGTGCCAGCACCTCTGGGGGAAGAGCCTTGCCCTGAGCTCAGCCTGAGCCTGGCCCAGCCCCAGCTGTTCCCTGGCTGCTGTCCCTGCCCCAGAGCAGAGATTGTTTCTGTCCCATCAACCAGAATCTCCAGGATCCCTTCCATGGAATTGCTTTCCAGCCTCTCATTCCCCAATCTGTACATCCAGGTTTGCCCCATCCCAGGTGCAGAATCTGGCATTTATCTTCGTTAAACTTCATCAAAGTTCATTAAATGAGCCCCTCTCCACACATGCTCCTCTATCCAGGGTGGAAAACACAGGCACAGACTTGAAGCCAACACAGGTGAGCAATCTGCAAAATGTCTGGGGAGAAGACGAGGTCCTGGTGGTGGTGGTGTTGTTTCAGTGTCTCCAATTCCCACCTCATTTCCAGCCTTTCCCACCTCAACCTTTACCTCCAGAAAATGACCCAGCAAATGGCCAGAGGTTTGGGCAGGGCTGGCTTGGGCTGAGTGCTCATCTCCAGCCTGTGCAACCCATTACAGAGAGCAGAACCAGCCTGGGGGAAGGTCCTTGGAGCTCTTCTCCAGTGGCCTGAAAGGATGAGAAAGCCTAAAAATCACTAGTTTGGGGAGGCAGCAACTGGGAAGAAGGCAACAGGACTTGGGGGCTGGGGCAGAAGAATCTGAGGTCTCCTAACTGAGCTTTCAGCAAGGAAAAATCCTGATCAGGAGGGCAGGACTGGAGAAATCCTGATCAGAAGGGTGGAACTGTCCCAGGCACAGGCCCCAGCTCCTGGGAACATCACCTGACACAATCTCACTCCTCTCCTCTCTGAGCAGCCTTTGATATTAAATTCCTTATCAGTGGGTTTTGCCAGCACAGCACAATCTGTGTCTGCACAGAGCTGCTCAGGAGACAAGGGTTTCCAAATATCCAAGGGCAGGAATCAGCCGTGGGAAGTGAGGTGGGGTTATTGGAAGGAACTTTTGCAGAAGCTCTGAAATCAGGTTTGGGGTGGGTGATGCCCAAACCCCTCCACACTCAGAGGCAGGGGAACAATGGGTCAAGCACAGCCCTAAAATTCCCTGCAGTGCGAAACTTGGGAAGGTAAAATGTGATCCACTTTCCTTCTTTATTAAGGCAGCACAAGGGTTTATTATTCTATCCCTGGAGAAGGGGCAGGGCAGGGGTGATTAGAGCTGGATTTCCAGATTGCAGCAGCTGCCCAGACACATCAGCAGCCTCTCTAAATAAACCAGCTGCAGACAGGGAAGTTGCTGTCTGAGGCCCAGCAGCTCCACACAGGAGATGTGATGTGGGGAGTGGATTTGCCACACTTATTTCACATCATCCCAGCTCAGCCCCGAGAGCAAAATAAAAACAAAAATAAATCCCCTCGGGGTTTTGGCAGAGTTGTGAGCTCGGCCCCTGTGTGTGGTGTGAAAAACGCGGTTCACTGCTTTGGGAGAATTAGAAGGTTTAATAAAAAGACAATAGGAGACACACGTAAAGCCAAGGGTTAAACGGCCGGGTGCTTGGCATGCTGCCCAGAGCACACACACCCCTTTAAATACGTTTTACACTCCATCCATTTGTTACATACTCATAGCCCTTCATGCAGAGTCAGCTGTTTTTGGGAACTGTTCAGCACGGCCACTCCTCGGGTCTGCCTGTTTAGAGCATGTGTGTTTCGTGGCTTGTGGTTTTATTCTTCACCTTATCCCTTTTAATTTGGGTGGGGGTCCAGCCGGTGAGTGTTGATAATTGTCCTGTCAGCTGCAGGGGTCCCCATCGCATGTTCACTGTTATCTTTGACTGAGCAGGTTAAACATACTATCTCTAAAAAAAGTTATGTCTAACTTTTACTATTACCCAAGACTACATCCATATAGAAATGCTATTTTAACATTGTACATACAGCATTTATCCAATCCTTGTGAAGAGCCAACAGCATTTCATGCATTCATAACGTGGCAAGAGCTGCTGCTGTGGGGTCAGCTCCTGCTGGAGACACTTCCATGGAATTCCTCATTCCTCATTCCCAGGGTGCTGCTGAGCCCCCCAGGTGTGTCAGCAGCTGTCCCACTGTAAACTCATCAGCTCCAGGCTTGCTCTCCCACTTCACGGGCTGTTCTCACAGGTTTGTGACATCCTCCTGCAGCCAGGCACAGTTTGTTCTCCTTCATGCTTTGAGTAATTTTTCATCTGCAGAGAATGCTGGGCTTTGCTGCCTGCAGCTGCCCAGGGGGAGATCTGCCCCATCAGGGCTGACCACTGATCCCCACCTTTGGGGACCCTTGTCCTCTGCACTCCAAATTTCCATAAAGCTTCTGATAAGGATTCTGCAAAAGGCCTTTAGAAATCCAGGCAGGCTTTATCACCTGGCTCACCCTCCACCCATGTGGTGCCTGTTGGCTTTCCCCAGGGTCTCCAGGGGGATGGGGAAGCACCATTTTCACTCGGGGCAGCCACTCCTGGGGTCACTCACTCCCACCTGAGCAGTGCTTTGCCCCTCCTGCTTGGCCACTCCACACTCCCCCAGCCCAAGAAATCCCAATCCCCACCTGTTGGGGAGGGAATAGCAAAATTTTATGAGTGCCTAGCAAGTAGTTTTGAAACAATAGATGAAATAGAGATGTTAGCAGTATTGGACATAAATGCTGAAAATAGTTATGTTAAGGTTTGAGGCCTCTTCCTTTGTTTAAATAATACTAAATGCTACAAATACCAAAAAAACCAACAGACATTCTGTCTCAAGCTTGGCAGGAAAGGTCTGAAGATAAGGGTTACAGATAAGAAAGCCATAAAACATGGTAATTTAGTAATTTTTAGAGCTTGCATGCAAATATTAGGAAATTAGTATATTGTATTAGATTGGTTATTGGAAATTAGAATATTTATTATAAAAGAATACTTATTAGATTGTAAACGGAAAATTTTTTCTTTTATCTTTTGCCTCCTTTTACTTCTGATTTCTAACCTCTTTCTAAGCTTCCTCCTACCCCCCTGCTCTTATCCCTTTCTATGCTCTACACTCTCTTTTACACCCACGCCTATAATAAAATACAACCCTAAAGAACAAAAAACCAGTGATCTCCTGAGTCTGTCCAGTGGCTGCCCAACAGCCCACACTGTGTGCAGCCCCACCCGAAGCCTGGGTGTCCCTTCTGGACGAACCCCCAGGGCGGCGGGTCCTGCACTCCGCGGCCGCGGCGCGGGTTTGGCAGAGCGCAGGGTGCGAGCTGCCGAGGGAGGGATGCGGCTTCTGCAGGGCAGCAGTGCCCTCTAGTGCGGGCCCGGGGCTCTCCTCACCCCTGCTCTGCAAAGGGGACCCCAAACCCCCCCAGAGCTCGGGCAGAGCCCCCTCCCCACGGACCCCCTGCACTGGGGACGCCTTTGGGGATAGCAGACAAAAGAGGGACAGGGAGCTGTTGTTAAAGTTGTCCTTTGCTTTGAAAAAATCCCTGTTAAATAGTTTTCCAATAGGTGTGGGATTCCAGGAGAATTCCTTCCTTTAAGTTGTTTCAGATTTTGCACACTTGCTGCCTGGGAGGAAAACCAGGTGGGAAATGTCTCCCATCCAGCACCACTGAAAAGTCCCAAGATGCCCAAAGGTGTCACATCCCCAGGAGGTCACAGCAGACACCCAGGTCATCTCCTGAAGGGGACGTTCCCACTGGGAGGAGCCCAGCTCCTGTGGGAAAGCTCCTGGAAGGGAAGGGGGGGCTGTGCATCCCTCAGGACCCATCTGGAGCTGACCTCGGAGCTGTGCCAGCACAGGAGCTCAGGCAAGGAGGCAAGAGCAGCCTTTCCCCACAGAATATGGATGATTTATCTACACTGATTTTTGACAATTCCTTCAAGCTCAGGTGGTTTTCAGGGCAAAAGCAATTTTTTTCTCCTTTTTTTTTTTTTTTCCCTTTAATCAAGGCAAATCCTGCTCTGCTTTCTGTTTTCTGAGCTCTTTCTCTGTGGGTATTTCTGATTCCTGCCCTTATCCAGCTGGGGCAGAGCAGAAGTTTGCTCCTGTGGCAGCAGAGGTTGTGCCTGTACCTGGCAGCTGGTCCCAGCCTGGGATGGGGGATGCTGCTGCATCCCTGAGCCAGCCAAATTCTCTCTTGCCTCATTTGCAAAGTGGGAGAATGGCCCAGTCCCAAAATGGCCCAAAAGTGTTTCTCTGCAGCACAAATCCAAGGGCTTTAGCTAAATTCCCTCCAAAAATCCCTAAATAAAGCTGTCCTAAATTACACCACTTAGACTAATATGACAGCGCCCATGAAAATTGCATTTTCCCAGTTGTTGGCTCCTCCTGAATTTGGAAGCATGTTAATTTTCTAGAGCAGCTAAATAGTTTTCTCTGATGATTAAAAAATGAATAATAATAGCAGTGCCCGCCTTCCCGAGGCTCATGTAGGACTTAGCAGCAAGAAATTAAGCACAGTAGGAAATTCCTTGAAAGAGTTGGAAAACAAATGATTGATACAATCTGGCCCTCCCTCCCGGCTCTGTGATCTGCTTTTAGAGTGATTATTAAACACAGGGAGATTCATTTGGTGCTGTAACAGGAACAAGACAAATTACAGTCTCTGGAGCTCAGTTAATTGCTGAAGAACACTCTGACCCTCTGTGGGTTCATCAGTTCTGGGAGGCAGTGGAGTCTCACCAGCCTGGGGGGGCTGCAGGAGCAGGCAGGGGCCCCTTCCCTGGGGGAAATGGCAGAAAAATCAGCGAAAAAATTGGCAAAACCCAAGGGTGGGATGCCCACAGCCCTGGGAGGGACGAGAGGCTGGTGCTCAGATCCCACCCTTGGTTTGTGTGGGAGTCCAGGGTGTTCCTCTGGCCTCCTTGGGGGTCTCAAAACCCCCCTGGCCTCCTTGGGGGTCCCAAAGACTCCTGAGTGAGACCCTGGTGTCTTAGACACTGAATTCCAACCTCTGGGGGAAATTACCAACACAGAGGGAATGGAAACAAGCCACCAAAATTAGTAAAGTGTAAATGAGGTTGTTAGAACGTAGATAAATAGACTTTTGGGAATGTTTGTGATAAGGGACACGTGGCCAAGATGGAGAATTTGGGGTGTGGATCCTCTTCCTCCTTCTTCTCCGTGTCATCCATGCTGGGTGACATGCTGGCACTTTAGATTGGATGGGGTCAGAGCTGGACTGTTTAACAAAGTTGTATTGTATTGGAAAGTTGTTATAAATACCTAGGATGTAATTTAGAGTATAAAAGATCAGCCCTGCCCTCAGCAGGCAGATTTTGCCCTGGATGCCTGGCTGGGCAGAGCACTGTTAGCTGGGCAAAGAGTTCCTGAGACAAGAAACAATAAACAATCCTTGAAGACTGAAAAACCTTCTCCTGCAATCTCTCATCCAGGATTTAAAGCACTGCATGTCCTCCTGAGGTGATCCCAGGTCTGAGGAGACCCCTCAGGCAGTGACAGTTTGCTGTGGCTGCTCTGAGGGGTCCTGGTGAGATGTTGAGTTCTCCAAGGTGGGATTCATCTCCCTGCACTCAGATCTTTGCAGATAATCCAGCAAAACCTGGGGGCATTTTCCATTTCCCAAGGGCAGCAGGTACCTCACCTTCCCAGGGTTTGCCCAGTCTCATGGCAAGTTGGCTTGGAGGGCTCCTGGGACTGCCCCACAACCCCCTGGGTATTATGAGGTGGTGATAGTTTGGATTTTTTTGGTGTTATCACAGAGGTGGAAGTTGGAGATTTGCCTGTGGCCTTGGAATGCTCGGCACAGGCACTTTGCACAGGAGTCATGACAAATTCATGAGCTCTGGCAATGCTGTGTGTGGTGTCACAAACAGAGCCATTGCTCTCTTTTCATCCAAACATGCCAAATTATTTTTTTCTCTTCTTCTTGTTCCCCATTCTATTGTGTTAGACTGAGATGTAAAATTATTAATAGAATAGTCCATTAATTTTATGATATTTCATTATTCAATTATTTCCTCCATTATTCTTCCACATTAAATCTGAATAATTTATTCAGTGAATTTTGCAAGCAAAATGTTCAATGCATAATTTTCTCCTTTGTTAATATTCTCCCAGTTCTAATTGTCCATGAGAATTTGATCTAATGCTCTCCAGAAGAGCAAACCCTGAGACAAAGGACCCAACACAGAGCTGTGCTCAGCACAAGGATGGTGTTGTTGCCCATGGAGGATCCCAGTGGGATGGGCAGGCAGGAGGGAACAGGCTGAACCTGGCACAGGAGCCAGCTGTGAGCAGGTGTAGAAGATGTTACTTCCCCCAAAATGTGCCCCTGGGATTCTATCCCCTGAACAAAGGAATTCCTTGAAACAGGACCCCTCTCCCTTATCGAAACTCCTGTTATCTCTTAAGATTTCTATTGGTTCTTAAAGTTACAACTTAATTGATTCTTTTCTTACTCAGAATTTTAAGGTAATTGGTTAGTTTGTAATTTGTAGTTTTTATTGGTTAGAAGTTCAATCCTCTACAGACCTCTATAAACCCTTTGTTGTCTGATGTAATTAGACCATTGTAAGCAATTCCCTTCGGAGAAATAAAGTTATCTTCGGAACTTTTGCGACACGATCTCAGCCTTTGTTCTTTGCTATGAGTAGCTGGGGCTCTGCAGCCTGAGCTCAGAGATCTCTGGACTCAAGGTGGCAACCCCGGGGTTGGAAAGCCCCAACCCAAAACCAGCTCCAGGCAGGGGCATTGCCCTGGGGAAGGGAGAGCAGAGCCTCGGCAGCAGCAGAGCGGGGAAGGGTCCAGTGCCCTCTCCCTCCTCCCAGCAAAGAGCTCTGAGCCCCTCGTGGGGACACCAAAAAGGGACAGGAGCAGCTCCAGTGCCCCCTGTGTCAGTCTGGGCTGGTCTGCACTGCACTCCCCTGGAGAGGAGGCTCTGGGCACACATGGACAGTCTCAGCCCCCTCCTGTCCCTGAGCTCACACCTCTGGCATGTGCTGGAGCCTCCCCTGGCAGCTCACTGGATTTGCTGCGCCCAGCCTGGCCAGCCCCACCTGTCCTGTGGTCATGGAGCTGCTGGAATCTGCAGCTTGGGCTGCAGGATGGTTCTATGGACCAGGAGATCATCACAGAATATCCTGAGCTGGAGGGACCCCCAGGATCAACCAGTGCAGCCCCTGTCCCTGCCCAGACCCCCCAAATCCCAGCCTGGAGTGGTGTCCAAACGCTGCTGGAGCTCTGGCAGCCTCGGGGCTGTGCCCATTCCCTGGGGAGCCTGGGCAGTGCCAGCACCTCTGGGGGAAGAGCCTTGCCCTGAGCTCAGCCTGAGCTGCCCTGAGTGGGCACAGAGCCCTTGGAAGGTGATGAAATGTTGAGGAGCAGCTCAGGGTGTGCTGGGCTCCCTGTCAGCTGCAGTGAGCACAGCCTGTGCCCACACCTACCCCAGCCCAGCCCTGGGCAGTGCTGATGGGCAGAGCAGGATTAGCACCCTCTGGATTTGGCTCCTGGGGCTGTCCAAGGACACCTTGAGGCAGGAGGAGCAGCCCCTTGTGCTGGACATTGACCCCTTTGGCTTGGGCAGCACTGCCAGGCACAGGGTGGGATTGTTGGGGTGTCTGTGCAGGGCCAGGATGATCCTGGCAGATCCCTTCCTGTTGGGGAGGGAATAGAAAAATTTTATGAGTGCTTAGCAAGTAGTTTTGAAACAAAAGATGAAATAGAGATGTTAGCAGTTTTTGACATCGAGGCTGAAAATAGTTATGTTAAGGTTTGAGGCCTCTTCCTTTGTTTAAATAATACTAAATGCTACAAATACCAAAAAAACTAATAGACATTCTGTCTCAAGCTTGGCAGGAAAGGTCTGAAGATAAGGGTTACAGATAAGAAAGCCATAAGACATGGTAATTTAGTAGTTTTTATAGGTTGCATGCAAATATTAGGAAATTAGTATATTGTGTTAGATTGGTTATTGGAAATTAGAATATTTATTATAGAAGAATACTTATTGTATTGTAAACAGGAAATTGCACTTTCGCTTTTAAATTTATTACTTTTTTTTTTTAAGCTTTTTTTTATCTATTTGCTCTTATCACTCTCCATGCTCTACACTCTTACACTCACGCCTTATAATAAAATACAAACCTAAAAAACAGAAAATGGTGAGCTCCTGAGTCTGTCCAACAGCCAAGCCCCACTCCCTCCCCTCCTGTGGCTCTGGTCAGGATGGGCTCAGAGCCCTCAGCTGCTTTTCCTACCCAAGGAGCCCGTGCAGGTGCCAAGGCAGAGCTGAGCTGGTCCATCCCCTGCTCCATCATCAACAGCCCCTTTGCTGACAAGCAGGTGAAGTTTTAGCTTCAGCTGAGGTTTGTTTCCAGTTTTCTGCTCGTTCTGGCTGGCACCTGGCCCTGCCCAGTTTGCTGGGAGAACTTGCAGGGGCTGGGCTGAGGAGCGTGGGAGACTGGCAGCACTCAGGCTCCCCCTGACCAGTGAGTGAAATGGAGGAAATTGTAAATAAGGAGCTTTTGAGTCAGAATTAACTCTCAAGCCAAAATTTTGGGGAACTTCAAGAATTCACTGTCCTTTCCATGAAAGACACAGGCATTGCTGGGATGCTTTTAGCAAATTTGGGGAACTCTGAATTTTTCCCAAATGAAAATTCAGGCAAACTGAGCCCTTTTCTTTCCACTGAAAACCATTGAGCAGCCAGTCACCCTCCCTGTTCCCTCACCTCAGCTGCCTGTGCTGTTTTATGTCTGAAATCCAGCTAAAATGGGACACAGCTACTCCATATTAAGAGTTGTAGCCAACATGAACTCAGTGTTGGCATCACAACAACTCCAGTTCAGGGAACATTTTCCCTACCCATGCCAATAAATCAGTGGTAGGAGCAGTGATAAGAGTGGTAAAAATAGAGTCCCCCAAACATAAGTTTTCTGTGGTTAAAGCTAATAGCTGCTGTTTTCTGAAATAACATCTTGGTGCCACCAGCTCAGCACAAACATATGGACATTGAAGAGTTCCCAGCAACCCACATGGAGATTTTCTGATTCACTTGGGAAAAAAATCTACAAAAATAGACCTGCTTGGGGTCCTCGTGGGGGCTTCTCTCAGCAGACCTGAGCTCTGCAGGGCAGAGAAATTCAGAAAGTGCTCAGGGAAGGGAAGGACCTGCCCCAGTGGTGTTTGGTGATTCCAGGGCAAGGAGAGGGGCAGGGGCACCCAAGGGAGGAGTTTCACAACCTCAAAGTTTTGCAGCACCTGCAGGGCAGCATTAAAGGTGCTGTCAGGTGCTTGGGCTTCCCCTGCCTTGGCCAAACAGGTGCAAAAAATCAGCCAAGGAGAGAATGCTCGTTTAAAGGCTTCACACCTTGTCCCTGCCAAAAACAAAGTGTGAGGATTGCAACCAAATTTAGCCCATATGCTACAGGCAGCAGAGATTTGGAGCTAAATTCCCTCAGTGGGAAGCCCCCTGTTTTCAGGAAGTGTGAGAGAAAACACAATGTGTAGATTAAAAATTGTATTTTCCATGCAAAAAACCCCACAGAAACCACCTGAATCCTGCAGGGCCTGAGCAGGGGACTGAGAGCAAGGAGTTTGGGTGGGGATGTCAGCTGCATCTATCTAAAATGTCTGTCTAAAACTATCTGAAAAGAGTTTTCTTCCTCAGGTTTGGGTATGGAGCTCATAATAGAGAAAAAAGCAGAAAAAAAAGGAGATATTAATTTATTTTATGTATAATTTCATGTGAGGAACAAATGAGATATTGCTGAAGTAGTGGTGTCTGCTGAGCACTGGCTGCAGACACAAGGACACTGAAAGGGAACATGAGCTTTGGAAATTGAAATTGAAAAGAAGAAAACAGACCTGGTACTTATTGTGCAGTGCAGAGAACTGGGGAATCCACCTCTCATTTTGAAAGCATTAATTATTGCTTAATTAGAGAAAGGAGCATTTGCAGGATATGTGATGGCAGATAATGGCTGGCTCTCCAGAGGGGCTGGGATCTGGTACAGAAATAGCAATTGCACAAAGGGCAGCTGGTGTTTTTGGGAAAGGAGGAGAAGTGGCTGATCAAGTTCATGGACAGGGAAGATCTTCGTGTGGCAGTGCCCACACCAATGCCAGGAATTTGGAGAAATGAAGGGGAGGGAGATCACCTGCAGGAGGTTTTGGGGACAGAAGGTGACCTGCAGGGAGAGATTTTGGGGACAGGAGGTGACCTGCAGGAGGAGATTTTGGGGACAGGAGGAGGTTTTGGGACAAGAGGTGACCTGCAGGAGGTTTTGGGGGAGGAGGTGACCTGCAGGAGGAGATTTTGGGGACAGGAGGAGGTTTTGGGACAAGAGGTGACCTACAGGAGGTTTTGGGGACAAGGAGTGACCTGCAGGAGGTTTAGGGGACAGGAGGTGACCTGCAGAAGATTTTGGGGACAAGAAGTGACCTGCAGAAGGTTTTGGGGACAGGAAGTGACCTGCAGGAGGTTTAGGGGACAGGAGGTGACCTGCAGGTCTGGCACACCCTGTGGGGATGCAGAAACCTCCCTTCCCATTCACACCATCCTTCAGGCAGCTGCCAGCACCCAGATTTCTGTGTGCTCACCCTGGTTTGGGGCTGGCCCCGGGCTCTGAGGGCTGAGCCAAACACAAGCAGCAGGTTTGGTTTCAAACTCACCAGCAGAGCAAGGGCAAAGCCTTCCCAAAGTGTCACTTTGGGTGCAGTGGTGTCTCAGCTGGGTCTGTGGGTGTGGGACAGGCAAAGAGGGTGGGGTGGCCCCAAAGTGACCATTTGACTGTGGCCTCCTCAAGGAGACAAAACAAAAATTCATCAGGAAATCTCTGTCCCAAACTGGCTGTTGAGTCAGATATTTGAGTTGCAAAAGAGCCTTGATTTTCTTCTTAGCCTACACTTCCTGTTGGAGAGGGAATATCAAAATCTTGTAAGTGCCTAGCAAGTAGTTCTGGAACAACAGATGAAAGAGAGATGTTGGCAGTTTTTGACATAGACACTGAAGATAGTTATATGAAGGTTTGAGCTCTCTTTCATTGTTTAGATAATGCCAAATGCCACAAATATCAAAGAGCCAACAGACATCCTGCCTCATGCCTGGTAGGAAAGGTCTCAAGATAAGGGTTACAGATAAGAAAGCCATAAAACATGGTAATCTAGGGATTCCTACAGGTTGCATGCAAATATTAGGAAATTAGTATATTGTATTAGATTGGTTATTGAAAATTGTAATATTCCTCAGCGAAAAATACTTATTGTGTTGTAAATGGAAAATCCCTCTCTTGCCTCTTGTCTCTCTTCTCTTTCTTGCTCTCTCTTGCTTCTAACCTCTCTCTAAGCTCTCTCTCATAGCCCACGCCCTATAATAAAATACTAACCTGAAGAACAGAATATATTGAGCTTCTGAGTCTGTCCTGCGACCATCCGACGACCCAAACCCCACACTTCCCACAGTGCTTTAAAAAAGGTGCAGCTCAGTTTGTCCCACCTCCCCTTCACCAGCCATCCCTTCAGCAGGCACCAGCTGTTTCCAGCTGTTTGAGAACCATCCTGCCCCCACAGCTCCTCTGACAGATTTGGGTGTTTCCCTCCTGTCCCAAACCCCCCCAGCTCTGTGTCTGTGCCATCACTGGTCCTGGGTTGCCCCTTCCTCCCCTAGAGTTTGCCCTGCTGATTAATTTTAAATATTAAATGGATCACTGCTCTCCCAGCAAACAGAACTCAGGTTTTCCATTCCCTGCTGAAGCTCAGACTCTCTGCCACCTTCTCTGCCTCGCCTGCAGTTTCTGTTCCTCTTCTCAAACCGCAGCCTGAGGTTTGAGCAGCACTTTGTGTGAAGATGTGAAACTTCTGTGGAAACACTTGATCGGCTCTTGCCTCAAACCTTTCACAGTTCTCAGTTCCACCACGAAGGTGGCAACACAGTGGCTGCAGTTTGGTATTTCTCCACTTCCCTTCCAGATGGAAGCAAAATTCTGGCCCTCAAACGCGGGCCCAAAGCCTTACTTGGGTTTTTCTTCACATTTTCTCTTGCTCCAGTCCTCAAAGTCACCAGAATTTTCAGATTCTCCACTGAACCATGCTCAGCTGCCAGTTCTAAAAATCTCAAATTTAAAACCCTTCACCATGTGAAATCACACACTTCTATCTAGCTACACACCATGTCTTTAACTCCATCACTCAAATTTGGATTCCAAGGCCTCAAGTATAAAGCAGTGTTCTCCAGGGGGTCAGAGTCAGCACAGAAAGCTCAAAACTCCCAGTTTCTGGGTTCCAGCACCCTCTGGCAGTGGGAGCCATTCCCTGTGTCCTGTCCCCCCATCCCTGTGCCCAGTCCCTCTCCAGCCTCCTTCTAATCCCTCTTTAGGACTGGAAGGTTTCATGTTAGCAAAGCACCAAAAGCCTGTCCAAATTCCCCAAATCTCCCCAGTGCAGCTCTGCCGTGGGATGGGTGATTACAGACCCATCTGAGGTCATCTCAGGGATATCTTTGACAAACCCACCAGACTCTGAATGAGCAGTGATTTTTCAGTACAGAGTTTAAACCAACCATTCCTGAGCTCCAATCCCTCAGCACCTTTTCCTGTGCTGGACACAACCTCCAGGAGCAGACAGAGCACAGTGGCAGGGCAGGAATCAGCCACTGGTTTTTGCTGCTCTTCTCCCTAAATATGACATTTATTAGCAGCAATACCAGAGGAAGATAAAGTCCAGGTACAGAGACCACGGCTGTGTCATTTTAACAGACTCTTAACTTTAATTTCCCCAGTTTAACAGTATTTAAATCACCCTTTAACTTCCCAGTCAAGTGATTTCTACAACCAGAGTGCAAAGCAGAATGAGATTATTCCATGTGTACTGAGCCTTCTGGTCCCAGAACTGCAAAAGGGACAGAATTCAGCTTCAACAAGGGACATCTCCTGCCTATCTCTATATTTTCCATATTTATATATGTATATATTTATATAATATGTATTATATATTATATATTTACATATTATGTATTACATGCTATATATTTATATATAATGTATTTTATATTTATATTTATATTTATATTTATATTTATATTTATATTTATATTTATATTTATATTTATATTTATATTTATTTTTATTTTATACTTATTTTTATACTTATTTTTATATAAAATTATATTTATTTTTATACTATATTATACTATATTATACTATATTATATTATAGTATATTATATTATATATTTTATATCTTTTTAGATATTTATATCTGTATTTATATATATTTATATTTATATTTATATATTTATATATTTATATATTTATATATTTATATATTTATATATTTATATATTTATATATTTATATATTTATATATTGACATTTGAGGCAGACAAGGGTGTGGCAGTGTCCCCACCAAGGTCTCAGCAGTACCTAAAGGACAGAGCTTTTCTGCCTGTGGGGCTCGGGTGGACTCTGAGCCCCTGAAAAAAGCTCCAATTTCTGCAGAACTTGCCTTTGGACCACTAGAGGGGGGTGCCCGTGCTGCTGTGAGCTCCGGAGCCGAGCGCTCCAACCTTGAAGCGTTTGTAGAGAACATGGAAACATCAAAGGGGAACTGTGCTCCCCAGCTGACAAATGGCAAATGAAATATAAAATAAAAGCTGTCAGCTGACAAACGTGCTGCTGCTGAGGGCATGGGGAGCTGGGGAAGGGGTGACACGGAGGGAAAGGCTCGGGGTGATGGTGGGAGGGAGCTGGGGGTGATGTGGCACAGAAGGAAGGTGGAATTTAAGCAGAAATCCCCAGAAATTGCCCTGAAAATTCCACCCTCTGTCAAGTGCCTGGGCTCGAGCATCATGAGTGCCCAAAGTCAGGCTTTTCCTGTGGGAGTCCAGAGCAGTTCTCTGGCCTCCTTGGGGGTCTCAAAGACCCCTGAGTGAGACCCTGGTGTCTCAGGCACTGAATTCCAACCCCTGGGGGAAATTACCACCACAGAGGGAATGGAAACAAGCCACCAAAATTAGTAAAGTGTAAATGAGGTTGTTAGAACGTAGATAAATAGACTTTTGGGGATGTTTGTGATAAGGGACACGTGGCCAAGATGGAGAATTTGGGGTGTGGATACCTCTTCCTCCTTCTTCTCTGTGCCCCCCATGCTGGGTGACATGCTGGCACTGTCAGATTGGATGGGGTCAGAGCTGGACTGTTTAACAAGACTGTACTGCATTGGAAAATTGTTATAAACATTTAGCACGTAATTTAGACTATATAAGATCAGCCCTGCCTTCAGCAGGCAGATTCTGCCTTGGATGCCTGGCTGGGCAGAGCACTGTTAGCTGGGCAAAGAGTTTCTGAGACAAGAAACAATAAACAATCCTTGAAACACGGACCAGGCTCTGGCAGTGGCACAGAGGAACAGGAATTCCATGGCAAATCCCAGGAATTCCCCTGCAGGAGGCAGAACTGCTGCCCAGCCCTGAGCAGAGACCAGAGAGGGGCTGGAATCTCCTCCCTGGGGATGCTCCAGACCCACCTGGACACAATCCTGGGTGACTGCTCCAGGGGACCCCGGGTGAGCTCCAGAGCCCCCTCCCAGCCTGAGGCACTCTGAGAGTCTGTCTGTGCTGGCCCAGCCCTGGGTTATTTCTCTGGAGCACAGGAGGAGCCCCTCAGCAGCAGGTGAGGCTGGGAAAAAGGAGGGAGAGAAAACAGGGAAGGAGTGAAGGTCAGGGAGGAGCTGCTTGTGTGGAGAACAGGGCCCAAATTGCAAAAATGAATGAAATTTCCTCTTGTGCCACCTTCTCCCACCTGTGGCTGTGCTTTGCCCACTGTGGCACAGGACAGTGTCACTGTCACCGTCCCATGTGCAGGGAGCAGGTGGGGAGTATGAGGCTGCTGCCTGCCACATCCATCCCTGCCACATTGTCTTGGGCTGCACTACAGGATGTGACCAGAAATGTGAATTCTGTCCCCATCTATTGCAGCCGGGTGGGGCAGTGACCCTGATCTCCTGGCACATATTATCTGCTAATGGGCCATCTTTAAACCAGCTCGGCAATCATCTTTGTCTTTCCCACAGCCCATCCTCCCTCCAGGAGTTATCTCCTGTTAACGGGCCATTGTTAAGAACCGGGTGTGGCAATGATCCTTATCTCTGTGTGAATATCTCCTGTTAATGGGCCATTGTTAAGAACCGGGTGTGGCAGTGATCCTTATCTCTGTGGAATTATCTCCTGTTAATGGGCTATTGTTAAAAACTGGGTGTGGCAGTGACCCTTATCTCCGTGGGAATATCTCCTGTTAATGGGCCATTGTTAAAAACCAGCTGGGGCAATCATCTTTATCTTCCCCACAGCCCATCCTCCCTCCAGGAGATATCTCCTGTTCATGGCCATTGAGTCCCAGTGCATGACTGATAAAATTACATCATCCCACTGGGAGATGCTCCAGCCAGGGGAGGAGCCAAGCCTTTCCTACCCAGATAAAAACTGAGATTTTGGACACCAAGGCACCTTCTTTCCACTGGATTCCAGAGGAAAGCCAGACCTTTCCACATCATCCCTGGACCTTCAGAGGAAACTGCACCTTCTCCAGGAGCACTGCTCCAGCTGAACCACATCTGCCCCTGCAGGAGGATGCAGCCACCATTGAATGGAACTGCTGCCAACACCCTGACTGACTGACGGGTGTCAGCTTGGATTCTGACTCTGGCAGGGTTTGGGATTGTTCTGTGTAATACTGCATTTCTATTTTAATTTTCCTAGTAAAGAACTGTTATTCCTAATTCCCATATCTTTGCCTGAGAGCCCCTTATTTCCAAAATTATAATAATTTGGAGGGAGGGGGTTTATGTTTTCCATTTCAAAGAGAAGCTCCTGCCTTTATTGGCAGACACCTTGTCTTCAGACCAGGACACAGAGCCATCCCTGCCACATCCACCCCTGCCTGTCGCTGTGCTGTGGGGGATGTTCAGCAATTAACGCCTCACACTTGTGACTGTTTCCTGGTTCTTGCTTTTTCTTTCATATATTATTCATTTTTCCTACTTGTAGTCGATGTTTGCAAGTCTCCCTGCTTTGAGCTGTGAAGAGAGCACTGGGCTGAAATGCTTGATGGTGGTGACATCTGGGCTGCTTTGTGCTGCTGTGTGTGTGGAAGGGGAATTGAGGAGGAGGAGGAGAGAGAGGAGGGATTTGGGGTCCAAAGTGTGTCCCTGCCCTGGGTCCCTCCCTGCCTGCTCCCATCCCTGCTCTTCCTCACAGATGCTGAGGAAGGGTGAGACTTAAATGTTTTTAGACAATGTTTTTTTAAAATACCTTCTGCAATTATCTATCCTAAAAAGCCCCTTGTAACGCAACATGACCCAAGTTTTGTTCAGCCAAAATACAAAAATTTGAGCTCTGTGTCAGAGAATCACAGAATATCCTGAATTGGAAGGAACCCACCAGGATCACGGAGTCCAACTCCTGGCCCTGCTCAGGACACTCCAACAATTCCACCCTGTAGCCCTGGCATTGATTTGATTTCTTAATTAAATTCAACCTCTCACTTCTGCAATTTTAAAAAATCCATTCTGGTAGGATCTTTTAAAAAAAATGGGGAAATTATTTTTTTAAAGTTTATTTCCCAAAACTCCATGTGAATGCACTTCCATCAGCACCCAGAACAAGCTCTGGGAATTCCTGGAGAAGATTGAGCAGACCCATTTCCAGCCAAAAGTGAAACTGATATCAGAAGGAATATTCATGGCACAAACTCCAATATAACTTTTATTTGGAGTCTGCCAGGCAGTGATTTAAAAATGCAACATCTCAGAAGACATTTTCCTTCCAGCATTTAAACAAGGGTTTGAAATTCAGTTCACACATCAGCGACGTCACTTGAACACAGGACCTGACATTTATTTCACCTGGAGCTGCTGAGCTCTGGTGAAAACAGAGACTGGAGAGCAGAGCTGGCCACAATTGCATTTTTAAAAAATCCTGCTTTTAAATTTCTGAAACCATGACATGAGATTTGAAGGGTCTGCCTTCAGTGTTAAACACACTCAATATTCAATAAAATCTGATTGTGGCTCAAGCATCAACATCCTATTCTTTCAAACAGATTGCCAGAGAACAGAAGGTTTGTCTGAAGATTTTTGAGGCAGGAACGTGTTCAGGGGTAATTCCTGCTTTTTGCCAGAAGAATAAAACCCTGGATTTCAGCTGATTTTGGACAGTGGGGAGTCAGAGCTGGAAAATTTGCCTGATTTTTCAGAAGGACCACACCAAAATGCTGCAAACCACCTTTGTTAATTTGACCAAAACAGAAGAAAAAACACCCTCACCAACTGTTTTCCTTCAACAATGGTGTTGGTGTGCTCTTTCCTCTTTCCTGAACAGCACTGGAAGTGCTGATATTCCTATTCATGGTTTTCATGGTATTCTCACATCAGAAGAGGGGGTTTGCCCATTCCTCCTGAGATTTTAGTCAATGTGCCCAGGGCTGGGGGATTTGTTTTCATGGCCCCAGAACCTCCCCAGGAGGAGCTGAATGCCACAAGTCAGCCCCCAGCCACTTAGAGAGTGGAATAATGAAGGAATAATCATGTCCAAGTGGATCAAATCCCACCACAGGGAACACACTGGGATCATTTTTGCCATTCCACAGAGATTCAGACCTGTGGGGACAACACTGCAGTGCTCAGTGCCACCAGCAGGTCTGGCAGCAGCAAAATGAGTCGTTTTTTTTTTAAGGATATCAGTTTTATATCAGCATTTTAGTCCTGTGGCTTTGCAGCTGTGGAGGAATCACAAGCAGAATAGAGACTGGAAGGACCTGGCAATGATAATTAATGTGGGAGCTGGGACTTGTCTGTGTGAGAAAACCAAAACAAAGTTAAAGCATTTGGGCTCTGTCTGGGGCAATCTGTAGGCTTGGGATAATTCTGTTAAAAGGCCTAAAAATCTGGAGCAGGAGATGCTCAGTGTGGTTGTATCCACACAAGAACCAGGGAGAAGGAACAGAACAAAACACAAACCCCCCCAATAAAAATGAAAAAATTTTGCTTTTCTGATGGAAAATTGTAGTGAGACCTAGAAATGTGGGGAAAGTTTAAAAGAATGCTAGGGGTGAAAGGCAGAGGAGGTGGAGCAATCAGGGTTTCTCTGGGTGTTTTACAGCTCTGTGATGCCACAGGTTTGGGCTTTGCTCTGCATGACCAAGCTGGAGATGGTTTTCCACAGGACCTGACCTTGGTTTCACTCCTGGTTTCACATAATTCCCATCACCTGCAGGGCAAAATCCAGTGGGATGGGGAAGGCACTTGATGCCTCTGACCCAAAACGCCTCAAAATGAAGCAGCAGCTCAGCACTGGAGCCATTCAAAAGCCACTTTGTCACTGCTGGGAGAAGCCTGAAGGGGAAAAATCAGCTTTTAACAGAGCTTGGCTTGGTCTGAGGCATGGCCCAGATCCTCAGGCACCGTCAAGGAAGGTGTGATGGCAAAAATGGATTCTCCTCTCTTGGGGGAGCCAAATCTTTTCATATTAATGATCACCAGGGTTTTGTGCTCCGTGCAGACGTGCCTGGAACTACAGAAACAGCTCCAGGGAGTTGCAAGGTGCACAAAAAAATTACATTAGAAACTGTCCAAATTGGAATAATTTAAAGAGAGTTAAAAAAGGGCATTCAAGAATAGACTTGTTCTAAATGTCTCCATGCTGATTTCTCTGCCTCCAAATGTGAGGTACAGGTATTTGTGGAGTTAGAAGTAGGTCAGTTATTTTTGTCACTCATTATTACTTGTGAAAAATGTGTGTAGCAAACGTACCAGCATTCTGCAGCAGCTGAATTTGGGACGCTGGCATTTCTCTGACACGTATTTTGGGGTGTAAATGACACAAATTCCTCACTGCAGTGTAAAAGGCAGTGATTTGAGAGTCCAGCCCTGTGAAACTCCACTCTGCTGTTGTGGAAATGCCTTTGAGAACCCTCAGTTTGCAAGCTGGGGGCACCTTCCTGGAGCTCAGGGAAGGTTGGGTCTCACCTGGGCCACAGGAATGGGTTTGTGCTGGTGTTTGCAGAGCTGGGCTTGGCCAGACAAAGGCACAGAGGGCAGGGGCAGAGTCCTGTCTGGAGACACCTCCTGCAGCTTCAGGAGCTCTGAGCCAGCACAGAGTCCACAGGACCAGGGCATTTCCTGAAGGGATATCCTTGGAAAGGACCCACCAGCACCATCAGGAAAATTAATCCACCAACACCAGAGGTTCATGTCCAAAAAGGACACAGAGGAGTCCTCTTTGCTTCAGCCCAATAAAGGGAGAGGCCATGGGCATTCCCCTGGGATCTCTCGAGGTTTTGGAGGACACAGCCTCCTTTTTATCCCAATTTCCCAGCTGCATTTCCCTCTCTCCTTCCCCACTGGCTGAGGTACTTGAGAGGCACAGACTGCCCAAACACCTGACACCTGAGACTCCCCTCTAATGCACAACCCTCCCTTTTCATTTTCAATCCTTACAGAACTCATAGTTTTTACCCATTGATCCTTTCAACTTCCAATACCCAATTTCATTTACCAGCAAACCTGCAGTTTGTAAAGGCAAATGCATTTTCCCATTCATCAGTCAGTGAATCCATCCCACTGTTAGCCCAAGCCTGCAGGAGCAGAGGAGGCTCAGAGCACAGTGCCCTCAGTGCTGCTGCCCAGAGCCCCTGGGGGGACACTCTGGCAAAAAGCACAGGGGTGAACTCTGGAGATTGCCCTGGCTGAGGTCAGTTTGCTCATTCCACATCTTTCTCACACCAGAAATGACAATTATTTAAATATTTTGGCCTTGGTACAACTGCCCTGACAAAATCTCTCTGCACCATCACAGCCCCAGCCACACTGCCATCACCACCATGGACTGCAGACACAGCAGCACCCCTGGCACTCCACAAGACACCTCCAGATCTCCCCCATCTCCCACAGCATTTTTAGCCCAGAGAACAGTTCTTGTCCCCGTGCACCTCCAGGTGACAGAGCTGGTGGCCTGTCCTGCCTGCAGTGCTGCTGGGGATGGCACAGCCCAGGGAGAAGTGCTTGTCTTGGCTGGCTCTGTGTCTGGTATCAGTCCCCCCACACTCCTTTCTGGGGGGAACAGGATGGGGAGATCCCCAGCCCTGCATCCTGCCAGGCCCAGCAGATCCTCACCAAGCCCTGGGCTGGAGGTTTGCATCAGTCAGGGGTCAGGTTTGCTTCTTCCCTTCCCACCTGCTCCCAGCTGTGTCTGGAGTCTCTCCAGAGTTGAAGCTTTCAGTAATTCTCCACTGGGCTCCAGTTTTGTTAACCAAGAGACTCATGGAATCCCCTGAGCTGGAGGGACCCACCAGGATCACCCAGAGCAGCCCCTGTCCCTGCCCAGACCCCCAGCAATCCCCCCTGTCCATCCCTGGAGCTCTGGCAGCCTCGGGGCCGTGCCCATTCCCTGGGGAGCCTGGGCAGTGCCAGCACCTCTGGGGGAAGAGCCTTGCCCTGAGCTCAGCCTGAGCCTGGCCCAGCCCCAGCTGTTCCCTGGGTTCTGTCCCTGTCCCAGAACAGAGATTGTTTCTGCCCCTCAGGAGGAGCTGCAGATCCCAAGGAGCCTCCCCTCACTCTGCTCCAGCAGAGAAAAGACACAAACCTCAGCCACCCCTCCCACAGCTTCCCCTCTGAATCCTTCACCAGCTTCACATGGATGTTCCTTTGCTCTCTCTGTGCTGATGATGTGAACTTCTCCACTGTTGAAAAGAAAATTTTAGCTACTTTTCACGTAAAATGAAGAATTTCTCCTCACTTCTTCAGCTTCAAATAATTTCCTGGGACTTTGCTTCTTCCTTGGAGAAAAAGACAAAAAGGAAAAACCCCAAAAATAAATGCATTTTCTGCATCTTGCACTGCAGCCTGTGAAAATCCTGGCCCCGAGGCGAAATTGTGACGCTGAGTCCCTCTGAGTGATCATTTACTGCATTTTCTTTCAGGAGTTTTAAATTTCACGTCATTCAACTTCAGAGACTATTCCTTTGCTGTTCCAAATACGAAAATAATGAATCAGAAAATTATTTCTTTCCTCCAGATCATTCATTATTTCCCATTCCCTTCCTTGCTCCTCATTTCTTTTGCTCCCCTTCAAAACCTAATACCCCCCATCTTTGAAGTCTCCTCACAAGAGCCCCTTCTCTCAGCAATACCTGTTTTCAGAGGGAATTCTGCTATTCAGAGGTGCCTAAGGCTGATCCTCAAAGAGGTTTAAACATCTAAATTCCACCGAAATTGAGGGGAATGAGCTTCCTAAATGCTTTTGAAAAGCTGGGGCTTGTGCTGCTCCATTAGGTGCATTTGAAAGGCCAGAGCTGAATGGAGCTGCGGGGATGTCACACAATCTGGGCAATGGGTTCAGGATGTCCTTCGGGTTTATTTTATTTTTTCCCTCCACGTTTTTTTCCATAAAAAATATCAGTCAAAAGGCATTTAGAGGAAATGGTTGAGTTCGTTCGGATCCGCGCTCAAAGCAAATCTGTAATTTCCCTCCAACAGCTGTGTGTGAAAAATTCTTTGAATTATTCCCTCACTTAAAAAGCAGAAAAAGTTGCCCAAAACCCGAGAAATTGCACACAAAATGAGACATTTTTCTCACCAGGTATGAGCTCCTGTGAGTGCTGGTGCTCAGTGTCATTAGCAGCCCATGGGCTCGATCTTCCCTCTGAAATCTCCCATTCCTGAATATTTACCATCTCTCCAATTTCCCCTTTCCTGTTTAGACCATTCCACTCATCTGATTTGATATTAATGTGTCTGAGAAGTTGAACTTATTTTTAAAGTTCATTTTATTTTTGGGCTTTGCCAAGGTTAGTGGTTGCACAATGCCAGCAAAGAACTAAATTTGGCCGAGTATAAAATAGATATTTTTATTTATTTCCGAGCTCTAGGAAAATCCTGGTTCCAGTCAATGGTAACCAAACCCTAATTAAACCAACACAGCCAGAAAGAGAGCAAAACCCAAAAGATTTACAGTGCTGCAGTAGGAAAATATTCTGAGAAAGCCAGAGGTGCAGGATTGAGGAGGGAACATCACCTGCATGAGAAAGGAAACCTGGAGTTCCTTTATCTGAGCAGGAAAGCAGCCCTTCTCTTAATTATGGAGGAATTGTAGGAATCCTGCTTCCCTTGTGGCTTGGTCCTAGGAAACCTACACAAAAGGTGCAAGCTTCCAAAAGCTGTGGCAAATCCTTTTCTCCCACAGGCTTAAAGCTGGAAACTGCAGCTTGGGGGGAAAAAAAACCAAAACCCCTAACCAAGCAAACAAACAAACAAACAAAAAAACCCAAACCAAAACAAAATAAAACCAACTCAAACAAACAAACAAAAAAACCCCAAAAAACCCCAAAAAAACACCAAACCAAACCAAACCAAACCAAACCAACATAAAACAAAACAAAACAAAACAAAACAAAAAAAAAACCAACCAACCAACCAAAAAACCAACCCAAAACGAACCCAAACAAACAAACAAACAAAAAAACAACACCCAAAATCAAACCAAATCAAAACAAAATAAAACCAACCAGGATCAGGCCAGGAAAGGTTATTTGTGGATATTGGCACCCAGAGATGAGCTCAGAGCCATTCCAGGGCACACTGGGAATTTTGGGTGGATTATCACCCTGATTTCCAGCCCTGAGTGGGTTGGAACATGTCATGTCCTCCTGCTGGGCTTGCAGGGAGGCAGAAGCTGCCTGGAATTTGTATTTCTGCTGTGGGTTTTAAAAATAAAACCAGAGAAGGCTAATTCCAGCCATCAGTCCTCATTTTCAGGCTGGGCTTTCCTCTGCTGCAGCTCCACAAACCATTTTTAATAACGGAGATGAAACATCAGACTGTGACCTATCACATCATATTGCATCAGTCAAATTGTGTTACATCCAATAATAAACTCCTGCCACTGATGTTAGCCAACATGACAAGCCAAATAGAAACCTAGAGCTGGAGAATTCAAAGAAAAGTGCAGTTTTGATAAGCCAAGATCTTAAAAATATCTGAGCTGCTTTTGATGGGGATTCATAGATTTATTCTGAAGTTTAAAACCCTTGGAGAAATTGGCCTGGCCGTGAGCAGGAATATTTTTCTAGACAGTTTGGGGGATATGTGTCCTATAATTGCTTTTAAAATAAACTTCAGCTACTGTTTCTAAAAAAACAGCAATTCCTGGCATGAAGTGGGTTTTGAAATAACAACAAGAAAAGCAGGATCTAGAACTCCCTCCTGAAATTTAGGCCGACATCATCTGGATTAATAATCAACTAAAAATTAATCCAAATATCTGGTTTCATGGTGCTCCAGAGTGAATTCTGTCAAAAGAAGAATGGGTGAAAATGGATGGAAAAATCAGAGTATTTCTGATTTTCACTGTCACGTGGTTCAGTGACAAAATTACTTGCATGGCAGTTTTTAGAAAAGGCAAGAAAAATCTCAGCAATCAAACCAAACCAAACCCCTGCATTTTAAGGGTGAATTTCAGGGTCAGAGCTGTGTGTGCTGAGCAGAGTCATTCTCAAAATGTGAATGTCTGGGCTAAATGGTTAAGTTAGAAAATGTGGTAGAATCCTACGGCTTCAAATAATTCCAGGTCTTGTAGTTATCAGGCAGAACATTTCCAAAATCCTCACATTTATAAATTACTTTGCACTTGCATTTGAGAGATGTTTGTGCACTCAGGTTGCAGATATTTACTCAGAAATCCTGCTAAAAGCTCCTGTCTAAGACAATAAATCTCTTTCTGACCAGGAGGTCCATGCAGATCACAAAATCATCAATATTTTAATCTGGGAAAAATCGCTGTTACCAGATATTTTGGGAAGTGTTTGGGGTCAAAACCCCATGGCAGCAGCTGCTTCCCTGGAAATTCATCCCAAGCCCTGTTCCTGCTGTTCTGGGTCCACATTCCCCACATCAGTGGTGCACAGAACTGATTTCCCACAGTTTTAAGACAGGAGGATGAGGCCATAAATCACAAGTCCTGAGTCATTCAAAGGAAAAAATAATGTTAAAGCTCTAAGTATTTTAGTGCAAAAATGAAGCAAAAAATTGAAAACACACAAAGTTTGAAATTTTTCTTTGCTGGATGCCTTGGCATCTACTCTATTTCTGTGTTAATGAGGGGAAAAAATCACACATAGTGTATCCATTGTTTCGTACTCCTTTTCCTTTATTTCACATGAAAAAGAGAAAAGAGATTGATTGAGCTGAAATTTGAAGCCAATCTCAGGGGATTAGTTTCATATTCACTTAGTTTCCTGTAAAGCTTCTGCATTTATAGTTATTTTTAAAGAAAAACTAAACTGAAGGTTGAAAGCCATTAGCAATAACTCACTTGGATTTTAACTCATTCTGATGTTTACTTATTTTGATTTTAATGCACTCTGATATTCTTATGCCATTTGCTGGCACATTTCCATGTATTCAAGGAGCTGAATTGTTCTGATTTGCCAGTCTGGGAGCAGGAAGGAATTCAGAGCACCAGACCCACTGAGGACCCAAATTCCTTAAGTATTGATAAAGGGTTGGTTTAACCCCTTCAGGAACATTGCCTTCATCCAACCCGACAAAAATGCCTCCAAATTAATCCCAGAGTTTTTTGATAGCCATAAAATCTGAGGCATGATGAGCAGGGGTGTTTTTCAGTCTGGTGCAAGCCTGGAGGTGCAGAGCAGACTCCACCCCAGAGCTGCTGGTGCCCTGGGTGATGGGGGCTGTGTGACCATCTCTGCTCCTCCCCTGTCCAGGAGCTGCCTTTCCAGAACCTGCACATCCATTTGGAGAGCAAAGGGAGAGCTGGGAGCTGCTGTCTCCAGCAGGGATGCCCAGCATAAGGGGATAAATAAGAGTGAATTAGGCTGTGGGGGCTCAGCAGCTCCAGCAGGAGCAGGGAGGGGGGGTTTGTCCAGCAGCACCACTCCAGAGCACTCAGAGCCAGAGGGGATTCCTGGAAATGCAAACCCTGAGCACTGGGAATCCTGGGAATGAGTGGACAGTGATGGGCTCTTCCCTCCCCTGCACAAAATGCTCCTGGAGGATTGTCCCAGGTTACAATGTAAAGAAGTGCCCAACGGGATGGATTCTATCACCAGCTGTTAAACCAAGTGGGGCAGTGATCCTTATCTCTGTGGGAGATATCCTCTGCTAATGGGCCATTTTTAAACCAGCTGGGGCAATCATCTTTATCTCTCCCACAGCCCATCCTCCCTCCAGGAGTTATCTCCCGTTAATGGGCCATTGTTAAAACCGGGTGTGGCAGTGACCCTTATCTCTGTGGGAATATCTCCTGTTAATGGGCCATTGTTAAAAACTGGGTGTGGCAGTGATCCTTCTCTCTGTGGGAATATCGCATGTTACTGGGCCATTGTTAAAACCGGGTGTGGCATTGATCCTTATCTCTGTGGCATTATCTCCTGCTAATGGGCCATTGTTAAAAACTGGGTGTGGCAGTGATCATTATCTCTGTGGAATTATCTCCTGTCAATGGGCCATTGTTAAAAACCAGCTGGGCAATCATCTTTATCTTTCCCACAGCCCATCCTCCCTCCAGGAGAAATCTCCTGTTCATGGCCATTGAGTCCCAGGGCATGACTGATAAAATTACATCATCCCACTGGGAGATGCTCCAGCCAGGGGAGGATCCAAGCCTTTCCTACCCAGATAAAAACTGAGATTTGGAACACCAAGGCAGCCCTTACCCACTGGTCTCCAGAGGACAAGAGCTACCAGACCTTTCTACAGGATCAGTGCTTCAACAAGACCCCTTCACCTGGACTTCCACCAGCACCCTGACTAGTAGGGTGTTGGGTTCTACTCTGTCAGTGCTTTTCTTTTGTACTATTGCATGTATTTTATTTTTCTCTTTTTCCCTATTAAATTGTACTTCCGACTCAGAGTGTCTCACTGGTTTTGATTTCAAAACCATTACAAGGATCCCACTCCAAAATCCCGATTGTCCTGACAGGGAGGGAGTAAACTCAAGCCTTAAAGGCAGCCAGACTTCCCTGGACAGTTGCTCGTTTTCTCCTTGCAATGTCCTTTAATCTTCATGCCCATGGAAGTTACTCTTTTCCTGCAACCAAATAAAAAGCTCCTGTGAAAAGGTGTGAGAGCACTTCTAGCAGGGAAGACTTTACTCAAGGCTGCCTGTCCTGGGCTTCCTCTCACAGGAATGGCTCTGGCAGCAGATTTTGCCAGGAGAAGAGCCAGCCTTGACCCTCAGCACCATTCCTCTCACAATTCACAGGGTGGTTTTGGGGGTGCTCTTGTCACGTCCCCTCTGTGCACGAGGTCGTGAGCTCCTGGTGAGTCACAGATCGTGAGATGTCACAGGAGGAGTGTCAGCATCTGGGAGAATCCAGGAAATAGCAGCAACAGTGATGAGAGTCTGGAAATCTTGACATCTGAAGAGATGTTAAGAGAATAGGGTTCCTGTAATCTAAAAAAGCAGAAAATCAGTTATTTCTCATGGCAGCTTTGGGAGGATTTTTAGGAAAAACCATTGTGCTGTCTTTGGGATATCAGGATGGTTTGGAGTTGGGCTGGATCATCTGGAGGAGATGTAAAACCTCCTTTACTGAAATATCAGGGGAGCAGTGCACAGCAATTCTCAGGGCACAGCAGGGCACCCTTGTCAGAACCAGCTGAGAGGAGATCAGAATCCAACTCCCAACATCAATCAGGAATAAACAGCGGGGCTGTTATAACACAAATTGTGCCAATCTAATCTGATGGTTTTTATTTTGCTGTGTAGCTTTTTGCTGGGAAAATGAATAATTTCCAAGTATTTTATAGTGAAGTCCAGAACACAAAATATTCAGGATAAGGCTTCTCTGTTCTGGAATGACCTGATAAACTCAGGAAGAGCCACAAACCCCAACTTTGGAGGGCATTTGCTCTTGCAGGAGGAGTGAAAGCACTAATTGCAGAGGAACATTTTAATGAATGCAGCAGTACCATGGGGCAGATTCTGCCCCAAATGTGATTCCAAGCAGGAGCAGTGAAATCAGCTGCACAATCTGCAGCTCTGCATCATCAGCCTCCCACAGACAGGAGAGAATGGGGTTGAGAACTGCTCTCCTAAAATGTTGTGTCAATGGTTTGCTGCAAACTCTGCCCTCAGAGCTGGACCTGGCTCTGGCATTGGTGGCAGCACCAGGGGACAGGGGAACTTCCCAGCTGGAAAAGACAGTCAGGGTCTGTGGGGTGCAAGATTCACAAGGGATACCAGACATTGCAGGCAGGAGGTGCCTGAAATGTTTAATTTCTGGCTCTTTCCTGCCCCTTGCAGAGTCAGGATGTCACATCCACTCTCACCCACTGCTGCTGGTGGTTCTGCAAAACTGCATTCAGGGGCTGAGCTGGACTGTGCTGACTGAAGGCAAACCCACAAACTTCCAACCAGCCTGCAGATTTTCCAGCCCTGCTCTATTGAATGGAGTCTATTCCTGTCCAGAAATGGATTTGAGTTTTCCTCCTCTGGGCAGCAGCAGCTCAGGACACACAGGAACCCTCTGGAGTTATGGGGGTGTCTCCCAGTGTTAGGTCTGAGATCATTTGTGCAGTCAGAGGCTCCAGCAGGTGAAACTTGAAAGGTTTGCACTTTTGAGTGGACATTATCCTCAATTTCAATGTTTGGAATTATGCATCCTTATCTTTTCCCTGCTGCCATCCCATTTTTCTGTTTGTGATGGGCCCTCAGCCCATAAGATTTCTCTCAGGGCTGCTGCCATGAAGAATTATCCACACATATCTTGTTCTTTCTATCTAAAATTTCCCTCTTAGAGATGATCACCTTCATCATAATTGCAGCAGGACCTAATGCCAGACAAAAGGAGATGGAATTGGAAGAGGTCTGGTGCCTCTGACCTGCATGAGCTGTGGAAAGCAAGGTCACATGGAGCAGAGGGTGGAGTGCTGGAGACTCCCAGCCTGCAGGGTCAGCCCCTCTCTCAGGCTGAACCCACAGCTCAAGGTGCCCCAAGAGCCACCCCCAGGGAAAAACCAGGGCTGAAATCTTCTCATGCTCCAGATTTGTAGAAATATCTGAAAATATTTGTAGAAATCTACTGAAGTATCTCTCAGAATCCCAGAAAGATTCATGCCTTGAACTGGGAGAGACCTTAAAGATCATCCAGTTTCTTAAAATTCACCCAGGACACCTTCCAAAAGAAGGTTTAAGGAATTGAGATCAGCTCTTGATGGCCTTGGCCAGCCACCTGCTCCAGAGACCTGGGGGTGACCACAACTCCAGAAAAGCTGATGTATGGAGTCAAAAGACCCCTGAGGACTTTTAGTGCACATGAACATCAAATTTATCCACAAGGAGGGGGAAACAGAGGAGCTGCTGGAGCTTGAGCCCTGCTCAGAAAGGGTCAGGCTTTAGAACAAGCCAGAGAAAGAAATGTTAAAGGTGTGGTGGAAAAAGGGATTCTGTGCAATAAGGAAATTGCCTTACAAATAATTCAATCTGCTCTTTAAATGCTCAGTGTATCAGGCAGCAAGGTGCAGCAGAATGTTTGAGAAATAGATTTCATTGAGGAAAAAATCCTACAGTGCTGATAAATGGCAGACAGCTCAAGAAAATTCACTAAACAAAGCCAGGCAAGTGGGCCAGCAATAAATGTAATCCAGGTGAGCAGGCTGGAGGTAGAAAACAACAATAACTGCAGGCAGCCAGGCCCAAATGTGCTGACAGTTCCCATTATGAGACTCAGTTCTCACTTTTTGATAACTTTGCTACTTTAATTCACTTGGGCTGCAGCTCTCCCAGCCAAGGTCTGCTCCAGACTGGGTTGAAAAATTGCTGCTGTGGGTCAGTGCTGGGGGTAAGGTCACTGGGAATTTATTAGACAAGGATGACTCCACGTCCTTTTTCTCCAAAATGCTTTAGAAATCAGGAAATGCATCCAAATGCTGTGTTAAAAGGGAAGTGAGGCTCTGAGGGAAGCACCAGGGGATGTGGAAGTGGCACAGGGAGGTTGCCCTGCTCTGGCTGGAGTGTTCCTGCCTGGCAGAGCCCTGCTGTGATGGAGACTCAGAATGCCTCACAACTCCAGGCTTTCCATTTCAGCTGGGGGACAGAAGATCTGTAAAAATCTGCTTCTCCCATTACAGCCTCATTTGCAATATTTATTGCTGCTTTTTTTTTATTATTGTGCAAAGGCTCAGCAGTGGGGACAACCTGTTTCAGGTTTGTTATGGCTGTTTCAGCTGATTCCACAAATGGGTTTTGGTGCCTGAATATCTCTTGAGTTGTTGAAATCAAACCCACAGGTGCCCTTGACATTTCTTAATGCTCCATTTGGAGTTCTCTTCTCTTGCAGGGACCTGGACCTGCTCAAGTCCTGGCTTTACAGAGCTCCTCCTCTCTGCTCCCAGCCCTGACTGGGATCTGCTCCTGCCCTAAACCTGAGTTCAACCCTCTGGGTCTGGTCTAGAGGCTCAGACCTTTCCCAGCTCTGCCAAGGGATGACCAGGAGGCCCTGGACACAGGAGGAGAGATAAGCAGAGTTTTCTGTGCCTGGTGAGGACAGGCCAGTGTGGATGGCACAGGACACTCAGGGAAGAAGAGAAGAAGAAGAGAAGAAGAGAGAGAGAGAGAAGAAGAGAAGAGAAGAGAAGAGAAAGAAGAAGAAGAAAAGAGAAAGAGAAAAGAAGAGAAGAGAAGAGAAAAGAAGAAAGAGAAAGAGAAAAGAAGAAGAGAAGAGAAAAGAGAGAGAGAAAGAAAGAAGAAAAGAGAGAAGAGAAGAGAAAAGAAGAGAGAAAGAGAAGAGAGAAAGAGAAGAGAGAGGAAGAGAAGAGAAGAGAGAAGAGAGAAAAGAAAAGAGAAGAGAAAAGAAAAGAGAGAAAGAAAAGAAAAGAAAAGAAAAGAAAAGAAAAGAAAAGAAAAGAAAAGAAAAGAAAAGAAAAGAAAAGAAAAGAAAAGAAAAGAAAAAAGAGCCTGAGCTGCTTTAGCTCCAGCTTTGGCCCCTGCAGGGTCAGGGATAGCCAGGCAGGGTGGGGAGGCTCCAGCAAGGCTGGAGATGTGCAGAGCTCCTTTCAGCCTCACAATCCCCTCACACTCTCCCCAGTTCTCTGCCCCCACCCAGGAGTGAAGGAGGAGATCCTGCATTTCACACAGACTCAGAATCCTCAAAATGTCACTTTCCACGAGAAGCACGTGCTGGTGTTAGCTGATAGGATTCTGGGCTGATATGAGCCAGATTTGATTTTGGGTGAGTCCCTGGAGCAGAACCCAGGCTGCCCTTGCTGGGATTTTCTCCTTTTCACAGTGCAGGGCCGGGTGGGGGTAATGGGGAACACTTTTATTTCCCTCAGTTTTTCCAATATTTGGGCGTTGTTTTGGCAGGATGTGACCCTTTAGAGCTCTGTTGAGCTGCCTGCCAGTGCTCTCAGTGCAGAACAGCTCCAGCCCTGCTGCTCCACGGAGATCCCCTCTGCCTCAGCTGAAGTTTCAGTGCACATCCCACTTTTCTCAGACGTGTTCAGTCTGTTTTTCTGAAGGCCCCTGACCTCCCAAAGCAGCTGAGGCACTCCCCAAGCAGTGATGCCCATTAGAAAAGCACAAAGTGGTGCCTGGGTTGGGGGCTCCAGGGCTGCTGCTCCCCCCGGGGCAGGAGGAGCCTCAGCACTGCTGCAAGCTCCCAAGGAACCCGGGGATGCACGTGGATGTAGACACACAGCTTCAGTCTGCTTGCAGGGGGAAATCAGCATCTTAATTCCAGCAGGGCAATTATCCTCCTACAGCTCCACTCCTCACACTTGTTTGTGGCACAGTTTCTGTTTTATCTCCCGTTGCATTCCTGGAAGAGCAGGGGCACTGAAAAGCTTCTGCAGGCAGGGATGTGAGTGGGAGCTGTGCTGGTGAAATTACATCGCTGGTATAATTATCCTGATCAATTTTCCATATAAAAGAGACTTCAGAAGAGCCCATTTGTTTAACTATGTAAGCCTCAGCCTTTACTCCAGTGGCATCTCTGTTCACCAATCAACATAATGAACATGGGCAATTAAGGTGCACCAGAAACCTGGTTACATTTCCTAAAGGCATTTCCCAATGTCCAAATGCTTGATTTGCAAAATTAATGAGCTGCTGAAGTCCCTTGGTATAAATCAGCACATCTTGACTGACTTCAGATGAGATCCCCTCATCCAGATGAAGGCTGGGTCCTTTGTTAGCCATGGGCTGCTCTGGGAAGCAGAATGATGGTTATTTTCAATATTTACAGTTTGATCCTGGGAGTTAATTTGGCCAGTGTGCCCAGTGATTGAATTAACCAGCAGCCTGGGCACAAGCACTCAAGCAAAGGGGGGAAAAAAGCTTTTCCTGTGGGCTGAGTTGTGCCTGGTGAGGTGCCCCACTGTGATGGGCAGAACTGCAGCCCCTCATTTCACCCAGGCAAGTTTCCTGCCAGGAAAGTGGGCACCAGAGCTGGGGAGCAGCAGTGCCCCTCTCAGCAGAGGGTTTACCTGTGCCTGTGGCACGTTTGCCATTTGCTGGCTGAGTCCTGTGGAAAGGGAGCAGACTCAGATTGCTGAGGGCAGGGATGTCAGGGCCTCTGCTCAGCTGTGCTGCCCTCAGGGGCTGAGATCCTCCTGAAGCCTCTCAAGTGTCTCTGGCTGATTTGAGTGAAAGTGATTTGCCCTGAGCCCTCCCTGTGTTTGGGTTCTGCATGGCAGCACCAGCCCTGCTCCTGCAGGGAGCTGATTTCCACTCCCTGAGCAGCACTTGGGGCCAGAGAAGTGCCAGGAGGAGCAGCAGGGAGCAGGGGCAGGGACACCCCGAGTCCCCACAGCTCCATCAGCTGTGCCCAGGGACCCATCCTTACCCCACACTCAGATCTGGGAGCAGGAATTTGCAGGGAAAGGGAGGAGTTTGGAGTCTGAACCTGGTCCTCCTCGAGGCCAGGGCAGGCTTATGTGGGATATCAGGAAATATTTTTTCATGGAAAGGATGGTCAGGCTGCCCAGGGAAGGGTGGAGTGACCATCCCTGGAGGGAATAAACAGAGGTGGATGTGGCACTTGGGGACATGTGGTGGCCTGGGCAGTGCTGGGGGAATTGTTGCATCTTTGAGACACTTTTCCAGCCTAAATGATTCCACAACTCCATGATCCTGTGATTACTGAGCTGCCTTCCCTGCTCCTTCCTTGCTTGCTCGTCCTCATGGACAAGGCTCCAGGTTACCCTGCACTGATCAAACACAAACAGCAGGGACTGTGCATCCTGAGACAAAACTGCCTGAACTGTGACAGGAATTCTGTGCTCCCTCTCTGTGCAGAATCACTGACACATTTTCATGTCTTGACATGAGAGCAAATGGCCCTCGAGTCATGCCAGGGGAGGTTAGATTGGATTTTAGGAAAAATTTCTTCATGGAAAGAGTGACAAAGCATTGGCACAGGCTGCCAGGGCAGTGGAGGAGTTGTTATCCCTGGTGAACTTGGTGCTGATGGTTGGACTCGATCATCCTGGAGTCTCTTCCAGCCTTAGTGAATCTGTGTGGTTTCCACCAGCAGGAAAGTCTGGGAGATCAGCTCAGAGCTCTGTCCAGCAGCAGAAAGTGAAACGAAAGCCCAGAAAATTGGCAGCACTTTCACAGCAAGGAGCAAGGGCAGAGCTGTTGGTGAAAATGGATCTGAGTGACTCCAGGAGACACTGAGCCACAGCTCAGCAGAAACACAGAGATCTTTGTAGAATTCTACACATGTCCAGAGAAAGCTGCACCTTCTGCAGGGCACAGGCAGGCCAAGCAGAACATCCTTCACAGCACAAGGACAGGGGAGTACTTCAGATGCTGAATTGAAGCATTTTTGATGACCCATTCTTTCCTCACATTCATTATTTAGATCTGTTTGAGAAACCTGACAATTTCTCCTTATTCTTAAAGACAGATGCTGGAAGTTTTAATTCAGTCTTTGCATTGGGCTGACCTCTGTCTCTCCTCCTAAGGGGAGCTCTGAAATCCAGGGGGACAAATCCAGAGCCCCTGTTCTGTTCCGAGGGTTTCCTGTCACTGATGGACTGTGCAGAGTCAGGTTTTATCTCACTGGACTCCTGAACCAGGCTTAGCTTTGTATCCCCAGTGCTCTGAGGGATGGGAGCTGCTGCCATGGCCCAAACCTGAGCTGGTGCTGACCTGCTGGGAGGGGGCTCAGCTCCCATCTCGGGGGGCTCCAGCTGCCCCTGTGTCCCCATCTGAGCAGAGCAGGCTGGAAACAGCCCCCAGCCCCCCTCCCTCTCTGCAGAGCCCACAGCATCCTCTCTGCTCAAACTGCAGCATCAAATGTCCAGTGTGAAATGCCATCGTGCCTGACATGGCACATTCCTCACATTCCTCACATTCCTCTCTTCTCCTGCTTGAGTTTCCCTTTGATGCCCATACAAAACACACTGGAAGCAATGCTGGTTGTAATTCACTTTTAAACTATTTCCACCCATCCCATCCATCTGTGTCCCTGAATCCTTGAATCCTACTGTTTGCCCCAGGCTGCCAAAATGCCCTTTAGCTCAAAGGCAGAGGGAAAAGAGGGACATTGGGTTTTGGGGACACTTCCAGCAAGCCAGGATGAAACAGAGGAGCAGAGCAGCCACTGCAGACAAAAGCCTTTGGTCTGATTTTATCAGAAATACTCGTGCCAATGAGGAGAGGGACAGGGCAGAAGGTTCAAGGTGAGAGTCAGGATCAGCAGGGTCTGATCTCCTTTGAGGCCTTTCCATTTGCCCCATGAGAGCTTCTCCCTCTTCCTCCTGGGCTCCCTGGACATTCCAGCCTGGCTGCAGGTGATGGGCTCAGAGCAAAGTTCCACTTTTGCTGTTGAAATGTCCTTAGCTCACTCCTCTGCCCACTCTGTGCCCTTCAGAAGTCATCTCCCTCCCCAGCGTTTTTCCTTATATATGGAAATGTTTACCCAAATGTTAAAAATCCTTTTGCTGTGACTGGGGAGGTGTGCCTGCCACCCAGGGCTCTCTGGACAAAGGCACTAATGAGCACCTAATTAAGTGAAAGCTGCCACAGGAAATCAGGGTGGGCAGGAATTTGCTGCTGGATGTCAGACTCCAGCAGCTCTGAGTGAAGTTGGGCAGGAGGGAAGAGCTGGAGGAAAAGGTGGCACTCTGAAAGAAAGGAATTTGTGATCACCCATCACCAGAAATTCTGGGGGTGTTGAAGAGGACTCTCCTCCTGGAGTGAGGCAAACACAACCAGGAGATCCCAAAGCTGGAGCCACAGTCCCACCAAGCCCAGCCCAGGGCTGTGAGCTTTGCCCAGGTGTGACACTCTGTGCTTGGGTTCCACATCTGCTCCTGCCCTGCAGTGGGATCTCTGACCTTTGGAGAGCAGGAGATGGTTGGACTTCACCAAAAGAGATCCCAGCCCAAGAAACCCAGCCCAGGCTCTGGTGTGCATCCCCTGCAGCTCTCCCAGCTCAGCTCCTGTCCCAGCCATCCCCACACCTCTCATTGCCCAGGGCCTGCAGGGGCTCCAGGGCAGCTCCAGGGGACAGGGATGGAGGGACAGCACACAGGGAATGGCTTTTCCAGGGTTAGATGGGATATTGGGCAGGAATTGTTCCTGGCAGGGTGGGCAGGGCTGGCACAGGTGCCCAGAGCAGCTGTGGCTGCCCCTGGATCCCTGGCAGTGCCCAAGGCCAGGCTGGACAGTGGGGACAGTGGGAGGGGTCCCTGCATGGCAGGGGTGGGATTAAATGGGATTGAATGTCCCTTCCAGCCCAGCCCAGTCTGGGATTCTATAACTGAGAAGGAGCTGAGTGCCATCATTTATTATTTGAAAGGATTTTAGTATGTGAAGTTTCTATTTCCCCCTTTATTCTTGGTGTATTTCTTCAGGGGAAATCATTACAGATTTTTTTTCCCTTAGCATTTCACAGGAGAGGCTGCCATGGCTTTGACTGAAGCAGCTTCAGGCAGGTTTGGAGCAGAGCCCCCAGGCCCTTCCCCAGGGCTGTGGGCACAGGATCCCAGGTCTGTGGGTTTGTTTGAGAATTAAAGCTAAGCAGGGGCAGCAGTGGCTGTGTCTTGCTCTGAAATTCTCTTCTGGAGACTTCAGTCTCTTTTGAAGGCAGAGCTTCCAGTTACCAGGGAGGTTCTGGGGTCCTTATCCTGCAGTTTGGAATTTGGGGAGCACACAGGAGCCACCTGGCCATGAGTGTGACCCTGAGCCCAGAACTGCCTCCCTCTGCCATGGATCAAAGTTTCTCCACCTTGTAATCCTGAAGAACCATCTAGATTGAGAAAAAACACAATAAATTATCCACAGAGACTTTTCTGCAGCATCTCCACCTGATTTTCATGTTTAGCCAAAGCAGAGTGGAGGGTTTTGTGCTCACTTCCAGTTTTTATTTTCTTGTAGGGCTTTTCTGCTTCACTTACCAACTCTGGAATTCACAGGGGATTTCCCAATCTTCACAAGGACTTTGCAGAATATTGTCCATAAATTCCCAGAGCTGTGAAATTCTCAAAGCCTGAAAGAAATAACATTGGCCACTTTGCCCCTCATAAAAAGAAATATTTAGTGACAGAGAGACAAGTTGGAGGAAAGAAAAGCTGATTTTTTTTCTTTTTAGAAAAATAATGTTTCCTCTTGTTGTTTAGTGCCCAGCTGAGTTTATTTGTCCATGCAGAACATTTCCAGCATTGCCTTCTCCTCATGAGCACTCCCATTCCCTGTCTCACCTCTTGAGCTGCTCCCAAATGCCCCAGAGGATATTTGTGGTTACACAGGACTTTACTTTTTATTATAAAATTGAAATAGAGGTGGGAAGAACAAGCAAAACTAAAGCACCACTAAAAAAAAAATTGACAAATTTATTTCCCTTTGCACCTTTGAATGGCCAGGGAGCTGTTGTGTGAATGCCACCCTACAGGAGAAATCCCTGTTTCCTATTGGGGTTTTCAGGAATGCAACTGCAGGAATACCCCTGCAGCTAGATTGTGCCTCAGAAACAGGAATTATTTTTAATATTTTCTCCTGACTGGGTAACAGCAATTCTGAACATTTTGAATGGAAGTGAGGCAGAGCCTGTCAGCCTCCCAAAAGGAACACGAGTATTTCAAAGAGCCTCTAAAGGAGGTTGCAGGATGTTAATTGCCTATGGATACTGTAAAATGAGAGCTAAAATACCAAAGGTTGCCAGGTCCCCTTCAGTCATTCCTTCCCCAGAATTCAGGCTGCAGCTCAGACTTGTTCTAAAGGTAAAAGGCTTTTTCTTCCATGCCTGCAGATGCAGGATGAGACTTGTCCCTGTCTTTTGCTGGCAGACAGGTCAGCAAACACCATCTCCATCTCCAGAGTCTGGGCTACACTGACATCCTCCTGTGCTCACTGCTGCCATGCAACCTTTACAGGCAAGAAATTAGAATGAACACACCAAAACCTGTAAAAGAAGCAGCATGAGCAAACCCAGTGGAAATCTCAGCATTCCCTTCTGTCTGCCTGAAGAGCATCTGAGACCAAACCCTGAAACCACCCCGGCCCTCTGGAGGCAGAGGTGGGACTCATCCCTGCCTCCTGAGCCTCTGCTGCACAAATCTGGAGGTTGGTGGTGATTGTTTGCTGTCAGCACTGGGATGGGCACAGTGACCACGCTGGGCTGGTCCCCCCATTCACCCCCACCAAGAACCATCCTGGGGAACTCAGACCTCAGGCTCTGCTGGTTCTGAGCTGTGCATCATTCCTGGGGAGCTCAGACCTCAGGCTGTGATGGTTCTGAGCTCTGCATCCTCCTCACCAAGAACCATCTGGGGAGCTCAGACCCTCAGGCTCTGCTGGTTCTGAGCTCTGCATCATCCCTGGGGAGCTCAGATTCTCAGGATTTGATGGTTCTGAGCTCTGCATCCTCCTCACCATGAACCCTCTGGGGAGCTCAGACCCTCAGGATTTGGTGGTTCTGAGCTGTGCATCATCCCTGGGGAGCTCAGACCTCAGGCTCTGCTGGTTCTGAGCTGTGCATCATTCCTGGGGAGCTCAGATTCTCAGGATTTGATGGTTCTGAGCTCTGCATCACCCTCACCATGAACCCTCTGGGGAGCTCAGACCCTCAGGATTTGGTGGTTCTGAGCTGTGCATCATTCCTGGGGAGCTCAGATTCTCAGGGTTTGGTGGTTCTGAGCTGTGCAGGCACTGCCAGTCTTGGGGAGCTCAGACCTCAGGCTCTGCTGGCTCTGAGCTGTGCAGGCACTGCCAGCCCTGCAGGAGCACAGGGAGCTGCTCCAGCTGCTCTGCCCACTCTGCACTGGGCTCCCCCAGAGCTCTGGGGTGCCCTGAGTGTCTCTGGGGCCAGTCTGACTCTTGGGGTGCTCCCTGAGGTCGTTTAGGGCTGGTCTGGCTCTGTCAGGAGTAGCTGGGAGCGAGATGAGCTCTGAGGATGCCACAGGGCTCTGAGGGTCCCTCCCCACAAACCAGCCTGGAGTTGTGTGACCCCAAACCAGGGGCTGCCACCCCCTGGCTGCCATGCCCAAACCAGCCCAGGGTTTGTGATTATTGGTGCCCCCAGGGATCAGCTGTGGCTGGCCCCAAATGCTCTTTGCCCCTTTCCCATCTGAGTCCTCAGCAGCTGTGCTAATCCTTACCACTCCCAGCAAATAGATTAACACACAAAATAACATCATGAGCAGCAGGGATCTGATAAATTCAATTGGCTCAATGACTGCTGGCAGGGTTTTCCCTAAATTAGAAATAATTCTGAAAGGGACAGGATGAGGGAAGAGTGAGGCTCAGTGTGTGAGCAAATGTCTGTGTGTGTGTGTGTGTATAAGCACTTTGTGGGTGTTTTTGTAAATCAGCTCCACATGCAAATATATATTTCTGCTGAAATGATGTTCAAACAGTCAAAGCAGAAACAGATGTATTGAAAATATAAATACAGGGCTTAATAAATATTTTATCGTCAAATATTTCAAAAATGTCATCTTTAAAAACATGAAAATTCAGCCTCAGGAGGACCAAAATATTTAATCACTCTCAAGAAATTCTTAAAAGGGAATCTCTTTCCATCAGCTTCCTTCTGAAGAGAAGAATGAATTTCCAGGTGCTGTGAGCTATATTTATTTTAATCAAAATCACTCACTGAGTTAAAGGAGATCAAATAATCAGTGAGGTCATTATTAAGTGAGATAACAACTTCTGAATGAATGCTCTCATTAATCTAATTATGAAATGGAACGGTATCTTGCTAATCAGGCTGTTCTGCACCCCTGGAAGTGTGAGGCTGCAATCACAGTGGTGTGAGCAGAGCAGGAGTGAGGGGAGCCAGCCCAGGTCCTGGCACAGGTGAGCCTGATGGGCAGTGGGACCTGCAGCCAGGGGGTAGGAGACAGCTTAGAGAGATTAGAGAGGGATTTTTTGTTTACAATAAGTCTTTTTTAATGATGAATATTTTAATTTTTAATAACTAATTTAATACAATATACTCATTTTTTAATATTTGCATGCAACGTATAGGAATTATTAAATTACTGTTTTATGGCTTTTTTATTTGTAACTTTTATTTTTAGACTTTTTTTTGCTAGGTTTGGGACAGGATGTTTGTTGTTCTTTTGGTATTATTTAAACAAAGGAAGAGGCCTTCAACTTTAACATGTATGTTTTTAGCATTTATGTTAAAGTATGCTAACATTTTTATTCTATTTATTGTTTTAAAACTACTTGCTAAGAACTCATAATTTTTTTTTTTCCCTCCCCAACACATCCCCATGGTTCAACAGATGGGCAGGAGAGCAGCTCCTCTTTGAGGTTTTTATTGAGAGATTCCCTCAGTGGGGAGCCCCAGGGGGAATCCCAGGCTGGGATTCTCTGAACCCCCTGTGCCTGTTCAGATCCTCCAGTGCTGCCCCCAGTCTAATTAATGGCACCCCCAGTTTAATTGATGGCACCCCCAGTCTAATTTATGGCACCCCCAGTTTAATTGATGGCACCCCCAGTCTAATTTATGGCACCCCCAGTTTAATTGATGGCACCCCCAGTCTAATTTATGGCACCCCCAGTTTAATTGATGGCACCCCCAGTCTAATTTATGGCACCCCCAGTTTAATTTATGGCACCCCCAGTCTAATTTATGGCACCCCCATTTTAATTGATGGCACCCCCAGTTTAATTGATGGCACCCCCAGTTTAATTGATGGCACCCCCAGTTTAATTTAGGGCATCTTCTCCCTCTCTGTGCACATTCTGCACCTGCTTTCTCTCGGGGGGTTTCCATTGTCCAGGTGATGACCTGGTGGCCTGTCCTGGTGTCACCTTGTCCTGTCCTCACCAGGGGCACCCAAGCCCCTGCCCTCCCTCTCTGGCAGCAGCAGCTCCCCTGAGCTGTGTCCTGCACATCCCACCCCATTTCCTGAGCCAGTTCCTTCCCTTGCTGGCCGAGGGGGATTTTCCAGTGCCAGAGCTCTGGAGCACCAGCAGAGGAAGGTCCTGAGCTGTGGTGCCTCCCTGGGACTGCTCAGGGGACAGGGAAGGATCCCCCTCTCCGAGTGATGCCAGGTGAGTGAGGAATGCCTGCCTGGTTAAAAATGTGTGCTAACAAATCCCTGCACGGCAGCTTGATGGAAAGCTGAAACGACACATCCCTGAGTGAGCTTTCCAAACAGCGTCACGGGATTTTAAATACTTGAGAAGAAAGATAACGTTGTACAAATGGTATAAAATGTGGCTGTGCCACTGCAGCAGCTCTGCAAGGGGGAGCAAAGGTTTGCTTCATGCTCAGGTGTTTTCATAAACTCCACCCAGACCTTTCTGCATTTTTAGTTCCTAAATTCCTCTGCATTTGGACATAGTAATTTATTTCCTTGCAGGAGGAAAAAAAAAAAAGAGAGAAAATATTTTTCTCCTACTTATTAATGCCTGGTAAGAATTTTCACAGCTATTAATATACCCAGGGTACTTTATTTCACTTGATCCACGGGCCAAGTGATGTCCTACCAGACATGTTTTGAAATTTCCAGGAAATGCACTAAAAATATTTTGCCACAAATAATAAGGAAAGTGCCATTCATTACAACACCCAATTTCCTGTTGTCTGTATAAATGTTCTACAGGCAGGAGCATTCAGATTTTGGAATATGGAATAAACTTCAGTTTAAATGAAGTAACAAAGGTTGCTGTTGCAGAAAAATCCTTCTGTGAAATTTCAGGTCAGCTCCCCTGGATTATGGAAAGAAGGTGCTCAGAAAAGTGAAGTGTGCCTTAATGTTTGTTTTAAGGCAAACTCCTCTAAAGGCTGGCTCGATGAAGGATGGATTTGCTGAGGGATTTGGAGAATTTTCCTGAGCATGTCCCATGGCTGAGCCAGCAGAGCAAGCAGCCAGTGTCACCCTCAGTGGCACTGCCCTCTCTGAAATCAGAGTCACTGTCCCCAGGCAGCTCCAGGGACATCCAGCAGCAGCTCAGGAGCCCTGGCTGAACACTGAAATTCCAGATATCACACCCTGGAATGGGAGCAGTGGCCGAGGTACCAACCTGACTGCCCAAACCAGTGTTGATACAGAGAGAATGCTCAGTGAGGTTTGTCTCACCAAAATGTGCCCCAGACCTTGCTGAAAACTTGAGTGGAGGTCCAAAACCCAGACTGGTTTCCTCTGGCCTGTGGAGGGAATGAACTTCTCCCTGTCTGATTAGGAATAATGCAGTGGCACACACGACTTCTTCAAACAGCAAGGAAAAAAAAAGCCATGGCATTTCTATGAGATAGATCATACAAAACAAAACAGAAAGTGCTCATGGGTCCAAGAAGGCAACACCTCTCTGAAAACATGCTTTGTGCAAAACATCACATAGCACACACAGCTCTGGGATCAACACCAGGTGTTTGTCTGTGTTGTTCTTTCTTCCTTCTCTTGTTTGTCTCTGAGAAAAGTCCCCAGCCTGGGAAAAATCTGAGCTGGATTTTTCCTTGAGCCTTCAGCAGCGTCCACAGACTTCAGGTGGTGGTGGATCCTTATTTAGGAAACCTGGAGATGCGTTTAATTCTCACTGCTCCTGGGGGACTGGGCCCATTTGTGGGTTAGTGCAGAACACAACACCCAGGGGTGGAATTGTCCTCACCCTGATGCAGCTGGGACATCTCAGTCGAGGCACAAACTGTCCCCAAGGTGCCACACAAACACGGTGCTGAGCCTGAACAGGCTGCACACAAGCCCAAGAGGCCTCAAAAGGAGTTGCTGAGGCTTGGTGGGCTCCTCATCATCCTTCAGCCAGTGTTTCTGTGACTGCTGGAGTGACCCAAGAGCATCTGCAGTGTCCCAGCTCCCCGTCCCTGGCACAAGCAGGACGGTTTTTGGTGCATCTGCCATCACATCTCTTGAGCTCCCCTGCACTGCAGCACTCATGCTTGAAGGAAACCACGGATTTGGGATAAAAATCAGGAGCCATCTCAGCCTCCCCAGATGTTTCATTAAGGTCCAAACCGAGGAAGGCAAAGCCCAAAGTGGTTTCAGTGGTGGGGGAGCATCCTGTGGGGCAGCAGCACGAGGGCTCCTGCACCAGGGCACCCTGCACGGGGCAGGGCAGCAGGGACAGGAGCCCGGGCTCGAGGAGCAGCTCTGCCCTCTGGGGCAGCACCCAGAGGTGCCACTGCCCTGTGCAAGGGGGTGCCAGCACCTGGACGGGCCAGGGGCAGGGAGTGTCCCCAGCAGTGCCAGCCCGTCCTCCACCCTGCCTCACCCCCCACCACGCCCCTGTCCTGCCCAGAACACTCCTCCGATGGATCCCAGCCCCCTCAGTGCCCCCGGACTGCCCTGCCCCTCCTCTGAGTGCAGCCCCCTTGTCCCCAGGAGATGTCCCCAGGAGATGATGTCCCCAGGAGATGTCCCCAGATGTCCCCAGATGTCCCCAGGAGATGTCCGCAGGAGATGATATCCCCAGGAGATGTCCCCAGATGTCCCCAGGAGATGATGTCCCCAGGAGATGTCCCCAGATGTCCCCAGATGTCCCCAGGAGATGTCCCCAGATGTCCCCAGATGTCCCCAGGAGATGTCGCGGAGATGATATCCCCAGGAGATATCCCCAGATGTCCCCAGGAGATGATGTCCCCAGGAGATGTCCCCAGATGTCCCCAGGAGATGATATCCCCAGGAGATGTCCCCAGATGTCCCCAGATGTCCCCAGATGTCCCCAGGAGATGATGTCCCCAGGAGATGTCCCCAGCTGTCCCCAGGAGATGTCCCTGCCTGTCCTGCCCACCCAGAGCAGCAGCAGCAGCCCCGGGCTCTGGATGCTGCTCCTCCCGTCCCAGCTCTGGCCCCTGCTCTCTGCAGAGCTCTGGGCAGGGGCTGGGGCAGGGATGCTCCAAGTGCAGTGGCAGCTCTGGAGTGGCCTCCATGGCAGGAATCCTGCTCTGGGAAACACCGAGGGCAAATCCTGGGGCTGTGGCTGCTCCATGAAGGGGGAAGCACTCAAGATAAAGAAGCAAATCCAGCATTATTAAACATTCCCTTCCACCCTTTACCAAATCACACAATACTGATCCTCCCCCTATTTGGCCTCGGGAAAGGCACGGTGGGTTAAAATTAACAGCAATTCTGTGTTCATTGCAAGCTCCTAATTAACCAGGCTGGGCCGTGCTGCTCCAGCCAGATAATTCCCCAATATTTAGCCATTAGTTCTCTCCAATTTGGCCTGCTGCTGCTGCTGCTGCTGGCAAGTTGTGTCTCATAAACAATTATGCTGAATGCCAGCTGTCCCCACAGAGCCTCGTCAGCCCAAGCTGGGGAGACAGTTTGACATTTGACATCCCAGTGGGGGCAGAGGGGAGGTGTCACTGCCCGAGGTGTCTCCTCAGACCTGGGATCACCTCAGGAGGACATGCAGTGCTTTAAATCCTGGATGAGAGATTGCAGGAGAAGGTTTTTCAGAGGCTTCAAGGATTGTTTATTGTTTCTTGTCTCAGGAACTCTTTGCCCAGCTAACAGTGCTCTGCCCAGCCAGGCATCCAGGGCAGAATCTGCCTGCTGAAGGCAGGACTGATCTTATATAGTCTAAATTACATACTAGGTATTTATAACAACTTTCCAATGCAATACAACTTTGTTAAACAGTCCAGCTCTGACCCCATCCAATGTGACAGTGCCAGCATGTCACCCAGCATGGATGGCACGGAGAAGAAGGAGGAAGAGGTATCCACACCCCAAATTCCCCATCTTGGCCACGTGTCCCTTATCACAAACATCCCCAAAAGTCTATTTATCTACGTTCTAACAACCTAATTTACACTTTACTAATTTTGGTGGCTTGTTTCCATTCCCTGTGTGTTGGTAATTTCCCCCAGGGGTTGGAATTCAGTGCCTGAGACACCAGGGTCTCACTCAGGGGTCTTTGGGACCCCCAAGGAGGCCAGGGGAATGCTCTGGACTCCCACAGGGATGGTCAGCCACATCCCAGCCAGGACTTTAATTGCAGCAGCCTGGTGGGCTGAGCCTCAAGCTTCCTGCTCCAAGGAGACCCATGCAGCTTCCAGCAGAGCTGGGTCTGCACACAGGAGCTTTTGGAGGCCTGCCTGGATAGCAGCAGGGCAGAGTATCAGTATAAAGTTGATCTTTCACTCTGTGGAGAAAAAAATAAAACGAAAATGCAGAAAGCAGGGTGGCCTTTCCAGCCATGCTCTGTGCCCTGGAGGAGCTGCTGGTGCTTGTCCTGCATGTGGCCTGGAGAGGCTGAGCTGGGACAGAGACAGACAGAGCAAAAGGGATAAAATCAGTATTTATGGAAAGGATCCACCTTGGGCAGTGCAAGAGCCTGGCCAGGCTACACCCAAATCAAATCCAAGGTGGATCCTCTCATGAGTTTTACACTTCTGTAAGTTTTGGTTCATCCTCACATTGGGGTCAATTATCCAAGCACAGCCCAGGCTGTGAAGTCTCAGCCCCCCTGGCTTGCCCCTTTCCCTCACCATTGTTTCTGCTTTTGGGTACAGGTTGTCCTTCATCCCCTAGCTAGAAAGGAATTGTTTTGTCTGACTAACCTGTGAAGGGAACTTACTGACACCTAATATGAAGTTTCAGTTACACACTAAGCAGCAGAGATCCTGAAAAATATAACAGATAAACCCAAGGCATCATGCAGAGTGCAGCAGGGACATTTCATGGGCAGGATTTACAGCCCCAGTGTGGGATGTCCCAGTCCAGCTCCACCAGGGCTGAAACCAGAGCCTGGAGCCCCTGATGCTCCCAGTGACAGGGAGGGATGGTCCCTGCCCAGGCCCAGGACAGCTCTGCAGACCGGTGGATTTTGTCCCTGGAGCTGCCTGGGGACAGTGACTCTGACTTCAGAGAGGGCAGTGCCACTGAGGGTCACACTGGCTGCTTGCTCTGCTGGCTCAGCCATGGGACATGCTCAGGAAAACTCTCCAAATCCCTCAGCAAATCCATCCTTCATCAAGCCAGTCTTTAGAGGAGTTTGCCTTAAAATAAACACTAAGGCACACTTCACTTTTCTGAGCACCTTTCCATAATCCAGGGGAGCTGACCTGAAATTTCACAGAAGGATTTTTCTGCAACAGCAACCTTTGTTACTTCATTTAAACTTAAGTTTATTCCATATTCCAAAATCTGAATGCTCCTGCCTGTAGAACAACAGGAAATACCAGAAGAAGCTTTTATAGTTGAAAAGGTTTGATTCACATTAATGCAGAAGAAAAGCAGTTGCCAGCTGAAATTCCCTGGAAGAGTCTCCTGGGATTCAGAAGAGAAGCAAAGCAATGTGCATGTTAATATAATATTCTTTCAGATTCCCACATAAAGCCTTGCATGTTTTTATGCTTGGTGTGGCAGCTTACTTTTATTTTTAAATAAACAAGTGCAGGTTTAATGGAAGGGCACTTGTTGACAGACACATTAATTTCTCACCAGAGAAACAGAGGAAAGGCTCAGGTAGATTCCTGAGGCAGGTGGATTTCCAGATAAAATGATGCTCTGTGCTCCTCAGTTGCTGGTGTGAGGAGCTGAGGAGCAGCAGCTGAGGGGGAATAGTTCAAGTGAGGAGGCACCGGTGGGTCCCAGCTGTGGGGGAAAACCAACTCTGCCAGGTGGGGTTTGGCTGGGGCACTGTGCTGGGATTTTTAAGCAAGATGAAAAGCAGAGGAGCTTTTCTGCTCTCTTGGCACTGCTGAAACACTCCCCTGGTGTCCCCCCTGTGCCAGGTCATCCTCCCAGCAAACACAAGTCAGGAACACCTGCTCCTCACAATTGAGAGTCTCTGCCACCAGGAAAAGTTGATCAGATTATTTATTGTCCCATCTCCATGTGAAAAATCCCATTGCTGCAGAAGTCACCTCAGATGGAGAATAAAACCCCCCAAAATTTTTATTTCCAAATCTGTCAGGTTCAGCCTCTGGGTATCAGTGTTGCAAATATTTTTAATTCTAAATCTCTCTTTGGATAGCTGGGCTGGCTGCAGCTCCACAACCTTGATAAAATCTGGGGTTTTGGGGTTTTCAAGCTGGGCAGAATCTCCCAAGGGTTCAGTGACCATCACTTGGTGCCACAGCCCTGAGGTCCTGCTGGTGGAATTCCTGGGGAACACCTCACCCCAAATGCTGCTCTGGAGCATTGATTTCTGCAAAGGGGTGAGTTAATAAAACCCCTAGACCACTTTATGCCAAATACTTCAACATTTTCACCAGGAGCTGTGAATTCTTGCAGGATTTTGAAAAAGGCAGGAAAAAAAACCCCAAATGGTTTGGGTTTTGTTTTGGGGGTTTTTTTGGTTTTTTTTCCCTGGGATTGTTTTCTCCCAAACGTTCTGTCACTGCTGGCCCTTGACACCCCTTTCCCCAGTTCAGGAGCACTCACAGCTCAGAAGCAATTCCTTCAGGCAGCAGGGGGATCAAGGAGAAGGAACCTGGAGAAAAACCTGGGAATCCAAGGGCTCGGGAGGAGCAGCACTGCAGTGAACCAGCCACAGGATCTGACTGTGCCCCTGTTTGTCTCTGTGAATATTATCTCCTTATTAAAAGAAGGAAAAATAATTAATCAACCAATTAATTAAACTTGCCTTGCTTTTTATTCCAGTCCAGCTTGCAATTTAAAACTGGCCTAGTAGTTAAGATAACAGTAATTAGGAAGGCATCCAGGTACACACTGGGATTTCCAGATGAACTTTGTGACTTGGAGAGGGAAAACATTAAGCCAGAGACCCTGGGCTGCTTTATCAGAGCTGTTCCATTCTCCTCAGGGCTCAGGCAGTACCTGGGTCGCTGCAGGGGGAGAACAGAGAGGGGCCCAGGTCTGCTGCCTGCAGGGACTCAGCAGAGCAATCCCATCCTCCAGGTGTGTCCCTCCATCCCAGCTGAGGGGGATTTGTGCATCACCCACACCCTCTTAGCTAGGTTGAGTTGAATTTGACTCAGAAAACTTTTCTTCCACACCTTGTCCCTGCTCTGTAGCTGGACAAATGGAGGATTCCTCCCCCTCTCCCTCCCTGCCCCCTGACAGCTCCACAGCAGAGAGCTCCAGCCTTGTGTGGTGATAATGACCCTGTGTCTGTCACAGCTCCACTGTGCTCAGAGCCTCCTCACTGATTCATGCCAAAATAACAATTTCTGGGCTTTTTGCATGCTTGGGAACTTTTCAGTATCATGCTACCATCAGGAGTTATTTTTTACCCTTATATTTATGCACCATATTATGGTGAGTTTAAAATTTAAATGAAGATGGAGTTAAGACATTGGACATTGCATAATATATCCACTCATCTGCATATTAGAGTTCAGAAAGCAACAAATGGTCATTTATTTTTATTACAGGAGGAGTTGACAGAACTGCTTTATGCTTCAGGTTCCTGACAGCTCCGTTTTAGAACATTGCTCTGAATCACTTAAAACCTTGCCAGGTCTTGAGTATTTTATCAGAAACCTTCTGAGTTGAGTTGCTGCTTCAGATGGATGCTTTTATATCCACTTTTGGGAAACTGACTCTCAAATAGGCCTATCCTTTCTTTGGATGTGGTTAAGGGAGATATATTGCTAAGCTAATGTTGAAAAGGTCTTGGAGCTGTTTTGTTGAGTAGCTCTGATCCCAGTTGGGAGCAGCTTTGGAAGGTGGGGAGGGCTGGCAGTGTGTGTGGGATGTTGTTCCTGTGGACAACAGCCAGGTTTAAATATCCTAAGGACCACAGGAAAGACCAATTCTGATTTATTTGGAGGCTCATGAAGATGCAGCTGAAGCGTGGGAAAGCCCAGCTGTGCTGCAGGTGCTGTCACAGGGCTGGGGAGGGGCCTTGTCCCTGTCCCCAAGGCAGGATGGCGTGGGGCTGAGCATGGGCATCCTTCCCCCATCCCATCAGAGGGTGGGAGCAGCAGGACACGGCTGGGCTGGGATTTTCCAGCGAGGTGAGTGTGGGGCAGGAATGGCAGAAGGTTCCACCTGTGCTGCTTCCAAACACCCTTTCCCAAGGATGTTGGAATAGGGACACCACTCTCCAGCCCCTGCTATCACCAGGGCTCTGATCCAGGCAGAAAACAGAGGTTGGAGATGTTCCTGCTCGCTGCAGGGAGGTTGGACCAGGTGCCTTTTAAAGGTCCCTTCCAAGCCAGACTCCCCCATGATTCTGGGATTTCTCCTGAAGCTGCTGGTCCTGCTGCTGAAGCTCCATCCCACTCTTGTCCTGCTCCCATCAGAGTCTGGATTTGGGCTGGGCCATCACTGCTCTCCTCCAGGTTTGGGAATGAGGAAGGAGAAGCAGACCCAAGCTGGAGGGTGCAGCTGGTGGCTTGTCACCCATTGCTGTCCTGCTGTCACCTGCCAAGGAGGGCTGGGTCCCTCCAGACCCCCTGAGCCCGAAAGGAAAACATTGCCATGCAATGCCAGGGGATGGAGGCAGCAAAGGGAGGCTCAGAGGGGACGCCTGGCTGGGCTGTGGGAGGGTGGGAACGGCTGGGATCACTGCTGCGGGGTGGGATTTCCTCCTGCAGGGTCCCAGGGAAGCAGGGAGCTGCTGGCAGGGCAGGGATGGCCTGGCTGGGCTGTGGGAGGGTGGGAACGGCTGGGATCACTGCTGCAGGGTGGGATTTCCTCCTGCAGGGTCCCAGGGATGGGCTGTGCTGGGGTGGTGCCACTCAGACTGTGCCTGCACAGCTCTGCTGGGGATGCTCTGCCTGTGTTTCCTGCAGCCACGTACCTTTTTATTTAAAAATGACAAAACCACTAATTAGAATTTTCTGAATTTGGCTCTGGAAAAAAAAATTAAAAATGCATAAGGCCCTGTGTAGTGCGTATGTATATTTTATTGCTGCATAATTGGGATCTTCATTAGTTCCCTGGGTGGTGGAGTGACAGGCTTTTCATGTGCTGCAGACACTAATGCAGGGTGATGCGGCTCCCTTTTCCTCCTTACTCCGAGATGCTCCTTCCCAAGCACGTCCAGGCTCCCCCAGAAGGACTCAGGAAGGTTTTTGGGGAGCCGTCTGTGCAGGGTCACCCAAAGCCGGGGCTCCGCAGCACAGCCAGGGCGGGGGCGCCGCTTGGAGACGGAGCAAGGGTTAATCACGTTAATCCCAAACCCCGGGGTATAATCGCTGCTGCTCTCACACAAAATGTCACTTTATCTAAATGACTAAAGTGGGCAGAGCCCAGTCGGTTCAGCGGGGCTGGGCTGGGCACGGGACGGGATTTTCCCTTCCCCAGGGCTGAGCCAGCCCCGCGCAGGGACACAGGAGAGGATGGAGAGCACCCAAAGCACTCCCAGCCCTTCCCTCTTTCCTGGGAGTTGAGAACCTCCGGTGCTCTCGGCACCAACTGCGTCGGGTTATCCTAAATGGGCACAGCAGCTGATAGTTGCTAAAAGGTTATTTGTTACGAAGCACACCAGTCTCAAAAGCAAACAGAAAAGCAATCTTTCTGCATCTCCATTGTATTGCTTTGTGCCTCTTGAGATCACACTTGGCACGGCAGGGCACGATTCCCTGGATCTGTGGACTCTGCCCAACCCTCCAGAGAGGGCTGGACACAAACAGTGAGCAGCAGGAATCTCCCAGGGCTGCCCTGGGGGCTGCTGAATCCATCACTGCCGTGGGACCTGCAGGGAAAAGCCAAACCAGGAAAAGAGCACGGCAGAATAATGTTGGAATTAGTGAATTCCTGAATTCCACTGCCCAGAGAGGTTCCTTGGCTGCTCCAAACTTCCCTGGCTCCAGCATTACTCTCTTGAGACACAGAGGCTTTACTCCTGAAAATGTCATGGGCATGGCCATTACCCATACCAGGGTCTTTCTTGTCATCTCATGACTGGGAAAACTTTATTTGAAAGCTTTTTTGGAAATCTAAATACTCAAGGCTACATCTGTTCTTTCCTCCAGGATGTAGAATTGCCCTGTTGGTCAGTTTTGGATGGGGTAACAGCTTGTTCTGCCTTAGCCCTGCTGATTTTATTCTTTATTATGGTGTGTCCCAGCTTTCCTTGTAAAAAACCAGAGTTCCTATTCCACGGTTTTCTGTATTTCTCCTTCAACTCCTTTTAATAAATTTGCAAGAAATTTTCAACCTTCTAATTTCTCATGCATAGGTGAAGTGACAGATTTCCCAGTACAGTTAATAGACTGGAATTTCATTTTTTCATTCCTTCGTTGCTCTTTGGAAAATACCATCTGGTCTTGATGAATTTTTATTATTCAATTTTTAATTTCAAGTCTAAAATATAAAACAGTTCCTCATACTTATCCCTGGTAATGAAAATTCCCCATGTGGGAACATGACTAAATTCCTCTGTTTATTTAAATTTCCTGCTGTGCCCTTTCACAGTTCTCCCACTGAATCCTGATCTTCCATGAGCTGTACCATGGCACAGAGTTACCTTCTAGTGCTTGAAAAAAAGAAAGGTTATCATTAAAGTCTTTAGCAAGTTCCTTCTCAAGCATAATTTTGGCCCTTGTTAATATGGGTTTACATTAACTTGCCAGAGTTATCCTTTGAGTTCGAGTTCCTTCTTTTATGCTGCTTTATAGTCATGGCCAGAATGACTTTTGCCCATTTAAAGTTTTCTAATAATGTTCCAGAGCTTCTAATACAGTTTATTTCAAAAGTATCCCAACCACTTTCAATCATTTTATCCTTCTAGCCATTCCCTTTCAATTCCCTTTTAACTAGTCTCCTCTCCTCTCCTCTCCTCTCCTCTCCTTTTTTTTTCTTTTTTTTTTTGTAGTTTCCCTTTAAACTTTATCAGAGTGGTTTCTGCTTTTTCCCCCCCTCTCCTGTAGAGCATTGAACTTCAGTCTATCATGGCCACTCTTCTGTGGGATGGGTTTTGATGGCTCCCCTTGAACCAGGGCTCCTGGACTGCTCCACACTAAATCAAAAGTCTCTTCTCCTCTTCCCTGCACTAGGGAGCAGCAGCACTTGTGTCTGAAAATGGAGTCCCAGCCCCTCAGCCCTTTGTAGAGTCACCAACCACCTCGGGGGGAATCAGACTCTGGTTTTATTTTGGTGTTTTCAGCCCTGAGGAACCAACTCCCACTGCTGAGGCTTTGCTGGCTCTGTCACCACCCATGGGGACAGCACAGCCACCAGGCCTTTTCTCCCCACTCATGCAGGGAATTGCTGCTTTACTGCCACACTGAGCTTCTCACATCTCCTGATGTCTCATCTCAGCTGCTGGCATTGCTCTGCTCTTACTCTGGGATTGCACCTGGTGGAGGTGAGGGAGCCTGGAGAGGAGCCCCAGCTGGGAGAGGCCAGAGCTATGTGTCTTGTAACCTGCCTGCAACTGGTGGCCCCACAACTGGAAATAATTTCTTCTTGAGAGCATTTCCTATTCCTCTATCAAAAATTTGCTGCCATGTTGGACAGGTGGGAGAGAATCATTCAAAGGCTGGGAAACAGCATTGTAATCCAAAACAGCCACTGTCCCAGGTTACAATGTAAAGAAGTGCCCAACGGGATGGATTCTATCACCATCTGTTAAACCAAGTGGGGCAGTGATCCTTATCTCTGTGGGAGATATCCTCTGCTAATGGGCCATCTTTAAACCAGCTGGGACAATCATCTTTATCTCTCCCACAGCCCATCCTCCCTCCAGGAGATATCTCCTGTTAATGGGCCATTGTTAGAAACCGGGTGTGACAGTGACCCTTATCTCTGTGGGAACATCTCCTGTTAATGGGCCATTGTTTAAAAATGGGTGTGGCAGTGACCCTGATCTCTGTGGGAATACCTCCTGGTAATGGGCCATTGTTAAAAACTGGGTGTGGCAGTGATCCTTATCTCTGTGGGAATATCTCCTGTTAACGGGCCATTGTTTAAAAATGGGTGTGGCATTGATCCTTATCTCCTGGCACACATTATCGGCTAATGGGCCATCTTTAAAGCAGCTGGGGCAATCATCTTTATCTTTCCCACAGCCCATCCTCCCTCCAGGAGATATCTCCTGTTCATGGCCATTGAGTCCCAGTGCATGACTGATAAAATTACATCATCCCACTGGAGATGCTCCAGCCAGGGGAGGAGCCAAGCCTTTCCTACCCAGATAAAAACTGAGATTTTGAACACCAAGGCTGCCCTTACTCATTGGTCTCCAGAGGACAAGAGCTACCAGGATCACTGTGAGGATTTCTACAGGATCACTGCTTCAAGAATACCACTTCATCTGGGCTGCTGTCACCATGCTAACTAGCTGGGTGTTGGGTTCTATTCTGACTCTGTCAGTGGTTTTTCTTATGTACTATTGCATGTATTTTATTTTTCCCTTTTTTCCTATTAAATTGTACTTCTGACTTGGAGTCTCTCACTGGTTTTGATTTCAAAACCATTACAGCCACTCAGCTCTCAGTCCAAAAGATGTAACGGATAGATGTCAAGTTCTTCCATGGGCAGGGGAGCTGGAATGGTGGGTGAGTCTTGGACAGGTGTTTGTGTGCTGGGTGCACTGAGGTCACAGTGAGGACTTGCAGGATGAGGGTTAGAGAGCTGCTGGTGAGAATTAGGATTTTTTCCATGAAAAGTGAGAGTAAAGCTATTTCTGAGCCCTTCAACCTCCCAGACTTCATCCCCTGAGCACCTCTGTTTGTAGCAGTGGGACCTTGGGTGTTGCTGAACCAGGTGTGAAGTGATCTCCCCCTGGAGAAGAGGTCTCCTCTCTCCTTGGGCAAATGGGAAAGCAGCAAAGAACTGACTGAAGGGGGCAGGGGCTGTGTCAGGCTGTGCTGTTGTAGAAGTTCCTAGAGAGCAGGGCAGAGCTCAGCCCCTCTTCAGACCTTTATCAGAGTTCACAGAGTTAACTGAAATATTCCTGCTCCTACAGCTTTAATTCATTCAGAGTCACTCAGAAGCTTCTGATAATAAGACCTAATTTATAATTAGGCTTTATCAGTAATCAGTTAATTTATAGAACCCTAATTCTCATGAAGGTATTTCAGAGGCTTTGCTTATTACAATGTGGAGTTAATGCCTACAGACAACCAAATCACAGTGATGGAAACAAATTTCAAGGTAATCCTGCTCTGTAACTGCTTGAGTTATTTACTTGGGATTTCATGCAGTGGGTGGAGCAGGGAGTAGCATTTCAGGCAGCAGTCAGGGACAAGGGACTTCCTTCCTCAGACCTGTCAGGGCCGGGGTATTAGTTACAGGTAACCTCCCCTGGGCACTGAGCCAGCTGGAATCTGCCCTGTAAACTGATCACCAGCTGGAATCTGCCAGGGATTCCCAGAGATGTGCTGGGAAATGAGTCCCACAGGGGAAGGAGAGATGCTGGTGGGGAGGGAGCCAGTGCTGGATGGTGAGACATCACCTCCAAGGCTGAATAACAGCCCACAGAGAACCACAGAACACTCATCAGCCTCAGGTCTGATGGTTCCAACACTGCCAGTAAGAATTCCCAAAATTTCCCAAACAGTGGGATATTTCTGGTGGAACTGAGTCCCTAAATGGATGGTCACTGTGCTCCTGTGCCTCTTTGGGATGCAAGCCCAAATTGTTCCCCCTTTCCTGCAGCCATGTCACCCTGCAAACCCATCTCCACCTCCCCATCACCTCCATCACCTCTCTCCCTGCTTTCAGACCATTTCTCACCCAGGCAGAACTTTGCCACCGGTCCCTCCAAAGCACAGAGGAAAAATCCAGACAACTCCTCTCTCTCCTTCTCTTCAAATCCTGTTACAGGTAGGAAAGTCTTTATCAAGGGAAGCCTTGCAACATGGGTTCCTGTTACTTAGGTTCAGTAGAGGGGGACTGTGGGGGAGTGCCTCAGCTGGAACAGGGGCAGAGGAACATGAGGGACGAGAGGGATGTGATGGCTGGGATGTGTGACTGCCACATGTCCACATTGCTGCTGGATGCTGCTGGGAACCAGGGAAAAGCAGCCTTGAAGCCTTGCCTTCCTCAGGCTTCACAAGGACAAGAATTTATGACAATGATTAAACACCTGCAGGGTGTGTGAGAGCCGTGTGAGTGTCCTGTGGTATTTTGCAGAAAGCATGTTTTCAGAGAGGTGTTGCTTTCCTGGACCAATGAGTCTTTTCTATTTTGTTTTTCACCTACTACCCTATATAAAGTGCAGTGTTTCTTTAAATAAAGCTCTCTCTCTCTCTTTTGCTTCTCCATTGCATGAGGAACTACGTTGCATTATCCTTTTTGTTGGTCTCCTGTAGCCTAAAATGCAGCACCACATCATGTCCACATGGTGGTCTGTGGTGGTTGGTTCACTTGGGCTTGTTGTGCCTTAAAACCCCATAAACTGACAACCAGCCAGCTGCTTCAAAAGTCGGGTTTTGGCAATAAAGAGCCCTCCTTTGCACCTGCCTGGGGTCCTGCATTGCTCATTATTGCAGCAAAATCCCATTGCTGTGCACTGCATGCTTCTCTTCCAAAAGAAGCACAGTCCACAGACACCCTTGCTGTGCCAGAGCTGGTGACTGTTTCAGCCCCAAGCCGGGCCCTGGCGAGCCTGGGCCGCTGCCTTGTGGACTGACATTCCTCCAGTCCTTAAGCCCTCAGAGAGCTCCCAGTCAAACAGTTTCAATTAAATTTCAATTAACAGATCTGAGCAAAGTGTTCTCTGCCAGGGCATCACCAGGAGGCCTGGATTAAAGCACGGAGACGAGCAGCTTACCCCGAGTCCCTTCACTTTGGGACTGTGTGACAAACCTCCCAGAAACGGGGCTGTTCTGGTGGTGGCTGGGTGCGTGCCTGGCTCGAGGCAGGGCTGTGGAAGGGGAAGCAGTCCCCATGCCAGCAGGGAGCCCTGGCCAGCAGGGGGGTGATGCTGTCCCTCGGGCACAGCTGCACCACGGCCCTGCCCTGGGGGCTGTGAGCCAGGGGCCGCAGGTCCCAGCGCATCCCTTCGGCTCCTGACCTCCCTCTGGTGTTGGATTGTGAGTGTCTCATTCACCAGCTGTTTTTCCAAAACCTTGTCAAGGGAGCTTTGCTAAGTCCTTCCAGTCTGAGCTGCAGCGTGTCTGTCACCACCCATGCCCCCTCCCTTCCACGGCAGCACATTCCCCAGTGTCCTTCTACCCCAACATCCCAAGGGATGTTTCTGTCTCTGCACATGCAACAGCAGCTCAGCTCCTGCTCTTCTCCAGCTCCTCCTTTCACTTGAAATTCCACCACTCCTCATTCAGATCCCTCCCACTCCCCAGTCCACTCTTGGGACAGGTTTTCTTTGATCCCCAAATGTCTGAGCCACCTTCTCCTGACTCCACATCAGCCAATTCTCCTTGCCTGTGATTGCAGAGGAGCTGCAGCCTGTTGTGCTTTAATTAAAGTGTATTAGCAGTGGTGTGTTATTGATTTACTGTACATTTGCATTAGCTGAGCACTCCATGCTCTTATCTGATGGGCAGAGCATGGATACAGGGCATGGAGCCTCCCTGGTGAAACTCGAGCAGGAGAAGGAGCAGGCCCACCTGGGTGGATCTTCAGAGCTCTGGCTGCTTGGCAGTGGCTCCTGGAATTGCCAGATGCAAATCCAGATGATAAAACATGAAACCTGAAAACCAGTTTTATTTAGACTGGCAGAACTTCCCAATACAAGTCTTTCACATTTCGTGCTTCTGTCTGTATTTCCTGGCTCACAGCACAGAAATTGCTGTGGCTTGTGCCCCTTCTTGCAGGGTGGGAACCACCCAGCTCAGTAAAACACAGAAAATGGTGAGTTCATCCTGTCAGAGCAGGCTCACAGAGCTGATGCTCCTGTGACAGGGGAGCACCCTCGAGGTGTGCAGGGAAACCTGGGGCTGTGCCCACCACGCCAAGAAGGCAGGTCCTGTGCTAGTGTGTCCCTCCAGTGGAGCCAACCTTGGAGCCATGCCCTGGAACAGGGACCAGCACTCCCTCCTTCCAGCCCACAGCCTTTGCAGAGGGGGAATTCTCAGGCCATGGTGAAGGTGTGTGCTGCACTCAGCAGCCAGGCTGGGGGGCAGGAGAGGAAGGGGACAGGGCACATCTCAGTGAGCTCAGTGAAACACCCAGCACAGGTGAGACAAAGTGGGGAAATGGCTCGTTCTGCTGCAGCTCCAGGTCACAGATGGGCAAGGGCTTAGAATCACAGAATCAGAATCATGGAATCATGGAATTATGGAATCATAGAGTCATAGAATCATGGAATCACAGAGTCATAGAATCATGGAATCATGGAGTCATAGAATCATGGAATCATAGAATCATGGAATCATAGAATCATAGAATCATGGAATTATGGAATCATAGAATCACAGAGTCAAAGAATCACAGAACTATGGAATCATAGAGTCATAGAATCATGGAATTATGGAATCATAGAATCACAGAGTCATAGAATCACAGAATCATGGAGTCGTAGAATTATGGAATCATAGAGCCATAGAATCGTGGAATCATGGAATCATAGAGTCATGGAATTATGGAATCATAAAATCACACAGGATTGCTGGTGTCACTTCACCCCAGTCCTGGGCTGGTTTTCCAGCCCAGATTTCACAGCAGAGCTGAACAGAATCAGAGCCCATTGCCCTTCTACCAACAATATTTCACTGCTCATCAGAAGGGTCAGGGAGAGCATTAGCCCAAAATGCATCCCAGAAATAGCTGAGCCACCCACAGGACACAGCCCCATCTCCTGCAAGGCTGAAAAAGACGTTTTGTCTCACAGGAGGGTTTGCACCTCCCAGCCCAGTGCCAAGGATGAACTCCTGGGGAAGGACCAGGCTCATGGGCTGCAGTTTTAACATCTCCTGAGGCTCTCCTGGAAGAGGAGCCAAACTCAGCCCATGTCTGCAGGACAGAGCCCAGGGGCAGGGCTGAATGATATCCTGTGCTCTGGCCCCAGGTGACTTTGAAAGTGAGGACAGTGACCCTGCATTAAGCTCCTCACCCATGGCCATGATCCACATGTGCCTCAGCACAGGGAACTGGAGCTCAGACTCAGGGAGGGCTCCCAAACCAGCCTGAGAGCAGCCTCAGCTTGTCCAGACTGAAGGCAGGGGGGGTTTATGGCAGACAGATCCAGGCAATCCCCTGGAGCACAGCTACAGCCCCAGATTTGGGCCAGCTTGGGCTGAGCACTTCATCTCCCCACAGCACAACTTGAGCATCTGACAGCCTGAAATCTCCAGGGTTTCACACACACCCTCTGCCTTGGGGGAACAATTTAGCAGCAGAAGTGAGCCCCACCCTGCTGGAAAACCCCAGCACGAATTGGGAAGTCCCACAAACCAGATTACCTGCAGCAAACCTGGTGGAGCTGCCCCTGCAATGGCACCATGGAGAGGGCTCTGCTCAGGAGCTCACAGCTCCTGCCCACACACAGGGACCAGGTTTCCTTTGGTTTTAGCAATTAGAAATTGGTTTTAGCTGAAGCAAAGTTGTGCTTGGTTGTGACAGACTCAGAGATGAGCTGTGTGAGCACACCAGTGTCCAGCAGGCAGGAGAGGGGCCCCAAGCAGCACCCTGAGCATCTCTCTGGAGATGGAGGAGGACACAGCTGAGGTCCTGACCAGCTGTGTGTTCCCAACAGGAAGGAGATGGGATGTGGTGCCCAGCTAATACTGCTCCACAGGTGCCCAGAGCAGCTGTGGCTGCCCCTGGATCCCTGGTAGTGCTCAGGGCCGGGCTGGATGGGGCTTGGAGCAGCCTGGGACAGTGGATGGTGTCCCTGCCCCTGGTGCCCCTGGGTGTGACTGAGACCCTGTAAGGTCCCCTCCATCCTGCCACACAAGCTTTGGGGCTAAACAAGCAGCAATCAGCACCTTCCTGCCACCTCCACAGATGCTGTGCTGCCCTCAGGCAGACCTCTGCAGTCTGGAATATCTCCTGTGTGCCCGGCCAGGGCTTCCTCACAGCTTGAGCATCCCGTGCCTGTGGTCCCCTCTCAGTTTTCATGGTCTCAGTCAAGGCAGTGCCCAGCCCTGTGGTGTTCTCAGAGTCACCAAGTGACAGCATTCAAATACTCAGCTGCAAATAAATAAATCTTCAGGGTAATTCAAAAGAAAACTGAAACAAGACAGAACTGGCCTACATTAATCTCAACGAGTTCTCAGCAAAAACAAATGCAAAGAGCACATTTCCATATGGGGGCAGTTTCATCAGCTGACAGAGATGAGCTGAGTAACTCAGTCTGTTCTACACTATGGATGTGGCAGCTGCTTTAAATATTTGGGAGTTCAGAGTTATCTGCTCCTGCACCTTTGTTTAAATTGATTTGTGGTGCTTCTTCATTGACCTTGCTGCAGAAAGCTCACAGATAATAAAAATGTCAGACCCTCATTAGAAGATCTAGAACATCAGCCAGCCATGAGCATCATCCACCCCAGCACCTGGAGCAAAGCTGGGTCTGCATCTTTCCTAGGCTGTCACCTCTGGGCTCATTACTGGGGGTGTGGGGACAGCACCACTCCCACACTGCAGTCCAGACTGCCCCTCTTGGGCTTGCAGTGGGCACACACCCAGGACAAACAGCCAGGGTGGAGCTCTGCTGGGACCTTGGCTCTTCCCCTTCAGCCCCCACTCATCATTCTGTCTGTCACTGTGTGAGAGCTCCACCCTGGGCTGATCTGCCTGTGAATCCCCTGCCTCAATTGCCATCCTCCTTCCTGTGGGATTCCATCTGGAGATATTCCCTACCCCGATTTTAAACCCTGCCTTTGTGGCCATGTGCACAAATGTTCCAGCTGAAGTGACTATTTCAGCCTCCATGAGAACACTCTGTCTTCACAAACTTGTACCTTTTCCCAAAATCCTCCTCTTGGAATGAATCTGCTCTATGGAAAGTTGGAGGGAAATCAATCTGGCCACACTTGCATTAGGAGAGAAGAGGAAACTCGTGCTATTTTCCTACCTTGGAAAAGCCCCCAAACCCCTGCATCAGAGATCCAGCCTCAGTGGCTCTGGTTCTGTGGCTCTTCACCAGTGCAAGGAGCTCCTCAATCCTGACACTGCATCCCACCCACGGCACTGCAGAGGAGCAGCACAGGGGCAGGCATGGAGAGCAGAGCAGACCTGGGCTGGGCCTTGTGACAGTGCCTGGTGGCCACCAAGGGGATCCATCAGGAGAAGAGAAGAAGCTGCTGAGCAGACAAAAACCCTGTACAGGCCCAGGTGGAGCAGATTCCTTCCTGTTCCATGTTCCCACAGTTGTGCCATCACTGAACTCCCCTGCTGACCCTGGAATAGACCACAGGGTTTACAGGGCTGGATGTTCTGCCTGGGTGCACGTTAAGCATTCTCCCAGCAGACCAGGTATGAACACAACAGCCCCAAAGGGCAGAGGGAAGCAGCAGGGAGGGATCCAGAGCAGCTCCCAGGGCTGGGCTGTGGTGTGGAGGAGCAGAGGGATTTAAAGGAGCCCCCGAGGGAGCAAGGCTCCAGCTGTCCCTCCCTCATGGGTGACTTGGGACATAGACTGGCACTGGTGTGCTCACACTGCAGAGCTCATCTCTGAGTCAAAGTACAACTCTGCTTCAGCTACAACCAGTTTCTAACTGGCTGAAACCAAAGGAAACCTGGTCCCTGTTTAATGAAAGGATCTGTTCAGAGACTCTCATCACTCCAAGTGTTTTTGAGCCACCCAATGGTTTATGTGACTGGGTTTCATCAGCTCAAAACCTTCTGGGTTGGAAAAATATGGTTCACAAAAATGTGATGCTCCAGCAGAAGTAAACACAGACCTGCCAAATTACTGCAGCTTAATGAGTTCCCTCTCATCAGCTGAGCTGGCCTTGTGTGTGCCCTCTTTGAAGTCAAATGTACTCGTGTAAGCACCCTAAGAGCTTTAGGGAGGGATTCCTGTTTGGGCAAAGGTTCACAATGGCTGGATGCTGGCACTGTCAAGAATTAGGTGGTTGCTTTGCTAATATTTTCCTCCCATCCTTGCCTCCAGTTGAGTCTCTGCTTCATAGCCTGGCTCTAAACAACATCCCTGAGCTTTTATCTGCAGGTGACAAACAGAGGCATACAAACTGGATTGGCAGGAACACAAAGAAAGCTTTCATCTCATCACTGCACGAGGCACTTACAGGAACTTCTCAAGGAAAAAAGAGATTATGCATCAACATTGTGAGCATAAAGACAATTTAAAAGGGATGTTAAGAAACTTCATGTCAGGAAAATATAGAACATCTGCAAACAGACGAGTATTCAGTAATAAGCTACGTCAATGATCTGGGAGGAAAGAGGCTGTTTTCCTGCAGTGACAAGCCCAGAGAACATCCCAAAGGGGATTTGAACAAGCTCAAGTGCTCCTTGTGGTCAGAAAACTCAGCTGGCTGTGTGCTGCACTTGGGTTGGCTGGGCAAATCAACCTGCTCCAAGCTCTTTGCTCCTGTCTCTGCCACATCCCACACCTGAGGCAGGTGGGCAGGTCTGACCCACGGCTGGGACAGGAACAGTCCTGGAACATTTCTGGACTTCACACACACACACACACAGCCCACACACCCCAACACTCAGTCTTGTGGTAGTTTATGGTGTTTTGCCACCAGCTTTGGCAGGACTGGGGTGACAGAAGCAGCTGCAGGCTGTCCTATGGTCCCTCCTGGGTGAGTGACTCTGCAGGAACACACAGAGTGACTGTGATTATTGAAATAATGCAGGACGACAAGAAAGACTCACCTACTAAAGAACAAGCTGGTTATTAGCCCACTAATTAGTGGATAACTAATGGTAATGCATGTTTGCTCCCAGCTGTCAGCAAACAGTGCCTGCACTTGGGCACTGATGCCTTGGGGGTGCTGCATCCATGTGCCAGCACAAACAGTGCCAGAGCTGCCAGGGTGCCAGGGGGTCTGGGCTTCCCTGGCTGCACCTTTCCAGGGCTCTGTCTGCTGCCTGTGCCAGCTGGTGGGGCTGCCACCTTCCCCTGGGACGTGGCTCTGGCTGGTTTGCTGCCTTCTGCTGCAGGAACAGTTGGCAAAGAGAGGCTCAGAGGGTCCCTGTGGTCAGGGTGTCACACCCTGGGACATCCTGGCACGAGCCATCCCCACTGCCCAAGGCATTTTGCTGATATCTTCACTGAGCAATTCCAAAAAGGCCTCCCTGGGGGACTCAGCCAACTGGCTGCTGCTTTTGCCATGTAATTTGTGATACACTTGTTCAAACACCTCCCTGCTCTGCCCTGGACAGGTTGTCCTGACCTTCTCCAGCTGCTGTCCTAACTCAGAGCAGCATCAGCGTCCTGAGGAATGGGGAGCTGGGCAGGCTGGTGGCTTTGGACTGTGCTGTGTGCAGGGTGCTGCCTCTCGAGCTCAGTGCCAGCAGGCTGGCACTGCCATGGCTCCTCTGGGTTTAAGGTGAAATCATGCAAGGTTTGGGCCTCAGCACAGTCTGGAGCCTGTCCCACCAAATGTCCCTGTGCACACCCAAGGAAGGCAATGAAGTCCAAGGAATGCACTGCTCTTGGAGAGTCCCATTGCAACCCAGGGCTCAGTCAGGGCTCCTGCCAGGCACAGCCCCAGAGCTGCAGGGTGGGCACCCACCACAGAATCCCCAAATCCACTCTGAAATCCAGGTGCTACATCTCAAGCACTGGTCACCATGAGACCCCTGAGCAGTGCATGCTGTTTCTGCAGTGACTCTGAGAAGGCCCTGCCAGCTCCAGCCACTTGTCACTCCCTGTTTGCCCTTCCACTGAGACACAGAGGCAAATGTGCTAGCTTGCATTCCCTGCATGGATTTGGGAGTGATCCCATGTCCCTGCATCCAGCAGGGCTGGCTGATAAGCAGGAACAAGTAGCTGGGAAAGTGGCCACATTTTTTGCCCCTTTGGCCATTTGAAAGTGAGCTCCCACTGTGCCAGGAGGATGGGGAGAATGCAGGAGCAGAGGGAGGGGGGCACAAAAACCAGTTGAGCACAGGCACTCCTGCACTCAGCACAGCACAGTGCAATGTTTCCACTGAAATGATTCAAACTTCGGTGGGCAGGAAGGGTGGGATTTATCTGACCTGCAGCAGGTGCCTGGTGCTGCTCTGACACTGGATGTTTGGCAGATTCCTCCCCAGCACCCCAGCAGCAGCAGGGCTCCTGTGAGCAGCTGTGCTGGGCTCAGCCTGTGCAGGGACACGGGCACAGTGTCTGCCCCGGGCTGAGTCACCTCCCCAGGCCATGCCCAGGCCCTGCTGGCTCTGCACTTGCCCATCACTGCTTGGCAAACCCAGCATTCCCCCAGATCTGTGTTTTAGCTCAAGGGATGCCTTCCAACCAGCTCAGGTGGCACAAAACCAATCTGCTCTGGGGACCAGGCTGGTTTGTGCCTTCCCAAGGCTCCCCAGGAGGGCAGGAACTGTCTGTGTGTCCTGCAGGGGTGGCTGTGTGGCACCAGACGTGTCCATGCAGGTGAGATGGAGCTGCAGGAGGTGGGGAAGGGTGCTCAGCACACAGGGGTGGCAAAGCTGCACCTCCCTCCTCCATGGCACCTGTGCTGCTGGCCTGGGCTGAGCCCTGGGACACATCAGGGCTCCCCTGGGGACTAGGGCAGGCAAAGGAGCAGGAGCAGGAGGAGGAAGATGCACAGAACACAGTACCCAGCAACCTGTGTGTGCTTTACTGACTTCTGCTCACCTGGGGAACACCTACCTGCAAATATCCCCTTGAAGCAGCTATTTGTCTGCATGGGAACCCAGACTGCTGGCAAACCTTTTATGGAGCAGCTGGTCACTACCAGGAATCCAGTTTGGAGAAGTCATCTCTCTGCTTGGAGAAATTCCACCCAAGATAGTTCCACACATGCAGCACTGAATGCACACAGCTCTTCCCCTGTGTGCATTCTCTGGGGCTCTTCCTGTCTGGCCTGGATGAGACAGGTAAACCACAGAATCATTTAGGTGGGAAGGGAGCTTTAAGATCATCAAACCCAACTGTTAACCCAGCACTGCCATGGTCACCACTAACCCATGTCCCCAAGTGCCACCTCCACACATTTTCTGAACACATGCAGGGATGGTGACTCCAGCAGTGCCCTGAGCAGCCTGTGCCAATACCTGACCAGCCTCTAGTGAAGAAATTTTCCCTGATTTCCAACACAAGCCTCCCCTGGTGCAACCTGAGGCTGTTTCCCCTTGTCCTGTCACTGGTTTCTTGGGAGAAGAGCCTGACTTCCCCCAGCTGCCCCTCCTGTCAGAGAGTTGTGGGGAGTGAGAAAGTTCCCCTTTTGTGCAGGCTGAGCCCCCCCAGCTCCCTCAGCTGTTCCTCATCAGCCTTAAGCACATGGTCCTTCCTGCCATCAACTGCCTTGGCCAGGTTTTCACTGAATTTCTCCTTAATGACTCCAGCTTTGTCATTTCGGGGATGTTCCAGCAATAAGATATGACAAGGTGTGAATTATGGGACAATAATTCATGCCTGGAGCAGTGTCAGGCACAAGGCTGGGAGCTGAGGGCTGTCCATGCAGCTCAGTGTGAATTATTGCACCATAATTCACGCCGTGAGGACACTCTAAGGGACTAGCCAGAGACTACCCACACCAAAAAAATGAGTTAAAACTCTTCATTTTAGCTTGTTGGGTTAGTAGGGACATTATACTGCTGCAACATTCCTTTTGGAATGGACCACAGGGTCCATCCCTGTGTTTTCTTTGCTGGAGTCAAGGCCCAGATGCACAAGGAAGGGTTTTAAAGCACTGGGACCTACCTGCTCCTCCTCCCCTTCCTGCTCTCAACACCCAAGCCCTGAGCCCAAAGCATGCAGAGCCCAGCACCCAGCAGGGATCCCTTCTCCTGGAGGGCACAGGCTGCAGGGTGTCACAGGAGGTGGCACCTGGAGCTCTGCTGAGCCTGAGCACAGCTCCCCCTCCCACAGGCACCCGAAGGACTGAGCAAAGGGGAAAAGCAGTTTCAGCAGCACAGGGGACAGCCCAAAACTGCCCTGCCTGAGGCTGCTGGGCTGCCTCTGCCCTTCCACTGCCTTTGGTGGCCAGGCAGGTCCAGGGGAGAGCTCTGGAAAAGGCTTTGCTGAACATTTGGAAGTTGCAGTTTTCGTGCAGGCAGTCCACAGAAAGTCACACTTGTGAAATCTTTAATTATTATTTTTTTTGAGCTGCAAAAAACAGCCCCCAGTGATAGTCATCCCTTCCTAGAAAGCTGCTACAGTTCAAAAATAAACCAGATGATTCTCCAGGGCTCTGTGGGAAGTGATGTGCCTCCAGGAGCCCCCCAAACAACTCTGTTTCACAGTAAACATGCTCCAGCCTGCCCCTGCTTTGGGGCTTCAAAGACAGATGCCCTGAAAATCTCTTCCCAAGGTTTTTTCTGTTGAACAAGGAGGCAGATCCTCACCCTGCACTAAGGGTTCTGTCCCTGTAGGGGTGTCTCCAATCCCTTGTGCAGTGAAAGACCTGGGAGAGCCCTGGGGAAGAGGGAGCTCCCTTCATCCCAGAGCTGGGGCCAGGGCACTGGGTGACTCAGGGCTGGCTGCTGGGGACCTAAGGCAAAAGATAATTTAAGGTTATCCAGAGCAAATTCCAAGTCATTATTTGGGCTTCAGTTGCCCAGTCAGTACAGATCTCATTTTGAAATGTCTCCAGGTTAATTGATTGCTGTTTCAGACAGCTATTGATTTTCAAATAATTATTCTAATTATTTGCCATCCAGCTAGCTTTCTCCATCTCCTCAGGCAGTCTGAAAACATTTCCTTGCAGAGTCCCACAAGAGGCTGATTTTTAGTGTTTCCATTGGGAGGTGGGGAACTGAGGCAGCACAATTTTCCTCTGGCCCTGGGAGGGCCATGGGACCCTCCAGGTGCCCAGTCCCTGCCCCAGGGCTGCCAGGGCACTCTGCAGATTGCCACCAGTGCCAGGGGCTGACAGCTCATGGCAGCTCTGCATGGTCCCACCTCTCTTTGGAGAGCCCAAAAGAGCTCAGCTGCTCCTCAGGGCTCCTGTGTCCTGGTCCCCACTGGCACAGAGAGCCCCAGGTGAGTCCCAGCCTGGTCCTCACTGGCACAGAGAGCCCCAGGTGAATCCCAGCCTGGTCCCCACTGGCACAGAGAGCCCCAGGTGAATCCCAGCCTGGTCCCCACTGGCACAGAGAGCCCCAGGTGAATCCCAGCCTCCAGGACTGCAGGAGGCACCAGCCCTGCCCCAGCCCTGCTGCTGACACCAAAGGACTCCCTGTGGAACTGAGTGCTACAGATTTATTCACCATTTTCCCTTGCAATGTGCCAAACACGACCAGGAGTTCTTTCCCAGGATCTGCACAGATAGAAGATGCAATCTGAAAAGACTGAATTCAGTCTATTTTCAGCCTAAAGCCAACCAAGAGGAAATAAAATAGGACAGCAATATAATGACAATGTTGATTTAAGAGTCAGTTGAATTGAATAAACTTGACTTGAAATCACCAGTTTTCATTATACTCCTCAAAATTCTGAATTACTCTAATTGATCAAAAATATTTCAAAATATCTTTATAACTTAAAAAATTGCATGTGGGCTGGATTCCCTACATTATTCCAGTGGGGACACTGTATCTGCTCACCTGGAATGGCACAGGGAGGGGGATGGAGAAGCTGGACAGCCTTAGGAGGGGCTGGAGGATCTTCTTTGCAAAAAAGGAAATTCAGGAGACCATGAGTTCCTGAAGCAAGCTAGGGAGGGACACGAAGAGAAGGAATAGCTGGGATATCCCATGTGGCCATAAAGGACAGAAGGACAGACACTGAGATGGAGGGCAGCTGGGCAGGCTGGCAGGTGCCACCCAGCTGAGGGTGCAGTGACACTCTGGAGGATGGGACACACAGGGGCACCTGGACAGGCTCAAGGACTGCCCAAGGCAGTGTCAGGAGGTCTGACAGGACCAAGGGCAGGTGCTGCACCTGGGCCAGGGCAGCCCCAGGCATGAGCACAGCCAGAACTCCCCGGGAGCAGCTCTGGGAGAAGGGCCTGGGGGCTCCTGAGGGGAAAGCTGGAATTGTCCTGGCTGTGTGTGCTAGCACCCAAAAGGCCAAACATGTGCTGGGCTAACCCCCCAGATTGTGCCCCTGTGCTCAGGTGAGACCCCACCTGCAGGGCTGCCCCAGCCCTGTCAGCCCAACTGAGCCTGGCCACACCTTCACTGTCAGAAATAGCTGGGCTGGCACAAGGAATTCAAAGACACATCTGGAGAGATCCAGAGCAGCCCATGAGCTGCTCCCAGGGCTGGAGCCCTCTGCTCTGAGGGCCAGGCTGGGACACCTGGGGTGCTCACCTGGAGAGGAGAAGCTCCAGGAGAGCTCAGAGCCCCTGGCAGGGCCTGAAGGGGGTTTGTGAAAAGGAGAGGGGCTGTTTACATGGGCACATGGTGATAGAAAAAACAGTGGCAATTCTAAACCAAACGAGGAGAAACTTAGATAGGAAGTTAGGAGGAAACTTGTCCCTGGCAGGGTGGGCAGGGCTGGCACAGGTGCCCAGAGCAGCTGTGGCTGCCCCTGCATCCCTGGCAGTGCCAAGGCCAGGCTGGATGGGGCTGGAGCAGTGGGACAGTGGGAGGGGTCCCTGCCCATGGGATGAGCTTTCAGTCCCTTCCATCCCCAGCCATCCCATGACACAAATAAGTGACAATTCCCTCTATCCCCTGCATTTCTTTACTTCTCTTTGTGCCACCACACCCCGAGCTGGGGGCACTGCCCAAAGAAACTCCTTTTCTGCAGGACATTGCTGTGGGAGGTGACTGCTGGAGACCTCCTGCAGGCAGCAATAAAACATCAGTGGCATCTCTAAAAATTATCTATGATAATTTTCTAACACAAAAGAGATGGCACCTAACGTGAGGTAATTCTATTTTAGATCTTATTATGATGGATAAAGATGAATTGATCACTGAACTAGAAATTGGTGGTTGCCTGGAGACCGGTGATCATGACCTGATTACATTAATTATGGGATAATAAAAGACAGTTCCAGCCAGTAACATATACCTGGTGCTTCTCCCTGGATCTGTGAGGCTGAATAAAGTGGTGAGGGAAACTCACTGGGAAGAAAAATAAACATGTACATAAATGAGTGAAAAATAAAAAGTTCCCACTAGGAGTTCCCAACCTGGCTAAAAAGTTCTATTTGTGCCATAATTTTTGAAGAATGGTGTTTGATTTTGAGATCTCTCTAGGTGAAAATGAAGGCAGCAATTAGAAAAAGAGAAGCAGTGTATAAAGAATGGGGGGGAAATGGAAAAACTAGTAATCAGGATAATTTAACATTTCTGAGTGGTAGGAAATTGATAAGAGAAGCCAAATGCATTAAAGAAAAGTCTGGCTGATGAGTTATAGGTACTAAGAGCTGTTATTATCAACAAGAAAAAGAACCCTAATTGTGGTCCCTGCTTCTGCTTGAAAAAGATGATAAAAATGATAAAATTAGATGGTAAAATTAATAACAGTGTCACTGAGAGGATCCAAAAATGTCAGAGTGTCATTATCTTGGTCAAGCAGCTCATAAACTCCTCGGGGCATTGGAGGAAGCATAAATTTAGAGAATCTCTGAGAGACTTTTTGCTGTGAGGGCTGCAGGGCACTGCAGCAAATGGCCCACTGCATACTGCAAGGGTTTGCTGAAATGCAGCATCCCCCTGAGGCACGGGGCTGACCCAGGCACCGAGTGCCCTGGCTCTGAGCCCCCTCTGTCCCTGTGCTCACCGTGTTTGAAAGTAATGTCTTCCCAAATGATGGCCAGGTGCCCTCCCTCACTCTGAGCAGATCTTATCTGGGCACAGCTGCTGGTTCATGGCCTGCTGCAGAGCACGGGGGAAGGCAGTCAGAACCATGGCTATTTTTAATTGGAACCTGAGATTATTTGTGTAAGCACCATGAGGAGAGGAGCTGGACCCCGGCAGCCCCTGACACATTTCCCCTGCAGGCAGAGCTGAAGGAGAGAGTGGGGCCAGCTCAGTGGGAGGAATGCAGGCGTGTCTCCAAGTAGGATGGTCTCACTCCCAGGGGTGGCACAGCTGTCCCAGCACCTCTGTGGCCATGTCCCAGTGTCACCTGTGTCCCAGCACCCTCTGGCCATGTCCCAGTGTCACCTGTGTCCCCAGCACTTCTGTGGCCATGTCCCAGTGTCACCTGTGTCCCAGCATCTCTGTGGCCATGTCCCAGTGTCACCTGTGTCCCAGCATCTCTCTGGCCATGTCCCAGTGTCACCTGTGTCCCAGCATCTCTCTGGCCATGTCCCAGTGTCACCTGTGTGCCAGCATCTCTCTGGCCATGTCCCAGTGTCACCTGTGTGCCAGTATCTCTCTGGCCATGTCCCAGTGTCACCTGTGTCCCCAGCATCTCTGTGGCCATGTCCCAGTGTCACCTGTGTCCCCAGTATCTCTGTGGCCATGTCCCAGTGTCACCTGTGTGCCAGTATCTCTGTGGCCATGTCCCAGTGTCACCTGTGTCCCCAGTATCTCTGTGGCCATGTCCCAGTGTGACCTGTGTGACCAGCACCCCTGTGGCCATGTCCCAGTGTCACCTGTGTCCCAGCACCCCTGTGGCCATGTCCCAGTGTCACCTGTGTCCCCAGCACTTCTGTGGCCATGTCCCAGTGTCACCTGTGTCCCAGCATCTCTGTGGCTATGTCCCAGTGTCACCTGGGCCACCAGCACCTCTGTGGCCATGTCCCAGTGTCACCTGTGTCCCAGCACCCCTGTGGCCATGTCCCAGTGTCACCTGTGTCCCCAGCACTTCTGTGGCCATGTCCCAGTGTCACCTGTGTGCCAGCACCCCTGTGGCCATGTCCCAGTGTCACCTGAGCAGGGAGGAGGTTTTCCACCCCGTACTCTCGCCCAGGGTGCTGCAGCCATGGACAGCAGCCAAGCCCCAGGAGAGGACAGGTCAGCACCCAGGTGGGACAGTGTCAGGGCTCAGGCCTCTCCAGGGATGGAATGCTGTTCCTGCTCAGGCCTGCCATGAACAACAGCCCCTGGAGCTTGCAAAGTGCTTGCAATTGTATGGTAAGCCCACAGCTGTCACTGTCCCACAATGGTGCTGCAAAACAGTGAAAGTGGGTCTTGCACCCACAGCCAGCCACAAAATCCCCTTTGAGTTAAATCTTTATTCCTGTCTTACTCATTTGCATTTCCACAGTACCAGGAGGTCCCCTTGGGGACTTTGCCAGCCTTGGCACAAATTAGATGCTCAAAGAGCTTCCAGTGTCTCCAGCAAGAGGCAAAGGAGGAAAGGCCCCTCTGCCCCAGCCTGGAGCCCTGCACTGGGCTGAGGCGATGCAAGGGCAGAACCTGGCACTTTGCCTGGTGGAACCTCCTACAGCTGCTCCCATCCCATCCCTCCAGCCAGCCCAGATCCCCCACAGTGCTGCAGAGGCGAGGCTCAGGTGCCCCAGAGCCAAGGGGTGCCAACTCAGCATCCAGAGGATGACAGAATCACCAAATCATGGAATGGTTCAGGTGAGAAGGAACCTGAAAGACAATTTGTTCTACCTCCCTTCCATGGGCAGGGACCCCTCCCACTGTCCCCAGTGTCCAGCCTGGCCTTGGGCACTGCCAGGGATCCAGGGGCAGCCACAGCTGCTCTGGGCACCTGTGCCAGCCCTGCCCACCCTGCCAGGAACAATTCCTGCCCAATATCCCATCTAACCCTGGAAAAGCCATTCCCTGTGTGCTGTCCCTCCATCCCTTGTCCCCAGTCCCTCTGCAGCTCTCCTGGAGCCCCTTTAGGGCTGGCAGGGGCTCTGAGCTCTCCTGGAGCTTCTCCTCTCCAGGTGAGCAGCCCCAGCTGTCCCGGCCTGGGGCAGCTCTGCAGGTGAGGTCCCACCTGAGCGGGCAGAGGCAGAATCCCCTCCCCTGCTGCCCAGGTCCGGGGGCTGTGGCAGCGGCTCCGAGCTCTCGCAGCCCCCGCTCGGTTCTCGCCGCGGCCCCCAGAGGGAGCCGGAGCCGCCGGGCTCGGGGCAGGCCCGGCCCCGCTCCGCTCCGGGCGGGCTGGCCGCGCTCTGCGGTGCGAAATGCGGCTCTCCAGAATGCGGAAAGGTAATTTAAATGTTAAAACATTTGTGATTGCATAAATTGCACGTATTATTCCAATTGAATTGTAGTGGGATTAATCTGACCTTAATAGAATACTACTAATAATTTATATTATTATCTTTAATAATATTAATTCTACTTAAATTTTTTTTCCATTTACTTTGTTCATTTAAGGGCAGCTCCACTGAGCTCTGGAGCATTTAGCTCGTGGTGTGCAGCAGTCACTTATCATTTGCACAAGTGGGGATTCCACCAGGCAATTTTCAGAGAAATAAAGATCATCTTTCAGTGAAAGGAACTTTAAAAAAAATTACAGTATTAAATGAGTAGATATTAATGTGTCATATTTAGAATATAAAACAACCCATAATCTGTTCTGAAGTCTCTTTCACCTCAACGTATACTTTCCTTTTTTTTCCTTCTAGAGGGATCTTTCATTCTGCTGTTTAACTTATTAGGCACAACCATTCCAACTGTTAAAATAAAATTGTTAAGATCATAATGTCAGGGAAATAGAAACCCTGGCAGTATGATAGTGCCTTGTGAGCAGAGCATCAGTTTGTTGGGGATGGATCAGAACTGCACATTCCATTAGAATTTATATCACAAGCCAAGGGATGAAGCATTATTTCATTAAGTATCTTGAAATTTCACCAACCTAATGAAGCTGTCAAAATTCTATTAATAAAGTCCTGGAAGTATTTATTTGTTTGTTTGTAAGGATGCATTTGCTGTTATTTAATGTTGTATTTGTTAGTTTAGGAGCAGAGGCTCAGCGGGAGGAGAGTGGGGCTAGGGGGGCTGGCAGTGAGGGGCTGGGGGGGCTGGCAGTGAGGGGCTCTGGGGGCTGGCAGTGAGGGGCTCTGGGGGCTGGCAGCTGGGGGGCTGGCAGTGAGGGCTGCCCCGAGGGGCTGGGGGGCTGGCAGTGAGGGGCTCTGGGGGCTGGCAGTGAGGGGCTCCCAGGGGCTCTGGGGGCTGGCAGTGAGGGGCTCTGGGGCTCTGGGGCTGGCAGTGAGGGGCTCTGGGGCTGGCAGTGAGGGGCTCTGGGGGCTCTGGGGCTGGCAGCGAGGGGCTCTGGGGCTGCAGGAGCTGCTCTGTCCTGGGGCAGTGAGGGGCCACAGCCCTGCCCCACGGGAGGGAACGGGACACTCTGCACAGGAGCAGGTGAAGCCAGCACAGCACAGCTTCAGCTGCCACCTCCGTTAGAAAATGCTTTTTTAAATGTGCCCTCTCCTGCTTACTCAATTTTACCTTTTTTTATTCTCGATTCATCTCTGATGGGGAGCAAAACTCAGTGAGGGCTGTGCTCTGGTGCTGAGTGAGAGCTGTGTTAGCTGCTGTTTGTAACTCCCAGTGCCAGGGAAATCCCCAGAAATTCCGTGAGCATCCTGCCAGCTGCACAACTGGATCGGGCACGGCTCAGCCTTACCCGAGGTGGGTCAGCAGCTGTGGCAGCACTACAAATGACAGTGTGTTACATTTTGGTCAGGCTCTTTGTCTTGCCTGAGCCTGGGGAAGTTTGAGGGTGTTTTTGGGGTGATGCTGTCTGAGGTGGGGCAGCTCAAAGAGCTTTCCTGGCGTGTGTCTGGCAGGGACACATTACTCACATGCAGGAATGCATGGTTTGTGAGTGCAAATAAAATTAATCACACTATTCAGTCATGTATTATTTAGTACATTCTGTTTGTGATGGTAACAAACAGTCAGGAAATCTTTTCTTCTTCAACCTCCCACCCATGGCCCACATGGGATGAACCAAAGGGGTTCTAATGAACTTAAAAGACAGTTTATGCTCGTTAGTCAACCCATGGCTTGTGGCTCAACTCTCCCATGTGTGTGGCTGCTTCATCTTGCCCCAGAGCAGCCACAACCCTCCTGAGCTCCCTGCTCTGTGAGGCTTCACCCCAGCAGAGCAGTGTGAGCCCCAGTGACACAGGACCATGAGGGCTGGGAGGGAGGTAAATCCTTATGGGAAACAGAAGGAAAACCCTGCAAATGAGCCCTGCTTAATAAACTTTCAGCTGTGAAGTGTAATCTGGTAAGAGACCATTGTCAAATAAATTCTGCCAGTGAAATTTATACATAAGATTTCCGTGAGTATTAATTACACAGGAAGGTTGCAGGGTCTGTATTACTCTGCTAATAGGATCTTCAGGAAAAAAAAAAAAAGACAGGTCTGCCACAATGTATTAGATTTGTTAAAGAACCAATTTTTAATTAGTTTGAACTGATAAGTTAATTAATGAATTTGCAAATACATACCCAGAGCATGTATTGCAGACTCCACACTGGATGCTGGGATTTTGCAGGGAATACTCTTTGAGGAAGGGCTGTGAGCCTGCCTGGAGTGCAGAATTCAGCAGAGCCGTACTATGGATCCCTAAATAGTGATTTCCATAATTACACAATTAAAGCAGAAAGACTCAATTTAAGGCATGCAAATATTCTTAATTCTGCTCTGCCATGCCACTGTAAAGAAGAGACAGATGAATCTGATTATGGGTCCAGAGAGCTACAATTCCTCTCTAATACCGAGATGACAGTTGCCTGTTAAGGCAGAGCCGAGTCAGGATTTCCTCAGCACACTGCCAGCACTTCTTCTAAGTACAACTTTAACTTCCAATTTCTTCCCTTTATACTGCTTAGCATGGGGATAACTGCAAATCACTTTAATCTAATTTACCCCAAAATAGTGATGATACATCTCTCAGTATAAACTACTTCTTAACATAACATCTCTCTAGGAGTATCAAAACCACATACAATTTTTCAATTAAAGCAGAAACTCAACCTTTTCTGTCTGAGGAATGCTTTGTTATCTTTTTCTAAGCTTACAGCACCTGATGTGTGGATAAAAAGTCTGTCTTCTGGGGATTTTCAGCTAAATCTATTATTTAAATCCCATTTATTAAGGCTCTTTGCTTCCATGTCAGAATTTTCTTGGACACCTTTTTCCTGGCAAACACAATCGTGGGCATGATGCACAGCCTGAGCTGTGCCCAAGAACACAGCCCTGCCTCATGTGCAGCTGGTGCCCATGTGCCAGCCTGGAACATCCCTGTGGGCTCTCAGCCAGGCTGGGACAGCACACAAGGGCTTCTTCCTCCAAGGCTGTCCCTCAGTCAATATGTATTTCTCAGACAGATGACTGCAGAGCTGCCCAAGCTCTGCTGGCAGCTCCAGCATCCTGATATTGCCTCCAGTGCAACCTGTAAAGGCAGGTGGCCAAACAATTGCAGCTGCAACCCCACCTGATGGACCCACAAGTGGGGATCTGCTGCCTTGCACCTCCAGGTAGAATCCCAGAATGGTTTGGCTTGGGAGAGACCTTAAAGCCCATCCAGTGCCACCCCTGCCACGGCAGGGACACCTCCCACTGTCCCCAGTGTCCAGCCTGGCCTTGGGCACTGCCAGGGATCCAGGGGCAGCCACAGCTGCTCTGGGCACCTGTGCCAGCCCTGCCCACCCTGCCAGGGAACAATTCCTGCCCAATATCCCATCCAGCCCTGTCCCTCTGGCAGTGGGAACCATTCCCTGTGTCCTGTCCCTCCATCCCTTGTCCCAAATCCTTTTCCAGCTCTCCTGGAGCCCCTTTAGACTCTGGAAGATGCTCTAAGGTAAAGGCAGGGTAGATTCCAACACTGGGAGATGGCCATTTCATTATCTGTTAGAGGTAGAAGGAAGTTCTTTGTTGTAGCAATAAACCTCTCCCTGTCAGCAGAAATGTGTTGTGTGGCCATTAAAAAGTGGGTAAGAGGTGCCCTATGGTTTAGGATTTTATTGCTTTGCAGTTTTCTTTGGAGAGTGTAAGGTTTATACAATCCTAATGCTTTTAAAACCAAAGGTTTCTTGTTTTATATAGGTAAAACACATGTCACATGCTTGTAAATGCACCCACACCCTGGCATTTGCTCCTGAAACTCATCTGCATCCTGAGCCCTCCACAGCTCCTGGCTCTTCAGCAAGCACCCTGAGCAGGAGCAGCAAAGCCCCACCTGCATCCCAGCTCACACCATCAGCTCCACAGTCGGAGCATCAGCTCTCCCTGGAATTTCCCCAGGACATGGCATTATTGGCATCACCAAACAGCCCATCCCAATGACTCAGCCGCTGCCATTTCTGACAAGGCTTGGATGCAACTGAAAGTCTCATTAATGGTTGTGCAGGGAAAAGCTTTGTACCTGAATCTGGACGTTTTGGGAGCTCCTGTTGTCCACAGCTGCTTTTCAGGGCATTCAGGCCGTTGCAGGGATCCCAGTCTGTGCTGCAGCTGGCACTGGTGCAGATCCTTTCGGGCACTCGGGGCACACGATCCGGCAAAGGAGGGGACGAAAGCAACCACAGCTGGAAAAGGAAGGAGCAGCTCAGTGCTGACAAGAACAAATACAATGCAACACTTCCTTTCTGCATAACCATTGGCAAACACTTCTGATGAGCTTTAGTGCCTCAGAGCGGAGCAAACAGACGGCGCCGGGGGCAGGAAGATGAAGTGGGGATTTATTTTTTTCTGCCGCTCTCACAAATATCTTTGCAGATAGAGGTGATTATAAATAGTCCTTTGGCCATTTCCTGACTGCAGTTTGCCGACTCTTTCTTATTTATGGAAGTGATGAGGAGTGTTCTGCATTTTGCCCCAGCATGGGACTCAACCTCATTATATTGGGCACAGATTCCAAACTTCAGAGTGGGCACTGGAACAGGGATAACCTTTGGCCCAGATGAGTGAATGCTGTGATGGGATGAGGGGATCATGAACTCTAGATTTACTTAGGCAGATTGCTATCAATAATTTCCTCTTCCAGACTACTGAGCACATATCCCACAAAGAGGTTCCTCCCTGGAATCACCACAAGTGCCTTATGGAGAATCCTCCTTACCTCACTGAGCTTCGCCTCCACTGTGCTGTATCTTCATCCTCAGGTGAGATTTCATAGAATCACAGAATCTCCTGAGCTGGAAGGGATCAAGGATCATCAATCCAGCTCCTGTCCCTGCCCAGACCCCCCAGCAATCCCCCCTGTCCATCCCTGGAGCTCTGGCAGCCTCGGGGCCGTGCCCATTCCCTGGGGAGCCTGGGCAGTGCCAGCACCTCTGGGGGAAGAGCCTTGCCCTGAGCTCAGCCTGAGCCTGGGCAGTGCCAGCACCTCTGGGGGAAGAATCTGTCCCTGATCTCCAACCTAAACCTCCCCAGTTTTCCAAAATGGAGTTAGCTGTGAACTGCATCGCCCTTCCAGGGGCTAAATGACATCTCCCCTGACTCCTCTGCCCAACAGCCTGTGCCTGCTGCCAATATCCCTGACCCCACAGCTTGAACAGAAGCAAACTCCAGGACACTCCATTGCCTCGTGATGGATGCTGTGCAGGCTTTGACACTCACACAGAGTAGCAACTGTTAGTGCTGCCTGCCCTAAAAACAACCTATGGGGAATACACAAGAATACAGCACAGTAAAAGATTATCAAACCCTTGCATATGTGCATTGTCACAGTCTTTAAATCATATTATCACTTAGGATTACTGCAGCCAGGACACCCTTACCAGCTCATGGGAGGTGGGTGTCCCACCAGCAACCCACTCCTGGTTCCTACCAGGATGGCATTCCCAGTCTGAGATGACTACAGAGCTATTCTGGGAAGGTGAAGCATTGCTGCTGCTTCATCCTAAGGGTAGGAAAGGAGGGAGAAGTCACTGAGTTACCTCTGGCAAGCCCAGTGCCATGCAGATGCTGATGTCCCAGGAAGAATTCAACCTTTTCAGGCTGGGAATCCCACAGAGATGTGAGCAGCACTATCCTCTCTGCCTGCAGACCCAGAAACTGGGATAAGAAGAGAAAAGTGATTGATGTTTATTGGAAAGCACGTTCTGAAGTGTGGTGTGGAGAGCTCCTGGCTGCAATGAGCCTGTCAGTAGTTCTTGCCCATGGAAGGTCTGAGGGCACTTCAAAATAAGGATGTGGGTTTTCAGGCTTTGGTTATGAGGAAGTTTTGAGAGACAAAACCAAAATTTGGTACCAGTCAGGACAGAAGAGCCCATCGGATGCCATCAGAGTGTCTAAAACATCTGTCCCAAATAGGTCACCTCAGCAGAAGGGACTTCAGCCAAGTGACCTGGTGAGTATCTCACTCTGCCAGGAACAGAACTTGTTTGGCATTTCCTAGACCTAACCCATAGAAATTGGCTAATCAAGGATGTCTTGACCTGTAGAATTTCTGCATTAGACCTCAGCCCACGGGAGGAGGAGGGGCTGTCCCTCAGGCAGGATGGTGTTTTGTTGTGTGTGAACAGCACGAAACACAGGTGGGTTTAAGGGCTGGTTCCACAAAGCCAGGACCCACCAGCAGCCAAATCCCTCAGGAGGGAGGCTTTGAACTCTGAGATCTGACCCAGAACTGGGAACTCTCCCCTGTGGACCCCCAACCTCTCCACCCAGAGCGATGTCTGTGTTCAGTCAAAGCAGACTGCAAAGCCATTGCAAAAACACAGCAATGAGAGAGGAGATCTGGTTGGTGTCTCTATGAGTTTCACAGTTGCCACTCCTTTTCTGCATCTATTCTGTCTCCATGACCAGAAAAAATGAGAGGTTTGGGCTGAGGAAGCTAGAAGAGCTCAAACATTGTCCTCCCAGAGGGAAGAGAGTCCCCAAAAGAAGGTGGAGGTGTGATTTATCCACACGTGGACATGGGAGGCAGGAGGCTTTTCCACGTTACAAATGGATCAAATGGAAGCAGAACAGGCTCACAGTGAAAAGGTGATGAATGGTTGGCCAAGTCACCATCAGCTGTGACAGGTTCTCCAGCACTGAAGATGCTTCAAAGCACCAGGGATGGGTTGAAATGTGCCCTCAGACATGCCGGGACACAGCGGGGTGAGCATCTTTTACCCCCAGGCTCTGCCTTTTGGAGGTCAGTGTTTCCAAAGACAAAGGGATGCTGAGGGTATCTCCATGCTCCTCCTCCTCCATCCTGCAAACTCCGTGTCAAAATGGCTTTTCCCCCCAAACCCTCCTCAAAGCTTATTTGTCAAACACTGAATTTTGCTTTAGTCTGCTCCATGGGGGATTCCTTCTGGCTGCCAGAGCTGGGGCTGAAAACCTCGTGAGTGGTTTGTGCTTCTTGACTTCCCACATCCCCTCTAAGCTCACTCGGAAAACATCTTCCCTTGCCCAACGTCCCCACCAATTCCCCTGCCCCGTTGTTTTTATTTAGCTCTGTAATTACATTATCTGACCATACAGCAATTTGGAATGAAATCTACATAAAAGATATTAAGAAAAATAAATCTGTGTTTTGCAATATCTTTGAAGTTATCTTTAGGTTGGGCAACAAGAGCAAAATCAGCATTTGGCTCTCCACAAATCCTTGGTTTTGCAGAGCTCTTGGGAAAGAGGGTTTCATGGGCTGGGGCAGGAAAATTCACAAGTTCAGATTATTTTATTAATACTATTAATAACTATTTTTGGCACTGCTTCACAAGGGAGAAAACATCAGGTATGCATGAGATGTAATTACGTTTATAGTTAATGCTGTGTGCTTTCCAGGAGAAGAAAAGCACTGATTTTTTTTTCCCTTTCTTTTTGGAGGAAATGAACAAAGTTTGCCAAGCAGTAACGAGTGTTGTCAGCGTGCGGTGAGGAAAAGCTCTTTGTGGAGGGACGGGATGTTGGGATTAGTTTTGTGTGAGGGTAGAGAAAGGCTTTTCCCTGGTTTGTGTTGTGCAAAACAGCTCTCAAACACTTGGGGACCAGGAGCTGGGAGCTTTGAGATGAAAAGAGCAGGGGGTGATTTCAGCCCTGGGTGTGCTTGGGGGTTTGGAGAGAGGGGGTGATGCTGCCCAAGCCATTCGGAGAATCATGGAATCACAACTATCCTGAGATGGAAAAAACTAACAAGGATCACCCAGTGCAGCCCCTGTCCCTGCCCAGACCCCCAGCAATCCCCCCTGTCCATCCCTGGAGCTCTGGCAGCCTCGGGGCCGTGCCCATTCCCTGGGGAGCCTGGGCAGTGCCAGCACCTCTGGGGGAAGAGCCTTGCCCTGAGCTCAGCCTGAGCCTGGGCAGTGCCAGCACCTCTGGGCGAGGGAAGAGCCTTGCCCTGAGCTCCAGCTGACCGCCCGTGACCCAGCCCCAGCTATCCCCGAGTCCCCCCTGGCAGGCCATCTGTCCCCTCTCACCTCGTGTCCCCACGACCCTTCCCCTCGAGCTCACGGAGCTGCGGGAGGTGTGCGAGGCCTGCGGGGCCCGGGCTGTCCCACCCGCCGGGCTCTCGCCCGCTGGCCGTGCCGGGGCCCGCAGCCCGCAGCCCGCAGCCCGCGCTCCCACAGCGGGACACCCCCCGGGGGCGCCGCGGCGCGGAGCGGCCCCTCAGCGCCGAGCGGCCCCGCGCCCGCCGGGCGGCGGCCGGGCCGGGCCGGGCCGGGTGCGCGGTGCCCGGCGCGGGGGCGGAGGGCAGCGCGGGGCCGGGCGGGCGGCGGGGCTCCCGCGCCGGGCCAGACTCAGCCCCTTTCTGCCGGCGCCGCCGGCTGCGAGCGCGCTGCGGCTGGAGCTGCCCTCAGAGCGGCTCGTGATGGCGGCGGCGCGGGCTCGGCAGCGGGAGGCGCCCGCCCAGCCCTGCGCGCCGCGCCGCTAGCGGCAGCGCCCGTGCCCGCGGCGGCCGCCCCGGCCCATGCCCCGGGGGGAAGGGGGGCTGCAGCAGCCCGGCGAGCCGCCCACCCGCGCAGCGGGGGCATCGCCCCCACTCGCCGCTCCTGGGAGGGCGGAAAGGAGGCAGCGGCGGCGGCGGCGCCGGCTTTGTGCGCGGCGGGCGGATCGCAGGCCGCGGCGGCGCGGGGCTCGCCTGCTCCCGCCCCAGCCCCATGAACCAGCCGGACGGCTCCGCTCCGGCGGCGGCGGCAGCGCAGGTACGCGGCGGCCGGGCGGCGTGTCCCCGGGGGGAGGCGGAGGGAGCGGGGAGGAAGGGAACGGAACGGAAGGGAAGGGAAGGAGGGAGGGCGGCAGCCGCAGCCGCCCCGTCGCGGAGCCCCGGCGGCGCTTTGGCGCAGTGCGCGGGGGCAGCGCCGGCAGCGGCTCCCGGAGCCCGCGGTGCCCGAGCCGCGGCCGCTCGGAGCGGCGAAAACAAAGCGGAGCCGAGCAGCCATGTCGGCTTCGAGCCGCCCCTCGGCCCGGCCCGGCCCCGCTGCCCGGCCCGGCCCGGCCCCGCCGCGCTCCGCGCCCCTCCACAGCCCTTCGTCTTCTTCTTTTCCTTCTTTCTTCCTTTTTTCTTTTCTCTCTTTTTATTTTTTTTTTCCCCTTTTTTTTTTCCTTTTTTTTTCCCTCATTCTCTTAATTTTTCCTCCGGAACGTTCCCCCCCCCCTCCCATTTTTTTTTCCATTAAAACGACGCCACCTAGAGGGAGACTATTTCGTAAATTTAAAAAAAAATTAAAATTGGAAAAAAAAAAAAAAAAAAGAAGGAAATATTCTGCTATTTCTAATTTTTTTCTCAGAAAGTTGGGGCCGGATCCCTGATGTTGGGGTTCCTCTAGCAGCTCCCGCAGCGCCCCCAAATTTCCTGTGTGTCCCTTTGGATCCAAAGCCCAGCTCATGGAAATGAAAATTAAACAGGAATTTGAATGAATTCAGGTTTTTTTCCCCTCCGCCCCCATTTTCTGGGGAAGAGCGGAGCCTGGGAGCAGCAGAGTGCTGGGAAAGGAAAGTGAGTCAAGTTTTCGGTGTGCCCGGGTGAGCTGGGAGGGATCACTTTGGAAAGTGCAGAATTGCTGTTCGGAGCAATTAAAATTGGGGCATTGTAATTTTGAACTTGTGCAGCAAGCTCTGCCAAAACTCAGCCTTTTTTTTTTTTTTTTCCCTTTTTGCTGCAGTGCTTAAAGTTATTTTGTTTGAAATGAGGAATTTTGCAGGAAAATGAAGAACCCAGAAAATTTGCTGTGGACACACCCAAATTTTTTTTTTTTTTTTTTTTTTTTTTTTTTTTTTTTTTTTGTGATTTTTGGATTTCATGCAAAACTGCTGTTAAACAATGAGGTTCTAAACACTGTCCAAGAAAACACGAGGACAAGCAAAATTAAGAGTCGAATGTCAGTTTTATTTTAGAATTTCTTGGCTTTTTGGATGGTTTCTCCTGGCATAATTAAAACAGTTTCCAGCATTTAATTTCCTACTTCTTTTGTAAAGAATGAAATTTCCATACTCTGGTTTTTAGGGTTTTTTTCCCCTTCTTTTTTTAAACACACTGTAATAACTCCAGGTTCTGTGGCTCACATAAATCTAATATTTACACAGGTTTATTATAAGGTCCGCCATGATATTATGAATATGCATAATTAACAATATTGTGAAAAAATAATTGCAGATTTAGTGATTTTCATTTTTTTTCAAACTGAAGTGCCTTTAAAGGGCTCAGCCATGATATTTTTCACGATTTCAAAATCCTTTTTCTCCTTGACTGTTAAAGCCTTGCTGGAGTTTGAATTGAAAATATTTTTTTTTCATAATTTTTTTTTTTTAATTGAAAATTTTTTGTTTGTTTGTTTTAAATGCTGTCCTATCCCTATTATTTTGCTATTACAGAGTGCCTGTGAGTTCTGGACTGTGCACACACTGGTTTATTATTGTAGGGTTGCCCTTGAATACTGGGGTCTTGGTATTGATCTTTTTAAAAATAAATAACAAAAGAGCACTGAAACATGCATTGTTTCAAGAAAATAGCAATCTAGGAGAGCTACATGGCCTTTCCACCCAAAAGTGGGGGAGGGAGAGGAAGGGAAAGATTAGGTCAACATTGAGTTTTACCAACCTTGACACAGTATCCTCTCTAAAATGGGGACAAAATAGCAAGATGGCTGGCTTCACAGCTGCAGCAGTTTGGATTTTTTTTTTCTTTTTTTTTTTTTTTCTTTTTGGAAAAAGGCATTTTTAAATTTTAAACTCCAAAGTGAGTTTCTGGAGCTGCCGGGCACATACCAGCAAATGCTGAAATCTGGGTGTTGCACAAAATAAAATTAAATTTTATTTTGCCAGAATGAAATTTAAATTTTGAATCTCAAACCCCTGAAATTTTTTTTTTGTTTTATTTTTTGGTTTTTTTCAGTTTTTTTTTCTGTTTTGATTTTCCATTTCCTGTAACTTGATATTTGCTGGAAATCAGAAAGGACTGGGTGGTGAATTCAGGTTTTGGGGGCTGTTTTCGCTTTTCTCCCCTTTATTTGTTTCATGTTTTGAATTTCTCAAAGGGGGGGGAAATGGAAAAAATTTGCAAGCAGGATAACTCTTGGGTGGAGGAAGAAATACTCTGAAATGTCAACTCCATATTTTTATTTTTGCATTTATTTGCCCCCAGCCCCCACCCTCTTCCTGAATCCCTTTTTTAGCAAATAATGGAGCGGGAGGCGGCAGTGGTGCAGTTGGAGCCGGTGCCACAGCTGCCTAAAAATCACACACAATGCTCCAGACTGGTTCAACAGTCCTGCAGAGTATTTCATTCCTGGTTTCAGCAGCAAGCTGTAGCGTGGTGGCTTTTCCATGTTCTTCCCTCCAAGGATTCCCTTCCTGGAGCTGCACCCCAGAACTTTTCCTACTCTGTGATTATACCCCAAGAAACTGTTTAGCTGCAATTTTTTTTTTTTTTTTTGAATTTTTTTCTCGTGTGAATCAGACTTTTTGATGCTGCTTTTCCTTCACCCAGAGATGTGGTCTTGGCATTTGGGGGGACACTTTGGGAGTGCATTTGAATGGGAATTACTGAGCAAGCTTTGCTTCTGGGGTCCCAGTGCCAACATTTCGAGTTTCCCCTGAAGCAGAGCAAGAAGCTGGGCAGGGCTGCCTGGAGGTGATTTCAGTCTTGGGGGGTGCTGTGTGCTGGCAGTGCAGCCTTGCCCATCTTTACCTCCCTGGGGAGCACAGCTCCCACTGCTGGGGTGCTCTGATCCTCACCTCCTGCCTGTCCTTCCTGCACAAACCTGCTCCTGCCTGGAAAAGATTTCATCATTTCTCATTGCAGTCTGCCTTCAGGGGGATTTTTTTTTCTTTTCTTTCCTTTCTTTTCTTTTTTTTTCCTTCTGGAAAGTTGATCAATATTTTATCCTTTTCAAAATTGCTGTTGGCAGCCTAGAAGGGGAAGGGGAGGGAGGGAGCTCAGCTGAGTGATACCAACAGATTTCTTGTGACATAACTGAAATGTATTTTTTAAAAAAGAAAAATTTCCAGGACCTCATTTTCGGTGACATATTTTCATCCTAGAATGAAAACAGACATAATATTATTAAAATAGTAGATAATATTTATACAAATGCCATATAAAACCTTGGGAGGTTATTGCATGACTCCAGGATAATTTAAATATATATATCACTGCCATAATGCAACGTTGGGAATAGTTCAGTTCATGGGTGCAGTCACATGGCCCCGGTGATGCACACTCAAATTTGCAATTATGCAAGTGCAGGAGTGAAATTAGAGTGGAATTAGTGTTCTAAAAATTAGATTAATTTAATTTTAATTTTTTCGAGGCGGGGGGGAGAGGGTTGAAACCTGCACTAAGGGTCATGGTGGTACAGAGGCAGGGTTTGTGCCCACTGTGCCAGGGCAGCTCAGGCTGAGCTCAGGGCAAGGCTCTTCCCCCAGAGGTGCTGGCACTGCCCAGGCTCCCCAGGGAATAGGCACAGCCCCGAGGCTGCCAGAGCTCCAGGGATGGACAGGGGGGATTGCTGGGGGTCTGGGCAGGGACAGGGGATGGACTGGGTGATCCTGGTGGGTCCCTCCAGCTCAGGAGATTCTGTGGATCAATAATTCTTTGGATAATCTGCCTCTACAAGGGTTTCAACCTTCCCACCATGGCAGGGCAGCACTCGGTAGGAGGCCCTGGGTGCTGCTCCTGGGCACAGGGGCACATGGCACACCCATGGCACACCCATGGCACATCCATGGCACAGCCCCATGGCACATCCATGGCACATCCATGGCACACCCATGGCACATCCATGGCACAGCCATGGCACATCCATGGCACATCCATGGCACATCTCCATGGCACATCCATGGCACATCCATGGCACACCCATGGCACATCCATGGCACATCCCTGGCACATCCATGGCACATCCATGGCACATCCATGGCACATCCCCATGGCACACCCATGGCATCCATGGCACATCCATGGCACATCCCATGGCACATCCATGGCACATCCATGGCACAGCCCCATGGCACACGCGCCATGGCACATCCCATGGCACATCCCCATGGCACATCCATGGCACATCCATGGCACATCCCATGGCACACCCATGGCACATCCATGGCACATCCATGGCACATCCCCATGGCACATCCATGGCACATCCATGGCACATCCATGGCACATCCCATGGCACATCCCATGGCACATCCATGGCACACCCATGGCACATCCATGGCACATCCATGGCACACCCATGGCACATCCATGGCACATCCATGGCACACCCATGGCACATCCATGGCACACCCATGGCACACCCATGGCACATCCATGGCACACCCATGGCACATCCATGGCACATCCCTGGCACATCCCTGGCACACCCATGGCACATCCATGGCACACCCATGGCACATCCATGGCACATCCATGGCACATCCATGGCACACCCATGGCACATCCATGGCACATCCATGGCACATCCATGGCACATCCATGGCACATCCATGGCACACCCATGGCACACCCATGGCACATCCATGGCACATCCATGGCACATCCCCATGGCACAGCCCCATGGCACATCCATGGCACAGCCCATGGCACATCCATGGCACATCCATGGCACGGCACCCATGGCACATCCATAGCATCCATGGCACATCCATGGCACATCCATGGCACAGCCCCATGGCACATCCATAGCACATCCATGGCACAGCCCCATGGCACATCCATGGCACACCCATGGCACATCCATGGCACAGCCCATGGCACACCCATGGCACATCCATGGCACATCCATGGCACATCCATGGCACAGCCCCATGGCACATCCATGGCACATCCATGGCACAGCCCATGGCACACCCATGGCACATCCATGGCACAGCCCCCATGGCACATCCATGGCACACCCATGGCACACCCATGGCACATCCATGGCACATCCATGGCACAGCCCATGGCACACCCATGGCACATCCATGGCACAGCCCATGGCACATCCATGGCACATCCATGGCACATCCATGGCACATCCATGGCACATCCATGGCACATCCATGGCACATCCATGGCACATCCCCATGGCACATCCATGGCACATCCATGGCACATCCATGGCACAGCCCCATGGCACATCCATGGCACATCCCCATGGCACATCCATGGCACATCCATGGCACATCCATGGCACATCCCATGGCACATCCATGGCACACCCATGGCACAGCCCCATGGCACATCCATGGCACAGCCCATGGCACATCCATGGCACATCCATGGCACATCCATGGCACATCCATGGCACACACCCATGGCACATCCCTGGCACATCCCTGGCACATCCCCATGGCACATCCATGGCACAGCCCCATGGCACATCCATGGCACATCCATGGCACATCCATGGCACATCCATGGCACATCCATGGCACAGCCCCATACCCCCTACATGGACTCTGTACTTGCTTCAGCTCATGCTTGGATCCCTGCAGGGAATTATTTGTGTGCTGGAAGCTGTCGAACACACAAGGCTGGTCCCGCAGTCCTGGGGAGCCCCCCCAAAATGTGACTTTTGTCAGGGGTTTGCCAGATCAGCACTATTTGTACATAATGCACCCAGGCGAGGCACCTGGGCAGGGGCTGCCAGAGCTGGGGGTGTTTTTGGTAAGGGATGTGGGCAAATGGCCCCAGGAGATATTTATTTTTGCAATTTCCACATTTCTGTGCATCCTGCATTGTGCATATTTGGCATTTCACATTTATGGATTTTGTTTGGCCATACCATGTTTTCTGGGGAAGAAGTTTCTAATTTTTAAAGGTCTTTTATGGATTAATTGCTAGTCATCTGCCTCCTTTTTGCTTTTGTTTGGTTCCTTGAATGTCTCTTGATTATTTTGTACTATGTGATGCCAATTTAGTGGTTAACTAGTATGCAAACTACATCTGGACGTGTTGACTTTGCATTAACAATCATTGATTTGTCTGGAGCAAGGGAATAGAAATGAATGCTGCTGTTTGCCACGGATGGTATATGAAAAATAACCATTTGCAGTGTGCCTTTATCAGGGGCACAGGGCTCTGCTGCAGCTTGTCACCGTGGCTCTGCTCATCACGTGGGAGCTGAATATTTAACCATGGCACCAGGAGTGGGAAAAGGACTGGGGAAGGCAGCAGCTCGTGGTGTGTGGGGAAGGGGCAGCTCCTGGTGACCTTGGTTAGCTCTGGTGACAGTGGCAGTGGGGTAAAGTTACAGAAAGGGAGTGGAAAAACAAGAGTGCATGTAATACATAAGATGTAACATATAATACACACCATGTGTGTAGAGCTGTTTGCTTGGCAACATAACCAAGAGGATGCAAAATTTAATAATCAAAACTAATCAGCAGAAGGTTGAGTTGATGGTGGCTTCAGCAAGCTGGGGGCTGTGGGTGGTGCCTGCTGTCCCTGCCTGGGTGGGGGAGCTGGGGCGTGGCTGTGGCTGCTGCAGGTTCAGGTGACCGGGGGGGTGTGGCAGGCATTGCTCCACACCCGTGTCCCCTCTGGAAGAGGGGAAGGGCTGAGCAGATGCTCTTTCTGCAGAGCAGGTCCCTTCCCAAGATGGTTGTGCTGGAGACATCAAAGCTCTGTGCACTCCTTGGTGTTTCAAATTACAGTCAGAGTGGTCCCTTGGTTGAGATTTGATATTCACACCTTGAGTCTGTTGAATCCACTCATGCCTGGTCCTTTTCTGCTGTCTGCTGCTCAGTGTCACTGCTGCTGGTGGGGCTGTGCAGGGTGTGATGCTCAGTGTCACTGCTGGTGGGGCTGTGGTGGGTGTGATGCTCAGTGTCACTGTTGGTGGGGCTGTGCAGGGTGTGATGCTCAGTGTCACTGCTGGTGGGGGCTGTGCAGGGTGTGATGCTCAGTGTCACTGTTGGTGGGGCTGTGGTGGGTGTGATGCTCAGATGTCACTGTTGGTGGGGCTGTGCAGGGTGTGATGCTCAGTGTCACTGCTGGTGGGGCTGTGCAGGGTGTGATGCTCAGTGTCACTGTTGGTGTTGCTGTGGTGGGTGTGATGCTCAGTGTCACTGTTGGTGGGGCTGTGCAGGGTGTGATGCTCAGTGTCACTGTTGGTGGAGCTGTGGTGGGTGTGATGCTCAGTGTCACTGCTGGTGTGGGGCTGTGCAGGGTGTGATGCTCAGATGTCACTGTTGGTGTTGCTGTGCAGGGTGTGATGCTCAGTGTCACTGCTGGTGGGGCTGTGCAGGGCTGTGATGCTCAGTGTCACTGTTGGTGGTGGGGCTGTGCAGGGTGTGATGCTCAGTGTCACTGCTGGTGCTGGGGCTGTGCAGGGCTGTGATGCTCAGTGTCACTGCTGGTGGTGGGGCTGTGCAGGGTGTGATGCTCAGGTGGGGCTGTGCTGGGGTGTGATCCTCAGTGTCACTGCTGGTCTCCTTTGGGCTGGGCTCTGCTCTGAGGGTGCTTCCCACGCTGCAATTGCTTTGCTGCTGCTGGGACATGTGTGCCAGACCCCAAACGATGGCCACAGTTTATCTCCTGAAATGTGGGGTTTGTACTCCAACACTGCTGAGTGTGTAAATGCACAGGGAGGTGCTGGGACAAGCTGCATGGTGGCTCTCTGAATTATTTGTTGGATTCTCCCAAAGCGAGAAGTGGCAGGAAAACAAAATAAAATTTATTTTCTTAAATAGAGAAAATTCTCCCCTGTGGTCCTTGAAAGTGCAAAGAAGCTTCATATTCTGAGTGCATTGGGGAAGGATGTGGCACAGAGGGCATGAGCAGCGTGGCAGTGACACAGGTGAACTAGAATCCATCCCCCTAATTAAACTTGCTGTGTACCATAGAGAAGAGTTCTTGAGCCATTTTCCAGAGTCTGGCAGTGAGTGGTAGTTAGCTCTGGTTCACTGGCCAGGCTTGGGGGTGGTGCCAGCTGCAGCTGGGATGCTGCCTGGGGCAGCCTAGGGAGCAGAGGCAGGGTAGAGGGCACAGGGCATGTTCTGCCTCCCCTTGCTGGGGTCAGAGCAGCTGGACCCCCTGTCTGTGCCCCCCTGCCTGTTCTTCCCTGCCTGTGCCCCCCCTGCCTGTGCCCCTCCTGCCTGTGCCCCCTGTCTGTGCCCCCCTGCCTGTGCCCCCCTGTCTGTGCCCCCCTGCCTGTGCCCCCTGCCTGTGCCCCCCTGTCTGTTCTTCCCTGTCTGTTCTTCCCTGCCTGTGCCCCCTGCCTGTGCCCCCTGCCTGTGCCCCCCTGCCTGTGCCCCCCTGTCTGTGCCCCCTGTCTGTTCTTCCCTGCCTGTGCCCCCTGCCTGTGCCCCCCTGCCTGTTCTTCCCCTGCCTGTGCCCCCCCTGCCTGTGCCCCCCTGCCTGTGCCCCCCTGCCTGTGCCCGTGCCCAGGTGACTCTTGGCTGGGTCAGGGCAGAGTCTCAGGCTCCTGCCAGCTGGTGGAACTTGTGGTTATGGAGCTGTGATGCCTCTGGGGAAGCTGGAGGCCATGTGGCTCTTCTGGGGTGAAAGTGCAGAGCCCTGGGTCAGCCTGGCATGGGGCTGTCCCCATGGGAAGGGCCAAGGGTTGCCAGGCCTTGAGCTTTTTGGTGATGGGAGCAGTGTCACAGCACCAATTCCTCTGCTGGAACACCTTTCCTTTATTTCCCTCACCTGTATTTCCAAGGCACTCCAGTGTGTGCTTAGGAAGGTTTTGCTGCTGTACTGTACCTGCAAAGATTTAATTATATAGGCAAGGCTTTCCTTGCTTGTGATTCCCAGCACTCCTGCTTGTTTCACATCTATATTTGCCTGGTGTGATGTGGAAAATGAGGCTGGAAGTGGAGAAGTAGGGGCTGGAGAATTTGCCTGCACTGATAAGGGACTGACAAAGGGAAACATGAATGTCAGAGTGGGGAGCAGAGGGGAGCTGCTGGAGGCTCGAGGAGTTGCCAGGGGTATCTGAGGATGAATACCTGTGCCTGTGTTAGTGTGGATGTGCCTGAGACACTCGTGGATGCACAGAGGTTCTCTGGTGGCTCTGGGGTGCTGGGAGGGCTCTTGGCTCCATGCTGTGCTTGGGCCAGGAGCACAGGAGTTTCCTGCCCTGCTTAGAAATCAGAGATGTTTGACACCTCAGCAGCTGATAGCAGTGAGAGCAGCTGGTTTGTCAGAGCTTCCCTCTGGCAGTGAGCTGAGCCAGGCTGGGATGTGCCACATGTGCTCACATGGCACTGCTGGTGTCCCCATGGCACTGCTGCCTGCCCAGGCTCTTCAGGAATTGATATCTGTTGTGATTTCATTTTACTAGATACACACAGGCAGCAGGAATTTGATGGAAGTTAATATTTTTCTCTGTGTGGGTGTAGGTATCCTTTCCTGTCTGAAAATAGCAGCAGAAGTCAGTTTTCAGAAGTTGGGTGTGCTTGCATTGAAGGGCCGTCATTTACTGCTTCCAGTATGTTGAGAGCAATTTTAGTGCAAGTATTTAATTGCTTTAGACCTATTTTTAGAAGTATTAAACCTCAGTTTTCAAAACTGCAACCAAAGCCAGCAGCTCTGCTGGTGTGGGAGAGCCAGGAGGGGAACCTGGAGGGAAACCTGGAGCGACGTGAGCTGGCCCCACTGGGAGCAGGGCAGGGCTTGGGGTGCTGCAGAGCCTTGGGGTGCAGGCTTGAAATCAAGTTGTCTGTATTTTGGTGAGTTTTTTTGTTTTTTTTACTACTATTCTATTTACTTGGGGTGCTGCAGAGCTTTGGGGTGCAGGCTTGAAATCAAGTTGTCTGTATTTTGGTGAGTTTTTTTTTTTACTACTATTCTATTTACTTGGGGTGCTGCAGAGCCTTGGGGTGCAGGCTTGAAATCAAGTTGTCTGTATTTTGGTGAGTTTTTTTTTACTACTATTCTATTTACTTGGCTGCATGAGGAGAGAATGAATGAATGAAATGCATTTCCAGCAGATTTGTACAGTTTCTCGTGTTAAGTCTGCAGGCTGGTGGATGCAGTTTGGAGGCTGAGCTGGGAGCATCCCAGAGAACAGCGTGCAGGCAGCCCCAGTAGGGCTCTGGCTCGAAACCCAAGAATAGCTCCTGCTTTTCTGGGTGTAAATCTGTCACTTGAGGTCTGATGTGCTTACTCTGTGGGCTGCAAATCCTGAGCTTTCACCGGCATTTGTGAGATATTTGTGATTTTGAGGGTGGGAAGAGAGAGTTGTAAGAATGCAGGATAATTATTGGCTGGGAATAAAACACCTTTTTGAATTTGTTCATGCATTTTGGAAACCTCTGTAGGGAGGGATGGCTGGAGAGGGGATCTGAAAATGCCCTTGGGAATCAACAGGATTTCTCTTTGCAGTCGGGGGATGCTGTTGAAGATGCTGAGGGGCAGTGGCAGTGGCACCAGGGACCTGGGGTTGGTTGCTGGTGGGGGCTGGCAGGGCTGGAGTTGGACTTCACCAGGGAAGGAATTAATGAATGACCACCTGGAAGGTTGCCCTGGGCTGTGTTTGGACTTGGCTTCAGGGCATCTCTCTGTTTATGGTTAATACTGTTGGGTTACTGCATATTAACTCCAAGGGAGGGATATTTTTACCTTCTTATGTGTCTTTATTTTAGAGGCCTTTAAATTTGGCCGGTTGGTGCTACCAGCAGTTGGAATTGGCATTTCTGCTCCACGGGGTTTGCTGGGACATGCCCGACACGGCCTGGCAGGGGGAGGAACAAAAATATAAATGTATCCCGAGAGAGAGCTCGGGGGAGATCCGTGCACATGGTACCCGGGATGTGGGGGCCCTCTGCAGCCCCTGGGAGCAGAGTCCTCTGGAGAGCAGGGAGGGTCCTGCCCTGGGCACTGCTGGGATTGCTGGGGTGTCTGTGCAGGAACAGGGGTGATCCCTGTGCACATTCTCCATGAGCCACATGGGGGAATAGTGGTACCTTCAAAAATGAGAAAAGAAACCTCAAAATCGAGGTCCCTTTTCCTGGAATCTTGCATGTATTTAATTTTTCTTTCTCCTATATAGTCAGATTTGGTTTAGTTGCCACAAAGTAGATTTGCTGAGGGTGCTGAGCCTGCTCCTGGTTGCTGCTAAGGTGGAGGAGATAAGTCCCACGTTGTGGCTGTTTGTTTGTGTGGGTGGGAAATGTTTGTGCTTCCCCCCTTTGACAGGGAGCTCCTTGGTCCTCCTGCAGCATAAACACTGCTTGTGATTGGAGCTCATTATGGGAGATGTAAAATGTATAAAATGAAATGTTCCTGTCTGCTTTAAGCAGACATATGTCTACAGTTTGCAAATTAACCTAATTAAATATATATGTAGAAATTTATGATATTCAGCTCCTAGCACAAGGTATGCAATTAGCATCCTTGCCAACAAGGAATTTTCCATTTCTGTCTTGACTTTTCCTCATAGGAGATGTGGTTTGGGGTTTTAGGTTTTGTTGTTTTTTTTTTTTAATTTTTAATCTTCAATCTTTAGTTTTTGTTCTGCTTTGGAATTCACTTAGGGACGAGTCCTGTGGGGATTTAGGCTTGTGGTTAAATTTCCCTCCAAGCTCTGACTGAAGTCAGTGAAACATTCCCTAATTCCTGGGCTCTGTAGGACAGGAGGAGTTCATTTTGTTAGTAGAATATCATGAACAAAATAGCATTCTGGAGGAAAAAATTGCATTTGAATATTTACATTTTTCAAGGCTCTTCCTTCCTCCCGCCCAAAAATAGCAAAAAAAAATTATCTGTCTCTTCTTGATTTATGGAATTTTCAAGTGTTTGGCCAATGTTATTTCCAAAACAGCCCATCCCTCTACCTGAGCTGTCTCTATGGCAGGAGGGCCCTCACAAAAAAGTACAAATCCATTAATACACCCTCTCATTTAGCAATATTCAGTAATACTACTTTTAGTTCCTTTTCTGCCAAAGTGTTGGGTTGGGTGGTTTTTTTTTGAAAATTATATTTAAAGTTCGATCACATTAGAATAGTTTCCTATATAAATAATCCTTTGGTCTATTTTGCATATCAATAGTTGACTCCATTTTCTTCACAGAAAGCCTTTTTTCCCCATAAGCATCCCCAGTGTTCCAGCCCAGAAGGTACTCTTTATTAGCCAAACCAACCAAGTCATGACGTTCCCAGCTCAGCTATTTTAATGATCCCACAAACCCAAAAAAGCAGTAGGAAATTTTTCAGAAGCAAACTGCAGAAACTTTTTCTTTTTTCTTTTTGGGACATCGTAAGTTTTCAATTTTTTGTCCAATCATTTTTGTTACATTTTTCCAAGCTTCAGGCTATAAACTCAAAGAGTTTGGGACTGCTCATTCTTCCCGGGGATTCTTTAGGGGTGCCAAAGGTACCCAGTGCTGGGTGGAGAGCTGAGGGCTCAGCAAACACTCTGGCTCCATTCCTAATCTCCGTGCAAGAACCACTGATAGTTCTGCATGGGCAGGGTGAGATGTTGGATCAGAGCCATTCTCCCCCTTGGACACCTCTGCAAGTCTGTCCCCCTGCATTTTCCTTTGGCTGCTGCACTGCTGTGTTCCCCAGCTCTGTTTGAAGGCAGAGGGAGTTCTGCTCTCAGCTCTGTCCCCCCAGGTTGGGGTCCTTGGTGTCTCCTGCCCTGCCTGGGTGTTCTGTGCCCTCTCCATTACAGGGGATGCCTTTTCAAAGGCAGCTCTGATTCCCAGTTCTCCATCACCAGCTGCTGTGGGCTCACCAACTCCATACTTTAGAAGAAGAAAACGCTGATGCAGGCTGGTTTGGGTTTCCCTGTGAGCCTGCTCCTTGCAGCTGTCCCCTCCCCAGGTCCTGTAGCTCCAGCTATGGCACACACGATTTACTGTCCCAGCTCTATTTTCCACTGGTTCAGGTGTTTCTTTCTCACCCTTTGCAGGCTCCTCAGATCTTGTCCCAGGATGTGCTGCAGCCCCTTGGGATGTGGATTTTCTGTAGCCTGGCATTACCCACCACCAAGGCAATCATTGGGATAATTGCAGCATCTGCAATTTATTTAGGCAAATAGGGGACTGAAAAATATTTGCTTTTGCTTGCTTGTAGGGTTTATTTTTAGGGTTTAGCTGAGCCAGGCTGGATGACCCTTTTCCCTGGGGTGCTGCTCTTTGGGGCTGTTCTGGCCACCCTGTCCATGGCTCAGGAGTTTGCCTGGCTGATCACCTCCTTGCCCTTGTGTGCTGCCTTGTTTTGTTGTGCAGCTCTTTGCAGGTGGCTCACCAGGGGCTGTGGGTGCAGCTTTATGCACGGGCACATTTCTGTCCCTAGGCAGAAACGAGTGGCTGGCTCCATCAGCAGCACTCAGCTGCTGCAGAGGTGTCCCTGTGCCTCCTGGCTTGCTGCTGAATGCTAATGGCTCATTTAGGCACCTCCATGTGCTGCTTTCCCTGTGCTCTCCCTTCCCAAACCCCCAGCAGATGTCTGCAGGACCCCACTGTGATCATCAACTATTCCTGCCCTTTATTTTCCCTCTCTTAATCAGTGGTTAATCAATGAGGTGACTTCTTACTTCATCCTGTGCATATGAAAGTGCTGTGAGTGCCCTTTGCAGAGCAAACTCTTTTGGAATCTTTTGGGTGCACCACGCCCTGTTCTACCTGCCCCTGGCTCTTGCCAGCAGTGCTCAGAGCACAGGAACCAGACTGCTCCTTTTTAATCCATGGGAACACTGACTTTTTAATTGTCTGCTTTTTCTGGTTATTGTTTTTAATTACTGTTTATAGTAATTTTTCTGTCACAAAAATGAATTTCTGCAGTTCCTTGGAGTCCTTTTGAAACAGTGGGGTCACATCCAGTGCTTGCTGATCCATAGGTGGATCACAGTGATTTTGGGGGTGCTGGGTGATTTTAATAGCTTAATGCCTTTCAGTCTTTTGGGTGGATGCTGTTGGGACATGGAGGTTTTTTGTTTTCTGCTGTTAATTTTGCTAGGCAGGTCTGCAGCTTCTCCTGGTGACCCCTCACTTTGGGGTGGATGCTCAGCTCATTCCTCATGAAGAGTCCAGGAAGGGAAGTGCTGAGCCTGTCACAAGTGAGCATTGGTGCAAAGAAGTTGAATTTTTATCCTGTGATTTTACCTCTTGATTTATACCAGAATCTGGCAGATTTCTGGTGCTTGTATGTTTATTAATTTTTTTTCCTTCGGTGACCTGTTTCTCAAAATCTTTTTCTGGATTGACTTTTTTATGGCTTAAAGTGCAGCTTCCTTGAGTTTATATTCTCCTGATTTGGATTGCTTTCTGAGGGTGTCTTTTTATTTCTTTTCCACTCTGCTGTTCAACTATGATTATTTGTTTAACCAACCCCCTTTGGTAGGTGATAACCATCTCCAAGTTTTCCACCTCACCTGCAAGGCCTTTTAGCTGCTCCATTAACACTCTTAGCAAATTCTCCTGGTTATGGAATCATAGAATGGTCCCTCCTGTGAGGAAAAGCTGAGAGAATTAGGATTGTTCAGCCTGGAAAAGAGAAGCTTTGGGGTGACCTAATCATGGCCTTCCAGGGAGCCTGCATGAAACAGGGTTCTCTGCTACCTCCTGTCTTCATAATCTTGTTTCATTTACTGGGCTGCACGTTGCTTCTCTGTCAACACAGCTCCATCATTCATTCCTGTGTGATTTGGGTATGGATTGCAATGCCTTGAGTCTTTTGTCTCCTACCTGAAATTTTATGAAGCTTTTCAGGGATACATTTATGACCTCATCAATAGAAAATGCTTCACTTACACTGGATGTTCCTGTAACTTTGATTTTCTCAGGCTTTAGTTTAAATAGGTTTTATATGCTGGCATCTGTTTTCACTTTGGTTTTGATGGTGTCTGGCTTTCTCAGAGGGGCTCCTTTTGGCTCAAGCCCTCCTCAGCTCCCACCCCTGCAGCCTGGGACCTGATGGAACTTCACAAAAAGGTCCTGAGCTTCACTTTTTGAGGCTTTGCTGTCCTCTATGCCATTTGCAGGTGCTTTTTAGCAAAGTGTGGTCTTTACCATGAAGTGAGAGTCATAGTCTGGGTTTAAAATTGGTCTCCTTGTAGAGTGCAGCTGGTGAAGGGCAGGACCCTGATCCTCCTCTCCTGCCTCCCCTCCTTCCCTTGCAGGCTGAGCTCCTGTGATCAGGGCAGCACTGTGCAGAGAATTAAAACAGAATAAAAGGGAAAAAAGGAATATTAAGAGGAAGAGATGACAGTTATCCTTGAGTTAGAAGTTATCAAGAGCAGAAAATGGATAAAGGAAGTTAAAAACACAAGGGGAAAAAAATCTGTGACTGTCAGTGCTAGGAACAGTAAGAAAGTATTTGTATTAGGAACAAAAGAAATTCTAATAATGGTTTGTGTAGACTTATCATGGCTGAGGAGAGGTAAAATGCATAATAAAGCAGAAAAACTAGACATGTTTAATAAATATTGCAGTTCCCTATTTGTAAGGAGGAGGGATGATCCACTCTCAGCCCATGTGCACAGGAGCTGCCAGGGCCAGCCCCAGCCAGGGGCTGAGCAGGGCAGGGGTTCCAGCTGCTCTGTGGGGTGATGTTCCCTCAACACTCCTGCCAGGTTTGCCCCTTGGCCTTCTGCTTGGCTTTCCTCCTGTAGGATTTGGATAAAGTGAGAATATTCCAGAGGATTTGGTGGGTGCTGCTGTTGTACTGCCTTAGCCTGGCCAGTGTGGGGAGGAGTGGGTGGGAATGCCAGACTGGATTTGTTCTCCAGCAGGAGGGATGGAGGGAGTGTGTCCTGAGCTGGCAAAACATCTGGTTTTGTGTCATTCCCCAAAATGCAGCATGAGCTGGTGTGAGCCAGGCTGCAAACAGGGGCTGCATCCCCACAGGCAGTGGCAGAGCTGGTGAGGAGGGAGGGACTGCAGCTGCCCCAGGGATTTGGATTATGGGGTCACTTTGATGTGAACCTTGGGATTGTGCACCTGGAGGGCTGGGGCTGATCTGCTTCTGGTGTGGGGAGACCAGAGAGGAGCAGAAATGCCACACCTGGCTTTGGGCTGGGAGAGGGACAGTGCTGCAGGGGGGCAGTGACACTGAGTCTGGAGGGGGATGCCAGCCATGACTGTGCAGAGTGAGGGACTGTGAGAACAGCTCTTCTGTTCTTTGCTTCAACACATTATCCTCATTTTCAGTTCCCTCATTTCCTTGAGAGATGTTGAAAAGTTGGAGAAGACACAGAACATGTGAGTGGAGTGAAGCAGTTTGAGGAGTCAAAGGAAATACTCATTAGTGTTTGTTCTTAAACATTTGGGGACGTGCACCATATTTTGGGAAACTGTCTGCCAAAAAAAGCCTCACTTGTTGATTTTTATCTTCATGGAGCCAGTTCTCCATAGGCTTAAAAAGCAGAAAATTTCAAAAGCAGGTAGCAGAGCCCTTGGTTTTAGCAGAGTGCATAGCAAGAAACAATTCCTGGAAGCAGGATCCAAACACTGAGATGACAAAATGAAGACGCAAAAAATATTTTTAAAAGTAGGAGGTGGAAATTTTGAGCAGCAGGGCAGCTTGGCTGTCAGAAGAAGCTACCAAGGGGAGCTGTGGCTGTGGCAGGCTGGGTGCTGCTGCCTGCTCTCTGTGTCTGTGCAGTAAGTGCTCCAGGGCTCCAGTGCTGGGCTGTAAAGAATGGCCACTCTGCCTTCACTGGAGATCTCACTTTCTGTCTCTGTTTTGGTGTCCTGTTTCCCAGTGTCTGGGAGCAGATGGCTGGGGAAGGATTATAAGGAACAGAGGAAATATTGAGTCAGCTTCCCTTTAATTTACTCTCTAGATTCCACCAAATGGACCCTAAATTCTTATCCCTTCCAAACCCTGCAATATACTCCAAACCCTCCAGAGTATCACCCACACCCTTGCATGAAGTCCAGGTACTTCCAGGTGGCTTTCCCCTGCCTAGCAGAGATTTAACTAAAGAAATTCATAGGTAATCTCCTGTAACATGGAGCACAAAAGGATATTTGTTTACTTTTTGAGGCAGGAAATGATAATGAATAAGGTAGTTAGGGAACACATGGGACTCAGTCATTAAATAATCAGCTTTATATTCCTAATGCAAAAGCAATAGGCTGAGCAGCAGAGAGAAGGGTGCTTAGGGCAATATAGAAGAATATGGATTTTTATGGAAGCACTTGTGGTCTAGCACTTGGGCTCCATTCCCTCTCCCAAGAGGAAACATGTTGTGGAAAAGGGAACCTATTGTAGAAAACCTCTTGTAGATAAAATGGGATGTATTTACAAACTGCTGCAGAGATCAGAGAGGAAATTTCCCCTGGTTGACTCTGAAATCAGGCAAAAAAAAGCAGCAACTGAGCTGAGGTGGCTGAGTGAAGATGTAAACAGTATTAGGAGCAGTAAGCAGTAGGCTTTTAAAAAGTATAAACAGTCTGGTAAGGAGGAGGATAGGAAGATCTATTAAAATAAGCAGAAGGCAGTTAAAAGGATAATTAGGAAGGCAAAAAGAAATAGAGAAGATCTAATTGCTAAGAATATTTTGACTTCAAAGAGTTCTTTAGATATATTCAGAGCAGACAGAAGCTAGCAGAGGAAACTTGTCCACTGCAGACAAGGCCAGGGATTGGAGCAGGAGATCTGTGAACAGCATATTTGTAAATGAGCAGGAGATCTGTGAACAGCATATTTGTAAATGAGCTGTTGGGTGCCTCTGGCTGGGACTGTGCCTGCAGTGGGTGCTTGGCACACCCTGTCCAGGACCCAGCTTGTGGCTGTGCTGGGAGCTCTGAGCAGCCAAGGGAGCTGCAGAACCCCTGGGCACCTTCACACTGAGGGGATGCTGTTTTTAAACTAAGCTTTGTGCAGCTTTCCAGGAGCCTTGAAGCCTCGGTGCTGCACTCCAAAGATGCCTTGCAGCTGCCCTCACCTGTGTGTGGGGCTGACCCTGTGCCACAGCCAGGCCTGAAGCTGTCTCTGATGACCTTCACGACTGTCAGGCTGGAGGAGAGCTCTCAGATGAAGACACCTTTTCCAGAAGGAGACTTTGACCAGTCACCACTTTCTCAACCAGAGCAGAGCACTGAGTGCCACATCCACTCATTTCTTGAACCTCTCCAGGGATGGTGGCTCTACACTTGCCTGGGCTGCCCATTCCTGTGCTTGACATCCCCTTCCAGGAGGACATTTGTCCTGATGTCCAGCCTGAGGCCGTTCCCTCTCCTCCTGTCCCTGTTCCTGTTCCCAGGGCCTGACCCCCAGTGTCCCCTCCTGTCAGGGAGTTGTGCAGAGCCACAAGGGCCTCCTGAGCCTCCTTTTCTCCAAGCTGAGCCTCTTTCCAGCTCCCCCAGCCTCTCCTGATGCTCCAGCCCCTTCCCCAGCTCTGCTCCCTTCTCTGGACATGCTCCAACCCCTCAGTGTCCTTCTTGATGTGGGGAACCCAGAACTGGACACAGGACTCGTGGTGTGGCCTCATGAGTGCAGAACACAGAGGAACAAATCCCTCTCTGAGTTCAGCAGGCACTAAATCAGAAGGAAAGATAATGCCACAAGTAAAGCACATTCTGGCTGGAAGTTCATGAGTCTTGTGCATAAAAACCTTGGGACAATTTATGCAGTTTCTCACTAAGCTCACCCGATTTAGATTTTCCTGCTTTGATCAGAGTTGCTTTTCTCAGCAAGCTGCCCTTGCAGAGAGCTGGAGTGTTAGGGACTCCTTTGTATATGTAATTAAAAGCAGTCTTGTATCTTGATATCCCACTGTGGCTAATGTTTCCTTTAGAAAAATGGGTTGACTTTAGCAGGCTGGGAAAACTGGGGATTCTTCTGGTGGCTGATGCAGGGGCAGATGGGCTCCCCTCCGCCTGCTTAGCCTGGTCTGGAGAGTAGAGGTCTTGTTTTGTTCTGCTTTGTGTTTGTACGGATGGATTCTGGGTGTTCCCATGCCAGATCCCTTGTCACAGCCTGGGGCAGGGAGGTTTTCCCAGCAGCGGACACTTCCCTTGGTCCCACCAATGTGCCACATTTCTGTCTGCTCGCAGACACTGCTGGAGTTTGAGTGCCTGCTCTTCACCAGCCTCAGGGGTGGGTTTCAGCAGGTTTGGGGCACTGACGTGAGCCCAGCAGCTGCAGCAGGGGCTGTGCCTCCCGGGCATGCCTCCCCAGCCGGGCAGCTCCGAGGCAGCGAGCGCCGCGTGCCTGCTGCACATCCTCGCTGCAGGCAATCCTCCTGCCTGGGAATGTGACCAGAGCCGTCGTTCCTGCCTTAGGACTTGTCCCTTGGAGCATCACACCGGTTGCACAGAGCGTTTCAGAGCCACAGCCCTGCCTGTGTGTTCGCCTGGGGCTGCCAACTCCATCGGCCTCAGTGAGTGTCCAGCTGTGCCCAGCGGTGGTGCACAGCCCCACACTCCCTGTCCTCGTCCCTGAAGGGCCTCTTGGCTGCTCTTGCACTGCCCTTCCTTTCCTTGCAGGCAGTGAAGCAGCAAGACCCTTCCCTGGCATAAGTGAGCTGGTTGGGTGGGAGAGCAGCAGCCCTGGAGTCACACCCTGGGGCTCACACCTGGTCGGCCTGGTCCCTGATGGCAGCAGGGTGGTCTTTAAGCTGTTACATTTCTGATGGAGTGGAGAAATCTCTTAATTATTGAATACTTAAGTTTTCAAATGGGATTTGAGAGGTTTCATACTGAATGTTATTAGCCCAGATATGGAGTCACAGTCTTAGGAGTGAAAAAGCTCCTTGTCTAGAGAAAGAGCTGGGAGTGATATTGGGCAAGTTCCAACAGGTCCAGGTGGATGCTTTCATGTGCCCATGCTGTTTTAATATTAAACTTCTCTATTTTCACCTGCATTGGGTGCTAATGAGAGCAGGGTGTCTGTGGGGCTGAATGGGAAATAAAGCAAGATGAGCACACCATGTCTGTTGTGCTTTGCTTTGCTTTCCTCTCCCCTCAAATCTGATATCCTCCAACTTTTCTTCAACCAACCAAATTATGATAAGAAGAAAATGGTAATTTGTTAAATTAAAGTCCAAAACCAATATTTGGGAGACATTTGTGCCAAAGTAATGTATCTCCTGATGAGAAACTTTTGTCCATCAGCAGATCTAATGGGCAGCAAAAGAAGCTGCATCTTGTACTGGAAAAGAAAAAGAGAACTCTATGAAGTCCTGGAGCCACCAGCCCAGATAAAGAGGAGATAAAAGCAAGAAGTCCTGGTGGAGGGAAGGTTTGCTGATGAGATGTTGCTGCACTGAGCTGTGCTGCTGCTGGAGCTGTTCTCAAATCCCACCTTCTCTGTCCCCACACACCGTAGGGTTGGGTGGCATCAGCCCAAATGTCGGTGAGGGGGAAGGAAAGGGATGCCTGAAAGGAGTCTCTTAATAAGCTTTGGGACCATGGCAGGTGGGAATGGGATGCAGGACACTGTGGGACTCACCACTCTCAGCAGCCCTTGCTCTGCTCAGGTCCTGGCAGAGACGTAGCTGTGTAGACCTGCTGCCTGTAGAAGGAGTGGTGGATGAGACCAAGATGTTCCCTAAGGTGCCCTCCATGAATTGTTCTGTCACTCCTGTGTTTTGTTGGAGAGAGATTTTTCCAACAGTCCTGTCCTTCAGATTTAGTTTGTGGTGTTGGTTTTGATCTGTCTCAGTTGCAGGATTTGCAGTGAAACGTTATTTCCAAAAATAAATTCTGTCCTTTGAACTTTGAGAAATTAATCCTTTTTCTTCACTATTTTTTCCTTGAAAGGATCGTCTGGAGCCTTTAAAGGCTGAGTAATGCAATTTTCAGTAAAATTCTCACTGGAGCCTTCACTGGTTGGCCTGGCAGCATCAGCTCTGATGGAAGCAAGCGCAGGACGCACACCCCGCTCAGGTCTGACGTGCTGCAGGGTCTGTGCTGTGCCTGGCAGGGAGTGCTGCCGCCCCCAGCAGTGCTCCTCCCCTGGATCCTGCTGCCGTGCCCCTGGCCCTGCTGCTGTGTCTTTTGGCTCTCGGCAGCAGCACCGCGGCTTTGGCGGCGCTGCAGCCTCGCTGCCGCAGATGTGGTGTCAGACTAACCAGATCCAGCCCAGACACTCCTTGGCTTGGCCCACCTTCGTGGCTGCCTGCTGCCTGCACGTTCAGAGCATCCAGGATTTCCTTTAAAAATAGCTGTGTGCTTTTTATGAGGCGGATTTTCCAAGTGCAGTCTGGAGGCAGAGAGGCACGTTCCAGTCTCGGGTTTGCCGGCAGCGTTACTGAATAACTGGAGGTGTGAAGTCCCTCAGCCCTCGTTTGTTGGATGTTAACACACTGAGAGTCATCCTGGGGAAGGGAGGAGTGGGTGGCAAACAGAGCCTGAAAGATGGGAAAGGGAGCCTGGCCAAGAGCACACTGTTGCCAAAAGACCAAAGTGCTGGTCCTCTGCCTTCTGTCTGTGGTCATCTGCTGCTGATAGCATGGGCTCGTGTTTGCTGGAGCCTTCTGGGGGCTGATTGATGTCCCTAACCTTGGAAAAGCACATTAAAAAAAAAAATAAAAAGAAAGAAGCAGGGCTTTGTGCCAGGGTGGTGAGTAACTTGGTGGAAACAGAAAGAGGAGCAGGATGGGTGTGAGGAGGAAAGCAGCACACGGTACCATCAACCACTGCAGCCACTCAGGGGCTCACCTCTCTTGTGGTGTAAGGGGATGAGGACTGTGGCATTAAAACCAGAGCACTGAAGTTCAGCAATGGCATGGATGTGAAGGGAGAAGTGTCCTTCAGCAGCTCACATGGACGTGGCTGGACCTGCAGCAGGGCAGCTCGAGGGGTTGCTGTGACCTGGGGGGGATGTGCTGCAGCATCAGCTCTGTTCAGGGCTCAGCTCTGTTCCCCCACATGATTTAAGGCATGGTGTGGTTCAAGCTCAGCACCAAGTCTGGAGCTGTCATCTCTGTGTGCTCACAATAAGGTCTGACCCTGCTTTCTGGACGACTTGACCCAGGGGCTCCTTGGCTTGTGCAGCATCAGCCCTTCAGCACTGCTGGCTGAGGCCAGCTCTGGTGGAGCTGGGCACTGCCCAGTCACAGTGTCTGGTCTGGCCACAAGCAGTTGAAGAATAAACCATTCCCAGGGTTGCCAGAGCCGTGGACAGGAGCAGGAGCTGGGTTTTGATCTCTGGAGCAGTGCCACATCCCCCCTGCTGTGCCCTAGCTGGACTGGGCTGGGACCAGAGCCCGGGCAGCTCCCATCATGAGGACAAAAACACCCCTGAGCAGTGCACTCACCCTTCCAGCTGCTGCCAGGCCTCCCCTGGATTTTTATCTCAATAGCTGTTTTGATGCCTGAGGACCTGGGGAGCTCTTGCTGGAGCCATGCAGTGGCCATGGGAGCTCTTGCTTTCCAAGAAGTAGGTGGACCTTCCTCTTAGCATGAAGCCAAATGGAGAATTCTGTTTTAGTACCTGCTATATAAAAATATTTGTGTCCCATCTTACTGCTGCCCCCCCTGCAGTGTGTGCAGGGCTCTTGTGCTGGGTCTGAGCTCCAGGGCAGTCCTAGAAGGCTCCTGAGAAGACATGGAAACCTTCAGCCTTGTTCCCTTTACTCTCCCCAGCCTTCTGCCTCTCCCTGCTGCACCCTGGATGCTGCCTTTGGCTGGTTCTGTTTGCTCACAGGTGTGGCTCTGGAGCAGCTCCCTCAGTGCCTGGCCAGTCCAGCTCACACAGAGCTGAGGGTCTGAGCAGGGGCTCGTGCTGGGCAGCCTGAGCCCACCAGGATCCCAGTCCTGGAGTGCCCCAGGAATGCAGAGCCTCTGGCTTGAGGGGGCTTTGATGTCCTGTGGTCTGACCTCTCCTGTCCCCAAGGGCTGTGCTAGGCAGCTCCAGCTCTTATGCTCCTTTTCTTCCAAAATGTGCAGAGGTTTCCCAAGGTGCAGCTCCCCAGTGAGCTGTGCTGGAGTTTGTGCTGCCTTTGGCCAGCACACCACCTCAGGAAAAAGGGTAAAATCCCAGAATTAGGCAAGTGTGCAGCTTCCCTGCAATGCTGTTTTTCTTTATGTGAAACTTCTTTATCAGCAGAGTGACAATGGAGGGCAGCACCTAATTTCACCAGGGACCAGAGTCATTTCTGAGCAAACTCTGCTCTGTTTGCCCTGACAGTGAATGGCTGTGAATGAACCAGCTGGGTTTTCTGTTCCAATGAGAATTTATTACACTGTTCTTGGCCTGGCAGGGTCTGGGTCTGCCTTTCCTGTTCCCTGGGACAGGGACTGCTGGCCCTGAGCACTGCATGTGGTGTAAAGAACCTTTTGCCTCCTTGAATTTTGAAATAAAGCACACTCTGATATCTTAGGGGTTTTTCCCATAAAATGTTGGTGCCCAGAGCTACATGTGGCTGCTCCATTATTATTGTGTCTGATGGTTTTTTGAGTCAATTTGGGGCATTTAAGTTTACATGAGGAGTTTACTGTGTTACTGGGATTCTTTGGAGATCAATTGAGAAAGGAGTGAATTAATATTAGTGGCTTTAAGTGCCTTTTTGAAAGTTAATTAATATTTTAAAAAGTTAAATAATAAAAAAGTTAAATACATAGTGTGAATATTTAAGAAAACACACTTGGTACCTCTGTATCCCACTGCCCAAGTGACAGTTCCTTCAAGCTCCTGCCTGAAATGCCATTTCCATGTGCTCCCCTGCCTCTGGCCCAGTCCTGGCACAAATCTTGGCACCACATCTGGTTGTGCTGGAATGAAGGAGTAGTGAAATGAAACTTGGTGGATTTCCATTCCTTCCTCGCTACTCCCAGAGGAGTTTTGGGACAGGATGGCCAAGCCTGCAGGCTGTGGTAGGGATGAGTTCATGGCACAGTTGTGCTTCCTGTTTATTCTGCCTTTTTAAACAATCCCCTTCCCTTCCCTTCCCTTCCCTTCCCTTCCCTTCCCTTCCCTTCCCTTCCCTTCCCTTCCCTTCCCTTCCCTTCCCTTCCCTTCCCTTCCCTTCCCTTCCCTTCCCTTCCCTTCCCTTCCCTTCCCTTCCCTTCCCTTCCCTTCCCTTCCCTTCCCTTCCCTTCCCTTCCCTTCCCTTCCCTTCCCTTCCCTTCCCTTCCCTTCCCTTCCCTTCCCTTCCCTTCCCTTCCCTTCCCTTCCCTTCCCTGGTTTTCCCTGCAGGTAAATGCCAACTGAGACCATGTTCGACCCCTTCCTAGCACAAAGCATGGATCCATTGGATTTTTTTCTATAATTCTACTCTGATTTGAGTGGTTTGCTTGATTTTAGGGGTTCCTGCCCATTCTGCCACTCGGTGCTGTCTGCAGAGCTGTGAGAAGCTCCCTGGGAGGGGCTGCACCTCCCAGCCCCTTGTCGGAGTGATCAGCACAGGGGATCCTCACCTGTTTCATCTTTGCTTTCCCTGGGAGCTTTTGTTCAGTCCAGCTGGTCTGGGCAGTTTTTTACTGCTCAGTTTATCCAATTCACTCTGGAACTCGGCTGTGCTGCAGAGATCTTTGATGATGTTTCATGGGCTGATGTGTGTGGGTGTGAGGGGGGCAGAGCAGGGAGCACAGGCCCCACAGAGTCCCAGATCATCACTTCCCAGGGCGGTTTGGAGCCTGCTTTATTCTGCCAAGGAGAGCTTTGGCTCCCAGCCCCTGAGGATGGCCAAGTGTGCGTGGGAAGGAGGCGTTTCACACCTTGTAATGCAGTAATTGGAAATGCCTTCGGGGGCTGAGGGCTGCAGCACAGTGCCAGGCACAGCAGGGCTGGGCAGCACTGGTGCCCGGGGCGCTGCCAGTCGGAGAGCTCCAGCCCGGGCTGTGCTGGGGCCCTGCTGCTCCCGGGCTGTGCTGGGGCCCTGCTGCTGCCGGGCTGTGCCGGGGCCCTGCTGCTCCCGGGCTGTGCCGGGGCCGGGGCCGGGGCCCTGCTGCTCCGGGCTGTGCCGGGGCCCTGCTGCTCCGGGCTGTGCCGGGGCCCTGCTGCTCCCGGGCTGTGCCGGGGCCCTGCTGCTCCCGGGCTGTGCCGGGGCCCTGCTGCTCCCGGGCTGTGCCGGGGCCGGGGCCGGGGCCCTGCTGCTCCGGGCTGTGCTGGGGGCCGGGCCGGGCCCTGCTGCTCCCGGGCTGTGCCGGGGCCCTGCTGCTCCCCGGGCTGTGCCGGGGCCCTGCTGCTGCCGGGCTGTGCCGGGGCCCTGCTGCTCCCGGGCTGTGCCGGGGCCCTGCTGCTCCCGGGCTGTGCCGGGGCCCTGCTGCTCCCGGGCTGTGCCGGGGCCCTGCTGCTCCCGGGCTGTGCCGGGGCCCTGCTGGGGCCCTGCTGCTCCCGGGCTGTGCCGGGGCCCTGCTGCTCCCGGGCTGTGCCGGGGCCCTGCTGCTCCCGGGCTGTGCCGGGGCCCTGCTGCTCCCCGGGCTGTGCCGGGCCTGCTGCTCCCGGGCTGTGCCGGGGCCCTGCTGCTCCGGGCTGTGCTGGGGCCCTGCTCCCGGGGCCCTGCTGCTCCCCGGGCTGTGCCGGGCCCTGCTGCTCTGCTGTGCTGGGGCCCTGCTGCTCCCGGGCTGTGCTGGGGCCCTGCTGCTCCCGGGCTGTGCCGGGGCCCTGCTGCTCCCGGGCTGTGCCGGGGCCCTGCTGCTCCCGGGCTGTGCTGCGGCCCTGCTGCTCCTGCAGCCCCGCCGGGCTCAGGGGGGGCCGGTGAGGAGCTCGGCCCGTCCCATCACTGGCTCCTGAGGCTCTGGGCTGCCGTGAGCAGCTCAGGCTGCACATGCTGGCGGCTGCTGCAGCACCTACAGCGGTTTTGGGGGACAATACAGCTCCTTCTGCAGGGGCAGGATCTGAGGAACCCCTGCCTGTATTTGCTCCTGCTCAACCCTGAACACACCAGCAAACTCCGAGCTGGCTTTCACAGCTGCTCACTGCTTTAGGAGGAGGATGTTGTGTGATCACATCAGGCCTGGGGGGACCTGGGGAGGTTTTCTGTGGACAAAAGGATCATCAGCTTGTTGGACACAGTGTGGGCCCTGCAGTTCATGTTTGGATTTTTTCAGTAAGTGTTTCTCTCTGGGCAAGCTGTTGGTGTCCTGCTGCCTGAGGTGCATGGTTCCATGGGTGCAGCTCCACACGTGCTCCCTGCTTGGCTCTTTGCATCTTTGGCACCACTTGAGGGATTTTGGGGCAGTGTCTCCTAGAGGACTGGGAATGCAAGCTGCCTTTGGCTGCTGCCTTCCCTGCTTGGGCCACATGTCATTGGAAGCAGCACTGCTGGTGGAGGAACTTCATTTCATTGTGCCAAGTGCCCCAGGTCAGTGTTGGTGTTTGACTGCTGCTGTCAGCTGTGTGGGTGAGGCTGTTCCCATTGTCCTGGAGCAGTGGATGCCTGTGCCTGCTTCCTGCTGCTGCTCAGGAGCTCCTGTTTGCAGGGCTGGGGTGCAGCTCATGCCTTCTGTAGCTAATCCACCCCTGGCTGTGCTCTTCTGCTCTCCCACAGGGGAGAACAAGGCTCTTCTGATCGCAGACAGCCCCAGCAAAGGGAGTGATGCTCTCCTTTGGCCAGCACTGGGGGTCTTACTCCAGCCAGGAGCACAGGTCACTGTGTGGAGCCTCATCTGAGAGCCTGGAGTGTCAGCCCTGGGCCTGCAGAGGCTGTGGGGATGGTGGGAGCCAGGCTCTCATCCTCAGTTAGTGCATGCACTTTAGCCATGAACCTGCAGAGGGATTTTTCCTGTCTCCTCCTTGTGCTCAGGGGTGCTAAAGGAGAAGCTGCTAAAAGAAGTTGTTTTGGTTGACAAGGTGAAGATCAGTCAGAGGTTGGACTTGGTCTTGGAGATCTTTTCCAGCCTAAATGATTCTGTGATCCTGTGCAGGGTGCAAGTGCAGAGTGTGGTGGCTGTCCATGGGAACTGGCCTGGACAGCAGCTGCACAGTGCCCAGGGGGGCAGGGGATACAGGGGATACATGCAGGGAATGCAGGCAGGGGATGCAGGGGATGCAGGCAGGGGATGCAGGGAAGGGATGTAGGGCATGCAGGCAGGGGATACAGGGGATACATGCAGGGAATGCAGGCAGGGGATGCAGGGCATGCAGGCAGGGGATGCAGGGAATGCAGAGGATGCAGGGGATGCAGGGGATGCAGGCAGTGGATGCAGGGGAATGCAGGCAGGGGATGCAGGAGATGCAGGGCATGCAGGCAGACAGGAGGCATCCAGCCCCGAGCAGCTGCTGTTTGTTTGGGGAAGGCAATCCTCCAGCTCTGCAGGAGCGTGCCCTGCTTGGCTGGAGGGAATGATGGAGAGCTTGGGCTTTGTGGGCTGTGCTGGGAGTGCTTTAAAGCTGCACTTGAAGTTTTATTTGACTGGAAAGCCTTTAGGAAGTGATTCTGAATCCATTTGCTTGATTCACTGCTATTCCTGCAGTAGGATGCAGAGCAGTGATTCTGTAATTAATTTAATTACATGCTTATTCAATCTTTCCTAAACTAGTAAAATTTCAGAATGCTTTTGAATTCAATGAAATGTGATTTTTCAGGGCCAGGAGGAAGGGAAGGCGGGGAAATTTCAAGTTCTGTTTTCTCCCTTGGTTGGTGTTCCAGCACTCTCTCCCCAGCCCTGCAGCACTGGGGTTGGGCACCCCCAACGTTATTTTGGTTATTTTGGTTATTCACCAAATTCCTGCCTCTGCTCAGTGCCTCCCTGCTGAAATGGAACCTTTGAAAGAATCTTCAGGAATGAAATCATAAAAAGCCTTTTCTTGTTCTTTCCCCCACCTCCTCCATCTCTGCTGGTACCTAATGTTCATTTCTCTTGCTGCTTTTCTTGCCTTTGAATTTGGCCAAAACAATCCATTATGTAATTGGGCTAATGAGTTCCAGCCCACTCTCCATCTTCCCCTCACAGCACAGTGAGCAGCTAATCTCTTCCCAGTTTACCTTTCTCCCCTTTTCAGTTGTTAATTTAAAAGTGTCATTTCCAAATCTGCCACTCCTCCTCGCTAAGGCCTCATTTTTATTTATTTTTAAACTCTGTAGAAGGCCTTGAATGAGTAACCAAATATCTCCTGGGCTCTGGAATTTAACAGTCTTTGCCCTTTGTGCAGCTGGGTCAATGCATGAATTCACAAGTTACTAAATTAAAAAGGAGGAAAAAAAAAAAGGCAAATGTCTGATTGTGGATTTGATTTAGATTTTTTCCCCCGAAGAAATGAAATACAAAGAGGAACTAGTGTTTGCAAATAGTTTAGAAACTAGCAATTTATTTTAAAATCTTGTACCAAGGCCAATTTTTAAGACAGAACCAAGCACTGAACTGCTTTTTTTCCGAAAGGAAAGTGGTCAAATACAATTTTCTGTGTTTAAAAAGATTGTAAATGTAAATCTCCTTACAGCATAAACATGAGTAGAGTGGACAAAGGCTTGATGGGCAGAGATTATAGCTGGAGCACAAAATTACCACAATGTCAAGATGGTTTCCTAAATTTTTCGTGCTTGAAGAAGAAGATCCTGGCTGCTGCAAAAGGAGTCAGTGTGCACACAGGTCCTGGGAGCACCCTCCTGCCTGAACAGAGCTCCTTCCCATTTTTTATCAGTGTGACTTTATAAAAAATAAAACTAAAACAGTGACGTTTCCATTAAAGAAGGGCTGGAGGGCAGCAGTGCTGGCTGCTGGGAATGGGGCTGGTGTGGAGCTTTATCCCTTGGGAGCCATTCCCTGGTGCCGGGGCAGGGAAGGGGAGCTGGGATTGCTCTGCCTCCTTACAAACCTTGGGATGCTTTTGCTGCACTCCCCTGGAGCCTTCCCTGAGCCCTGCCACGACACAGGGTGGGCTCTGCAGGCTGCAGTCTCCCCACATTATTAACAAATAACAGCACTGCAGCAAGGGCTCACAGCTTTGGGATCTGGGGAGGGGTCTCTTGGCTGTGGCTTTTCTCTGCCTCTGCCGTGGCACTGCTGGGTGCTGAGCTTTGTGCCAGGGCTGTCCTGAGGCTGGGGAGCCCCAGCAGGGCCTTCCTGGGCTGGCTCCTGCTCTGCAGCTTGGAAATATCCTCCAGATTTGTGGGAGACACCTGCACCCTCCTCCCCATGGCCTTTGAGTCAGTTCTGAAACTGCTCCCCTGCTCTGGCCACTCAAGGAGATGCTGCTGCCTCCTTCTTCTCCTTCTCCTTCTCCTTCTCCTTCTCCTTCTCCTTCTCCTTCTCCTTCTCCTTCTCCTTCTCCTTCTCCTTCTCCTTCTCCTTCTCCTTCTCCTTCTCCTTCTCCTTCTCCTTCTCCTTCTCCTTCTCCTTCTCCTTCTCCTTCTCCTTCTCCTTCTCCTTCTCCTTCTCCTTCTCCTTCTCCTTCTCCTTCTCCTTCTCCTCCTTCTCCTTCTCCTTGAGCCCAGATGAGCCCAGTATGACTTGAGGACAGATGGATTTGCCATGAGAGATGGTTCCACCCCAAATTTTAGCTTCTTTCTGTCTTGTGAAGCAGTGGCAGTCGGTGTCTGGCAATATGTGGCAAGAGGAGATTTAAAATCTGGGTTCTTTTTAAACTGAAGTGCAATTTAGTGTATTAAAATTGGCAGCCATTCCAAATTTGGGTGACTTTGGCCATTGCCTTCCTCAGCTTTGCCTTTGCCTTTGATAACTTTTTGCATTCTAAATGATAAATGCAGCTGGAGACCTTAAATGACCTTAATTTCCCCAAATTGGATGCTTTGTGCCCAGTGTGACAGACTCAGAGTTAAAATTAATATAAATTTTGTAAATCAGTAGACTGACCTTTTGGTGAACTGGAAAGAAATGTCAAATTTCTGTTTCCTCCCTCCTCCCTCCTGTAATCAGCAGTCTGTAATGAATGAATTATTCCTAATTTCAAGATTGTAGCTCAAAAGGGCACTCAAATGGCTGAAATCCCATAAGAAAGACTGACCTTTTGGTTGTCTCTGATGAAAATTCAAGATTTTTCCTGAATTTAGCAGTCTGTAATGAACTGCATGAGATTTTACTGCAGCTTGCAGGAGCAGCTCCTCATTTATTTTCTTAATATATTTATATTAACACTGCATGATCCCCCAGAGCACCCTCAGTGCCTCATAGGAGCGTTCAAGGTGTAGTTAAGATGCAGTGCCAAGACTTCTCCACAGGTACAGAGCAACTGTGAAATAAATGATTCCCCTCGTGCTCCAGGAGGAATTGATTATTTGTCATCCCCTGGCTGCTCTGAGTCCCTGCTGCAGTTTTGGTGATGTGCAGGAAGGTCCACAATAAATCTGTGTTCCCCACAAGGTACTGCCAGTGGCTGTGGGTCTGATTTTGCTCAGGAAGTGCTGGACAGGGTTCTGGGTTTGGAAAAGCTGTTTCTCTGATGTGGATTAGCACAGGGCCAACACACGAGGGTTTAAATGCTTCTTGCTATGGGATTTTTTCATAGAATCATAGAATGGTTCTTCCTCCAGCTCTGGGATCCTCAGCACAAGACCTGGACCATTGGAGAGATCCAGAGGCAGCCCATGGAGCTGCTCCCAGGGCTGGAGATCTCTGGGGCCAGGCTGGGGGGACAGCTGGGGGTGCTCACCTGGAGAGGAGAAGCTCCAGGAGAGCTCAGAGCCCCTGGCAGCCCTAAAGGGGCTCCAGGAGAGCTGCAGAGGGACTGGGGACAAGGGATGGAGGGACAGCACACAGGGAATGGCTTTTCCAGGATTAGATGGGATATTGGGCAGGAATTGTTCCTGGCAGGGTGGGCAGGGCTGGCACAGGTGCCCAGAGCAGCTGTGGCTGCCCCTGGATCCCTGGCAGTGCCCAAGGCCAGGCTGGGCACTGGGGACAGTGGGAGGGTGTCCCTGCCATGGCAGGGGTGGCACTGGAGGGATTTAAGGTCCCTCCCAGCCCAATCCAGCCTGAGATTCCAAGAACTGACAAGGAATCACAGGTGCTTGGCCTCCATAGCTTGTTCTGCTGTCTGTGCCCTAAGGGTTCCCTTTAGATACAGAAACATGTTTTGTAATAGGTAATGAGTGGACATAAATCCCAGAGAGAAGTTTCAGAGAAGTCCCTGGTACTGTGAGAAGTCCCTGCATTCAGCCCCAGTGGCCACCAGAGCCCTGGGCCCCCCCTGAGCCCCAGGGCATGGGGCACTCTGGCTGCCCATCACCCACCCTTGAAGGATGCAGGTTTATTTGGCAGGAGCAGGCAGCTGGGGCAGCTTTCTGATGGAAGGTTTGTTGTTGGATTTGTGTTTCTGCTCACATGGAGCCGTGTCCCACTGTGTCCCCTGCCCATGGGAGCACTGCCAGGAGCTGCAGCATTTTCTGGGACAAGACTCTCAGCAGGCCCACAGAGCAGTCCCTGGCTGTTTGTTCAGTCACACGTGTGCCAGTCTCTAGAAACACTCCTGGAGAGTGGGAGCTCACCACCTGGACCCTCCATCCTGGAATAACCTTCCTAGCTTTGAAAAGCAATCAAACGACCCTGTTTTCCTGTAATCATAATTGCAGTGGCAATGAGGGGCTCAGAGAGCCCTCAACATTGCTCCTTTCTCTTCTCAGCTTCTTGACGTTTTGACTGTCCAGAAGAGTCTGGGGATGACCCTTGGCACTTAGATATCCTCTCCAAAACAAAAGAATGATTTTGTGAATAAAAAGCAAGACTGAAATGTAAGAGATAAGTGTCTGGTTCTCACAAAATCTTCTTCTGTGGCTCTGGGCAGGTTTTATGATCTGTCTTAGATTTTCCAGCTCAAGAAATAAAGAGAAATCACTTACCAGCTCACCTGGAAACTGTCAATCCTGCCTGGTGTTTGGGGGACAGCAGGATGTTTTAGACATTTTGGTTGATGTTTCTCACATCAATGTAAGCACATTGAGTGCTTACAGTGACTGAGGGAGGTTTACCTGAGCCTCTGGAGCCCTCTTGCCATAGAGGCTCTCATCCTTTGCCTTGTCCTCTTTAGAGACAGAAAATCATCACTATGTCAGCTTTGCCATGGCTTTGTCCTGGTGCAGCTGGGGGGTGATCTGTGTGCTGGAGATAAGCAGTGCACCATCAGGCAGTGCCCTTAGCAGAGTGCCAGGGGTTTTGCTGTGCCCAGAGATCAGCTGCTGGGTCATTATAAAGGTGGCTATTTCCAGGTCAGAGCTCAGGTACCCTACAATAAACTCTTGATAATAATATTTTTTAAAAAGATATATGAATATGAATATGAATGCGAATATGAATATAAATATAAATATGAATAGCAAATATATTCAATGTTAAACATTTATATAAATATAATAATAAATAATAATAATTAATTAAAATAATAATGAGAATGATGATGATGATAATAATAATAATATTAATAATAATAATATAAACCACCTTGAGTATTTCATCCTCAGTCTGTGAGTGAACTCCTTTAGTGCTGCCAGGCTGCCATCTTTCACAGCTGGTGAATTCTCCTCCAAACTAGCAATAAATAATACTAACAGTAATAATAAAAAGTTGCTTCTAGTTTATATTTTAAGCACTGGCAATAGCCCTTGGAGAAGTCCCGAGCTCCTGGCCGAGGAGGTCGCCATGGCTACTGTCCGTGCTGGGTCTAACAGCCCTGCTGGCTAATGCAGCACAAACAGATTTGGCTTTTCCTTCTGGCTGCAGTGAATAGCAAACTGCTGTGTATTCATTAAGGGAAGCAACTTGCAGAGGTTAAGTGTTTGATTTCTGGAGCTGCCGTCGAGGGCAGTCATCAAAAATAAATTGGGCAGCCAAGGAGGAAAAGGGGTTTATAAGACATAAAGTGGGAAGAAAATAATTGCTACCTCATTCCTTGTGTCTTTCCTTGGGTTTTGCAGCTGTAAGTCAGGATGTCTGGGTCCAAGCTATGCAGATTTTTGTTAGATGTGATCAAATCTGCTTTGAGAGAGACTGAGCTTTGTTTTTGACAGGAGCCCATCTGAGTAATTCAGCAAAACTCAACAGGCTCTTGGGCTGCAGCTGACAGAGAACGGGGCTGGCTGCAGAGTGAGCAGCACCAGCCTGAGGCTCCTCGTCCTCCAGGCCCTGCCACAGCCACAGAGGGATGTGGAGGCTGTGAGGAGCCTCCTCCTTTCCCATCCTGCTCAGTTTGTTGCACATAACATGGAAACGGCCGAAATAAAGAGTCCTTGGTGGTGTCAGCACACCCTGAGCAGCCTCATCCTCAGGGAGCAGCTCCAGCCTCCTCTGTGGCCTCTCAGGGGCAGCAGGACTCCCTTTGCTCTCCAGATAAGTGACTTCCAGTCCTTTTTCCAGGATAATGTCCTTCTGCTGCTCCTTGGTTTGGGGTTTGGTTATTTCCTACTTGCACAGTTTGGCTGATTAAAAATGCATCTTGTTTAAATGAATCCAGCACACCCATCGATCCAGATGGCATTGTATTAGTGACCTGTCCTCTTTAATTATGTGCAACTAATTTTTAATTTTATGTTCTCTACAAACATGACTGGGAATGATTTTCTAGCTGCTTGTAAATCAGTGATAGATATTGAATCCTTTTAGGGACTGCTTTCTCTTGGAAGAAATGAGAATTCTCTCATTACAGTTAGTTTTCAAAATTTATCAGATAGCTGTTTTTTAATCCACTTAGTATGTGTTTACATTGATTTCTGTTTTAGTGCTGGTTTTTTTTAATTTGTATTTTTTATTCAACATCTTGTGCAATAGTAAGCCATGCAAAAATCTAAGTTTCTTATGCTAAAGCAGTTATCTTTCTCAACCAAACCCATAAATCTTATCAGGCAGTAACTCAAAGTCTGTTTGACAAGGGTGGTTTTCTTTCTTCTTCCCCATATAAAGACATCCAGGCTGAATTTCTTGCTGCACCATTTTCATCCAGGTTTGCATAGGTGTTCACACCTGTAGAAGAATTAACTTGAAACCTTTCCCCACTTTCTCTGTGTGAGGTGGGTTGGATCTGCCATGAGTTTCTCTTTTGCCTGGCAGTGTCACACAGTCAGTGCCATTTCTTCATAGTTGTATTTTTTTAGGGAGGACAATGTCACATGGTGCTGACAGAGGTGTTGGGAAGCTCTGTTAAAAATCCATCCTACTGCTCCTTGTGAGCTGCCCTGCTGACTTTTGGTGGGGCAGGGCACAGCAGGGATGTTTATGCACAGCCCCGTCCCTGTTTGGGAGTTTCACAGGGACCTGAGGAGGAGAACCTGGAGCCAGGAATAGTTCAGGGGGAGTGCAGGGATGCAGCTGCTCAATGCTGTGGCTGTTCACAGATGGATCAGCCCCTGCTGGCTGCTGCCATGAAATGCTTGTGTGGTGGTGTCACTGTGGTGTCCCAGGATGGGCTCTGGTGCCAGGAAGGAGGCCCCAGCTCCAGCTGTGCTGGCAGCAGCCATCCCTTGGGTGACTGGAAGTCGTGGAATGTCCCTCCAGGAGGGATCTCCCCCTCCAGCTCTGGCATGCAGGAGCTGCCTCTCTTGGCAGCCCTTGCAGTGTTCCTGGGGACAAGGACATGCCAGTGCTGCTCTGACCCGAGCAGGGACAGTCCCACGTCCCCTGGGTGTCACTGATCCCCTGCGGTCACACCTGCAGCTGCTACAAAAGGTGGTGTTAGCTGAGAGCTGCCCCTGCCTTGGGGCATCCCTGAGAGGCTCAGGAGCCTTTTCCAAAGGACACTGGAGTCAAATGGAAAACTTCATAAGCTGAAAAGGCTCAAGATGAGATTGAGAGACTCTGAGTGTGTCTGAATGGGTTTGGGGGTCAGGGGGTGCTGGAGGCAGAGACACCTGTGTGTGTGTCCTGAGCTCTGGGGCAGGAGGAGGGAGGGCAGGGCAGACTCCGTGGCTGTGGTGGAGGGGAAGATGAGAAGCTGGAGAGTGCAGGGACCATATCTCATCAGGCTTCTTACTCAGCCTGCTTGCTGTTGCTCTGAGGTACTTTGGGCATGTGCTGTCTGTGTTTGCTGCCTGTGGCAAGTACTGAGCTCTGCAGGGGCTGCAGGGCTGGTGCTGGCTGCTGGCAGAGTGAGTGTGGAGGGCTCCCTGGATCCACCCTGCAGGGCTGGCTCTGGGTCTTCGTAGGGCCATGGTGAGCAGCTGCCCCCAAGCCAGGCTGTAAATGTGCCAGGAGTCATCCCAGGGCCTGACTTCTGGATTTCAGTCAGACCCTAAGGCAGCAAAGAGCTTGGCAGTGGGAGCCAGGCTGAAGCACAAGCCAGTGGGTGTGAGGGTCTGTGAACAGCATTTGTTTTCCATGCATTGGGCTGAAATCTTTTCTTGCCTTTATGGGTAGAATGAAACTTGGTGGTGAATCAGCCCCTTTAAAATCACATACAGTGCTGTAGATCTGGAGCCTGCTGCTAGAGATCAGAGGTGGAAAGAGCATCAGAAATTTAAAACATCTTTGTTTGGATGCTGAAAGCCTCTGTGGTTAATAGAGCTCGGGTGGAAGGTTTTTATTAGAGAGCAACCCCTGTAGTTTAGGGGACAGCCAGGCCCCAGCTGATCACATTAAGCAGAAGCATCGGGATGGGCTGTAATTGCTCACTTCAGAATTTCTCTGCCTCTCTCTGCCTTTCTGCTGAGGGCAGCACTGCCACAGTCAGGACATCATCTCTGCTGCTGCCAGGTGTCCCCACTGTCCCTCTGTGCTCAGGGGACAAAGTCTCAGGAGTGGATTCTGGTGATGCTTTAAAGGAAAAGATTGTTGGCTCGTGGGCTGGAGAGGCAGAACCAAAGGGGAACGTTTGGGGCTGCAGGGGAACTGCAGAGCTTGGTGTGAGAAGAGGCACTTCAGGCACCCAGAACACAAAATCCTCCCTGGGCAAAAATTGTGCGTGGCTACAGGAGCAGCAGGTCAGAGCTGGGTGGGAGCTACTGTCAGCTCCTTGGGACACTGCCAGGGAGATGGAGGAGAAATGCAGAAGAATTCAGGAAAAGCAGAGTTGCAACATCACTGTGGTGTGGTGTGACACAGGAGAGCAGCAGGGGCTTCTGGTGGGAGCTGCTCAGGGAGGTGCTGGGGCTCTGGGGTGCCCAGACTCTGGAAAAAGCTCCACACCAGTGATGGAGCTGCTCAGGAGGATGCTGGGGGCTCTGGGATTCCCAAACTCTGGAAAAAGCTCCACACCAGTGATGGAGCTGCTCAGGAGATGCTGGGGCTCTGGGATTCCCAAACTCTGGAAAAAGCTCCACACCAGTGATGGAGGAGCCCAGGAGGGAGCTGAGCTGGCCCATCCCCTCCAGCCCTGATGGAGATCAGCACAGATGCTGGGACTGGTGCTCTTACCCAAGATGTGAACAATACTTGGCCCTATTCCATTTTTACTTTACTAAAATGAATATCATGGACTTCTTAATAGTCATAGGAGCATAAAAATCTCAGTGTATCACAATTCATCATCCTTTAAAAATTGAATTTCTGTTGAATTATGCCTTGCTGCTGTAGTGCTGGGGAAAAGCTCTTATTATTCATAACTATAAATACAGTGATGTTGAGATTTAACTGGTGCCTGAAGGCTTTATGCTGCACTTTCATATTGACAAAGCAAACACTCTTATGGATGGTTTTGGGTTTATGGGGCCAGGGGCAGCTGAGCTGAGCAGAATCCAGCAGTGCCCCTCTCCAGTCCCCATCTCTCAGGAGGCAGGAGGACTTGGGGTCACTTTGGCCCTTCAGGATGGAGACAAAAATGGAAACAAAAAGAAGGAAATGAAAGACAGACATGAATACCCAGTTGGGCAGGTGAGGAAAGGCCAGCTGCTCTGGTCAGGCTGCTGACACGTCTCAGGAGCAGCCCCAGCTTGGAGGGAGTGCTTGGGCTGGGAGAGCAGCTGCCATGGAGTGAAGGACAAGGTGCAAGAGCTGGGCAACGAGATGGATCCTCCAAAAGCTGCCTGAATGCTCTGGGCCTGCAGTTGGAACTGAATTAAAGATCACTATTTGCTTTTTGTAGCAAGGTTCTCACATCCTCATCTTTGTGGGCATCAGTGAACATTGAATATTCCTGCCTGTCCCATTTAAACAGACATTGGCTCCACCGTGCAGTGGCTGTGGGGACAGCCCTGGCTGGGTAGGAGTTTGCTCAGGTTTAGGTTTTGCTTTTTGAGCATCTATTTTGGGCCTGAAACATGGAAAAGTCCCATAATTTGGTGCTCAGCTGAGGCAGAACTTCAGGCATTCATATGGATTTAACACAAAAGAGAAGGGAGTTAATCTTTTACAGGAAATAATTAACATATGGAAACAATTCTTGAAAACAGGATTGGGTAAATTTGGTCTCTAGGGACGAGGTGGGAAAGATTCTGACTGGATTTGGAAGGAATTTTTTTGTGAGTGGTTAAAATTAGAAATTCACCCATAGCAAAATAAGTCTTGCTGTTAGATGTTGGTTATCATGGCCCGTAGGTTGTTTGGAGTTTTTTTTGGTTTATGAACTCTTTTCTTTAAATAGTACTGGATCCTTGCAGAAGCTTGGCAGTGGCACATTTAACTTTTGTCTTAGTTTGGATGTTCAATATTTTTGTTACAACATAACTCTGATGCATTTTTTTTAATAACAAAAATTAGTAATCACTTGGGAACTGAAATTCTGTATTTGAGAAATTGCAAAGCCTCCATTTTAGGCTTTGTTCCACTGAAAGCAAGACAACAAAATTGGTGATTTCATGGTAGTTCTATTTCCCACTGCATTTCTAAACTGGTTTCTGTGCAAGCATGCAGAGCAATGATGAAAAGTTGTAAAAATGGGATACCTGAGTCCAGCCCTGGAGCCAGGCTGGGGGAGCTGGGGCTGCTCACCTGGAGAGGAGAAGGACCCAGGGAGAGCTCAGAGCCCCTGGCAGCCCTAAAGGGGCTCCAGGAGAGCTGCAGAGGGACTGGGGACAAGGGATGGAGGGACAGCACACAGGGAATGGCTTTTCCAGGGTTAGATGGGATATTGGGCAGGAATTGTTCCCTGGCAGGGTGGGCAGGGCTGGCACAGGGACACACCAGGGCAGTCCTGGCACAGGGACACACCAGAGCAGGGATGGCACAGGGACAGTCACCATGGCAGGGATGGCACAGAGACACACCATGGCAGGGCTGGCACAGAGACACACCAGAGCAGGGCTGGCACAGGGACACACCATGGCAGGGCTGGCACAGGGACACACCATGGCAGGGGCTGGCACAGAGACACACCATGGCAGGGGCTGGCACAGGGACACACCATGGCAGGGCTGGCACAGGGACACACCATGGCAGGGCTGGCACAGAGACACACCATGGGCAGGGGCTGGCACAGGGACAGTCACCATGGCAGGGCTGGCACAGGGACACAGCAGGGCAGGGCTGGCACAGGGACACACCATGGCAGGGGCTGGCACAGGGACACACCATGGCAGGGCTGGCACAGGGACACAGCAGGGCAGGGGCTGGCACAGGGACACACCATGGCAGGGGTGGCACAGGGACAGTCACCATGGCAGGGGCTGGCACAGGGACACAGCAGGGCAGGGGTGGCACAGGGACACACCATGGCAGGGCTGGCACAGGGACACACCATGGCAGGGGGTGGCACAGGGACAGTCACCATGAGCAGGGCTGGCACAGGGACACACCATGGCAGGGGTGGCACAGGGACACACCAGAGCAGGGCTGGCACAGGGACACACCAGGGCAGGGCTGGCACAGGGACACAGCAGGGCAGGGCTGGCACAGGGACACACCAGGGCAGGGATGGCACAGGGACAGTCAGTCACCATGGCAGGGATGGCACAGAGACACACCAGGGCAGGGCTGGCACAGGGACACACCAGGGCAGTCCTGGCACAGAGACACACCAGGGCAGTCCTGGCACAGGGACACAGCAGGGCAGGGATGGCACAGAGACACACCAGGGCAGGGATGGCACAGAGACACACCATGGCAGGGGTGGCACAGGGACAGTCAGTCACCAGGGCAGTCCTGGCACAGGGACACAGCAGGGCAGGGGTGGGGGTTTGATTGGATCCTGGCTGTGGCAGTGCTCTCCTCTTGCCTCCAGCACACTTTTCGATGCAGGAGCAGGCAGTGCTGGTGCTTGGGTTTTTCCGTGGGAATGGGCCCTTTATCAGTCCATCAGAGCTCCCCAGGCTGTGAGTGCTGCAGGCTCCTCAGGGCTGTTCTTTCACCTGGTTTTGGCAGGGCAGGTGCTGGTCAATGATTGCCTGGCACTGCTCCTGGCTGGGCTCAGGAGATGCCTGGGTGAGCACAGCTGAGCCTGAGAGGGGTCACATCCTGGAGCTCATCCCACGTCCCAGCACCAGTGCTGGCTCTCACCCACCTTGCTCCCAGCAGCAGCAGGGTGGGCCTGTGCTCTGTGCAGAGGCAGGAACTGGGGGAACTGGGCAGCCAGGCACAGGTGGGGGCACCTGGGGTGGCACAGCAGCAGGTGCATGGAGGGCAAGGCCTGGGTGCCTTCACTTGCAGGATTCCATTTGCAGCCGGGCTTTGCTCCTTGCACATCTGCTTCCTGCAAGGGACAGAAACCCCAGCTCAGAGGCCCAGCCTCCAAGCAGATGTTTTTTATTTATTAAATAAATTGGCCATTACTAAAAGATGCTTATAATGATTTATTTCTTATGTGTGCATGTTCTCTTGGAGGGTGCAGGAGCCTGAGGTGGGACCCAGGGCAGCTCAGCCCCATCCCATGCAGGACCCCAACCCCGGGTGACACCCCCAAAGGCCCTTTAATTTTTATTTTTATGGATTTGCCAACAAGCCAGTTATGCCAGCAATGCCTGGCTGCTGCTGCTGGCCATTGCTGCTGCCCAGCCTGCTCTGTGCTGCTTTAATGATTGCAGACTTCAGTGCTGGTTAAATAGTGCTCAACAAGGAAACGGGCAAAAACCACACTGGGATAATCTAAGAAAAACAAGGATTATAAAAATGGCTCAGAGGTGCTGGCTGCTGGAAGCAAAACCCATTTTGTGGGTTTGTTGCTGCACCTTTGCTTGGAAAAAAAAAATTGGAGCAGCAGTTGCACTGGTTTTCTCAGCAGATGGGCTGCTCCATCGGCAGCAGCTCACCCGCCTGGAAAGCAATTATGGTGCTTGGCCCAGTCTTGATTTGCACTTCTATTAGCACGGGCTTAACTGCTGCTGCCTTGGGAGGGAGGCTCCATGGATTAGTTCCTCTTGAAAACAAAAAATCCAAAACAAAATCAAGCCCATGATGCACCATGAAAATGTTTCTGAAAAAAAAAAAAAAGGAAAAAAATTTGATGCCATTTCAGTGCCATTTTGATTCAAGATGTTTCAAAAACTGCTGGAAGGTCACCTTAATATTCAGGTTATTGGTGGCAATGCAAGAGGAAATTTAAAATAATATAATGATGAGTGGTGCTGGCTTCACAGCCTTTTTGACAGCATTGTCTGCCATGGAGAGTTTTCCTTGTGTAGGTCAAGAAATTCACTGTTAATGTTCCATCCCTGGGTTCTCTCTCCATCCCTGGGTTCCTGCTCCATTTCTGGCTTCCCTCTCTATTTCTGGGTTCCCTCTCTATTTCTGGGTTCCTGTTCCATCCCTGAGTTCCTGTTCCATCCCTGAGTTCCTGTTCCATCCCTGAGTTCCTGTTCCATTTCTGGATTCCCTCTCCATTTCTGGATTCCCTCTCCTTTTCTGGGTTCCCTCTCCATTTCTGGATTCCCTCTCCATTTCTGGATTCCCTCTCCTTTTCTGGGTTCCCTCTCCATTTCTGGGTTCTCTCTCCATTTCTGGATTCCCTCTCCATCCCTGGGCTCCCTCTCCATCCCTGGGTTCCTGCTCCATTTCAGGGTTCCCTCTCCATTTCTGGGTTCCCTCTCCATCCCTGGGCTCTCTCTCCATCCCTGGGCTCTCTCTCCATCCCTGGGCTCCCTCTCCATCCCTGGGTTCCCTCTCCATTTCTGGGTTCCTGCTCCATCCCTGGGTTCTCTCTCCATCCCTGGGCTCTCTCTCCATCCCTGGGCTCCCTCTCCATCCCTGGGCTCCCTCTCCATCCCTGGGTTCCCTCTCCATTTCTGGGTTCCTGCTCCATCCCTGGGTTCTCTCTCCATTTCTGGGTTCCCTCTCCATCCCTGGGTTCCTGCTCCATCCCTGGGTTCCCTCTCCATCCCTGGGTTCTCTCTCCATTTCTGGGTTCCTGCTCCATTTCAGGGTTCCTGCTCCATCCCTGGGTTCCTGCTCCATCCCTGGGTTCCCTCTCCATCCCTGGGCTCCCTCTCCATCCCTGGGTTCCTGCTCCATCCCTGGGTTCTCTCTCCATTTCTGGGTTCCTGCTCCATTTCAGGGTTCCCTCTCCATTTCTGGGTTCCTGCTCCATCCCTGGGTTCTCTCTCCATTTCTGGGTTCCTGCTCCATCCCTGGGTTCTCTCTCCATTTCTGGGTTCCCTCTCCATCCCTGGGTTCTCTCTCCATCCCTGGGCTCCCTCTCCATCCCTGGGTTCCTGCTCCATTTCAGGGTTCCTGTTCCAGCCCTGGGTTCCTGCTGGCTGTGTCTCAGGGAGCCCCAGCTGCCTGTGCTGGGAGGCCCTGCTCCATTTCTGTGCATAATAAAGCTCCTGGTGTGTTCCTCCCCCAGAGCAGGAGCTGACAGCCATTTTGCTCATCATTAATAGCACAACTTAATCTACCAACAAGACTTTTCCTGTGCTATTGCTGTAAAACAAAGCAAAACAAAACAACCTTTCTTCCTTCAGTGTCTCCATTGCACCACCCCCTCCCAAAGAAAGACAAAAAATCCTGATTCCTCCTCTCCTCTGACAAACAATGACTCATTCATGGTTTTTTCCCTATTTTCTAAAATTTATTTTCATTTTGGCCTGTGCCTCAGTGGGGCAGCACCAGTGAGGATTGCCCAGCCCTGCCTCTGGCTCTTAACTCTGCCAAAACTTTTTTAAGTGTCTGGACTGAAATTTTCCAAGCCAAGTGTCTGCCTAAGGGGGAAATTTGTTTGGAGAAGCCACAGCAAAATCTCTCACTGGCCTGGCTGATGAATGGGCTCAGAGATGGGAGGGTTTGCCCACGGTGACCCCAGAAATTGATGGGGATGAGGAGGAACCTGGCTTTTCTGAGCCCTTAGAGGGATTTCCTACATTTTCCTGATTTTTAGGAATTGTTGTGAGTTTGAGTCCTTCCCTCCTAAATGTCCCAAGGGTTTGGGGCTGGCAGCATCCCCGAGCTCCTTGCATTAGGGAAGGAGGAAAACCATGGTTGGGTGTCAACTGGGAAACTGGGAGAACTTTTTATATTTCAGGGATGTGGCACTGAGAAAAAAATCCCCTGCTGCAGCTGAGTTACTCACCTTGGGAATAACTGAAGTGCTGAGGGGCTGAGCAGAGCATCCCTGCCCAAAACCCAGGGAAAAAGGAAAGTACAAATATGAGAGGGGGAAAAAACAACCAGGAAAAAAAAAGAGAAAATTATAATAACTTCTGGAAAATATTCTAAAAATTCAAATTCTAAGTTAAAAAAAAAAAAAATTGGGGGCCTGACAGAGCCCAGCCAAGTCAGTCTGGCTGCTAGAATTTTTTTTCCCTTATTTTAGTTTTTATCTAAATCAGATGGAATGCTGGACACACTGAGGGTCCCGTGGAAGGAGTGATGTATGTTCACATCAGGGTCAGGGCACGGGGCAGGCTGGTGGCACCTCATGTCACAGGGTGCATTCCACCCAAATTTTTTGGCAATTTCTGACTTTCTGATTTTGCAACAGTGGTTTTAATGTAAACCCTGCATAAGTTTCTGTGTCCAGGATGGGCTTTTAATGCTGGAATTCTCTGGTGGTGCTGGCCATGCTCTGTCAGACTTCCTGGAATTTATTTTCTCTCACTTTATGTGCTATTTTCCAGATTCTTTCAGGTTTTTCCTTTCAACCTAATGCCTTAATTCTGTTGCTTTATTAATCTATCCAATTATGTTGAGTTCAAGTTGTTTGAAATCCACTTGTGTTGGTATAGGAAGTACTTACTGTATTAATCAAACCATCCAAGGTGGCTTCTCCTCTGAAGTCCTTAATTTGTGCTGTACATATTCCTGCTAATAACATCCAACTTTGTAACAATGCACGTTTACTCTATGTTTCCAAGGAGACCCTGAAATACATTAATTCTCTGATTTTTTTCAAGTACACCAATAATTTATCTGGGATTGTGAGATGTTCCCTTGTGTGGGCACATCAAACCCCAGCAGCCTCCAAAATCCCAGCAATGGTCTCTGTGCAGAGAGGGCCAGAGGGAAACAGCTGCTTGTCACAGGAACTAGTTCTCTTAAAGATTTCAAATATATATATTTAATGTAAATATTTTATTATATGTCTTATCTATTATATAATACCATATATAATATGTTTGCAATAGCACACTGGATATTTAGTATTTGCATAATGTAAAAAATACAGAAAAAATTTCTTAGAGATTTCAAAATTTTATTTAAATCAGCTTTTAGGAGGCAGGTAATGGGGGGTGCCCTGGGAGGGCTCTTATTTTGGGTGGGAAGCATCTCTTCAGTGATCAGCATCTCTTCAGTGATCAGCATTTTGTTTCTACTCCTGGGAAAGCAGGACCTTGGTGGTGCTGGGTTTTGCTGCATGAGTTTATCAGAGCAAACGCTGTGGGTGAAGCTTTGCTGCATCTCTGCAGGAGCAGAACAGTGTTTCCCACCTGTATTTATTGGGTTTGCATTGGAAAGGGGAGATAGTGGGGGATTTCCCCAAATTCTCTGTGCCCTGTACACCCCAGCTTCGTGGTGAACGCTGGGCAGGGGATAAAACCCTGCAGAAAGCAAGTTAGTGAGTGCAGCTGGAGGCTGCAGGCGTGGGAGGAGCTGAGGCTGGAGCTGCACAGACAGAGCAGAGCACCAGGGGACAGCAAGGTGGCTCCGAGCTCACCCAGGCCTGACACGCCTGGTGCTGCCCAGGTAAAATCTGCAGGTTCAGTCAGAGGAGACCAAAGGTGCCCGAGGAGCAGCACCTCAGCTGTGGGACACCAGAGACAGCAGCAGCAGGGTGCCTCTGTGGGGCTGCAGGAGAAGCTGCAGAAACTGCAGCATTTGGGGCACCGGGCAGAGCTTGGCTGGGGCCTCAGTCTCTCCTCATCAGAGGCTCACGGTGCTGTGGGGCAGTGCTGGGCTGCTGGGCACGGGGCTGTGCTCACATCTCGAGTGCCCTGCCCTGCCTGTGCTTGTTTGCTGGGGTGGCTGTCATCCTGTGCAATCCAAGAGCAGCTCTGAGAGCCAAAGGGATGCTGAGCAGCACCCAGACACTGATGGCTTTTCCAGACACCACTCAGCAGAATAAGGCTTGGGCACCAATTCCTCTGTCCCATGCTGTGCTCCTCTGCCCATGGAGGTGGTTCTTTGTCTGCTGGGCGATTTGGGAGCAAGAGTTCTCCCAGCTGGACCAGTCCTTCAGCACTGGGCACGTTCCAGATGTCAGCCCCTGTCCTGGCCATAAGTGTGTCACTCCAAGAATAGCATTAGGGTTTCAAACTGAAGGAGGGATACTTTTTTTGTGTGTGGTGGTTAATGATTAATTAGGTCAAATTCTCCAAAATTAGACTGCTGGAGAAGGAATGGGCCAACAATTTGCATTTTGACAAAACCTTATGACAGAAACTGATGGGGGCTGATTCCACCTCCTCCCCCCTCACACTGTCCCAGGCCCCAAACTCACTTTTCCCCAGAAGAGGTTCCTTTTAAAAATTGTATTCATTAATATTCCAATTTCCTTCTTTCCCCCCCTTTTCAAATCTTCCATTAAACCCCTGTAGATTCTGCTTTAAGTAGGCAATTAAGCTAACAACATAATTATATCCCTTAATGCTCATTTTAACCAGTTTAGAGAAGAAACAAAAGGGGAAAGCAGCTTCAAATATATGGAAATAAAAGCTCTGTTGTAAAGATATTTTTGATACTCGCAATAATTTGTGCAGAGTGCAGAGTTGGCCCATTAGAGGCTGTGGGGAGGCCTGGAGGTCACATTTAAGAGCCTCATGGGCACTGTGGGGTTTTACCTTTTGAATGTCCTTTTTCTGAAACCCTGCAAATTTTGGGGCATCCCAGGAGACTCCAGAGCGTGTCCACTTCATATTGCAGCACAGTGGCTGCATAGCTGTGGCCTGATGGGGTTTTCTCTTATTTCTTCTGCAATTGCTCACCAGAGACCAACAGGGAGGCTGCTGCTGCTCACTGCACGTGGAAAACGAGCGCTGGGAAGGAGCTGGGCTGGGAATTTCTGCAGTGGGGCTGTGCCAGGGCTGGGAGACAGCAAGCAGGGGAACTGCTGTGGGGCTGGGTAACTGCTGTGGCTTTGTGCAGAGCACACAGCATCCACAAAAACCTGTCTGCAGGGCACAAAGTCTGGTGAAGCCCCTCAGAGCTTGCAGCCAAGGAGCTGCTTTGGCATCTTGCTGGGGCAGCCGAGCACTTGGCTGGAGCCTGACTTCCTGAGGTCACCTGCGAGAGGCTGAGGGGGCAGCACAGCCCAAGGAACTGTGGAGTCTGCTGTCCTGAGTGGAATGGAATGGAATGGAATGGAATGGAATGGAATGGAATGGAATGGAATAGAATAGAATAGAATAGAATAGAATAGAATAGAATAGAATAGAATAGAATAGAATAGAATAGAATAGAATAGAATAGAATAGAATAGAATAGAATAGAATAGAATAGAATAGAATAGAATAGAATAGAATAGAATAGAATAGAATAGAATAGAATAGAATAGAATAGAATAGATCCATGGCTGCTGAGGTTATCCATGTGCTGGGTGGAAAACAAAGCACCCAAGGTGTTATTACAAAGCACAGGTGAGCATCAGGTTTTGTTTTCTCAGAAGAGCCTGTGGAATGTGGCACAATTTCTCCTTTGCAGCCCAGCATCCCCTGCAGTCGCTGCTCCCAGGTGTCCAGAGGCTCTGGGGCACCTGCAGGAGGAACCAGCCCCTGGCTGCAGCTCTGGGGGTTCATTGCTCCTTTCTCTGGAAACCCCAGCAGCCCTGCCCAGCTCTGTGCTGCCTAACCCAGATTCCATTTGGGAACTGGGCACTAATGGTGGCTTGGGGGTTTCTCTCTCATCCTTTAGCACGACCTGGGCTGCACCAGAATTCTGGGGAGCCAATTGCACTTTCTGGCTTTCCTTCCCCAGGGTCTGCAGCAGCTGCTGGGGCCCACAGATGGGCAGAGGGCTCATGGTGCCGCCTGCAAAATTCAACCTCAAAAGGGATCCTCTAGCAACATTTTTACCTTTTTTTGCATCACATTGGAGATTTTCCAAGACAAATCTGTCCACTCTGCAGGGCTGTGCAAATAATTGATATTCTTGGTTTTCTTGAAGCTCTGAAAAATGGAAAATTTCCTTTTCAGACTGAGCTGGAAGAAAAATAGATTGATTTTATTTTATTTTATTTTTTGTTACCCAGGAAATAAGGAATATCTTTTTGGGTTTCATAGGCTCGAGTCAAACAGAATCTGGGGCTTGTAAGTGCTTCATTTAGATTTTGAGCACATCTTACAATTCTTGCTTTAAAAAATAAATAGGATGTATTTTGCCTGTATGAATAAGAAAATTTTAAATGTCAGGGACTGTGTCACTTCCAGCTTTTGAGAATGAGTGCCATACTCTGCTGTGTGAATGGTGCAGCAGAAATGATACCAATCCATGCCATGACCTCACTGCAGCTCCACTTTGGGCTGGAAATATTTCCCAGCAGCTCTGTGCCCTCATTTGTTCCAGCTGCAGGAACGAGGGAGAGTGGGTCCCACTGATGTTTGTCCCCCACAAACTGCTTGAAAAAGCCTTTTCTGAGCCCAAACAGCTGCTCCAAGCGGAGATTTGGGAGTGAGGATGGCAGTGAGGATGGCAGTGAGGATGGGTCCCATCCCTGCCTGGGCGGGGGAGATGCTGCTGCAGCGCCCACAGCTCCTCTCAGCTGGAAATGTTCTTTCCCCTCTGCACTCTCCAACCACCCTGCCCTGGCCTCGCTGGGGCTTTTGGTAGCTTCTAGTTAGATTGTTTTTTTTAAACTTTTTTTTAAAATCTTGGAGGTTTGTTTGTTTATTTGTTGATCTAGATCTGCTCGGGAAGTGGATCTGGTGATATTTATAGGATTTGTGGTTGCTGATGGGGGTTATTTTGCAAGCAGAATTTCTAAGAATTCCACTTTCAGACTGCATTTTCTCCAACTTCATTTCCTCCCCTTCCTTCTCTTTTTTCTCTTTTTACTATTTTTTCCTTGCTTTTTTCTTATTTTTTTGTTTTTTGAGGGAGCCAGTCAGACTAAACTCTTTCTGAATTCCCCCCTGTAATTACTGCTCTTTTTTAAGTTTGAAGAAATTACCCAGTTTTTTGTGCCTTCCCCCTTTCTTACTTTTAGACCAATGTGGTTTGACATTTTTTTTTCCCTTTCCAAAGTAAAATTACCACCATTTCATGCAATTTAAACAAACCAGTCATACAAAACTGGGAGAGAAGGTGAAGTCCCACAGTTACCCACCCAGTAGAGAATATTTTGTCTCAACCTCACAACCTGTCTATAAATGCTGCATGGGAATTTTTTTAAAATTAGGATGAAATTTATGTTTTACAAGGATAAAATTTATGTTTTGCAAATGCAAAGCCTTTCCCACAGGCACTGGAAGGAGGTTCTTGTGTGCCAGTTTTGGAGGGGATCCTTGGCAAGGCTGGACCTCCTCATGGTGCTGTTCCTGACACCATCCCACTGCAATATTTATCAAATTATGCTTTTTTTTTCTGTTCTAAATCAATTTTTCTGCCTTGAATTGTGTTTTGGAAGTGTTTAAATCTGCTCCAGCAGAGGCCAGAGGTGCCAAACTCCAGAACAAAACGTGTTGAACAAGGCTGAGATTCTCTGGATAAATAAGTCCTATTTTAATTTTTTCCCCTCTGTGCATTTATAGCTTGTTAGATATGTTTGTTTTCTCAACTTGGAAAAGTGCCTGTAATGGGATTTTTTGAAAAAATTGATTTCCTGAGAGTTTCCTGTGAAATTGGAAGCCTTGAAAAATGTGTGGATTTCTGAAATGCTATCACATGGCTCCTTCACCCCTTTTTTCTCCCCCCAAGTAAAAAATAACAATACCTTCCAACCCCCCAAGGTTTCATTCCATATACATTTATTCTTTAAAAATATTTCCAGCTGTTTCAGTTCTGGGAAACTCATGCCATCTGTAAACAACTGCTTGATGCACATAATTCTGTTGTTTTGCCTGGTCACTCTTATTTTCCAGCTTTTATGATACGAGAGTTCAGAGTAATCAGTAATGCCTTTTCTCCTCTTCACCCTCAATTTGATTATTTTTCTCATAAAGAACAGAGTAAGGAGAGCACTGAGCAACAGGAGATGGAAAAAATATTTTGATTACTTTTGGGTTGCTTGTAATCAAGGAGTAACTCTTTAAATCCAGACCAATTTACTGCATTGATTTATTCATAATTTTAATTTCATGACTGTTTCAGGGAAAAACAAAAGTACACAAGGTTGAAGCTTTTTAATACTGGTTTGAACATTTGTAGTTTTAAGTTAAAATTTATTTAATGTTCCCTTTCTTCAGTTACTTCTGCTGGTGTGTGCTGCTTGAATCTCCCTGGGCTGCCAGGGGAGAAAAATTGAAATTCAAAGCACAAATTCTGCCAGTACTGTCAGCAAGTTCATAAAATTACCCAGATGAATATTGCCTTGACTCAGAGCCCTTAAACCTTTCTGGGACTAGCTGGAGTGTTGGAGCTGGGAGTGGGTGACAGGGAGAATTTCTAGACTTTAATTGTGATTTTTTATTAGTATTGTTTACCTGCCTGTAGTTTTAACTGTAGTTCTAACCCCCATGGTGCAACTTGTTCTGTCCCAGACAAGAATCTGGGGAGAAGCCTGAGGATACCGAGTTTGCAAGACAAAAAAAAATTAAAAAAAAACAACCCTCAAACAAACAAACCGCCAAAAAAAACCACCAAACCCCAAAAACCGAAATAATAGTGAAAGTAAGAATAAGAATAAGAATAAGAGTAAGAATAAGAATAAGAATAAGAATAAGAATAAGAATAAGAATAAGAATAAGAATAAGAATAAGAATAAGAATAAGAATAAGAGTAAGAATAAGAACAAGAACAAGAACAAGAACAAGAACAAGAACAAGAACGTGAATGTGAATGTGAATGTGAATGTGAATGTGAATGTGAAGAAAAAAAAAGAAAAATAAAAAGAATATAATAGTAATAACAATAATAATAATAATAATAGTAATAAACAAAAAAGATAAAAAATTAAAAGAAAAGTAATTCTCCTGCCAATGCAAAGAGCACTGGAATGAGTGAGGGCCCATCTCCAGCTGTTCACTTGCACGTGGAGGGGCTGCCAGGGCTGAGGTGGGGGCTCAGCAGCCTGGTGGCTTTTGCTCTGCTCAGAGCCTGAAGGGCCAGAGGACACTGTGGCAGTCTGGGCTCCCTGAGTGCCACCGCCGGGCTCTGGGGACAGTCAGTCCCTGCAGGGCACAGTCCTGCCTGGAACCCCAGCACTAAAGCACCTGCCTGAAGCTTGGCCTGAGAGGGGAGCAAGGGCGGGAGTGTGAGCGCCTCCGCTGGCACTGCGGCCCGCTCTGTGCTCACTGCCACTGCCATGTCACTGTCACTGTCATGTCACTGTCACTGTCATGTCACTGTCACTGTAATGTCACTGTCACTGTCACTGTTAGTGTCACTGTCATGTCATTGTCACTGTCATGTCACTGTCACTGCCACTGCCACTGCCACTGTCACTGTCACTGTAATGTCACTGTCATGTCACTGTCACTGTTAGTGTCACTGTCACTGCCACTGTCACTGCCATGTCACTGTCACTGTAATGTCACTGTCATGTCACTGTAATGTCACTGTCACTGCCACTGTCATGTCATTGTCACTGTCACTGTCATGTCACTGTCATGTCATTGTCATGTCACTGTTAGTGTCACTGTCATGTCATTGTCACTGTCATGTCACTGTCACTGTCACTGCCACTGTCACTGCCACTGTAATGTCACTGTCACTGTAATGTCACTGTCATGTCACTGTCACTGTCACTGTCACTGTTACTGTCATGTCACTGTTAGTGTCACTGTCATGTCACTGTTAGTGTCACTGTAATGTCACTGTCACTGTCACTGTCATGTCACTGTAATGTCACTGTTACTGTCACTGTTACTGCTACTGTCACTGCCACTGTCACTGTCACTGCCACTGTCACTGTACTGCCACTGTCACTGTGTCATTGTTACTGTCACTGTCATGCCACTGTCACTGTCATGTCACTGTCACTGCCACTGTCACTGTCACTGCCACTGTCACTGCCACTGTAATGTCACTGTCATGTCATTGTCATGTCACTGTCACTGCCACTGTCACTGTCACTGCCACTGTCACTGTCACTGCCACTGCTGCTGTCACTGCCACTGTCACTGGTCCCCGGGTGTTTGGGGCCATCCTGCCCCAGGTGTCCTGTGCCCGTGCCTGCCCTGGCTGCCTCTGCCCTCAGCAAACCCTCGCTGGGCCCTCCTCAGAGGGCCCGAACTCAGATGTTGTTGTTTGCTGCTGGAAGAGGAACAAGCACTGGCTTCTCCCGGGCAGGGCTGCAGCTGGTCCAGGGGGGGTTCCCCTGGCTGCCCCCAGGGAATTCTGACACTGGAGCTGCACCAGCACCCCCACCCCAGGGCCGTGGCCAGGATGGGGGTTTGCAGACGGGGGAACCCTCACTCTGGAGCTTGGCAGGTGCTCGGGGAGAGCTCCCATTCCCTCCTTGCAGATATTTGTTTTATTATTATTATCATTTTGGTGGTTCCTTGAGGGGAAGCTGCAGCTGAGGAAATAAGCAGTGCATTCCTCCAGTCCCAGGAACTGTCTTGTTCCCCAGTGGAAAATTCATCCCTCTTGGAGGCTGCCCTGATGGGTTGGCAAAGGCAAAGGATGAGGAGGGGATGAGCCACAGCAGCCTCAGGCAGGGCAGACCTTGGCTGTTCATGCAGGGGATGCCCTGGCTCTGGGAATCAGAGGAAACAGCCCCAAGTTGAGCCAGGGAAGGCGTAGGTTTGATATTGGGAAGGATTTCCTCATGGAGAGGGTGGTCAGGCATGGGAACAGCTGCTCAGGGCAGTGGTGGCATCACCATCCCTGGGAATGCTCCAGGGTGGATGTGGCACTGGGAATGCTCCAGGGTGGATGTGGCACTTGGGGACAGGGGTCAGTGCTGGAATCACCATCCCTAGGAATGCTCCAGGGTGGATGTGACACTGGGAATGTTCCTGTGTATGTGGCACTTGGGGACAGGGGTCAGTGCTGGGGAATCTCCATCCCTGGGAGTGTTCCAGGGTGGATGTGGCACTGGGAATGCTCCAGGGTGGATGTGGCACTGGGGACAGGGGTCAGTGCTGGAATCACCATCCCTGGGAATGTTCCTGTGGATGTGGCACTGGGAATGTTCCAGGGTGGATGTGGCACTGGGAATGCTCCAGGGTGGATGTGGCACTGGGAATGTTCCAGTGTGGATGTGGCACTGGAAATGCTCCAGGGTGGATGTGGCACTGGGAATGCTCCAGGGTGGATGTGGCACTGGGGACAGGGGTCAGTGCTGGAATCACCATCCCTGGGAATGCTCCAGGGTGGATGTGGCACTGGGAATGTTCCAGGGTGGATGTGGCACTGGGGACAGGGGTCAGTGCTGGAATCACCATCCCTGGGAATGCTCCAGGGTGGATGTGGCACTGGGAATGCTCCAGGGTGGATGTGGCACTGGGGACAGGGAATGGTTGGGCTCTGGTCTCAGAGCAGCTCAGTGAGCCCCTGGCTGTGTGGAGCACAGCTCAGCCTGCATCACCCCTGGGCTCAGCCTTGTGTCAAACCCAGGGCTTGTGGCTCCTCAGCATCCCCTGGCTCGGCAGGAGGAAGCACAAACCCAGATTTAAAGGGGGCATGGGCACATTTATGGGTCCTTGTGCTCTGCAGATGTTTTGGTGTGATGTGGAGCTGCTCTGCTGTTTTCTCCCCTCCTATTTAATAAAAATTAAATAGGAAACTGCCTGTGTCTTGCTCTTTGTTTAAAGAAAAGAAAAAAGGGGGGAAAAAAAAGCACTTCCTGCATTTTCTGTGGCTCTGAAGTTAATAACCCAGACAGCACAGGTAGCAGGCCTGCAGTTATTTTTATGGCACATTCCTGTGTCAGACCTGTTTTCAGTTGCTTCTCCCTTTGCCAGATTTTAATTATTTGGGGTGAAATTTTCCATGCTGGGTGCTGCTGGCTCCTTCCAAAACTGAACGTGTGGGTTTGTGTTTGGACAAAAATTACTCAGCTGTCTCTGGGAAGGCGTTTGGGGGAAGCAGGGTGGGGGTTTGGTTTATTTTTTTTCCTTTTTTTCCCTCAGGTAAACAAACAACTCTGCCCTTTTCCCTCTGGAGAGGGAAGGTGCTGTGGGAGAGCTGCTGGGGTGAGCAGGGTCTGCTCCTCCTGTGACCCCCCAGGCAGAATTAGGGACCTCTTCCTTTGGGATGGGGTTCAGAGGCAAAGCACAGGGGGTGGCTGTGTGAATAAATAAATAAATGCATGGATTGAGCCCTTTTCCCCTGGGGAGGGCTGTGGCTGTGCTTTGGGGTGTCCTGGTGCCCCATCCCATCCACAGCAGCTGATCTGAAGGGGCCTCCAGTGCAAATCTAAGAGATTTGAAGAATTGTTTCTAATCAGAATTTAAGTGATCAGGCAGAAAGCCCATGCTTAAATCGTCTGAAATCTCATTTCACATTTTTATTGCTTTTAGTTATTTTTTTGTTTTGCTGTAACTGTTAAAATGTTGGGGTTTTTTCCCAATATAGTGTAGCCCTCTTGATAAACATGGATTTCTCAGGTCAGTTCTTCATCTGCTTGGACTCCAATTTTTTGACACGTTATCCTGTTAGGAGATGTTGACTGATACATTTCTTATTTATCACAATTTGCTTTTTGCTTACAACTCGAGTGGAGGAGCATATGGCCTGAAACCACATTCTGCTGGTGTGCATTTTCATTTAAAGGATATTTATTAGCATGAGTTAAACAAAACTAAACACACCCAATATGTAGAAAAGCAACTCTAGGGAATAACATTTTGAATTGTCAATGATTTTGTGGGGCAGATTGTGTGACATTCTCAGCCTGTTCCTGCACCCCACAGCTCATCAGCAGATGCAAATTCTGGTCTTCTCCTTTTCCAGTTAAAAGTTAGGAAATCACCAAAATCAATTACTTGGATAAATGAGAGTGCAGGAGATTCTAAATGTGAGCACAGGAGATTTCTGTTCCTCTCCATGAAGAAGTTTCTTTGCTGGGAGCTGCTCTGACCCATTTGGGCACATTCTGGTTAAACAGTGATTTCCAGCCTTCCACTTCTAGTCCTCAAATGCCACTTTTTAGAATTTAGATGGAATGTTTTAGTTTAAATGGATTTTATTTTTGAATGAACAGGTTGGGAGAGCTGGGGCTGCTCACCTGGAGAGGAGAAGCTCCAGGAGAGCTCAGAGCCCCTGGCAGCCCTAAAGGGGCTCCAGGAGAGCTGGAGAGGGACTGGGGACAAGGGATGGAGGGACAGCACACAGGGAATGGCTTTTCCAGGGTTAGATGGGATATTGGGCAGGAATTGTTCCCTGGCAGGGTGGGCAGGGCTGGCACAGGTGCCCAGAGCAGCTGTGGCTGCCCCTGGATCCCTGGCAGTGCCCAAGGCCAGGCTGGGCACTGGGGACAGTGGGAGGGGTCCCTGCCATGGCAGGGGGGGCACTGGGGGGGATTTAAGGTCCTTTCCACCCCAAACCAGTCTGGGATTCTGTGATTTGCTCATTTCAGCATCCAGAAACATTTAAGGCAGCTTGACCTGATCTCACTCAGGCTTAGCTTGATGTTTTTGTCTCATGGATCATCCCCAGGAGCACCCAGTGTGAAACCATCAAATGAGAGCCCTGACCTGTTGTGGTTCCCTTTTTTCTCTCAAGAGAAGGGAACTCCTCATCACTGGGGATTGTTGGGGTGCCTGTGCAGGGCCAGGGGCTGGATTCCATCATCCTCAGGCTCAGAATATCCTCCCAGCTCAGGATATTCCATGGCTCCATGTTTCAGAGGCAGTTTCCCCTGGAGTTCTCCTGGCAGGAGCCCCACGAGGTCCCTGAGATCCAAGGTGTGCTTCACAGAGCCCTTTGTACACACAGAAATTGGGAGGTTCCATCTCTGGGGGATTTGGGGCCTCAGCAACCCCCAGCACCCCACAGGGTTCCTGCCCTGGCTCTATATTAAATCTCTTTTTGCCTTTTTCCCCCTTTCTTTGCACATACAAATCTAATCTTCTAGAAAATGCCCCGAAGGTTTGAGCAATCTACCAGTTGCAGGAACCCATAAGCTTTTTTTTTTCTTTTTTTTCCCATTGTGTAAGCATGACAAATCATTAATTTTTGATTGATTGCTTTGAATTATGGGTGCTCTGACATCCTTTCTGTAGCTGAACAGCTGTATAACAAATGAACATATCAGTGCTCACAAAAGATTGGAGATCTAACAGAAGCAATTACATTGTCAGCTCCTCCCTTCTGGCTTTTCCCAGGCAATGGAGAGAAGAAATTTTTTAACAGAAATTCCTCAAGTGGCTCACAGTAATAATCATCATCATCATCATAATGAAAAAATAGTTTTTTGTAATTGAATTAGATATTTTTGTCTCTTCATTTCCAGTGGATTTCATATCCCTTCAGAAGCCAGGTTGTGTTTCCACTTTGTGTAACTTGGAGAATCCCTTTGAAGAAAATTTTACACAAGAATTAAAAAAAAAAAAAAAAAATCAAATTGCAAATTTTTTTTTGGTTGCTATTCCTTTAAGATTTCAGAATTGCACCAGTGCACTAAATGTGACCTCCATAACTTTTAAATTAAGAATTTATGCTGGCTTGAAATTTATGAAATATTTCAGCATGAAAGAAAGCCTTTTTCCCTCAGGAAAATTGAGCAATAAATCACAGCACTCTCGATTTACTGCCCTACAGCCAGCCAAAGATAGGATTTTTTTCCTTCCCCCCTTCATTCTGAAAAAAAAAATAAAAAAAATAAAAAAAATGTAATCATATAAGACAGCTTAGCTGCTATCCTCCCACTCTCTAGAATTTTTAATTTCAGCTGTTTCTGCTTGGATTTATTTCCAATATTCCTGCTCGGCTTTTCAATTTCCTCAGTTATTAAATTTTAATTCAGTGCATTAGCATTTAAATTAAAAAAGGGTTTATTTTATCAAAATCGTTGGCTGGCCCCCATCCTGCTGCACATGAATTGCCTGTTTCTGCCATTTGCACAAAATGTGAAATGCAGCTAATATCTTTTAACTTGTATTTGCACAAATTCCGAAACAAAATTTCTGGGATTGGAATAATATTGTCTTTCCAAGGAAGACTCTCATCAGTGAGCTGGGGGGGAGGGGAGGGGAGAGCTGGGCCTGCAGGGCTGATCTGGGCACGGGGCTAACGAGGGCAGTGCTGGGCTAACAGGGCAGTGCTGGGCTAACAGGGAGCAGTGCTGGGCTAACAGGGCAGTGCTGGGCTAACAGAGCAGTGCTGGGCTAACAGGGCAGTGCTGGGCTAACAGCAGTGCTGGGCTAACAGGGCAGTGCTGGGCTAACAGGGCAGTGCTGGGCTAACAGGGCAGTGCTGGGCTAACAGGGCAGTGCTGGGCTAACAGGGCAGTGCTGGGCTAACAGGGCAGTGCTGGGCTAACAGGGCAGTGCTGGGCTAACAGAGCAGTGCTGGGCTAACAGGGCAGTGCTGGGCTAACAGCAGTGCTGGGCTAACAGGAGTGCTGGGCTAACAGGGCAGTGCTGGGCTAACAGAGCAGTGCTGGGCTAACAGGGCAGTGCTGGGCTAACAGGGCAGTGCTGGGCTAACAGGGCAGTGCTGGGCTAACAGGGCAGTGCTGGGGCTAACAGGGCAGTGCTGGGGCTAACAGGGCAGTGCTGGGCTAACAGGGCAGTGCTGGGCTAACAGGGCAGTGCTGGGCTAACAGAGCAGTGCTGGGCTAACAGGGCAGTGCTGGGCTAACAGGGCAGTGCTGGGCTAACAGGGCAGTGCTGGGCTAACAGGGCAGTGCTGGGCTAACAGAGCAGTGCTGGGCTAACAGGGCAGTGCTGGGCTAACAGGGCAGTGCTGGGCTAACAGGGCAGTGCTGGGCTAACAGGGCAGTGCTGGGCTAACAGGGCAGTGCTGGGCTAACAGGGCAGTGCTGGGCTAACAGGGCAGTGCTGGGCTAACAGAGGGCAGTGCTGGGCTAACAGGGCAGTGCTGGGCTAACAGGGCAGTGCCGGGCTAACAGGGCAGTGCTGGGCTAACAGGGCAGTGCTGGGCTAACAGGGCAGTGCTGGGCTAACAGGGCAGTGCTGGGCTAACAGGAGTGCCGGGCTAACAGGGCAGTGCTGGGGCTAACAGGGCAGTGCTGGGCTAACAGAGCAGTGCTGGGCTAACAGGAGTGCTGGGGCTAACAGGGTGCAGCTAGCTGGGGCAGTGGGACAACAGCAGTGCTGGGCTAACAGCAGTGCTGGGCTACCCCTGCACCCTAGCCCATGAGACCATTGGGACACCTGGCATGGCTGATTTCCCACCTGGCCATGGCTGTGGGTGCCAGGCCCGTGGCAGGAGCCCGGGCAGAGGCACAGGGCAGCGCCGGGCTCGCAGCTGGGCTCGGGTGCTGCAGCCCCGGGGTCGGGGGAGCTGCACCGGGGCAGGGGGGGCTGCAGAGCTGCCGCGCCCCCGACCTCACCTGCTTTCCTCATTTGCTCTCCTAGGCCGACGAGAGCAACAGCAGCGGCAGGAGGAGCTCTTCCAGCAGGTAGGGCTGCCTCAGGTGGGCTGGGCTCAGGGTGGGGTTGGGGGTGGGGCTGGGCTCAGGGTGGGGCTGGCTCAGGGTGGGGCTGGGGTGGGGCTGGGCTCAGGGTGGGGGCTGGGGTGGGGCTGGCTCAGGGTGGGGCTGGGATGTGGGATGTGATACTGGGCTGTGCTGGCTGAGATCTGGGATTTGCTGGCTGGGCTGTGGTGCTGGGCTCTGGGCTGTGCTGGGCTCTGGGCTGTGCTGGCTGAGCTCTGGGCTGTGCTGGCTGGGCTCTGGGCTGTGCTGGGCTCTGGGCTGTGCTGGGCTCTGGGCTGTGCTGGCTGGGCTCTGGGCTGTGCTGGCTGGGCTCTGGGCTGTGCTGGCTGGGCTGTGCTGGGCTCTGGGCTGTGCTGGGCTCTGGGCTGTGCTGGGCTCTGGGCTGTGCTGGCTGAGCTCTGGGCTGTGCTGGCTGAGCTCTGGGCTGTGCTGGCTGAGCTCTGGGCTGTGCTGGCTGGGCTCTGGGCTGTGCTGGCTGAGCTCTGGGCTGTGCTGGCTGAGCTCTGGGCTGTGCTGAGCTCTGGGCTGTGCTGGCTGGGCTCTGGGCTGTGCTGGCTGGGCTCTGGGCTGTGCTGGGCTCTGGGCTGTGCTGGGCTCTGGGCTGTGCTGGGCTCTGGGCTGTGCTGGGCTCTGGGCTGTGCTGGGCTCTGGGCTGTGCTGGCTGGGCTCTGGGCTGTGCTGGCTGAGCTCTGGGCTGTGCTGGCTGAGCTCTGGGCTGTGCTGGCTGAGCTCTGGGCTGTGCTGGCTGAGCTCTGGGCTGTGCTGGCTGAGCTCTGGGCTGTGCTGGCTGAGCTCTGGGCTGTGCTGGCTGAGCTCTGGGCTGTGCTGGCTGAGCTCTGGGCTGTGCTGGGCTCTGGGCTGTGCTGGGCTCTGGGCTGTGCTGGCTGGGCTGTGGTGTGTGGGTGCAGCCCTGCTCCCCATGCTGCAGATGGGGTGGCCAAGGTGGCTGCAGGCAGGGACAGGTGGGAGCTGCCAGGGCAGTGTCCCTGCAGCCCTTGCTGCATCCAGCTGGAGGGATGCAGGTAGGATGTGGCTTGTCCTGGCCCTGGGGACTGAAAGCAGAGGTGCTTGTGTGTGGTGTGGGGAGCTCCAGCTGAGTGCCCCCAGGGTGATGGAGACTTGGGACCCTCCTGCCCTTCAGGAGGAGAGGACAGAGGTGGCCCACAGTGTCATCCCTGGAAGGAGAGGTGGGCTTGCCCTGGGCTGTGGCCTCCTGTCCCCTCCAGGGCCTGGGAAGCACTGTGAAAGTTTAATTCCTGAGATGGAATGGTGCTGCCATGTGACAGCACATCCTGCAGGAGCTGGGAGTGGCTGATGCTGTCCTGCCTCCCACTGCTGGCCATGCACAGCCTGCCAGGCTGCCCCACTCTGCCTCATTCCTGGCAGCTGGTTTTTCAGCTGGCACTGCCTGGCATTGAGCATGCCTGGGGTGTCCCTGAGCTGGGCAGGGGTGAGCCCTGGGCCTGCCACATGGGAATCAGCTGAAGGAAGGCTTGCAAGGAAAGCCCAGGCTGAGGAGCCAGGGAGAGGAGCCAGGGTCCCCTCCTCCCCTGGAGTCTTCACTCCACCCTTAATTCAGTTCTGCATCTCTCAACGCAGGGCTGCCCACAGCTGTGGGCAAGTGCATGCTCCTTGTGGGAGCTGATCTGTGGGGTGCCCAGTGTCACCTTTGGGGTGCCCAGTGTCACCTTTGGGGTGCCCTTGGAGCTCCTGGTGAGGGGGGAGAACTTCCCTCTGCTTTCCCTTTGTATGTCCAGAGGAGTGTGAGGCTGCTCATTGCTTTTTTCCTTGTAGAAAAGTAGAAACAAAACCTCCTTTATCATCTACCTTACTGCACAAAATGTGGTCAAAGAAAGGAGAATGGCCAAGTCCATTTAAAATGAATAAAACAGAATAAAAACATAATATTTCCAGAAAGCTCTGTCAGTGATTGAAGGTGGAAATGTGACTCTGACTGAATCTGTGAGGTCATCAGTGGATGGAGACACAAGATGGATGTTTCTCAAAGTCACTGCTACTTGAAACCCCCACTAATTGCAAACTATCAAGGAAGCTTTTAAAAATTAATTTCTACCAGTAAAAAATATAAGCAAAAATAATACAGTATAATATAATATAGTATAATGTAATTAATATAATATAATAAGAGTAAAGTTGCCTGGATTTTATCTTCCTGCAATATTTATTTTTCACAGTAGCAGGCTTGGTGCTAAGGTGATGACTGTGGTATTGGGTCAGTTCTGTTTTTCTTTTTTTCCTGCAGTGAATTGATTTTATTCTGTTTCCAGCAGACAGTGGAAGCTCTGCAGGCCTCTCAGGGTTTGTGATCCCACCACCCCCAGCCCAGGGGTGCAGCTCAGGGTGCAGGAGCACTCACTCCTCCTCCCTCAGTAACTCCTGTGTGGCTGCTGCACCTCAGTGAGCACTCAGCAATGGCAGGTTGGGAATTCTTAGGAGCACAGGAAGCCCCTTCCCCAAGGCAGCCAGGAGAGAGATGCTGCTTGCCTTGGGGAAGATGACAACCAGGAGACAAGCTGACAAAGCTGTGCGTGTTTTTGAGCACTCCAGAAAAGGGAGATCAGAGGCTTCTCTCTTCCTTTTGCAAGGAAAAAAGAGACAGTCAACAAAATTAAAAAGCAGCAAATTAAAAGCCAGTAAAAGGCAGGATGTTTTCCTGCATGATGGGCAGCAGTGATGGGATGTGCTGGCAGGAGTTTGGGTGCTGAGAGGGGCTGGGAGGGGACTCAGCTGGGACACGGTGCTGCCTTAAAAGTTTCTGGATGCTGAAATGAGCAAATCCACAGAATCCCAGACTGGTTTGGGGTGGCAGAAACCTTAAATCCCCCCCAGTGCCACCCCTGCCATGGCAGGGACACCTCCCACTGTCCCCAGTGTCCAGCCTGGCCTTGGGCACTGCCAGGGATCCAGGGGCAGCCACAGCTGCTCTGGGCACCTGTGCCAGCCCTGCCCACCCTGCCAGGGAACAATTCCTGCCCAATATCCCATCTAACCCTGGAAAAGCCATTCCCTGTGTGCTGTCCCTCCATCCCTTGTCCCCAGTCCCTCTGCAGCTCTCCTGGAGCCCCTTTAGGGCTGCCAGGGGCTCTGAGCTCTCCTGGAGCTGCTGTTCTCCAGGTGAGCAGCCCCAGCTGTCCCAGCCTGGCTCAGAGCAGAGATCTCCAGCCCTGGGAGCAGCTCGTGGCCTCCTCTGGATCTCTCCAGCAGATCCAGGTCTTGTGCTGGAGACCCCAGAGCTGGACAGGGTCTGGCCCCACCCTGTGGGTGAGCACATGGCAGGGGACTGGTTCTTGCTGGTGGCCACTGGAGACTTGCTTGAAGCTTCTTCTGCAGGTGCTGGCCCAGGCTGGGGTCCCTGTGGGCTGGTGGGACAGGAGGGCAGGGTGGGAGCAGCACTGGCAGCTCTGGGCCTCAGGAGTCTCCATTAGACTATTGGAGCACTAACAACTTCCCAATAATTAATGTCAGCATTCAGATGGTGGGCTCTGGATCCTGACAAGAAATAATTGAAAAACCAAATGTGCAATTATGTCTGACAAGCAGCGTGTGCTTTTCTTGGTCACCAGAGCCTTGTGTAGTCATGTGTCAGGCACAGTTTATAGAATTATTATTGTTTATATGGCGGGTGGCAGAGGAAGGAGGAATTTCAGTTTCGAGTCCTCTGTTGGCTATTTATTTTAAAGTCATTAGATTTGTTTTCAGACTTAACTACACTTAATGTGTGAGACTTCTGCTGAATAAATCAGCCCCTGATATAGGAGCTGCATCTGTTTGTGGAGGGAATGGAGCCAGCTGGAAGCTCAGCCCCGTCTGCAGCAGGAGCTCCCAGCACAGATGTAGCTGTGCAGCTCTGCCCTGGAGCAAGGACAGCCCCTGGGAGGGTGGCTGGGAATTGGTGCAGAGGTGTCACAGCCCGGGGTGTCTCCTCAGCCCTGAGCTCACTCTGCAGCACATGCAGTGGTTTGAGCCCAGCTCTTTCCATGAGACACTGCAGGAGCTGTTCTGAGAGGTTTCATGGCTGTTTGTTCTCCCTTATCTCAGGATTGCTCTGCCCAGCTCACAGCTCTGCTCGCCAGACGTCCAGGGCAGAATCTGCCTGGAGAGGCAGGACTTGTCTTTTACAGTCTAAATTACCTACTAGGGATTTACAATTATTTTCCAATACAATACAACTTTGTTAAACAGTCCAGCTCTGACCCCATCCAATCTGACAGTGCCAGCATGTCACCCAGCATGGATGGCAGGGAGAAGAAGGAGGAAGAGGTATCCACACCCCAAATTCTCCATCTTGGCCACGTGTCCCTTATCACAAACATCCCCAAAAGTCTATTTATCCACATTCTAACAACCTAATTTACACTTTACTAATTTTGGTGGCTTGTTTCCATTCCCTCTGTGTTGGTAATTTCCCTCAGGGGTTTGAATTCAGTGCCTGAGACACCAGGGTCTCACTCAGGGTTCTTTGGGACCCTGCCAGGGGTTATTAAACCTCCCAGGGAAGGCAGAGGAACAGTCTGGGCCACTCAGTGGGAGCAGCACTGGGCTGCAGCTCCCAGAAAGGGCTCAGGGAGGTGCAGCAGAGCAGCAGCTCCCAGGGGTGCTTCGGGCTGGGCCTGCAGGTTTCCTGGGAACTCTGCACCAAACCATGGTGCCTCAAGGGTCTGAGTGTTTCAGTCTGTGCCATAGAAGATGCAACTTCCCTGGAGTCACAGAATCCCTGAGCTGGAAGGATCCAGCAGGATCACTGAGTCCAGCTCCTGGCCCTGCACAGACACCCCCCAATCCCACCCTGGGCATCCCTGGGAGCAGTGACCAAACACTCCTGGAGCTCTTGGGGCTGGGGCCATTCCCTGTGGAGCCCTGGGAGGAGAAGGGCTTGAAAAAGGATTGCATCCACTTTGCTCCTTCTCAGTCCAGCTTTCTCCAGCCTCCCTGGTGGCACTTCTCCCTCTCCTCCCCACTTTCCTTGCTCTGTCCTTTGTGGACACATCCTCCCCAGCAGCTCCTGTCATCCCTGGGATGGCTCCAACTCTTCTTCAGGCTCCTCTTCCAGCTCACCAGGTCCCCAGTGCTGGGAAGGACAATTTCTGAGGCTTGGGAGAGGGCTCTACACCCTGTGGAGGGACAGGCCTAGGGCTGGCTATTTCCAGGAAGCAAAATCACTGGAATCATCTCCCATTTCTTGAAGAGGCAACCTGTGGGATCTGCAGTCCCAGAGCACCACGAAGCTTCTGACTCATCCTGCACCAGAAAAAGAGAACTTTTACTAATTAGGCAAGGAATTTATTAAGCCTTGGCACCCGCTGAAGGGCTCTCACCAGCTATCTTCAAACAGAAACAAACCAACCAACCAGCACAAAATCCCCCAGCAGTGCCCTCTGGCCAGTTTAGGAGCAGTGGAGAGTTCAGTTCTGCACAACCAACAGAAGCTGTGAAGAACCTGGGCAGGTTTCCTTGAAACCCAAAAGAAGATCAAATATCCCCGTCCAAGTGCTCAGACACATCCCAGCTCCCAGCAACAGGAGTATTTTATATAAAATATAAATATAAATATAAATATAAATATAAATATAAATTAAATATATTGTCATAAATATTTATATTATATATTATAATATAAATATAAACATAAATATATATAAAAATATAAATATTATATATATATATTATAATATAAATATAAACCAGAGCAGTTTGCCCAGTGCCAGAGTCCTGGAGAGCTTTGGATGGTGTCAGGTGAGAATTGTCCCTTTCTGGAGCCATGGAGTGCCAGGATGTGGCAGCTCTAAAGCCTTCAGGAGAGCTGAGCCACCAGAGCTCCTTGGGTCACCCCCTCACTCCTCGTGGAGTGCTGCAGACCAGTTCTCACCCCCTCAGCCATTTCTTAGTCAAGGAACACAGAGCTCTTTCACTGATATAAATAAATCCTTCATCTATTCTCTTTGTTTTTCCCTGAATTTCTTTGTCTCTGTTGACATTTCCACGCTTCAAAATTTAAAGACGCTGGCAGCTATTCCATTATCATCTTAAATTCAGTTTTTAACCTGCATCATTTGTGTGTTGCATTTTTTATCTGACTGAATTCTTTTGCTTTTGGCAAAGAGCATGCGGTTGTTTTTTGTTGGATAAGCCAAATTTTTTTTATATTTGGTTAGACTTTCCTCTTCAAACCATCCTCAAGATATTCCTAATAAGGACTGAAGGGAATTTGTTTTGCTAATACCTTAGGAATTCTTTGTGGCTCTTGACTATTGTTCTGGTTTGTATTTTGATGTTTAATTTCCAGAGGAGAGGCAGGCTGGTTGGTGCTGGGGTTTACCTTCTCTGAAGGACTCAGAGCTGCAGAGTGTCCCTTGAGGAATGAACACACTATTAAATTCCTCTTGGACTTCCTGAAGCAGAGTTTGCTGTCAGGAAAGGTTGTGTGTTTTACTAGACCCAGATAGCTGGAAAAATGAAGTATTCTGCTTTGTTTGTTTGTTTTCCCTAGATTTTAGCACTGACACCACACACAGCACTGAGTGCTGCATTATGTGTTTTGGGGTTTTTGAAAGCTGTTACTTCTGTTTTCAAGAGCTGGCTGCCCTCAGAGGCAGGGGGTGAACTTCCCTGAGGCAGCTCTCTTCTACAAAACCTTCATATCCTTTAAATTTATGAACTCCTTAATCATATTGGTATTTATTGAGCAAATTTCTTCCAGGAAAACCTGAATGGCAGCTACTGTCACACTTCTGCCTGCAGAAGGATGCAGCCTCGAGTTCTGATTTCAGTTTATTTTGGAGGGAGAAAGCAGAGGATGGAAATGTGTCCCAGATAGGGGCAGGGTTGGGCTGCTTCTCCTGCCTCAGGGATTTTCTTTGTGTGCCCAGTTGGTTTGATGTCTCCAGGTAGAGTGACTTGGAGCAAAGGCCTCAGAGCCTCCAGGAGCTGCTGCTTCATCCTTGGTCAGGGTGAGTGTGGGAGCCCAGGGTGCCCCTGGCCTCCTTGGGGGTCCCAAAGACCCCTGAGTGAGACCCTGGTGTCTCAGGCACTGAACTCCAAACCCCTGGGGGAAATTACCAACACACAGGGAATGGAAACAAGCCACCAAAATTAGTAAAGTGTAGATTAGGTTGTTAGAACGTAGATAAATAGACTTTTGGGAATGTTTGTGATAAGGGACACGTGGCCAAGATGGAGAATTTGGGGTGTGGATACCTCTTCCTCCTCCTTCTCCCTGCCATCCCTGCTGGGTGACATGCTGGCACTGTCAGATTGGATGGGGTCAGAGCTGGACAGTTTAACAAAGTTGTATTGTATTGGAAAGTTGTTATAAATACCTAGGATGTAATTTAGACTATATAAGATCAGCCCTGCCTTCAGCAGGCAGATTCTGCCCTGGATGCCTGGCTGGGCAGAGCACTGTTAGCTGGGCAAAGAGTTCCTGAGACAAGAAACAATAAACAATCCTTGAAACCTTTGAAAAACCTTCTCCTGCAATCTCTCATCCAGGATTTACATCACTGCATGTCCTCCTGAGGTGATCCCAGGTCTGAGGAGACACCTCGGGCAGTGACAGGGGAGAGGGACCAGCATGTTCAGGGGCCATGGATGCAGAGGGGACCCAGCAGCCCCGTGAAGAAACCCAGCCACGCTCAAGGATCCAGTCCTGGGCCGTGGACAAACCAGCACAGAGACTGCAGGAGCACTTGGGACCTCCCAGGGACCCTGAAGTCTCAGTCCTGAGGTTCACAAGAGCAGGTTGCACATGGGAAATGCCCAGAAGCTCTGACCAGCTTTTGCTCTTTTTCTGCTCTTCAGCAAGTCTTCTCTGCTGTGCTGCTGATGGAGGAGGGAGTATCCATCCCCCAAAGGAACAGCAGGACAGGAGAGAGCAGGGTGTTTCCTGTAACCTTTCAGAAGCTAAATGCACACTTTGGGAATTCACACTGGCATTGTGGGAGATTGTGAAGAGAACTGAAACCTCCTGGTGGAACATGGATGAGCATGAACCCCTCTGTGACCACGTGAAAATCTGGGTTTCAGCACATGGACCAGCACATGCTGCCATTGTGTGACCCCAGAGTGCTGGTGGCACCCCTGGGGATCCTGCTGGTGTCCATGCTCTGGAGTGTGGACAGTCAAGGATCAGAAGGGATATTTTAGTGCACACAGAGTATGTAAAGGAAGTGTTTGCTTTGCTTCATTCCAGAGAGTGCAGGAGGGTTTCTCCTGTGGAGGGGAGATCCCCACTAAGAGAATCTCTTCTCCAGCAAATGCCCAGTGATCAGAGGCAGCAATCCACACTGGAAGTACAGTGCCTGTTCCAGAGAAGGACAGTGCCTGTTCCTCTCAGAGGAGGAGCCCAAGATGGAGTGGCTGTTCCAGTGCTCCACACATCAGCACCAGGACACCTCTGGGATGGATGCAGCTCGGGCTGCAGGGGGGCTGGGCAGAGCCTCTGGCAGCTGTGCAGGGAGGGGAGGCCGAGTCCCTTGGAGAGGGAGCAGCTCTGGACACTGACACAGGAGTCTGGGGTGTGTCTGCCTTTCAGGGTGTGAGGGAACCTCTGAGCTGGGGCTGGAGCCTGGAGCTCAGCTGGAACACTGGGAAACAGCTCTTGCTTTTAACCTGCACTTGAAAGCCTTCTTGTCTGGTGATGTCTGCAGGAGATTCCCCAGTGAAGGACACCAGGCTTCCCCATTTTCTCCACCTCCTCCTGCTCTAAGGACAGGACCCACCCCCAGGGCTGCCCCAGGAAGCAGATGAGAGCCAGGGAGGGGGTGGGAAAGCCACCACAGCTAATTTATCAGACAACCAGATTTTCAACTTACATCCTTCTTTTTCTTGCCTCTGCTTCCATCATCCCCATGTGAAATGAGAGTTCATTTTCATCTGTTCTGTCTATTCCACTTCCCATAGCTCAGTCACGACAGGAACCTTCTGATTCTTGTAAAACCATGGCAGACATCTGTAAATTGAGGCCAGTTTCGGCCTCCCCCATTTTTTGCTTCCTTTGCTTTCTGACAGCTGAGGCCTTTTGATTTAGCCTGGGATGACCCAACTCCTGTTTCCAGGAGACAAGTTGGGACATCCACTGGTTCTGGTGTCCTACTGGCCTCTGCAAAGGTGCCCATTGCTTGGTCCCCATGAGTGTTTGGGTGTCCCTGCTGAGCCTTTGTGCTGCTGAAGAGCCTTTCAAGGAGTGCCCAAATGTGTTTCAGTTTTACTCTTAACTGGGCACAGCCTGTCCTCTGCCAAGGGAGGTCACTCACAATCACAGAATGGGGTGGGGGGACCTTGAAGACCCGTCCTGTTCCACCCCTGCCATGAGCAGGGACAGTTCCACCAGAGCAGCCTGTACAGAGCCCTGTGCTTGGCCATCACTGGTGTCATCAAGGCACTAATATCTCTGGGTTTTCCAGCTTGAGTATTGCTTAGAAAACCCAAAAGATGCTGCACATTTGCTGCTGGGGCAGGAGAGCTGTTCATGGGTGTTGGTTCAGAGTGGTACATCCTCCTTCATTTGTATTTCCTTGTCCTCTCCTTTTGAGGAGCTGATGTTGAAGACTGATACTTCACTGATCTCCCTCTGCCCCTCCCCAAAAACTCAGCAGGATGTGTGCTGTAAGAATAGCCTCATTAGAAGCCATCTGAGTACATATGCAATCACAGATGACTCAAAGGGAGCACGGAGCACACATGTTTCTGTTGCTGTCTTCAGAGAATTACATGACAAATTATTCCTAGCTGGAAGAAATGTCCTTTTATAATTGGGTTTTTTTTCTCATTCTTTCAGAAGGGAGGAGTGTGTGTTTTTTAAGTAGCTTTTAGTCACTTTCATTATTTATGAGGATGCTACTCCAGATCAGAAACAGCAAACTGCAGATGTGAGTTTCTTGTGGCTGGGCCCTGTTTGCTTTCACTCATTGCTGTTCTCAGCCAGGGAGACCCTGCAGAGCCCACATTGCAGCCCCAGCCTTCCCCTTCTGCCCTGTCCTGCCCCAGCAGCAGCTGGGAGGGGCTGCTGGATCTGTGCTGCTGGCCCAGGACTGGTGTGGGCACTCAGCCTTTCCTGCTGTGCTTCCCTTGGGAAGAGCTCCTGGCACTGCCCTGGTGTGGCTCCTGCAGTGCTGCTGAGGCTTCACCCCAGAACTGCTCTGGCTGCTTGTGCTGCATCATCGAGCTCTGCCCAATTCCAGAGCTGCCACAGGTGTGGGGCCAAAGCAGCTGCAGCCACTGGGGCCAGGAGCCCACTCCTACCCCTGCCTTGCCAGTTCCCCGTGCTCGGGCTTCATTAAGGCTCCTGAAATCTCTTCTGCCTTCACACACTCGTGTCTGACATGAAAGTGGCCGTAACGTCACCAGGAGATGAAAGTCTGATGATCAAAGCAGGCAGCAATGTTGAAATGAGCATTCTGAGATGGCAGAGCTGGTATTACAGTAATTGGCTGTGTGGCCTACTTAGTGAGAGCAGTGATACATGCAATGCAATGTTTGTTTGCCTCTTTCATGTGGGAAATCACAGAGTCTGTTCTGGGAAGTGAAACAGGACCTCACCTGCAGGAGCAACCAGGCACTGAGTGAGCACCCGGGGCTTCTGGTCCCAAGGGTGATCCCCAGTGGGGATCCCAGGGCTTCTGGTCCCAAGGGTGATCCCCAGTGGGATCCCAGGGCTTCTGGTCCCAAGGGTGGTCCCCAGTGGGATCCCAGGGCTTCTGGTCCCAAGGGTGATCCCCAGTGGGATCCCAGGGCTTCTGGTCCCAAGGGTGATCCCAGTGGGATCCCAGGGCTTCTGGTCCCAAGGGTGATGCCAAGGGATCCAGGAGCCCTGTGGAAATGCCTCTCTCTACTCAGGAGCAATGCACATGGAGAGCAGCTTTGCCTCCCAGCATGGGGCCTGGGATTTGGTTTGTGTTTGAATGTGACCAAAGCAAAGCTGGTATCATCAGAAAATCACTGGATTCTTGCCCCTTTTACAATCTCCTCAGCAGGCTCTAGCCTCAGTCTGACTGCCCCTGGTATCAGTTTCTAATCCCAAGTCACCAGGCTCATGCCTGGGTGTTCCTGTTGCTTAGCCAGAACTGGCAGGTCCAGGCTGTGCCATCCCTGGCCAGGCTCTCTGCCTGCTCCCTCCCTCCAGCCTCCCCGGGATTGTCTGCCTGCCTTTCATCTTCCTCTACAGTCCTGTACAGGCTCTGAGGGAGGGAAGATTTTCCTATCTGCCCTATTGTTGCCTTTATCAGTGTTTTGCATTTCACACCTTCTGGGTTTGATTGATCTGCAATCAGTCCCACTCTTTTCTGATCCCTGAGTATTGTGTGCTCACTGCCTTCCCTTGGAAGGGTTTGAGCCACCTGGCTGAGATGTGCTGAGATGGATGAGCCTGTGGCACACCCCATAATATTACCACAAAGACTGTCCAGTTCTCAACCACATCTCTGTCTCAATCCATCTTTCTCCCTTGTAAGAGCCCTGCATGATTTTGGGAGCACGGCAAGGGGGAGGAAGTGTGAGAAGGCAGGAAATGAGTGGGAAGGCAGGTCAAGGCTAATTCTCTCTGTTTAGGGGCTATTAATTGTACATTTCATTCCATAATGAGAATGAAGGGATGAATAATAAAATCTCTGGCAATAGGATGTGCCTGACCCAGTTTGAAATAGTGACTCCTCCATGTGGGAGGTCGGGCAGTAATTGCTGGAGGATTGTTCTCTCTGTTCCTCTGCCCTCCTCGTCCCTGCCCTCCCAGGAGCTGCACACCTCCACCTCCAGCTGCAGCATCCTGGTTCCTCTGAAGCTCCAGAACCCGTGTTAGAACCACTGCAGGTGTTGCTTCTCTAACACTGTAATTCATACTTTGTCCTGAGGAACTTTGTGATGTTCCAAGCAATGGGATTTTTTTCTCTGTCACTGTTGCACAGTCTAATGATCATCCAGAAGTTCAGCCTATTTTTCATTTTATTTTGTTACCTCTGCCTGAAACATTTTCAAACACCTTTGGCTGTTCCCAGTGTTTATGTGACTCTAAATATGTCACAGTGGTTTCTGTTTCTGAGTAGTCTGAGCCATTATATTTATATTATATTTTGTTTCGTTCTGATTTCTGCACAAACTGAACCAGCAATTATTTTATCTTTGTCTTACATGTTGGAGTGTATTAATAACCAGTATGAAAATTGGGGGTCCATAAAGAGGGGTACTAAAGGAGCTCCCACATCGTTGTCTGGTGGGCTCACACCCCCTTTGCCTTTTACCACCACAGCACCTGTTGATGTTGTTTTACAGCTTTGAGGTGTCCAGTTCTCTTTTCTTAAAGTGTTTTGAATATTTCTTTAGATTGTTTTTTCTCACAAATTTCTTTCCCAGATGAAAACACGTGCTATTTCCTAACCTGTTTCTGATAACAGTGGACCCCCTCTGCCTTTCCCCCTCCATCAGGCTTTCCCTGCCATCCCAATAGTTGTACCTGTCCATAATGAGGTAGCCTCCCTAAATATCCTCATCCTCCAGATCCCCTTTGATCAGCACTGTGTATGCTCAATGAAGCCTCTAAATACCAGGGGATGTCAGGTTGCTGGAAGGGATAAAAGAGAGGATGTGATGGAGGGTGGAGATAGTTTCAAATTAAAAATGTCAGGGAATCATAGAATCGTTTAGGTTGGAAAAGATCTTGAAGATCATCAAGTGAAAGTTAATTCAGCAGTGCCAGATCCCCCAGTGACCCCAAGTGCCACGGGAGAATATGGCTTTGTGTCTATGGACTTGTGTTGGCAAAGTACCTGCAGTCAGAGCTGTGCCCATGGCCTGCTGGCAACCAGGGCAAGTTCTGTGCTCTTCTTTAGGGATCCAGTGTGCTTATGAGCACTACTCTTGTTTGTGATGGTTAAGGTTATTTTCACCACTAGAAAATAATTTTATTGCTTTTGTCCAGTTAAATTTTAATTACTTATCATGTATGGCAGACTCACATTAATATGCTTCTTTTAAACAACCTGCACAAACCTGAGCACCTTGAATTAGGTCCTGGTGATGACAAAAGGAGCACTTGGCACTGAGAATTCACATTCCCTCCTCCTTTCCCCCCTCAGGGAGTGCCAGAAGAGGAGCCCACGGAGCCCCCGAGCCGAGGGCTCCGACTCGGTGACGTCTCAGTCCTCCCCCAGTGAAGAGGCTGGAATGATGACTGAGGTGAAGGTGAAGACAGAGGTACCAGATGACTACATCGAGGAGGTGATCTGGCAGGACGACACCAAAGATTCCAAGAAGAGCAGGAAGGACGGCCCGGGGGACGTGCCCGCGGAGATCTGCGTGGTCATCGGCGGCGTGCGCAACCAGCAGACCCTGGGTGAGCCTCGGGGCTGGGCACAGCAGGGCTCTGCAGGGCTGTGCTGCACACCCAGCGCTGCTGCAGGGCCCAGGCACAGCTGGACACAGCCTTGGGGTCCTGGCTCAGCACTGCTCCTGTCTGTTTGCATGGGGGTGCCCCTAAGGCTCAGCTAAGATCAGAAAGACAAAGCTCCTCATCTCCTTTTGGCATGTTCAGGGACCTGCCATCAGTCACCTGCAGCACCTGGTGAGCCCAGGGCTGGGGCTGTGTTTGACACAGATGAGGAACTTAGGAGGGAAAGCCTGAGAAACAGCTGAGATGTTTTGAGGAAAATTGTTCTGAGGAATGTGGATGCTTTCTGTAAATGAGTCTGAGTCAAGAGCAGGTTTTACAGGTTGCTGTTTGTTTGTTTTCCTGATCACTCCTTAGTTGTGGGAATACTTTTAACTCTGGGCTGGCTGTGGTGTGCCCTGTTCAAAACAGTGCTTCCTGTCCCCACCCCACCTCCTGCTGTGATGAGAAGAAGCTTTTTCTTTTTTCTGTGAACATCAAACTGTCTTCTCCTCGTGCTCCAGGGAAAGGGGCTTCCTGTGGGAGCCTGGCAAGGCACCACTCCTGCACTGCCTCTGTTGTCCCTGGCCTGGAGCATGTCCCTGCAGTGTCTCTGAGATCCAAAGGCACTTGCTAATAAAAAGAAGGAAGAGCAGTTGGACCAGGTTTCCTTTAAGGGACTCAGGAGGAAGCTGATTTCAGCTGCCCAGCATTGCAGTTGGGGTTGGTTTGTCCTGCAGGGGGAGAGAAAAGATGAATTGATGTTGGATTTTCTCCCAGGTTTTGTTGGTCATTGTCCACACTGCTGGAAAGGAAACCCAGGAGATGTCCTTAGCTGGTGATTGTCTCAGGGGCATCATTATTCTTCCTATGCTCCTTTCCACCACAGGACAGCCACTAAGAACAGCAGGGCAGGAGGTCAGTGCAGTCTGTGCAGGTCTAGGGAAAGCCTAAGAAGTCCAAAACTATTTCTGACATGATGATTTTACAATATGGAAGAAACACTCTGTGTGTTTTCAGAGTTTTTGTGCCTCTGCAGCTCTTGATTATTACATGGGCAAAGCTGAAAAGCATCCCTGGTGCCCAGGGAGGGAGAGGTGGAGCTGTGACTGATGGGCAGCAATGGGAGCTTCTTCTCTGCCAAGCCAGCAGCCCTTGGTGAAAGCATCTGCAGGTTGGGTGTTTGCCCTGCAGGACCCTCTTCTCCCACAGCTCCTGGCTGGGCAGCAGCAGCTGCTCTGCAGTCCCTGTCCTCTGGCAGTGCTGCTTTCCAGCTCAGCTTGGCTGTGCTGCTGTGCAGGGAGATTTTGCTTTTGCTCTGGGTTGACTTGGGTGGTCTGGAGGGGAAGCCAGTGAGGAGCAGCTGAGGGCACTGGGATGGATCAGCTGGGGCAGACTGGGGGCACTGGGATAGCTCAGCTGGAGCAGACTGGGGGCACTGGGATGGCTCAGCTGGGGCAGACTGGGGGCACTGGGATGGCTCAGCTGGGGCAGACTGGGGGCAGAGCTCCCCGGGGCTGCAGCTCCTCCCCAGGGGCAGCTCTGGGCTCTGCTCTGGGCCAGGGACAGGAGCCAGGGAACAGCTGGGGCTGTGCCAGGGCAGCTCAGGCTGAGCTCAGGGCAAGGCTCTTCCCCCAGAGGTGCTGGCACTGCCCAGGCTCCCCAGGGAATGGGCACGGCCCCGAGGCTGCCAGAGCTCCAGGGATGGACAGGGGGGATTGTTGGGGGGTCTGGGCAGGACAGGACTGGATAATCCCTGTGGGTTCCTTCATTTTGGTGTTCATGGTTCTGTGGTTCTGTGTTGTCCCCATGGAGAGTGCTGGGGACAGACTGGTGGGAGTGGTACACACACAATGTGTGGTCACTGTGGGGAGAGGGACAGATTCATTGACCATTTACAAGTGGTGGTTGAAAGCCTCATAAACTGGAGAGCTTCTGGCTGGAGGGGCCTTTTCCAGTGAAGCACACATTGGATTGGTCATGGTAAAGCCTGGGCTTCTTTAAAGGCACTTTGGTCTGGAGGTGGTGGGGGTTGGTGCCAGTTCCTTTGTGAACAGAGCCCTGGAGGTGCCCCTGCCTGGCATCCTCATGTTTTGGGGAGGTGGCTCTGAATAACTCCTGTTTGCCCATCAGGTCCTGTGCACAGCCCAAGGTGCCCAGAGAGCAGGTCCTTGTGTTTGCTGAGCTCTGTCCCCCGTGGAAGTCACACATGGGCACTGTGCCCATCTCTGCACACACCAGGGAACCTCTCAGCAGGATGTGCCCCGTGTGCCACTGCTGCACTGGCCACTCCAGCTGCTGCACTGGCCATTCCAGCTGCTGCACTGGCCATTCCAGCTGCTGCACTGGCCACTCCAGCTGCTGCACTGGCCATTCCAGCTGCTGCACTGGAGCAGCACACAAGTGTGACCTGCTGATGCTGCTGGTGCCTCCTGCCTCTGCAGCAAAGGCTTTGTGACTCTTGCTGCTGCTCCCCAGCCTTCCAGGAGCTTTCTTGCCCTGGGATCTGGGAGCCCTGGATCTGAATCACTTCTCCTGTGCAGACAGACAAGGCTTGGGTAGGATTTTATTCACCTTCATTGGGGAACTGAGACTGGAGGTGTAGAAACTGGGTATTTTTAAAGCATTTCCTGATGAAGTGGTGAATCAGGAGTGAATGAAGCCCTCTGCTGTGTGTGGAATTGCTGACCCCAGCCTGTCTCCTTCCAGGGGTGCTGGTGACAGTTGGTTAAACGGGGGATGTGTCTGAGCCAGGACCACAGTGCTGAAGGCTCAGGGCACACGTGGCTGCAAGTGACAGCTTTTCCTGCAGGGCTCAGCCTTGGGACTCAGCTGAAATGCACATTACAAGATTTACATCTCTTTTCTGAGTCACACATCTACTCTATTTATATTTTTAGTTGTTACTTGGAGCAATTTATAACAGGGATTCCCAGCTCAGTTGCTGCTATTCCCTTGCAGTGTTTACATCAAACCAGGCCTTTTGTCTTTTGCCTCCTGTGTGCTTGCACCAGCTCCTGTGCCTCTCAGCACTTTGGACTGCTCCAGACTCTGCCTCCATCCATGTGGACATCCCAAACCCCATGGGGGCTGGAGGGGCTGTACTGGGTGGGATGGTTGGGGACAGTGGCCACAGTCCCCCAGCTGAAGAGCTGTTTGTGGGTTTGGACCATTTTCCTTTCAGCTGCTTTTCCACAAGTCTTCCAGTGCTGTGGGATCCCCCTGTGGCATCCCAAGCAGAAAATGGAGAGCTTGGCTCCCACCTGGCTCCTGTCAGCTGCAGCTGCTGCAGATCCCCAGGTGTCCCAGCCCTGGGGTGGGGGCTCTGCCCTGCACAGCTCAGAGGTGCCACATTTCCTCCACTTCTCTTCTTTCTTCTGGAAAGATTCACATGCTGACTTCAGGCCAGGGTCACTTGAAGAGCCACAGTCCATGGACACTTCTCAGGGCTGGGCAGTCCCACCATGGCAGGAGAGGAGAGGAAAAGCAAAGGGCATTTGTGTTGTAACTGGGGAGAAAGGAGGGGAGGCTGTTTGTCAGATGTGGATCATTTCCTCCTGTTGGGAATAGCATCAGATCAGTATTTGTGTCCTGGAGGACTGAGTTATCTGTGAGCTGAGGAGAAGTTTGATACATACTCCTTAAGCTCTCAATCTGCTCTCCCAATCTGGTGCTTTACCAGGAACGTTTTGGAGAGGACTTTTCAATTAATGCATTAAATCAGAAATGTTTCTGAGACAGAGTGAAGAGAGAATCCTTCTGCTCTGAGCCTCTCTGTCCATTTCCCATGCACACATTGGGTTCATGCCATGGTGCTGATGTTTCAGTTGCTGAGCTGCTCAGCATATGAAATTCAAGAGCACTTTGGATTCTCCTGGTGAGGTAAAATAGTACTGCAGAAGCATTAAGAAATTCTGTGAGTTCTCTGACATCTTGTCAGGAAGTCACAGGGACAGATGGGTTTTGGAATTTTTTAATAGGCTTCAGCCATCATTATTCCTTGGAAATGCATCCACTTTAAGGGCTTTTTTCTGATTTCTTTTTGCACAATTTAGATGGAAAAGCAGTGGAACGTGGCTCTCCCGTTGGATATACACGAAATCGATATTCAGGGACCTGGATTTTTGACCATGCATTGAGATACACGTCCGGTATGTGATGGAAGGGTGTGAACGTCTAACAGGGCTCAGGGAGCAGAGGAAGCTCTGGAAGCAGTGGGTGCATTGCCCAGATTCCAGCTGCCAGGAAAAGCCCAGCCCACCTGAGTGCACCAACTAACCCCGAGCTTTGCCCGTGTCCCCTCCTGCTCCCAAGCTGTGGCCTGCATGGCACACCCTGGAGGACAGTGACTCGCTGCTGCTGTCCAGGGCCACGTGGGCACCTTCCCTGCAAGGCCTGAACACACAGTGATGTCCTTCTTCCTCCCCCTCACCTTTCCTCCACTCTAACAGCACATCTTTTGTGGCAGGCCATCCCTCCTTTCTCTAACATGAGGGCCTGTGGTGAGCTGAGTGCACAGCTGTGGCTGCTGAGCTGTCTCTGCCTCAGGTCTGTGACTCACCTCCCTCACCCTCCCCAGCTCCCTGTGCTCCTGGGGAACTGCTGTCACCTGTGGGCAGGGGGTGAGTGCAGCTGTCCCCCTCCAAGTTGATCCAACCTTCCCTGGGTTCCACTTGAGACCTGGGAGCTTAGGACACCTGCACAGAAGCCCTGGCCTGGGACAGGAGGTCCCTCTGCAGCCTCAGCTCCTGCCCCAGTGCCCAGCACAGCCCCTGCACAGGGACTGCAGCCCCTGCTCGGCTCCACGGTGCAGAAGGAAGGCACTGCACAGTTACTGGACAGCTGACCCTCTTAGAGAACTTCTGCACAGCCAGTGCAGTCCTGTGCCACAGACTGTCTCCAGAGGAAGTAGGAAATACAATAAAAAGGGGGGGGGAAATTCAGCCTAGAGCCCAAGCTGTTTGCACCAACTCACAGAATCACAGAATGCTTTGGGATGGAAGGGACCTGCCAGGGCAGGGACCCCTCCCACTGTCCCCAGTGCCCAGCCTGGCCTTGGGCACTGCCAGGGATCCAGGGGCAGCCACAGCTGCTCTGGGCACCTGTGCCAGCCCTGCCCACCCTGCCAGGGAACAATTCCTGCCCAATATCCCATCTAACCCTGGAAAAGCCATTCCCTGGGTGCTGTCCCTCCATCCCTTGTCCCCAGTCCCTCTGCAGCTCTCCTGGAGCCCCTTTAGGGCTGCCAGGGGCTCTGAGCTCTCCTGGAGCTGCTGTTCTCCAGGTGAACTCTCCCAGCCTGGCTCCAGGGCAGAGGGGCTCCAGCCCTGTGATTAACTCAGTGGGCTCCCCTGGACTCATTCCAACTCTTGCCAGTGCTCTGTGCAGCCAGCACTGTTGGGATGGGGGTGGGCACGAGTCACATCGTGCTGTTGGTTCAGCTGAACCTCAGCTGTGCTCAGGGCTCCTGTTTGCAGGGCCCAGGGGATGGTGAGTGCTCATCTGCTGCTTTGGGGCTCCAAGAGTTTTCAGAAAAGAATTTTGGAGGATGGTGGTGAAAATAATCAGTCCTTGAGCATGGGAATGAGGACTGGCAATGCTGCTGACCTGCTGATACCCCGGGTTTCACTCAGGCAGCCTGGTGGAGTGACTGTCCCACAGATGTGTATCTACATAAAATACAGTGAGCTATGGTAATAAAAATGCTCTGGAGCAGATCAGACACAGCCAAGTGCATGTGCTATCAGAATATGTGAGTATTTTTTCAGCTGGATACTCTGGGGTATCAGAGTGGGGTGAATGGCCTCTCTCAGCATCAGTGAGCAGCTCAGGAGACAGCCCCAGGTAGTGATGGGCAGGGAATTCAGGGCTCTGACACTCTGAAGGGGGGTGGGATTTTCTTCCCAAGCTGTAAGAATGGGACATGGGAAGGGGAAAAAGGACCTTGGGCATTGTGTGTTCAGACAGCACCCTGGGTTTGTTTCTGGCAAGAGCTCACTTTGAGTAGCTCCAGGTGAGTATTGCTGTGAAATGCTCTTTGGGAATGTTTATCTGGAACTGTGTCAATGATTTTGTTCTTGCTGGTGGCTCATCCCTGAGTTTTGCTGTTTTGCATGGTCAGGAAAAAATTGTTTCAAGGTTGTGTAAGGAAAGGCACATGGAAATGAAATTCTGCATTCATACCAAATTAATTCAGCCCTTCTTTCTCCCACCTCCTCTTTATTCAAGTCATGCTCTCACCCTCCAAAAGGGATCCCAGTTCCACAGCTCTGGTGGACAGCTAAGAAATGCAGTGCATTCTGCAAATAAGAGCCTGGAAAGTGAATTTATAGCCTGTGCAACAAAGTGAAGTAGGAAAAAAAGAGATTGAATCAACTCAAGTAACAAATCTAAGGAAATTTCTGTCTGCCTGTTCAATAACAGAAGAGTCTAAATTCATGGCATAACTTCATCACTACAAATGTTCTCCCAGCTCTGTTCCTCTGGTTTCATTTCAAGCGACTGTTGCAGATGTGTATTTTCTGGAATTAGAGGCACAAATTGAGAAGAGGGACTACTGTGGTCATGTGCTTTTCCTTAAAAAGGGCAAAAGTTCTATTTGTATCTATTTGGTTTCCTCTGGGTGGATATTTACCAAATCTCTGTGGGTTTCTTGGGAAATTTGTACATTGTGCATTTCTTGAGAAATTTTGAAAACTCCTGGCCTCGAGATAACACATTGCCTTCTTTTTTCAGTTGAAAAGGATTTTTTCCCAGCTACTAGGAACTTACTGAAAAGTAATTCAAGGTTATTTCTGTCCGTAGGAAACATTAGTCATTATTATAAAATTATAAGTCAGGCTATTTTGAGAGTGCCCCTTTCACGTTAGCAAAGTTAAAAAGATACACTGAAAATGTAAGTTCAGGGTAATATGCCATGGAATCTTAAATAAGGCTGAAAGAAAGAATAGTTTCTGGGGTAGTGATTTCCTGCATTTATCTCCATGAACCTTCCAAAAATGACTTTGCTGCAAAGTGCACCCTTTTGCCTGCAGTTTATGGACCAGTGTGCAGGCAGGCTGCTTTTCCTGATCTCTCCTGGTGATGTGTGCTTCTCTCTCTTGTTTTCCAGGGTCTTACGAGTGTGGAATATGTGGGAAGAAATACAAGTATTACAACTGTTTCCAGACCCATGTGCGAGCACACAGAGGTATTGCAGTGCTGCTGCAATCTCGGGCCTCCTGGGATAGCACAGGCTCAGGGCAGCTCAGGCTGGGCTCAGGGACAGGTTCTTCCCCCCCCAGAGGTGCTGGCACTGCCCAGGCTCAGGCTGAGCTCAGGGCAAGGCTCTTCCCCCAGAGGTGCTGGCACTGCCCAGGCTCCCCAGGGAATGGGCACGGCCCCGAGGCTGCCAGAGCTCCAGGGATGGACAGGGGGGATTGCTGGGGGGTCTGGGCAGGGACAGGAGTTGGACACCTGGATGATCCTGGAGGCCCCTTCCAGGAGATTCTGTGATTTTATGTCTGTTTTCAGGAAGGTCTTGAAGGTTTCTCTGCTTCTTCCTGGTCCCCAGTAATTCTTCTCTGGAGTGTCCCACTGAGAGGGGCCCAGTGCTAAACTTTGGGGCTGTCTCAGTTTTGTGGCTCTTTACTCCAGCAATATTTCTCCCCAGGTCAGGAGCAGCTCCTGTGTTCAGGGCAGTATTTTCTGCCCAGGGCTCTGAGGGCATCCCTGTGTACAGGGCAGCTCAGATCACAGAGTTTTGCCTGGCAGGTCCAAGTGCCAGCACTGTGGTGGCATTGAGGTACTCTGAGCTCCTGCCCAGCTGGGAGTTCCATCCACCCCTGAGAAGTCAGCTTGAGAGGATATAAATCAGATATGGGCAGTTTGAGTGCTGCATTTTTATATTCTAATGAAAATGCTCCTTGAGCTGCCCCTGTGCCCCTGCTGCCAGCTCAGGTCACTTCCCAAATGCACTGTGTGCATGAAAGGTCTCATGCTTGGTCAGGAGTGGCTTGATCTGAGTTTTCTGTAAGACTGAACAATCCAATGCTGCTTAATTGCAGAAATGTGAAAGTTTGAGCTGGTTTATTCAATCAAAGTATAGTTTGCAGGATTTGGAGCTCTGAAATACCAGAACAGCAGGGACTGGAAAGCAGCTCCTCCTGAGCCTTTCTCTGGGTTTGTTTCCTGTTCCCTGAGGTGAGCACTGGAGTCACTGTGCCAGGCTGGCAGGAGAATCTGCTTTAGCTTCTCAGGTGTAACCAGTGGTTGAAAATCCAAGAATAATGAAGGCTAATATTAAGTTCTAAATGCTCAAACTCTTGAAAGTCAGCACATGCACAGCTGAGAAGTAACTGCTCAGAGTTTGTCACAGTCTCATAACATATCCTTAATTGAATGGTTGCATATTCCTTGTGTGCTGTTTAATATCACAGAGCTGCTTCTGTACCTCTGGATACACAGAATTGTTTTTACAGGCTGGTATTTCTTTTCTAAATACCAACAAAATTCCTTAAAGTCCTTTAAATGTAGCTTCAAGTAGCTTCACTCTGCAGCTTAAGGAAAAAAATCCCTAAAATAACAGGGATATGCTTTATCATTACATCACAGCTTTGCAATAATTTTGCAATAATAATTGTAATATTTAAATGTGGGATAAGGATTGCTTTTTACTTCTCTTCCCCGAGCACATAGAATCTTTAATTCAGCTGGAATTTTAGGAGCTCTGTTAGTATGAGATCACCTCCTAGTGTGTGATCTGATTAATTTATATTTATATATATTTTGATAATGAAATTAGGCACTATATTAAATTATATGGGTGCATGTATCAGCATAGACCTGTACATTTGATATCCATAGTTTTGACATGAACTCAATGAAGACATGACTTTACCTTTTGCTTCCAAGGTGTTTGTCATGTGTAGTTGCAGAAGATGGAAATTTTCAAAGTTCTGAATGTGGAAATTTATCACTAACTCTCACATCAGTGCTGGAGAAGCAGAATTTATATCTGTGAGACTTAGAAAGTATTGGTTTATGTTACTGTAAATGGATGCATGTGGTAGTAACATTTAAAGTGCATTCAAATTGCCTTAAGACAATAAAAATACAAATGAGTTATTTATTCATTTACACTCTTCAGCAAGAAATGAAAGTGCAAACATGATGCAGCTCTGGCAGTGGGATTCCCCCAGGGAGCTGAGGCACTGGGCAGAGTGTGCCTGGCTACAGAGGAATAACCTGCAGTGAAAGGCTAAGGATGGGTAGGAAAAAAGAAGGAAGCATCCTTTGCAGGATGATATTATCCAGTGTGAGCTGTGCATGGACTGGACCAGCAATGGTGCTGGGATGGCAGAACACTGCAGGAGTGGAGGGGATTTTTGTGAAAGATGCTTTTATTGCCCCAAGGCTTCACAGAGGAAAAGGAGCTGGTGCTGCCCCAGGGTGACATGGTGGCATCACTGCACTGAGGGTGCTCATGCAGCTGATCTGTCCTTACCCACTGCTTGTTTTGTCCTGTGCAGAACTTAATGTCTCCTCATCCTTTGAGCTGTTCAGTTCCACATGAAGAGTTTCACCCTGGCAACATCACATTTTAATTTGCAATGAGCATTTTTTGGAGAAATTTTCTGGATATTTTTTATAGCTGCACCTGCCTCCACTCCAGCTCTCTGTGGCAGACAAGCTGCATTGGAGGTGACCCGTGTTCTGATTTCTTTTCTTGTCTGCCTTCAGGAGCAGGGGAGTTTATAATATAAAACAGGGTATTTTCTTAGTTTATTGAGCCTTCCCTGTGGTGCTGAGCATTGGCTGGAGAATTTCAGGGAGCGACTGCTCTGCAGTTTGCAGAAGGGCTGAGGCAGCTCTGCCTCCCAGGGACAAGTTCCCATTCTGCTTTCTGCTGAAAGCCAAGAGATCCAGGCACGGAAATCCCCATGTAAGGGTTCTGCAAAGAACAGAAACATAGGTAAGAAATTTCCCCATTATGTTTCATTGAGGAAGAAAGGAAAAGATTGTGTTCCTTCCCCTTTGCCTCCCCAAAACTCACAAATAAAATTAAAAAAAAAAAAGAAACCAAACAAAAAAGTTATGTTGTGGAGCTGAAAGGCTCCTTTGTGAGTGGCATGCAGCCCTGCAGGACCCCAGCTCCTCCCTGCTGCAGTTCAGCTGGAGCAGAGGGGCTGCACATTCCCAGTGCCCATGGAAGGCTCTGGCCCAAACGTTACTGCTTCACCTCCACACAACCCAGGGCTTAAACAGGTTTTGCTTACAGTGCTTTTATTTTAGCTGTGTGGGGTTTTTCAGGTCATTAAAAGGTTTGGATTGCCTTCAGGAGTTAGTCAGCTAGAAAGTTCTGCTTTGTACGGTTGGGTCATGTTTAAGCAACATGAGCAACAAAGCATCTGCATGTTTTGAGTCAGGAAAATTATTTTGCTTTTAGATAACTCCCAAAAAAAGGGCTGAAATTGCTTTATTAGACTTTCAAACAGCAAATTTATAAACCTCTGGGCTGAGGCCAAGCAAGGGAGATTTGTACCCAAAGGAGAATTCTTCCAAAAGCAAAGAAAGAAAATAGCGAGGCTCGAGTTTAACCCTCGCAGGATATATTGCCTCTAGCCCAAGAATTGGTGGAAGTTCTGTTTCCAGATAAGCTTTTCTGGGTTGACTGATGATTTTGCTCATGTTGTTTTTCATGATTATTTATTTACATTATAAGTTGTTGCATTGCCACCCCCAAGCCCATCAGCTCTCCATGTCCTCCCCACAGGGCTGGGCTGCCCTCACACAGCAGATCCTGGATGCTCTGAGTGGGGCTGGATTCTTCAGACAAGGTTTCGAGTTTCACCAGTTGTTAAAAAACTTCTCCAAGCTTTTCAAGTTTCAGATTAATGTTTTCCAAGAATGGGTTCTGCTCAATTCAAAAAATATGAAAAGGAAGATGACTCATTCAAATGGTGAATATGGAAAAATGCTTTTTTCCAGAGTGCACATTTTTTGGAGTCTGAGTTAAAGTGGTTCTGTCACTGAAAGGATTTTGAGGTGAGGAGTAGAAACTAATAGAGGAATAACCATCCCTGAGGAGAGATGGCATTCCTGAGCTGTAGAAAGTTGGGGTTAATGTTATTTGTTACTGAAAATATCAGATGATTTTGGGGAGGTCCTTTGCCCTGTACCCTGCATGCCAAGATCCACTTTTCCCATGTGCATTTCCCAGTCTGCAGCAAATACTCAGATGCAGAAAGTTTCTTGGGACACAGGAGTTAACTGGCCCATTTTCCAGCTTCCTGCCCACCTCCCTATTCTTACTGACTTTTGCAACTTTCTCAGAAATTCATCTTTTGTTTCACAACAGTAATTACTTGGTCTGACCTCAAAGGTAATATAGAGTGGGCTGTAAGGGGATTTTTAATTGGTCATTTTTTAATTCATGAATACTTTAGTCTGTCTTATGACTAAGAGTAACAACATTTCTTGATGCACTTCAGAAATGGCTGTTCCTCAAACTTTGTGTGTTGCCTGATGCTTGTTAAATTTGACTAAAGTACTTTTTATTTAAGTAGTTCATATCTTTTACAGTTTGTTTATACCATTGCTTGTGAACACCAGGACAGCATTTTGCATAAATCTATTGTGCCATAGCTGCTTTTTTTGAATGATGGGTGGAAATTCAAAAAAATAGCAGCTATGGAAAAATCCTGGGCTTTGCTGTTGAGGTTCTGCATCTGATACTGAGAGTTTCTGATCTGGCCCCTGAGTTTATGAAGTTGTGCCAAATTAATACCATTGCCTAGAAAAATGATCTAATCAGGCAGGTTAATCAAGTAGAAATGTACAAACTCCCAAACCCACAATCATTTGTTTTTATTATTTTTAAGAAATAAGGAAATTAAATGCAAACAGTGCTCATTACTTAAGGTTGGAAATTTTAAATTCAAAAACGCTGTGCCATTCTGCAGCTGTGGTTTCCAGCACCGTGTGAGCATCATTCCAACAGACATATGGAATATTTTGCAACGCAGTTACATTATTAGATAATGTGGCATACAGTATATGTAATTTAGGATGAATATGAAACACTTCAAACTGGCTTGAAAATCCTAATCATTTATGATCCTTGACTTGTAACTTTGAGGTTTGTTTTCCAGCTTGCAGCTTTGCCTGTTGCATTCATTTAGGGCTTGAACGCGATCTCTGTGCTGTGCTTCCTGCAGTCCCACACACGACAGTGGAGGGAGCTTTTTCTCCCTTCTTTTCACATCTGCCTTCAGTAAGGCCAGGACAGACTCCCCTGGGGGAATTGCTGCGGCCCGTCTCTTGTGGAGGCTCTGCCGTCGCTGCCGTGGAGGGCAGGCACGGGGTGGAGCGGGGCAGCTGAGCCGGGCGCTCGCCTTCCTGCCTTCCCCGCGCTTGCCTGTGCAGTGTGTCCGGAGGAGCCCACGAGCTGCTCCCGGGGCTCGAGATCTCTGCTCTGAGCCAGGCTGGGAGAGCTGGGGCTGCTCACCTGGAGAGGAGAAGCTCCAGGAGAGCTCAGAGCCCCTGCCAGCCCTAAAGGGGCTCCAGGAGAGCTGCAGAGGGACTGGGGACAAGGGATGGAGGGACAGCACACAGGGAATGGCTTTTCCAGGGTTAGATGGGATATTGGGCAGGAATTGTTCCCTGGCAGGGTGGGCAGGGCTGGCACAGGTGCCCAGAGCAGCTGTGGCTGCCCCTGGATCCCTGGCAGTGCCCAAGGCCAGGCTGGACACTGGGGACAGTGGGAGGGGTCCCTGCCATGGCAGGGGTGGAATGGGAAGGACTTTAATGTCCATTCCAGCCTACACCATTATTTGACCGTGGGCAGCTGCTCTTCAGCCACGAGCCCTGTTGGCCATGTCCCGCCCGGTGAGCCCCTCACCGCCCGCGAGGGGCCGGGCAGAGCGCGGAGAGGAGAGCCAGGGAGGGAGCGAGCGGTGAGGCCGGGGCAGCACGGCCGGCGGATCTAAGCGCTGCTCTTTCTCTTTGCAGACACCGAAGCTGCCTCAGGGGAAGGAGCCTCACAAGGCAGTAAGTACAGCGGGGCGCGGGGGCCGGGCCGGGGCTGCGGCGGGGCCGTACCGCAGGCGGCCGGCAGGGGGCGGCCCCGCCGCGGAGATGGCGGGAGGCGGCGGGGCAGAGCGGGCGGGCACGGCGGGGCTGCGGCTGCGGCCCGGGGTCTCTGTGCCCCTCATGGCTCTGGGTCTCTGCCCCTCACGGCTCGGGGTCTCTCCCCCCTGACAGCTCTGGGTCTCTCTGCCCCTCACGGCCCTGGGGTCTCTGTGCCCCTCATGGCTCTGGGTCTCTGTGCCCCTCACGGCCCTGGATCTCTCCCCCCTCACGGCTCTGGGTCTCTCTGCCCCTCACGGCCCTGGGGTCTCTGTGCCCCTCACGGCCCGGGGTCTCTGTGCCCCTCACGGCCCTGGATCTCTCTCCCCTCACGGCCCTGGGTCTCTCTGCCCCTCACGGCCATGGGTCTGTGCCCCTCACGGCCCTGGGTCTCTCTCCCCCTCACGGCCCGGGGTCTCTGTGCCCCTCACGGCTTGGGGGTCTCTGTGCCCCTCACGGCCCGGGGTCTCTGTGCCCCTCACGGCCCGGGGTCTCTCCCCTCACGTGCTCGGGGGTCTCTGTGCCCCTCACGGCCATGGGTCTCTCTCCCCTCACGGCCCGGGGGTCTCTCTCCCCTCACGGCCCTGGGTCTCTCTCCCCTCACGGCTCTGGGGTCTCTGTGCCCCTCACGGCCATGGGTCTCTGTGCCCCTCACGGCCCGGGGTCTCTGTGCCCCTCACGGCCCGGGGTCTCTCTCCCCTCAAAGCCCGGGTTCTTTTTGCACTGTGAGGGGACCATGGATGGAGCTCCCCCCGCCTCCTTTGCCTGCGAAGGGGCAGGGCACTGCCAGCCTCTCTAGCGGCGTCCAGATGTATGATTTTTAAAGCCTAAACTGCAGTTTGGGGTTTGTGTCCCAGCCCCGGGGAGGGAGAGCCAGAGCCGGGGCAGCAGTGGAAGAGATGGCACGAGAGGGAGCTGGGACAGACTCGGCCCCTGCGAGGGGGGAGTGGGAAGAAGGAGCCCGGCAGTTGTCAGGGGCAGGAGAGCTGAGGGATAACGGGCATGAAGTGGAGAGAAGAAAGGCTGAGGCTGCTGTGGAGCAGCTGTCCAGAGAGCTGTGTCCTGCATCCTTGGGGGTTTAGGAGACCAGCCTGGGTTAAGTCCCAAGAAACCAGGACTGAACTCAGAGCAGGCTCAGCTTTGAGCAGAGGTCAGATCAGAGATCTCCTGAGGAATCTGCCCACCTGGGTTTTGCTGTGTGTTAGGTGAGAGCCATGATTCCCCTGAAAAGGTAAGTTTCCAACATTGGTGGTTGCAGACAGCAGCTTGGAAGCACCAAACTTACCCTGGTTGGGTATAGAAATGTTAGATAAATAGTAAAGGAAAAAGCACAACCAGACCATGTTTTCTGAGCTCTATCTTCACCATGTTCTGTGATAGGTGAACAATTGGCATTAGCATAGGGAGGTCTTGGCTTTCTGTCTGCAAAAGGAAGCAGGACTGACCTCACTGCAGGTGGGGAATGGAGATGTCAGCCCTGAGCTGAAACATCTCGGTAGCAAGCAGCCATCCCACATCAGTGTGTACACACAGTGTACTGCTCACAGGGGAGCTGGGCTCTGCAGCTGAGCCTTTCCCTTGAGGGAGTCCAGCTCTGTGAAGAGCAAGGAAACTCCTTCCCAGGTTCCTGTCACCTCCTTTGCTGTCTCTCTTTCAGTCATTGCTCAGCTGGCTGTTGCTGTTTTACTTACCTTGAGGCTTTCCAGGCTCATCTCCTGGCTCCCTTGCTCTGAATTTTGCTGGCAGGCACTGCTGTGTTCTGGTCTAGGCTGTGAGCATCCTGGGTGGGTATTGAGTACTTTTGCCAGAGCTTGGGAACCACCTTATGCAGAGTGATATTATTTTTTCTGTAAGTCAACTTCTCCCCTTCCCACCTGTTGTGGGAACTTTTTTGGCTGGAAAAGATAGGGCAGAGTGAGGTGTGAAGAGAGAAAAGGACATGAGGGCTCACACCTTTGCTGTGTGGGCAGACTCGATGTTGCTGGAGCTATAGAACGATTTCTGTGGATGTAAATGCCTCTTCTGTGGTGTCTGGGTCGTGGGGAGAGGGGGAGAAGGGAACATCATGGGCAGAAGTCTGGGAGAGAACAGTGAAAAGCTGCTGCTCCCTACACCAGGCTTCCAAGAAGTTGCTGTGGTAGCACTGGAGATGGAGCAGGGAGCAGTAGGGGAGGCAGGAGCTGCCTCCATCTTCATGCAGAGTCCAGCCTCCTCCCCCATGCAGAAATTACTGACCCCTTTTTACCTGCCACACTCATATCCCAAAATACTCTCATCTAGCTGAAAGAGGGTGAGGCAAACCAAGGCACCAGAATGGGGAGATGGTGAGTGGTGGGGCAGGGAGAGGGGAAGAAGGATCCACCATGGCCGTGCCCTGCTGGAGGGACAGCCTGGACATGCCACTGTCCTGCAGAGTGGATGTGAGACTGCTGGGTCGCTGCTGCTCTGCCTAAGTGCACATGGTTATAATTTCTTGACAGAGTCATCTTCCTCTTTTCTCCTCATGCTGCAGGAAAACAACTCAGCTCTCTTCTTTCCTCCCTGTGCCTTCCCCTCTGAGGCTGGGTTAAATCCCTGGCCTACCCTAGTTGCTTTTGCACGTCTCTTCTTGTTTTTCCACTCAATGGCTCTCTTGTTTCCTTGTCAGTCTGTTTGCTTCTCATATATTTTAGGAATTTTTTATTTATCTTTCCTTTCCTGCTATTTTTGCTTTGCCCACTGCTGCACTCCTGTTCCTCTGTGACCTCATCTGGCTGTTTACACCCTCTCTTTTACAGATGTCTGCATTGTTCCAGTCTTCCTCTGCTATTTCTATCTCATTGGGAACCTCTACATTCATGGTCTCTGCAGGCATGGTTTACTGCCCTCTCCCAAAAATTTCTCAGTGTTTAAGGGGTACAGGAAGGTGTTGTTCTCTCTCCTGTGCTTCTCTGTGGGACATGGATTGCATTCATCCTGGACCTGTGAGTGAGGGGTCCCTTGACCAGCAGTGGGGCCCTGGATTAGTTCACACAACTGCATTACACTACATTAGTTCACATCACAAACTGCAGGGTTGGAAAAGCTGATCAGATTTTCTCCACGGACACTTGCTGGAGCCAGCTGTTACTCACAGCCACCAGTGGCCACCCAAGAAGTGCTGGTGAAGGCAGCCTTGTGTGACATCTCAGGTGACATTCAGCTGCTGCCTGTGCAGAGCACCTGGGCTGCAGTTCAGTTCCTGTGCTGTGCTCCCTGGCTGCCCATGAGCCACCTGCTCTGTTTGGGGGAGCACAGTCTGGCTGTGAGAGTGAGCCTGGGCTGTGGGGAGGACGAGGGGCTGACTGCTAGGGGAGGCTGTGCTGGAATGTGCCCTTGCCTTCAGCTCTGAGGGGCTGCTGGGGGAAGGCCCATCCTGGCCCTTTTCCTTCCTGGGAGGAAGGGCAGCAGTGGGGCCAGCTGGGACTCAGCTGAGATCTGTTGTTTGTTCACTGCCTGCCTAAAGAGGAGACAGTGGTGTTTAGACTTTCCAGCTGGGAAAGCACTTTGAAGAGTCCCTTGAGGAAAAATTGTTGCATTTAGTTGGTTATTTTCAGCCTTTGGGGTTTATAGTCGATAGATGGTGTCTCTGGGACTCCCTTTATTTTTTTGGACCCATTCTGGAAGAGGCACAGCTCTGTGGTTGTAAGGGGGGGATGTGCTCACAGGGGCATGGCATGGCTTTGGGCACTCCTTTTCTGGCCTTGGCTCAGGGTCCAAGACCAGAATTCCCACATGAGAGAGAAGAAAACAATGCAACCCACAGTGCTAATGTGTTTAAGAGACTTGTCTGTTACCAACTTTAGCTGGGAAGTGGGCAGGGAAGGATTGCTAAAAGCTGCAGGTATCTCAAAGTACCTGATGCATTGACTTCAGGTGTGTCTGGTTAGTGATCTGGGACGTTGTGAGTGTTCTACTTCCCAGGGGAGAATTCCTGAATCTGGGGAGCAGTGCTGGTTGAATTTGTAGTGAAGAGTCCTGCCATTCCTGGCTTCTTTAAATAAAACACTGTTAAAAGTGGGAAGAATCAGGATGTGGTGCTTTTGGAGCCTTGATCTCCAGTGTCAGTCAGGCTGGCTGAATCAGTACAGCTTGCTGACAGTGGGGGGTGTGCTGTCATTTTTCCCTGGTGACACCCTTTTTGAGGACCATCCCAAACAAGTTGCAGTGTAAAGCAGGCTGTGCTCCCAGGCTGTTCTGTGACCCCAGCCAGGGGGTGGGTAGGAAAACAACATGGAAAAAGAGCTCCAGAACAGGCCAGTTCTACTGCCCTGCTGGCTTCCATTCCTGGGGTGTTGCAGTTGTTGCTATGGCAATTCAGGGACATTTGCTGGAGGCTGGAGGACCACTAATGGTTGTTTGATGGTAGGTCCCAGCCTTTCTGTCTCTTTCCTGCTCCTGTGTGGATGCAGTTTTGTTCAATTGGCACAGCTAGATTTTGTGCTGTTCCTCAAAAGCAGATGCCAGTGCTCTGCCTGCCAGCAGGTTAATCCTGCACAGCTCTCCAGTGACCTCCCTGTCTTGGGAGATGCTTCAGAGCCCAGATCCTGTCTGTAAGCCCAGAGCATCCTTCTCTCTTACCTTAAATCTTGGCATAAAAATCTTGGCAGCTGTCAGAGAACATTAATGCTCCCTGTGACCAGCCCCACAGACTGGAAACTCCTGGGCCACATCCCACAAAATCCCAACTGATTCCAAATAACACAACTTGATTTTTCTTTGTGTCTCTTGGCTTTTCTGTTGAGTTGAGCTCCTTCTCCTTGTTTGCAAATAATTTTTGAAAGTCACAAATACCATCTCACAGATGAGGATATATCTGGGTGTTTCAGACCACCCTCGGGCTACAGGAGAAGCAAAATGTGGTCACTGGAATTTGTGAGACAATGTCACTACACAGCCTCATAATCAGCTCAGGAGCAAATGCCAAGGAAGGCAGGGATGCACAGCACCTGCTGCACTGTCAGGGTTTAAAATATCTGCTTTTCAGGATAAATAGGGTGGCAAGAGGTGTCAAAATGACCTTCAGAAGAGGTACTTTTGAAAATTTGATATATACATTGATATAATATTTTTAATATATTTATATATTTAATATAAATACATACTGAGTGTACTTTCTTCTTCCCCATTTGTAGGTGCTCATACTTACTGTGTTATTCTGCCTCGGTGCTGGGCTAAGACAGGAGAGTTGGTGGGAGTGGGTCAGTAATGTTCACTGGCTCTAAGGATGTTGTAGGCAGCAAACAGAACATTTTCCTTTCCAGTTTCTCAGCCAGATGCCCTCAAACTCATCACCTGGTGTACATCCATGTGTGTAACTGCAGTTACAGTGAGGAAATAAAGAAAGTGCCTTTTTTTTTATTTTCCAAAATAGAATACGCAGTAAATATTTCAGAACCCCATAAATAAAAATGATTGATCTGATCTTTTAAAAACATATTCCCTTTGGGCTCTGACTAAGTGTGAGAAAGTTCAGCCTGAGAAGGAATTTAAAAAAAAAAAGCAGTGAAAGGTTGAAGCAGGGATGTGGGCTGGAATATGCCTTGCAAATGTTAGCTGTGGAGGCACAGTGCTAACGCCCTGCATGTGCAAAAACATTTGGAGGGTTGTGAATTGAAACCATGAAATTAATATAGTCAAAATGAAGGTTTTCTTGCCCACACCTTACTCATAGAGGATCCAGTGTTTGTAATGTTCTGACAGGGATGGGATGTGGAGGTGGCTTGCTGGTGTTAATTTATGGTTGAGGAAGGACCTTTAGCATCTCGGTTTCTTGATTAATGTGCAACATAAATGTTTCCTTAAAGTAAATGTAACTTTTGATTTCTTTTACTTTCCTGGGGGATAGCATAGCAAAGCCCAGGAAGTTGCTTTGTTCTGCTCACTGACACTTTCCCCGGTGCAAAGTTTGATACAGGGAATGCTGTGTGTGTGCACACCCACATGCAGCTACCACAGTGACCCCTGAATCATTCACAACTGCCTGATTCATTTTCCCAGTGCTCTTATTTAATAATTCTCCTGCTCCTTGGGGAGAACTGTAAAAATGGATTTTATTTTCCTAATGTGTTTGCATTTTGAGTAAGTAAAGTTTCTTTAGATTCCCATTTGCCAAACAAGGAGATGAATATGTTCATCTGCACATGCAAGTGACCACTGGGCTGAGACCAAGGATGATTAATTTCAGTGCAGGAGGAGGAATTAAGAAAATAATAAGAAACTTAGTTCAGGGATTTGCAGTGTGAAGAAATTTTGAGTTTTAAACCTAAGATATTGGAGATACTTATTAAGATTTGGAGATGGTCAGGCTGGAGCTCAGGGCAAGGCTCTTCCCTCCCCCAGAGGTGCTGGCACTGCCCAGGCTCAGGCTGAGCTCAGGGCAAGGCTCTTCCCTCCCCCAGAGGTGCTGGCACTGCCCAGGCTCCCCAGGGAATGGGCACGGCCCCGAGGCTGCCAGAGCTCCAGGGATGGACAGGGGGGATTGCTGGGGGGTCTGATTCCTGTGAGTCCCTTGTAACCCAGAATATTTTGTAATTCTGTGACCTTTCCCCTGTCTGAGGTGGGTGAAATTGGGAACAGTTCCTGGATATCCAATGTGTTTCCATTCAAATCCCAAAGGTGTGCTCAGGAACAGGACACACACTCTGGAGGGTTTGATGTTCTGCAAGTCCTGCAGTCCATAGCTCTGGAGAGGAGCAGTGTCTCTCTGGGTAGTTTTAATCAGAGATTTTAGAGGAGGAGACTTTCAAGTTGTCTATAATTCTTTGATCTTCAGATGATCTTATACAGAAAATTGCTAATATGCAATTCTTTCTCAGATGCTGCCCAAATAGACCATGTTTACAGAAATCTGGATGTTAATTCTTGGAAACAAATCTCTTACAGAGTTCCTAGGCAGGAAAATGATAGAGAAATATAGTTATTTCAATAAAAAGAGGATAAGAATTTTAGTAATCCCAGACTGTTCTGGTCATTCCTCAGTTTGTCCTCAAGATGCCAGGAGAGTTTTAGTGAAGCAGAAATACATCCCTGGCATATCCAGTGAGGGATGCACTTTCCATCTTTCAATGTGGGCTGGAATTTAGCAACAGAAGAGGTGTACAACACCTATGCCAGTGAGAATTCCAAATTCTTCTCTCAACCTGACCTTTTTCTGTTCAGCTGCTTGTTGCCATCTCAGCAGTGTTGAACCTGAATAGCAAACAAACCCATACACCTTCAGTATTTTAAATATTTTACTTCTCAGTAGCTTCCCTCCTAAGGATCTTCATAACCAGAAAGGCAGAAGACTACAGGGATCACCTTTCTGACACCTTTTCCTTTCAGCCTAAGCAGAAGGGTTGGCATTCTTGATTACCTTGGGTGATTGTGGAGAGGAGAGTCCTACATCCCCCTGGCTAAATTTAATTTCACTTTGTTCATTAAGAGGTTTTAGGGAGTCAGGATCTCTTCTTCAATGCTGCTCAGTCATTTAACTAGCACTTCTTCTTTCCACTTTGGAAACCAGGCAGTGATAATCCATGTGAATTCCCATCTGGAAATCACAGTACGAGCAGAATTTCTAGTCCTGGACAAATGAGTAGGAAAAAGTCAGGAGGAGGTTTTGCTTTTCATTTATGAAACTCTCAGTGCTACAGCATTTAATCCAAGCAGCTGTGAGGCAGATGAGTAGTGTGCTCCCAGTCAAACCATTTTTACTCCAGAAGGGGCTTTCAAATAAAATTGTCTTCATTGTGTGTTATGTAGAACACCACAATGTGGGCTGAAGGAGTTTTTCACTTGAGATGCAGCTTCACATCCTTATTGATAGAAATATAAATCTTCCTTTATTTACAGGTTATGTAGGTTCAAGTACACCTGTTTTTTTAATAGTGCAAGTTGAGGTAGTTCATTGTCAGACTGCTGGGAGTAACACCTTAAGACACTGATTAGACCATTCTTTATCTTTCCCTCATTTACACTTGGAATTTCCAACCAAAGAACCCTGCCCTGCCCTGAAGTGACATCAGAATGGGGCAGGATGAGACGCGAGCTGCTCATGTTGTTACGTGTTCTCATGTCTGAATTCTGTCATGGAGTCTCAGTATCCTGTTCATGATGCCAATCTGGGGGATAGTTGTAAAATATTAATATTTTTGCTTTAAATGGCTGGTATTTGCTATCTGTTTGGATTCAACCTGAGCATACTTTTAGCTCAGGGAAAAGGAAATTGTTTGATGTGTAACATCCTGAGAATATCTTTTGTCTCTCAGCGTCCAGTGAGTAGCGTCCAAAACACCTTTTCCCTAAAAGATTTTTTAAAAAAATAATAGAGCTTGTGACTATCAGACTACTCTGAACAAGGGTTCATTCTCTCAGAAATTAAACCAGGATATTCCCCTCTGCAGGGAAATTCCTGGTAGTCTGGTTCAAGTTTCACACCTGGTGGGATTACATCCAGCCCTGGAAATCTCCATTGTGATACATTCAGCTGACACATGGTTTCAGTAAAATATCACTGAATTTATAGATTTCTCTGCCTACCGACTTGAAAGCTTAAAAATTGCTGTGAGGTGAATTCAGTCTTGTGGCTCCTGACTGCACCTGTGGCAGCTCTTCTCAGGAGCTGGAGGGCTCTGGAATCCTTGGAGAAGGCAAACACGAGCCTGTGGCTCCATGCCCTCTCACCTGTCTTTTGGTCCCGTGCCAGCTGGAAGGTGAGCCAGCACCTTGCACCAATTTTTGGGTCATTTCAGGAGATTTGACCCCTCTGTGTGAGGGTCTGGGATTATTCCTGGTTTGGCAGTTTGCATCCCAAGGATGCCCCTGTGTGAAGCATGGGAAGCACAGTGTTAATCCAGTGTGTTCCTCAATGTCTTCTGTGTTCCTGACAGAGGCCAAATGTTTGTTGGAAGGAAGTAAATTATTGTGAACTGAGTGATCTTGGAATAGTTTGCCCATAGGGAAAATTTTTTCCTTATCCCCCACTTAGGATCTGGTTTGTGCCTTTTGTGTGCGAGGGTTTCTGTCCTTTCCAGAATTCTGGATTTTATTATTATTTAATCCTTACTAATGTAACTCTGGGTACTTTAATCCTCATAAGGGTTTGCTGCTGACTTTGGGCTCAGTCCTGCTCCCTTTTCAAGGAATTTTGCCATTATACACCTTTAAGTAGAGTTCTGCTGTAAATTGAAGCTGATTTTACTGGCAGCTCTGTCTGGCTGTAAAGTGCTGCTGTAAAGCTGTAACCTGTGTGCAAGGCACAGTTCCAGCGGGGAGGAGAGGGAGGTCTGTGCTCCTGTCTGCAGCCCTGACTCTGCCACTCCTCACTGCCAGTCTGGAAGGAATCCTGAAAAGATGCCAAGGGCTGAGGTGAAAGGTGCCAGGCTTGGCGGTGAGGCTGCGCGGGACGTCCTGCCAGCTTAGGAAGCCATAAATGTGTTCCTTTCCATCTAGGTGCCCCTCTGGCTGCGGAAAGGGAGAAGAAGCCTCTCTCCAGAGCTGTCTTTGTGCTGCCCTGGGTGGAATCCACAGAAACAAGTGAGGGTCCCAGATGGTTTGTTTTTTCCCTGATGTGTTTTAAGGAAGCGGTAGCTGCACTCTGGGTCTTCTGGGGAGGCTGCTCAGGTAGAGTGTGCCCTGGACACAGCTTGGAAAGGCGTTTCCCAGTGGGAAGCATGCAGCATGTTCCTCAGAAAATGCCATCCTTTCCTGTTTCCTTGCATCAGGTGGTTTAGTCATGGGGACAGGCTCTTCCTGAAGAGTGCTGGTGTTGCTTATGGTTCCTTCCAGTGAGCTGGAAGGATGCTTTTTCCAGGTACTGCCACAGAGCCATTCCCCAGCTCCAGCCCTCTGTCACCAGCAGGAATTGAGCATCTCCCAGCAGATTTTCAGGAAACAAGGAATGTGAAACTGAGGATCAGAGCATGTCATTGACTGTTGATCCACTGGCCAAAGCTGGAGGGATGATGCTGATCCTTTGTGGTCACTTAAGCCCCACTCAGAAAGCATTTTTGGGGCCAGAAACACCACAGCCTCAAACAGAGAGGTGACATAAATGAATTGCAGCGGTAAGAAATCCAGCCCCTCCCCTTTAAGAGCTGCTCCTGGACTTTATGTTTGGGAAACCTTCTTTGCCAAGGTGAATGAGGAATGTGGAATTGTCATAGAATTTATGATTTAGAATAGAATTCCTTGTGTTGGGTGCTTCCTTTGCCATTCCCAAACCTGCTGGTGCAAAGGAGCCACCCAGATCATGAAGCAGGACAAGCAGTGCTGTCCAGACTGCCATCTTCTAATTTTCCTGCTTTTATCCTGACTGGAACCTGCAGCACTTCTGGGTGTTAGGAAGAATTCAGCAGGTTGTTGTGATCTGTTAAGATTCAGCAGTTTTGCCCTTCCACATGTGGAGATTGTTCCTGCAGTGCTCTGCAAGAGCAGGATCAATAGGATTTCAGGGTATCTGCAGAGTGCCAGCTGCTGAGAGAGCTCCTCTATCAAGTAGCTTTTGTGGCTTCTGTAATTTGAAAGTTCAGTGTGAATTCTGGGCCAGGTGAAAAGTATTCCTCACCTTGGATAAGTCCTTGATTACCTCCTGCAGCTGCTGTGGGCAGAGCCCAGAGTTTGGGACCCTTCATGGGCTGTGCTGGCAGCGCTGCAGGGATGGCAGCTGGATGGGACTGTTTCCTCTCTGGGTTCCTGGGAGGCTGTGCAGAGCTCTTGGAACCCAGTGGGGACCAGTTTGTACCCAGCTTTTGTGGTGTTCCTACACTTAGGAGGGTGGGTTAGGGGATCTGTATTTCTAGCTGTATTTTTAGTAATACAGAGTTCCTGACCTTTCAACACATTTCTGATTGCTCTTATTCCCTTCCTAGGTTTCTAAAGCAAAATCCATTGAGGCCAAGTGTCCTAAGGAAAGAAGTGTCTTGTTCTGGCTGCCACTGCTGGACATGTGCTCTCTGCCCTCTCTTTCCTGCTAAAATGGCATATGTGCTTCCTTCTCTGGGGAATATGTGGACCAAGCCAACAAAAATTCTCCTAATCTTGAATCTGGGAAGAGAGCTGAGCTCAGCCCTGGGGCAGGGGGTTCAGCCAGTCCCAGTGAGTGCAGGACACACCACAGAGCCAGGTGGCAGCAGCTGCTGGAGATGGGAGAGAAGAGCAGCTCATTCCCCCTCTTTTATTGGGGTCCACTTGCAAGCAGAGGGGTCAAAACTTCCTTCAGGCCCCGTGGAGTTATTTCTTGGGATACCTGAAAAACCTGCCCATTGCCATCTGAGTGTGTCAGTCCTTTATAGCTGAGGAGCTGCCTTGTAAAGAGGCTGTGCCTTGGCTTTTCTCCTACTGATGCAAGATGAGGTGCTCTATTTTGGCCTGTGTATTAAAGATGAATTGTGAGCTGACTAACTAAGTACAGCTGGTACTCACCAGACCTCTCTCTGGAATCCTTGCTCATGTTGGGGAGGCTCCTGAGCATGAAGGAGCAGGATACTTGCAGGAGTCTGGGGTTTAGCCAGATGTCTTTGGAGCATTTTGAAGGTCTGTCTGTGCAGCAGGGTCCTTGCTCAGCTGGCAGTGAGGATGTGAGCAGCAATAGGGCCAGCACTGAACCCGTGTGCTGGGGGCTGAGTGTCCCTCCCTGCCCTGACAGTGCCTGCTGCTGTGGCTGTGCTTTGGGTGGAGCCCCTGGTGACAGCAGAGAGTTTGAATCTGAGCAAACTTGCCTAGGTAGTGTTAGTTTGGCTCTGTCTGGATCCACCTCTAGAGGTTTGGGGATGGCTTTAATTGTGGGCTTGCAGCTACACCTGAGCGCCTGGAGTCCCTTGCAGCTCTTCCCGTGGCAGGCTGTGTTACAGGTACTGGATACTGTACCCCAGCTGGATACCTTGGGGCAGGAGTGTTAACTCAGCAGGAAAGCTGCCCTGGAGCAGCCTGGCAGAGCTCAGGAAGCCTTTGGACAATGCTCTGAGATTGTTGGGTGTCTGATCCTTGTGGGTCCCTTCCAGCCCAGGAGATTCTGTGATTCTAAGCAGCTCTGCAGGGCTAGTTCTGCCCAGGGAGTTTCTTGCTAAGCAAGCAGAGTCTGCTGGGGTCAGCACTGGGCCTGCTCAAGGCTGTCAGCAGAGATGGCTTTATTGGGTGAGGAGGAGGTCTGGCTCTTGGGAGAGCCTGAACAGGGCCTGTTGTTCAGAGGTAAAGCTTGGCTGCACATGGGCAGCTCTCAGTACTTTTTGAATTCTCTATAAAGCTCCTGTCTCTAAGGCTGGGCACTCTGCTGGGTGTTCTCTCCTACAGAGCCCAGGAGATCAGTGCCAAGCTAGACCAGCTGGAACAAGTTCTTGCTTTTCTGTAAACCCAGGAGATGCTTCTGCCTGTAGGGACAGTCCCCTAACAGCCGGAGCAAAGCCCTGTTTCTCTGGGGCAGTGCTGTTACACTTGTTCCTTGTTCCACGTTCCCCTGCGGTGCCCAGGGCAAAGTGCCCACACCCAGCATGGGCTTTGCTGGGGACAGTAACATCTCCCTCGTGTGACAGGGATCACTGGGAGCCGTGCCTGGCCCTGTGACATGGTGTGTTAGTTAGATTTCTTCTCTTCTAACAAGTCTTACTTACTGCCAAACTAAGGCCATAGGTTTTTGTTCTGTGAATGTGCAAGTGGGACTCCTTTGGGACTGGGACTCTTTTGAACAGTTAATCTTCAGTTGATCATGTAGAGCTCATTGCACTTCTGATTCCTCGGTTTGGGGACACCCATCGAGGTGGGACTAACTTCTGATGCCAAGTTAGGAGTTAGTCTGCTACTTGACTTGCTAAGTGACTGCTAATTGTCCGGGGGGTTTTACAACAGCCACACAGATACTCAGCAGCAGTCATTAGATCCTCTTGCTTGAGGGAGAGGGCCCAGGGCGAGGGAGGCCCTCAGCACTGTTGTGCCACCACAGAAGGGGCCTGCACAAGGTCCCATAATGGAACAAACAGTTAAATGTGGCTTGCCAGTGCTTTTGCCACTGGAATGTTCTCACAGGTGTGTTCTGCTGCTCCTCCTCCTCTCCCTCGAGCCATGCATTGTCTTTGCAGTGAGTCCCTTTCTCCTTGCTTGTCCAGCCTAGACTAAAATCCCCCTAACTCTAGTTTAGCATTGCTGTGCTCTGATTAAGATACAAATATATTTTAGTCACAGAGGTAAAGTTCTAGTGCCCAGCTGTTTAACACCGTTTAGATTTGGCATTTTTCTCTGCTAGATCATCCTAGCTTCTACAGTCACTCTGAATAAAGTGACAGTGATCCTTTATTTAGTGCTGACCCCCATGTGCTGCTGCACTGAGTGCTGAGCCCAAGTGAGTGATTACACTGCACCAATAAATCCTAGCTTAAAATATGGAGTAATTTTAAAAGTAAAGTGATGGAGAAGTAAAATAAAAGCTTATTTAATGTGCCCAGCCGGGTGTGTTTGAACACAGCGTGGAAGAGGAAAAACAAGGCTTTAGCTTTGCTGATAGTGGGATCCATGGATAGAATTACAGTGCTGCAGGGGAGCTTGCTGCAGGGCAGGTCCTCTGGAGCCCTGGGAGCTGCTGCCTGCACTCCTTGCTCCTGCTGGCAATGCAACACACTGGTTTTGAGATCCTTTGTGCTGTGCAAGCCAGTGTGTTTCACTGTGTTTGCTGTGGACTTCATTGTGTTTGCCATTTGCTCACAGCACCAAGCCATCTGACAGCTGGGGTGACTGCTCAGGGAGGGCAGTCTGTACCCCAGGGTGTGGCAGGCAGCAGAGGGGGAAACACCCCACCCAGCAGACCAGGGAAATCCTGCTCTTGTCCTGATGGGATAGCTGAGCTAAAGACACTGACCCCCATTCAGAGCAAACCAGATTCATAAACACTTGGAGCTGTTCTGCATTTGTTTGCCCCACACAGCTGTGGTGAAGGGTTGGTTGATGCTGGGATGGAGTGATGGGCTGTAGGGAGCAAATGGATGTGAAACCAAGCTTCACCAGTCCTCCCTCCACTGAGCACCTTACTGTCCTGCATGCCTTGGGCTGTTGGGTGTCCTGGGTTTGTTGGTTCTGACAGGATCCTGGGTGCAGTTGGGAATCAGTAACCAGCAGCAGTGAGAAGCAGGTGTGTGCTCACATCCAGTCCACATCAGAGTTGGTGTGTTAAGGCTTTGTTTTCTAACAGCTCATACACTGACTCTGTGTTCAGTTCTGCCCCTTTGTCCCCATCCTGGCCAACAGCTGCTTGTCCCTGAACTTGCTGAGCCCTGAACTTCCAAAGGAGATGCTAGCAGGGCCTGCTGCCCTGCATCCTTGTTGCTGTGGGGTCTGCCCTGGAGAGCAGAGCTGGCTGAAGAGGAAATAAATCAGAATATGCCCCAAGCCATATAGTGTGGGGCAGGGGGGACAGTGTGAGGCAGGGGTTGTCTGTGTGCCTTAGAGACCTGACAGAGCATGTGGGATGTGTCAGTGCATGGGGGTGTCTGATTGAGCAGTGTGGTTGCAGTGTGCTTACCTTTCACCTCAGGGTTTCTAAACTGGTCTCTTTTCTTCTTCCTACAGACAATTTTAGGTACACGTGTGACATCTGTGGGAAAAAATATAAATACTATAGCTGCTTCCAAGAGCACAGAGACCTTCATGCCGTGGATGGTGAGTAATGTTTTGACACTCAGACACCTGAACTAGGCTGAGAAGTCTTTGGGAAGCAGCATGTGGCTGTGCAGGAGTGTGGGGCTGTGGCACTGCAGGAAGGCACAGCCCACAGGCACTGCAGGAAGGAGTTTGCTGTGCCTGCTTCTCTCTGTGTGCATCAGCACAAACCTGTGCTGGGACCTGGGGACCTTGCAGTGTGTCTGCACTGAGGTTCATGGTCAGCATGGAGATCCTGGGACTGATTATTTGCTGGGAAGAAGTTGGTTGCTTTATGGTTTCTGAATTTACAGGTTTGTTCCAAACTTGCTTCTCTGTGAAGTATTTCAGATTTCAGAGCTGGGAAATGTTTCATTCTTGTTAATCACTGTGGTAGTGAACTGATGAAGTTGTCAATGGCCCTTAAAGGCAAATTTTTCCTCTGTGACTGTAGATGTGGCCTAGGCTGGTGACACCTGGACATGAGCAGACACTCACTGCCAGAAGCAGTGTTTCTTCACTCTGCATTGGGGTAAATGAATATCAACATGCTGGCTTGCCCCTTGCTTACTGAACATCTAAAGCTCCTCACCTCAGAGCACAGATACTCCAGACCTTCTCTGTGTGTGCTGCAAGCCTGTCAGTACTCTCCTCACTTGGCCAAGGAGGGTTCTAGGAAGAGGCTGCTTGGAGAGCAGCAGGCTTTGAATGGCTGGGCTGTCTCAGAAAAGCAAATGGTTTTGCACAATACATGATTGTCCAAAAAAATGGTGGTGTTTACTTGGAATGTGTGGACATCTGAATGTGCTCTAAGGGCAGCCAGTGTTCTCCTGCAGGGCAGCACTGCCAGCTCCCTCCCTCCTGTGTGGAGCCATGAGAAAATTAGTGGCACTGACAGTCACTGTGAGAGGAGTGTGGCTGCTTCAGTCAGAAACGTCTCAGGGAGCTCTGCCAAGGGCCACAGGAGGGCTTGGAAATGGCTCCATGTGTGTGCAAGGAGTGTCCCAGCTCCCCCCTGGGGCTGCTGTGTTCCAGCACACACAGGGGTGAGCAGCTGTGCACCTGAACTTCACCTGGGGCTGTCAGGGTCAGAACAAAGGCCTTGAGCATCTGTGTGTATTAGGGCTGGGCATGCTCAACCAGGTCCTGTGAGGATGCTGCTGGGAACAGGAGGGGCTGGGGCACAAAGCCTGGTTTCTTCAGTGGGGCTGAAATGTGCTGCAGCAGTATGTGAAATGCAGGAGGAAAACAAGACCATTTAAGAGGATTTAATTTCTGTTTTGTTTCTTCCCCTCCTTCTTCTATTCTGTGTTAGTTTTTAGTGTGGAAGGGGCCCCAGAAAACCGGGCAGGTAAGCTGAGCTCCTTTGTGTGCTTTATTTCACAAACCTTTTCAAGCATTCAGTGGTTCAGACACAGCAGGTCGATTCTGAGTTTGTAAGAGTCAAAGGAGTTTTGTCAGGGATTGCAGTGGGACAGGGAGCATCCTCTCTCCCTCCCCAGTGTCTACAGCCAGTAGGTTGATGCCCAGCCCTAGCAGATACCAGGCTTTTGTTGCACATACTTGGTCAGGCTTCAGACAATCAAAGGAGGTGTTTCATATCTTTGGTGATCTTGTAAATTGTTCAAGGCATAAAACAAATTCTTCTCTAAAGTGGGTTGGGTTGTGATTTGTTGCTAGCTGTGCTGTTAGCTGGTAGAAGTCCCAGGTTGGTATTTGTTAGGTGATGTGCCTGCAGACTGCATTGCCATGCCCTCTGTCAGCCAGTATAGCAGCATTAGAGGGGAGATTCCCTGGAAGGAAATATGGATCAGACTTTGCAGTGTGTTCTTTTAGTTTTTCTCTGTATTTTTTAACCATTAATTCCTGCAAGGCTGTTAATGGGCTGGGAGCAGGGGTAATCCTGGGGCACCTGAGGAGGAGGAGGGACAAGTCAGGCAGAAGGGTCACTGGTTTATAATTGCTGTCTTCCAGTCCTGCTACAGATGGAAGTGTGGTTACAGGTGCAGGAGCATTCAGTGCCCGTGCAGCTGGAGGAGTACAGCTGAGGTGGTGTCAGCTGTCCTGGCTCTGTTCTCTTGCAGACCCCTACGACCAGGCCGTCATCGCTGCCGACGACGTCAAGGAGGAGGAGCCTGAGCCCTTCCAGAAGATTGGGCCCAGTAAGAGTCATTATTGTTTCAAACAGAAGGGAAAGCTCAGGGGTTCACACCTGCCTTTGGCTGCAGTACCTCTAGAAAAAGCAGGCAGCACTGCATTACACAGAGGGGTTGGGATTTGGGTGCTCACAGGTTTGTTCAGGCTCAAAGGAGCATCAAACAGCAACAGCCCTGGCCCTACGAGCTGCAGCCTTGTGATGCGTTCTGCAAAGAGCTCTGCAAAGAGGAGGCAAGGGAGTTCAGGGGAAAAGCAGTCTGGCAGGGATGAGAGAGGGCTTGAAGGTGACTGAGAGCTGGCAGGTGATTCATTCACATGCTATGTGGTGGGTCCTCAAACAGAGCAAAGGGAAACAGAGAACACCAGGTTTTGCCAAAGCATTTCTCTGAATTTTCCATTTTGGAAACAATCGATTATCCATGGATTTTCCTTCATCTTGCAGCTTGCTGCCAGTTCTGTACTCCCAGCACTGGCAAGAGGAGGAGGTATCACTGTGTGGTTACACCCCATTATTTCCAGTATCCCCAAAGCAGGAATGAGCAGTTACTCCAGAAAAGCCCCTTCTCCTGCAAGAGGACTCCACAATTCCACATAAAAGTTTTCTAATACTTGAACTTGACTGTTCATTTTGTGGTTTGACTGTTCTGTTGTCCACACATCCCAGACTCTGTAACCAGAGGACAGAACTGTGTTGTCTGTAACACAGACTTTAGAACTGGATTCTCTCCCTTGTTTTGCAGACTTACTTGCTGTAGTTTTGGGGTAATCTTCTGTAGCTTGTTCAGTTCTACTGGATTTTTTATGCATGGTCCATCCCTCTGTATTGAATGTTTTCTTTCTTGGGAAGAGGAAGTGTGGATTATAGAGCAGGCAAGTTCCACATGCATAAGGAATGTTTGTGTCACCTGACCAGTTTCTCTGTAAAAATAAACTGGGGGTTGTGTGAGAGAGCTGCCCTCCTTCCTGACCGTTGTCCCTGTTCATTTCACAGAAACTGGCAATTACACCTGTGAGTTCTGTGGCAAGCAGTACAAGTACTACACTCCCTACCAAGAGCACGTGGCTCTGCACGCCCCCATCAGTGAGTATCTGCTGCAGGGCTGGCACCCCCAGGGCTGGTGGGGAGCACCAGGCTGCCAGGAGAGACTCCACCCTTGGGGATCCTTCCACTGGAGCTGTGGATTGCAGTGGGCACGGATCATGTGCTGACCAGGGCACTGTAAAACTGAGCTGGGATCCCCCCTCACAGGGACTCTGTTAGCTCTGGAAAGTCTCTGAGCTCTTACCCCAGTCCATGGAATTCTACACATGTTCCTTGTAGGGTTGATGATTTAGGCTCCTGTTTAACTGAAATGATGCACAACATTTTTATACTCCCCTAAATAATAACTGAACATACATGTTAGGGAAGAGGCACCTTTCTTATGAACTTCTCAGGAATTATTTCAGTGAAAACTGGTTTCAAAATCATTTAAACGACCTCAGCAGCTTGCTACTAAAACACACTCAATAAATGATTTATTTCAGGGAGCTCAGGACAAGGCATTTGTCAGCAAAGTGCACAGCACTGTGCTCTGCACTCCCCACCCCTGCTTTAACCAGCACTTCAGTGTAATTGTGCAAAATTTGACTAAGCATGTTGACAGTAATTTTTGTTACCTGCTGGATTTGAATACTTTAAAAGTCTGCAGAGAAGTTGTTTCCAGCTGAACTTCCTGCTCCCTTCCCAGCGCTGCCCTGGGCTTTGCTGGGTGCCCGCGGTGTCCTGCCCTGCTCCAGGGTTTGGGGTGATGGGCAGGAGGGATGAGCCGAGCTCTGCGGCCTGCAGTGCAGCCGGCAGGGGGCGCTTCCACCCCAAAATCACCTGCATCGGCTGTTGGAGGGATTATAACGAGGGATTGGGGTTAGGGCTAGGGTTAGGGCTAGGGTTAGGGCTAGGGTTAGGTTTAGGCTGGAAATTTTCATATCTGACTATATTTTTGCTGGCAGTTTAGCAGCAGCTGGAGGAGGATTATCCATGGAGACTGAAAGGAAGTATAGAGAGCAAAACAAGCCTCCTGCCTATTTGTCTGGCTGGAGACCAAGCAGAGAAGTATCCTGACTAAACTGTGAGAAAACCAGTGCATAATCTGCAGAACTACACTGATGTGTGAGGAAATGTCATCTTGGGGCTGTGTGTCAGAGCAAGTGAATCAAAACCCCTGAAATTGCAACCCCTTGTGAATGTACACACTCCCAGTCCCCAGTGCTGCTGATGGAGGTGAGAGCCAGTCACAGTCAAGGTCTGTAAAGTCTCCTGGGATTTTGGAAATGAGTGTCCTGGGGGACTTCTCTCCTCCCCTGTTTCAGAGTCAGGCTGTGGTGCTGCTGTGGTGTTCCCCTGAGAGCTGCTTGGTATGGATGAGGATTTCTCACTCACACTGGGTAGAACAAGCAGGTGCTGCTGTTGTCCCTTCACCTTAAGGCATCCCACAGAAATCACTGGTAGAGAGCTGGGGCTGTGGGTTAGTTGAACCTTTGTTAGTAATTTTTCAGGACAGGTGGTTGGAGTTGGACTGGGGCTTCAGGAGCCATATCCAAATTTCCATAGAAGAGGCCCCTTAAGAATGAAGGGGGTTCTTAGACAGTTTCTCCACTTCTGTAATGGTTTATTTAATCCATGTGGCCCAGACAAAGGGCTGTCCTCCTGAAGGTGTTTTAGTTGACTTTTGGCATTGAAAATTCCTGGTGATCCTCACTGTGTACTGCAGAGACCAAAATATAGATGCATTCAAAGAGCATGTCCCAGTAATATATAGAATTTCTCCACATGTCACCAGTCTGGAGATGGGACCAAAAGCCTTTACTCACTCTGCCTCCTAATTCCACTCCATTCCATTCCCAACAGTGCCCTTTCCTTTGCATTTGTTCAAAGAGACAAGGAATGTAGCTGGAGATCACTAGGATTTATTCAAGGCTCAAGAAACAAAGATGTAAACTTCTCCCTACTCAGAGCTCTGATAGTTAAAAAACCTGCTCCCAAAAGTTCAGTGCATAGAAATGGAGGCCAGAGCTGCAGGTGCCCCCAGCCAGGCCGTGGCAATCTCACAGTGCTCCTGGATGGATGGGGCGAGTCCTGCTGGAGGAGGAGTGGCTGGGCATGTGGAAGGGAGCTCACAGTGTCCCCCGGGTGAGGGGGGACCCGGCTCAGTCCCGGGGGCTCGGGGGCTCAGCAGCTCCAGCAGGCACTAGCTCTGAGTGTTCATATCCAGAGTTCTCTCGATCTCCACTCTTCGTGGCAGTGAAGACACAGACGAGCCAGTCCAGCAAAAAGTCTCCGGCGTCCATAAACCGCTGCTCCAGCCTGCTGCAGCGCAGCCCCGCGGGGGCCCCGCCCGCCTCCCAGCCCCAGCTGTTCCGCACGCCGAACTCCGCCTCGCCGGGGGGCAAGGCCATCACAGGTACCCGCTGCCCTTCAGCTGCTGAGCTGCTTGCTGTCCTTCCCTTCCCTTCCCTTCCCTTCCCTTCCCTTCCCTTCCCTTCCCTTCCCTTCCCTTCCCTTCCCTTCCCTTCCCTTCCCTTCCCTTCCCTTCCCTTCCCTTCCCTTCCCTTCCCTTCCCTTCCCTTCCCTTCCCTTCCCTTCCCTTCCCTTCCCTTCCCTTCCCTTCCCTTCCCTTCCCTTCCCTTCCCTTCCCTTCCCTTCCCTTCCCTTCCCTTCCCTTCCCTTCCCTTCCCTTCCCTTCCCTTCCCTTCCCTTCCCTTCCCTTCCCCAGTCTGCTCCATCCATGGCTGTCCCTTAAAGGCTGCTCCCAGGAGCAGCTGTGGGGATTAGATCTGTTATAATCTCTTCCCAATGACAAGTTGTTTCTGTTAAACATCATGGTAACCACAAGGTAGAAAACACCCCGTTTCAAATCCCAGGGTCACAAACTGAGAAGAGCTTCCTGACAAGGTCTGGTGTAATGGCTTGTCAGGAATGGGGATTTTTGCTTGGTTTTCAGCGCTGTTTGTTTCCCTCAAGGTGATGTTTTCAGGGCTAAGCCTGTGCCTTTAGAAGTGAAATAGAGTACAACTGTTTCACAGTGCTCCATTCCCCACAGGAACCTCTGAGAGATAGACAGAAAAATCAGTATTACAGAACTATTACTGAGGAGTTAGAAAATGCAAGTTAGGATTGATCCTCTCATTGTCTCAGTTTTCTCCTTCCAAACAAGATCAAGCCTAAAAAAAAATAAAGAAAGAAAGCGAAGACTACTGAAAAATAACAGTTAATAAATAGGCTGTGAAACACAGTGTGCCATGTGCAGTCCAGTGGGAAGTGCTCTCTTAAGTGGGATTGATGGATAGAGATTCCATCTGGGTGCAGAAGAAGGGCTGATCAGTCAGTGTTTCAACACCCCCAGAATGTCTGGCATGGACAGATGCTGAGTGTGAGAGGTGGCCTTGGTGGGAGAGGCCATGGATGCTGAACAAGGATGGCTTATGTTGGATAACACATCCACAGCTGCCAAGGGCTTGGTCTGTACAGACAATTTTACTTCACATTCAAAAGGTTCCAATATGAGCAGAGAGAGCAGAGTGAGCTGCCCTCTGGTGTGGGAAGGGCACAGTAAGACCAAGCAGGTGCATTAAACCAGATTTTTCATTCCTTTTTCAGACTTGGGGGAGGTTTTGGGGAGGAAGCTAAGGGATGAAGGCAAAACCACCATGCAAAATTTTTACAAAGGTCTTTGAAGACCTCCATCTCACTTCCACTTGTGATGTAAGCTGGGACTTGAACCTGGGTGTCAACCCAAACCATTTTGTGCCATCTGATTTCCTTATTGTTTAAGACCTCTTGTTTCTGTTATTTATCTGTCAAGTGGCATAGATAGATAGATAGATAGATAGATAGATAGATAGATAGATAGATAGATAGATAGATAGATAGATTCTCCAGTTCAGCCCTGTTTGATGTGTTTCTGTTTCAGTTGATTTGGTTATCATGTTTGCTTGTTCTCCTGAGTTTTAGGAGTCAGGAGTGTAGTTGATTGAGAGTTTGAGAATCCTGCTCAGAACTTGGAAGGGTCCACTGAGGCCTGGCTGGGCCAAAATCCACAGGCTGGGCTCTGCTGCAGTTCAGCTCTCTGGTAGCCCCAAAGCCCTGCGTGAGCCACGCTGCAGCCCTGCCAGTCCAGACCCTGGGAGCTGCCCTGTGCTGTGCTGTGCTGTGCAGAGCAGTGCCCTGCCAGCAGCAGCACCCAAAAATCCCCCTCAGCATTCAGCAGTACCCAAGTGCTTGGCCCAGGGGGGCTCTGGGAACAGGGGCACTGTTGGGAAGCACAGAGCCAGACAATCTTCCACAGCTTTTCCAGGCATGGTGGGCAGGCCCTGAGACAGCCCCTCTGCTTCAGCATTTCCAGGAGGGTGTGTAGGAAGGGAGTGCAGGTGACTGGGAGGCACAAGGAAAGCTGGCCCCGTGCCTCTGTAGGTGGCACTGGTGTGGTGCTGAGGCCCCAAGTCCAGTCTCAGACTGGTCACCTGTGCTCACAGGGTTTAAGGGCTGCTTGTTGCCTTAAGGAAGAGTAAGATAAGGGTTGGGTTTTTTTGCAGGGGAGGAAGCCATGACCTTTCTGGTTCAGTCAGGACTGGTGTTCCTGGGCTCCCTAAGAGCCAATCCAGGCCACCTCAGCCAGAAGGCATTCAAGAAAAATACCCACCTGTTATCCCTTCAGTGAATCTGGCCCATTTGCCTCCAAAATGAGGTATTTGACCTTTCTGCTGTATCCAGGGTCTGTGATTATGTGGCACAGGAGCAAGTCTTGCCTCCTGTCTGCCTGGCTCTGCATCCAGTGTTGTCCAGTCACCATCTCTGCTTTGTTCTCCACCCAGCAGAAAGTGCTTTCAGCAGAAGAGTGGAAGGCAAGGTGCAAAACAACTTTGAAGAAACAAACAGCAATTCGCAGAACTCCAGTGGTAAGTGTGTGTGTCCCCCCTTCCTGCACTTCCATGTTCCTCTCCAGGCAGGATCCAGCTGTGCTCAGTGGATGTGGGTGTATCAGGGGTGCCTTGTTTAAGCTCACTGGCAGCCTGCCCTCCTGGGGTAGTGCCTTATTCTCCCTCCTCCCCAGGCACTGCAGCCCTGTCAAACAGGTGATGTGGGAATCCTGCTGCCAAGGACCAGGAACCTGAGCAGGGGGATTTCAGAGGGGAGCCAAGATGTGGAGAAAGGATGGATGGAGATCAAGCAGTACTTGTTCTGTGTTGGTGTATCAGTGCAGTCCTGGTGGAGCAAAAACATTTGCAAGCAACAGAAGTTTGAGGATAGAACAGCAATTTACAGATTACAGTGATGCTGAGCATGACAGTTTATTTAAATGTCACTGTAACCAGTGTCCAGCTGTTTGTGCAGTCACTGCATGGAGGTCACAGTAAATCAGATGTGTATATGTGAGACCAAAATACATGTGCTAGAAAGAATGAAAACAGTTGTGCAGTTTCCTTGCAGTGTTCAGTCCAAGTGGTAGTAACTGAACATAACCAGTGGCCCAGTCAATTTTTTCAGGTCCAGCACCACTAGAGTTTTCTGTGCAAGGTTTTTATCCTGCCTGTGTATTGCCTGGCCTTTCAGTGGGCCACTACCATTTTTCATTCTCCCTAATTGGAGCAGAAGTGACAGACCAAATGAAATATAGTTTTGGCATCTTGCTGCAGAGATAAATAACATGCCAGCAGAAAAGCCTGGCCTCCCTCCATTCTCCATCCAAGAGAAGCAGAATATGTGGTGTTGGCAATGCCTCTGGCTGGAATGGACAGGTAAGGGCTGGGATATCTCCCTGGGAGCACTTACACAGTGTCTGTTGGGGGTTGTATCTGCAAGTAAGGGGCTTTCTGGAGCCATGTTGAAGAGCAGGGATGTGGTGTTGGAAAACCCATGTGTAGTGGCAGAGTGGGTGATGGGGAATGGGGAAAAAAGTTGTTTGTTGCTAAAATACTGTGTGTTGTGTTTTGGGGAGCAATCCTGTACTAACCCATCATTCACCCCAATTGCAGCTGGTCATTCGGGGACAGAAAAACCTAAAGAAAAGAGGTGTAAGCAGAACCCATCAGGTGAGCTTGTCTGTGTTTCAGGCCCTTAGTCCTGTTCCTGCTGGACAGCCAGGAGTCCTTGGGGCTGCTGGGCCCTGGGCAGTGAGCCCAGCCTGGCTGTCAGACATGGCTCAAGGGCAGTGTAGGCACTGACTAGCAGAGCTCCCAGCCTGGCTGCAGCCCTGCACATCGCCCTGGCCTCTCTGCAGCCCATGTCCTGTCTTCTGTGGGTACTGGCAGTGCTTTGGAGGGTTTCAAAGCCTTTAAGTGCACATCTGTAAATGCCAATGCACCACTTGGGGCCCTGATTCCTCTGGAGCCCTTGGAAATCAGCAGATTTGAGATTGTACCTATTTTATTCCTGTCAAACCCTGTACAGCCAACAAAGGAAGAGCAGAAATATCTTCCTTCCTATCAGACAGGTCATTCCTTAAGCCAAGAAATCTGCATTGTAAACCTGCTGGCTGCTCTTATAAAGTTTTGCAGGAGGGGAGAAGAGCCTGTAGCATGAACCTGTCCAGGAAACACTGTCAAGAAACACAAAGAGTGGCTGTACTGAGCAGTCCAAGACTTCAGTTCTTTCTGAACTGTTAAACACTGACCCACTCTTGCTGTGGCTCATCTCCCAGACTCTCCCTGCCATCTCCTTGTACCAGCTCACATCACATCATCCTCCTCAATCTGTTTCTTTCTGGACCACAACATTTAAAGCACATGAGGGAAAGTTCATAGCAAAAACAAAACTAAAAAAACACAAATTCTTACAAGCTGAGTAGCAAGCTTCATGTGAATTGCTTATTGTGTTTTCTGTAAGGAGTGTTTCTGTCTGCACCACATGTAGTGCCAGTTTATTTTAGTGGCTCAGTCAATGGCCTTGCAGGCTGCAGGGGATTTGCAAGGTACTCCCCTAAAGCTTTGATTGAGCCAGGAAACCTGAGGAGCTCAAGTGAGCTGCCCAGGACTGGTTTGAGGGGAGCTGGGCTCTGGTTGGAAGCAGTTCCTTTCTGCATTATCAGCTGGCATGCTCCTCACAGCCAGGCTGGTGCATGGGGATGTACAAACTTCTTCCCTTTTTCCTTCCTTTATCTGTCTTGCATCCTCTTTTCTTCCTCAGCCCTGTTTTCCCCTTTTGGCTCCATTTTTGTGCTGCTTCCTACATGTCCCATTCAGTGCTCTTTTCCAGCCCTTGCACCAAGCCATTTCTGCTTTTCTTCTTTCCAGTTCTCAGGCATCCCAATGGCCTCATTGGCAGCAGCCTGAGTGAGCATCACCAGTCACCATGAGTGTCACTGTGGTCAGAGAGGCCCTGGAGAGCTCTGTGTGCTCAGGTGTCCAGGCAGAGCTCTCTGTGGTTGCCTTTTGGAAGAGCTGACATGTCCTTGCCTCCCCATTTCCTTCTTTCCAGTGCTGTGTCTCAGTGGGTGGGACAAACACCATGTGGCTCAGTGCCACATGTGGGATGGCAACTCTTGGGTGGTTCTGGCACCATTGGCTTGTCCTGTCTTGTGCTCCAACCAGCAGATTTCTCCCAGGCAGGGAAGCAGGTGGTGGTAATGTGGTGGGGAATGACAGAAGGACGGACACTTCTGTCCTCCCACTCCCATCTGCTGTTTGCTTGTCACCAAACTGCTGCTGTAAGGAACAGTCACCAGGTTTGGGAGGTAAATGTAGGTCCCAGCTGAGCAGCCAAGAGCTGTGTGACTTGGCCTTGTTAAATGCCTGATGGCTCTTGCTCTCTGTGGGTGTGAGTTTTGTGTCACAGGCTCAGCTACAGAGGTACCAAAGAGAGCAGCAGAAGTTTTTTAGGCCACCGAGCTGGGGACATTCTGCTTTTTCCCTGTATCACCATCCTGACTGCAGTGGCACAGACCCCCTTGGTGTCTGGAGTGAGGGGCAGGACGAGCAGAGCAGGGAGATCAGCAACTAAAACCACCTAAAACACACTGGGGTGCAGTGCTGTAGGGAGTCCTGAGTGGGAACAAGAATGGCAATGTTGCATTTTGGATGTCTCTTGCCTATGCACACAATCCCAGTCCATGTCACAGTGAATGCAGGCACCTGGCAGCCCTGTCTGTGTGAGCTGGCATCCTTACCTGTGTGAGCTGGCACCTGGCTGCCCAGAAGAGAGCAGCTCTGCTGCAGGGCACACCCTGCTTTGGCCTGGTGTGAGTCCCAGCCTTGTCTGCCAGCAGGGTGGGATGAGACAGGCAGTGGGTGAGGGCTCGAGCTGTCATCCCCATTATGATGGGAGAGTGTCCTTTGTACTCATGGAAAAGGGTCTCCACATGCACTTGAACTTGCTTTTTGATGAAACCTGGAAGTTCCACAGTGCTTTAAAAATAGCATCCTGCTAAAATGTTCCAACTGCTCCCTGCTGCTGCTTTGGGAGCACAGGCAGCAGAGGTCCCAAGTCACACAGAGCTTCTGTTCACCCACTCTGAGCTGAGGGAGGAACAGAAAGCAGTGCCATGGCCTGATCCTGAAGCATGGGATGAGCAGCAGAAGCTGTTATTCCTTAGGGTGTCATAAAGCTGCTTTCAAGGGAACCCTCCCTGGGAGGGTCATTCTGCTGCCTCTTGACACATGCTGGGGTTTTCTGGTCTAAATTCTCAAGAGGCCAAGCAATATTTCAAGGCCAGCTTGTGCAATGTAAAAGGCAGTGCTGATCAGCCTGAGTATGGCTAGGGCAATCCCCAGAAAGGGGCTGGGCTGAGTCTTGTGCTGCACAGTGAAGTCACTGCCTTCCTTTTCATCCCTGTGTGGCTGGAGAGGAGCCTGGGGCTGGGCTGGCCCTGCTCTGGGGCCCTCTGTCACCACAGGGCTCCCAGGCTCTGGCATCTCCCCAGGCTCTGACAGACAGGGACAAGGACCTTCCTCAGGGACTAGAACCATCTCTCACTGCAGTGTTTACAGCCCAGTGCAACTTCAGCCATTGTGTTGGGCACTGTGGATGGCTCCTTTTTGAAATGAAGGCCAAGAGGGATTAAGGAAATTGTGAGAATCCAAGAAGTAAAATAAAAGCAAAAAAAGGGGAGGGGAAAGCTTTTTAGTTTCAACACCTTCAAATACAGCCATCAAGGGGGAAATCTAATTGAAATTGTCAGTGTTTGTTGAAGTCTGGATTTGCTCTGTGTTATGGGTGTGAAAGAGAGCAGTTAAAATTATGTGGGGAATTGGGAAATATTTTGAACTTTCAAGGTTGATTTAAGCTGTATAAACATGTCTCAATTTCATCTGTTGCTTTAGGGAACTATTACTGTCAGAACTTCCAGTGCAACAAATTTTAGCATTTACAGTTTTAAAAATGTCAACACTTTTCATTTCTATTTACACAGGGAAGCTTTGCTTTCCAGCACTGTTTATTCCAGACTGGGGAGAGGGTCAATGGAAATATCTTCTTCTTTTTTAATCAGTTCATGCCAAGCTGAGATGAGATTGAGGCCAAAAAAATTTATTTCCTACATTTTATTTAGAGTAAAAATTAGTGGAAAAGCCTGAGAATCCCCCATTGTCGGGATTTAAAGGACAGAGGACTAGATTTTAAACATGGATTTTTGGAAATGACAAGGTTTCTTCCCTGGTGTGGCCATACATCCCCTTCTGCTCACCCCCTGCAGTCCAGCCATCACACAGCCCATCTGAGGGGATTTCTGCTGGAAAGACTGCACTTTTAGGATAGCATTTTTGGTGGGTGAGTGCAGCTTTTGTGTTTGGGGCATAATAATTCTTGATTACTGATTGCAGTGTGACACTAGCACAGCCAGCCCCCGTGCCTCTGCCTCCTGAGGTGCACCCAGCTGCCCCTCAGGCTCTGTCAGCACAAATACAACTTCCACTGACTTTCATCTGGTAATTCTCTTTCTCATCTGTGGTTGGTTTGGGACAGCTGCAAGTCTCCATGGAGTTGGGAGAGCCAATGGCCAAATTTGAGGAGTGAGGAAAGGGGAAGGGGAGTTGTTCTGTGAGCTCCCAGTCCGTACACAGCACAGGGAGTGCTGATGATGGGGCACCACAATTGCACCAATAGACAGAGCTGCATTTTCAGAGCAGCCTGAAGTGCTGTGCCCAGGAGGAGAGTAAGCAGCTGAGTGCAGTTCCCACCAGAGTCACACAGGGAGACATTCAGTTAAGAAAGTGTCACTTTGCTTGGTTGCATAAATAAGTCACTGTGTCCACTGGGCATTTGTGTGGAATTGAGGTTTCTAGGAATGAACTGTTTATTTCTGGTGCCATGTTAATGTAAGCTGTTCAACAGGCAACTTGCAGACAGGAAGAAATATTTCTGGGTTAAAATAACCACTCAGCCTCCAGTCTCTGTGGGTGATATCCTGCCAATTGCTCCAGAGCCTTGAGACACCAGGGAAGAATTGAGGCAATCCATATGAAAGCACTGAGGCAAGGAGCACTCAGCAGAGCTGGGGCGTGCAGCCAGGGCTAGGGCTGAGGATTGCAGTCTGCAGGCACAGATACTGGGCTGGGGCTGGGCAGGGCACGGCCAGAGGAGTCCCTGAGAGAACAAAGGGTGCAGAAAAACCTGAGCTCTCCTTTTGCCTGGAGAATCTGTGGAGGGGAGGATTACAAAGCCCCAGTGCAAGGTGATTTATCATTAATCAGGCAAGCTCTGGCATTTCTATGATTGTTGCTTTAGCAGAAGTGACTGTGCACTAACAGGGACGTGACAATGCATGGATAAAAAAATGTTCAGTTATAAATCCTAAGAGTCTTCCTTCACATAAGAGAGTGTGGCACTGAGTACCTGAACTGCAGTTTCATGCTGACAGTGGTTTCCCTGTGAGCAGCAAGCCAAGCATAACGAGGGCACTGTGTCAGCACTTCTGGCTGGAGAGCAGCCAGAGCTGGTGCTGAGAATTCCTTGGGCTGTTTTAAGTGTTCTGTGCCACTGCTGGGCTCTGTGCCTGCTCCAGATCAGATTCTCTTCTGGGGGGACAGTGCAGTTGGGGTTTGCCCCTCGAAGCTCAAGAGCCCTGGAGTGCTTGGAGCCACAGACAGAGCCGTGGCCATCGTGTGTTTCCTGAGTGGGCACAGAATGGGGACCAGGCACACACAAGGGGCCTGGAGGAGCCTGCCCTGCTCAGCTGCTCAGCAGGGCCACCTTAGGGACTTGTTTCAGTGAGGGTCTTGCCCCAGGTCCTGAGCTCAGCAGCTGCAGGAGCACCTGGAGCACTGGTGCCTGATGACAATGTGTGAAGTGATCAGCAGCATTCTGAAGGAGCTGCTGTCTGCCATGCATCCCCTTTCCACAGCACTGTCCAGTCATGTCTTTGCCAAGCATCACCCATTCCTCCATCTCCATTCCTTACAGGCTGGCCCTGCCATCTGGAGCCCTCTTCAGCAGCTCAGGTCCTCAGCACATAGGATGTTAAGCAGGAAGGCTCACTGTGCTTGTGCCATGCAGTTCATGAGGGCAGTTTTCCTTCCAGGGAAACCAGGTCATGTCAGAGAGCCCTGAGAGCCTCAGTCATGGATGTGCCAGCTCACCTTGGACCAGGGACCCTTCTAGAAATGTTCTGAGTTCATGACTGAATATTTAACATTAATAATTAATGACTTCTGCCCCTCTGCAGGGGTCTGACCCTAAAGGACCTCACCTGGGAGCTGTAGGAAACCACACATGGTCTGAGTGCTGGGATCACTGCTGCTGCTCCAGGGCACTGGGGCTGGATGCAGACAGCTCTGGTTGCCCAAGGGGCAGCCAGCACCCAGCTTTCAGTCACACCTTACAGAAGGGAAACCTGCAAGGTGTGCTGCATAGGAAATGTGCATTCTCAGCCTGAAGTAACTGCACTGCTTAGGAACTCTCTCCTTTGGCATCCAGGGAGAATGAGACTCCCTGGCTTTCCCTCCCAGCTTTAGTTTAAAGAGGCTGTATGGTGAAACTGGGAATTTGCATCTGGAGTACCAAAGAAAACCTTTGTAAAGGGTTTCTTGCCCCTTGGCTTTTTTTTTTGCTAGGTTTCTTTGCTTTGCTTTTCTTGCCCCCTGTTTCCATTGCTGTAGCATTGGGTGTGTGTTAAAATCTCTGTACATTTTAAATTGGACAGGAAAGAACCCTGGCCATAAGAAATTGAGAAGAGAGAAAAAATGGACATGTTGGATTTTGTGGTAGGTGGAGCTCCCATCCTGCCCTGCCCTGGATAACTCTGGAGGTGCAGAGTAGGGAGGAGGAGCAGGGAGCAGATAGGCAGAGCTGTGTAGAATGCAGCAAGGTCTCTGCCAGTCTCAATATTTAAATCTCTTTCTTTTTTACAGAAACCGCAAGTCCCCTGATTTCAAATCCTTTCCCGCTTTTACAAAGTAAGTGTGATGGATGTCTGTGGTGCCAAAGGCAGGGACTGCCCTCCTGCAGCCCTGCTGCCCTGCCCTCTGAGCAATTTGCATCAATAAATGCTCTTTTATTACAACTCCAGGTGTCAAAGAATAAAATGCCTCACTTCTGTGGCTCTGGTGTCAGATTTAAATGCAGCAGAAATCCTCCAGGGTGTTTCTGTGCAGTCTGGGACTGCCAAAATCACTTCATATTCAGTCTTCAGGGAGTTTTTTGTGAGCGTGTTCTGAGACCAAGCTTTGAAAATGAACCCATATATAAGTTATATTTACACACAGGAAACTTGTCATCAGGGCTGAGCTCAGTAAACACCTGCACAGAGCCAGTTCCCTGTGCCTGGGAGCATGGATTGCAGACAGGGAGCAGGCAGGAGGGGAGAGAGAGCAGGTCTGGCATGGGTGGACATGGGTCTTCTGGAGATTCTGCCCTGTGGACTCGGTGCTTTCAGCTTCTTTCAGGAACTTCTCCCTTTGCCTTGCAGTGTGTTTGGGTCCTGGCACTGGCATTTTGGGGTGATGCCATCTGTGCCAGCCTGGTGATGCAGGCCAGCCCTGAGCATGGCCCTGGGGGGAGGAGATGTGTTCTTCCTCCTGCTACAAACCTGAGAGACAAACAAGGGCTTTACTCAGAACACGAATTCATGGGGGAAGAGAAATCCAGTTAGTGCCAAGACGTTTGCCAAGGGTGGTGAATTTGGGACTCCTCTTTTCCAAACATGCTCCAGAGCACCTTGTTACCTCTTACTGTCTGAGCTGGCTGGAAGTGACAGGTTTTCAAGAAACTTCCACTGCTTTTGGGGTGTGCTGGTGTTTTTGTAGGATCCTGTTGCTAGTTCTCCTGCCTTGTCTCATGGGTTTGTGTCAAAGGGAAGGTGGAGTTTCACTGTTAGTAAAGCTAAAGCCAGGGGAGACATTGGGTGGAAATGCTGAGAAGTTTTCCTCGCAGTTGTTCTGCATTTGTTTTTCACCCAGATGTGGACAGAAGTGTTGAAATGTGGCTCTTTGCTGGGGAAGGAGCAGCCTGGGGGCTGTCCCTGCTGGGCCACGGTGGCACCCTGTGGTGTCTGTCACTGCACAAGCACCTCAGGGCACTCTGGTGAACTTTCTGCTAGAGCTCTCAGCTGCCTTCAGACCAGCTCTGCTGCTTTCCCTGGCTTAGATGTGGCAATGAGAGTTAAATGGCAATTAGAGTGATTTATTTAAGCCAAGCACAGGCAGTGGTTTTCCCTGCCTTGGCTCACACAGCTGCTGCCCTGCTCTGGGGCCTTGCTCACTGGGTAAAGTACTCATAAAAGTGTCTAATTATAGCCTTGGGGGAAAAGATGTTTTAAATTGTGCAGCCAGATGTGAGCGTTAGTTCTGTGTGGCTCAGGACACTGAGGAGGTTTCACCAGCTGCTCTCAGAAAACACCTCCATGAGCACAGGGGGCTCTGTGGGCAGCACAGAAGGGTCCAGCTTCCCTTGCCCCACCAGCAGCTGGGAGCAGAAGGACAGAGAGCAAAAGGGGAGCCCTGGGGGCCCTTTGCTGAGTTCAGCCCACCTGAAGGAGAGCAGGTCCTGTGGATGCAGGAGCCTGAGCCTGAGTAAGGAAGAGCTGAAGTTCCTGTTGTGAAGGACAAGCAAAGGTTCTGCAGTGGTGGGGCTGTGCTCCCAGGAAGGAGAATGGGGCACAGCTGTGGCTCAGGTGGGTGTGCAGAGCAGTTTTGACAACTTTGCCAGTTTCAGTTGCAAGAGAAATGAAAGGGAGGAGGATTTACTGCATTGCCAGCCCAGGTGAACAGTTCTTTTCCAGCAGAGATTTTTCCCTGGTTTGGGATACAGATTGCCTCTTTCTTCTCTCCACCTACCAGATCCCTCTTCCTCTTCTAGCCCTGGCACATCCCACCTTCCTTCCAGCCAGCCTGACTGTTCCCAGCTCTGCACTCTGGAGCATGGGGGGCTCAGGAGCTGAAAGCTCAGAAGGATGAGTGTTGAGAGAGCTCAGGGAAATGAAGGGAGTTCATTCATTCCCATGAGGATTCTGCACATCCTCCCAGGCATCCCTTCCTCTGGGTCTGGGACAGGCTTTGGAATTGTTGGGTGAATTTAAATTTTTTGCTTATGTTTCCACGTTTTTATTTGTGGTAAATTTAGACTTCTGTATGTTCTTTGTCATTTGTATGTGAAATTAGCTTTTGAAAGTAGGTGGTGATTTTGTTTCCAAAGTTGGACATTTCTGGGATAGAACAGAGGGGGCATCTTTTGGAATTGAGATCAAAATCAACACAATTTTTTTCTGAGGGGAGAGCTAGAAAAATAGCACAGGTTTGTGCTGGTGGAATAGCTGAGAGTACAGCAGGAGGGAGCTGAAGCAGCTCGGGGACACAAAGTGAGCTGAGAAGGAAATGTGAGGGAAACAGGAGAGCAGAGTGAGTGTGGGAAGTTTCACCTGGAGAGTGCTGCTGGTGGGAGGGCTCGCTGCTGCCGAGGCTGGGGCTGAGTGAGGGGAGCTGTGCTGGAACCTGCCCCAGGGCAGTGGGGCTGGTGTGGGCCTGCAGTGCTGAGCAGGGCTCCTCACTGTCCCCTCCTCTCAGGCAGGGCTGGCAGAAGGGCATGCAGCTGTGTGTCTGTCTGTCTGTCTGTCTGCTGAGCTGTGAGTGGCACACACGAGCTGCCAGTGTCCAGGGCACTGGGGTGGCATCTGCAGCTGGCAGCAGTGGCTCTGTCCTCCCCTCTGGTGGAGGGGCAGAGGGGCAGAGAGAGGGGCTCACAGCTGCCCTGGGTGCCAGGAGCCTGTCAGCAGCACTCAGCAGGCTCTCACAAGTGTGACTGCTGTCATTAGGTTCCTCACACGTTCATTTTGATGCTTGAAGGGGCAGTCAGGCCCCTCAGTTTGAGAGTTCCATCAGAGCACTCTGCTCCATGAGCAGCAGAGGCAGGGGTGCATCTGTGACTCGGGCCATTGGCATTGAAATGCAAGCCAAGAGGGATGGTTTGCACCCACAGGGAGCCTTCTCCTCTCTGACAATTAAAAATAAGTCTGAACAGTTAGATTGCATTGTACCTCTTGTGGCATTGTACCACAGCTTCCTCATTACTGATGATTTCAGCAGACACAGTCCCTATTCATTCCCAAGGACTAAAATCCCTTTGTATCCCTCAGCTGTCCAAGTCTTTCTTTTTTCCACAAGCAGTTACTTAAGTAATGTTTTACTTTTAAATAACCAAATTTCTAAACTTCTGTGCTGCAGCAAAGCCCTGGAGCAGCATCACAAGCAGACACTGAGTTAAAACATTGAGCACAACTCCAAACAGAGCTGTCTCCATAATTTCAGAGGCTGTAGGTTCTGTGGGAAACACAGCATAAAAGTACAGCTTATACAGAACTTGCTCATGCTCTCTTTTATGTTTTTTCTCAAGGATTCCTGTAGCCTTGATGTGCATTCTGGGGTTTGCTGCCTGAGACAGACTTCTGACAGGGTATAGGCAGCCTTGTGCTTCCCTGGGCTTTGGTTCTTCTGTCCTGGGTGCTGGTGCTTCTGCTTATTCATTGGTACAGAATGTGTTTTTCCCTTTGAACTTAGATCTAGACATCTGAAATATTGCAACAATAGACCCTGCTCCGTGTGTGTGCCAGGCATTTGTATCCAAAATTGTTCCTATGCCAGATGTGTTTGTGCATTCTGCTGCTCCAGGACGAAATGCCCAGTGAGAGGTGGCAGTGCTGGTGTGCTGCAGGGAGAGGCAAACGGCAAAGTTCCAGATTTCAGCACTGTAGTTCGAGATCACTCTGCTGATACTGTTTAGACAGGCAGCTGCAAATACTTGCTTTTAGGCTAATTCAGTGGAAGAAAATGCACTTTCAGCACAGAACAGGGCTGAATGTATCTTTCAGCTCCCAAGGGAGCTCTGCACCCAGCTCTTTCCTCACTCCAGCTCATCCATATTGCTCTGGCACATGGCTCTCCTGCTCTGCTCTCAGCCTTCAGGCACAGCCCTGGTTCCTGCTTCCTGCCCTCCACCTCTGCTTCCCTGGCATCCTGCTGCCACCCAGCCCTGTGGCACTCCCAGCCCCTGCTCTCACTGCATTTGGTGACACCACAAAGGCCCAGCTGAGTTCCCCCATGGCACTGCTCCACCCCCAGCCTCCAGCTACAGCATTTGTCTCACCCCAGTGCTCCTTGTCTCACTCAGGAAGGGCAGCAGGCACTGCAATGTGACAGAACTGGATGGAAGATGAATCCAGCAGGCTTTGCTCACAGGCACAACAATGGCAGGGATAGGCTCAAGGCAGCTGCAGCAGCCTGGCCAGTGGCCAGCCTCCCAGAGAAAGCCTTGTGCAGGTCCCTGAGATGCCCACACAGCAGGGCAGCAGGTGCTTCCCTTAGAGCTCTGCCTGTGCCCTGAGGGCAGCAGCAGGAGGTGCCCAGCCCCAGCCCAGGGGGCAGAGCCGTGCCCACAGCTGTACACACTGAGGTATGCACCTGTGCTGCTTCCTGCAGACTCTGTGTAATTCTTCTGAACTGATTTCTCCCAAACAGAGCCTTACACCTGTGGAGCTTGTGGAATCCAGTTCCAGTTTTATAACAATCTCCTGGAGCACATGCAGTCCCACGCAGGTAAGCTGGGCACTTCGAGTCGCTGCAAGCAGAGAATTAAATTCTGTGCTGCTGCCTGGGGCTGACCCCAATGTGTGTCCATGGGGTTCTCAGTGCCCCCCATTCCCACAGCCCCAGTCATTTCACCTGCAACAAACAGTCATCCCTCCAAGGCTGGAGCACATAGGCTCAGGGTATACTCTAAATATTGCTCCTTTCCTTAGAGAGGGAATGTGCCATGCTGGCTCAGAGTCCATCACACTGCTCATTGCCTTTATCCAGAGCTATCCAGAGAATCCTCATGCATAAGCTCCTACAGCAGGTTCAATTCCCCCCTCGTGCCAAAGGGGTGGCTCTCATGGAAGCAACCAAACCAAAAACATTTGCAGGGCAGCAGAGCCTTTGCCCACACAAGTCCTCTCCTGTGGTTGTGTCTCCTGGAGTTCTGCAAAGGACTGAAATGTGTTCTCAGAAGAAGAATTTGCCATTTCAGCAGCTGTGTTCAGTTCCCTCTCAGCTACCTACAAATGAGAACTCTTAGGAGTCATTCCAGTGCTTTGTTTCTAAGTTACTGTTTTCATTTCCTGTTTTGATGCATAAGAGATGATTTTAAAATTTCAAAGCCAAATCTGTTTCAAAGACAGCATTCAAGATATTCAAAAATGTACAAACAGAATTCATTTTATATTGGTAGATTTTTTTTCTATTTTTTTTTCTTCCTCTTGAATAAATATTCAAGTGGACTAATACAGTTCTAAGAACAATTAAATCCCCTTTGATAGGTGTGTGTTCTCCAACAGACAGCTGCTCTGTTGAGAGGCAGATGCAGTGCAGACCCTGAGGACAAGAGGCTTGAAGAAAAGCATATTTTCCTTTCTGTAACAGTGATGTTAATCAAAGTACTTACCTTGCTCTCTATTTTAGTTTTAGTCCTACTTTTAATGGTGTCACTTGAGCTCTTCATCCATGAGGTTCCTCTATTCCATTTCAGTTCCTGTTGGCAAATCTTAGTGCAGGCTCTGTGTGTTGTTCAGCAGCTACTTTACTGATCATCTGTGTAATGTTACAAGGAGACTGTGAGAGCACTTTGTTAGCAGAAGGTGTGAGTTTGTGTTTCTCTTGGAGCACTGGGCCTCCTGTGGAGTAACTGGACTCTGTGTCACCATGAGGGGCAGTGGAGCTGTGCTCAGGGCAGGGCTGCCCTCCCTCCCTGGCCTTGGTCTGTCCCTGCTGCTTGTCCATGGCCGTTTCTGCTGCCTCCACACGGTGTCCTGAGCATCCTGTTCTTCTCTGGGCTCTGGTGCTGAAATGCAGCATTGTGACTTACAGCTCTGGCTGGCACAGCACAGGAGCTGAGGGGACAAGGGCAGCTCACTGGCAGGGTTGAGCTGTTTCAGGTTCTAAGCCAGTGCTACCTGCAGCTTCCTCCTTGGTTCTCTTTACAAATGGCCCATGGGGGGGTGCTGAGGGCTCTGTGAGGCTGGGGAGGCCCTGGCAGAGGTGCCCAGAGCAGCTGGAAGGTTCCAGCCCGGTTGGACAGGGCTTGGAGCAGCCTGGGACAGTGGAAGGTGTCCCTGCCCATGGAGAGTGTGGGACTGGATGAGCCTTAAGGTCCCTTCCAGCCCAAACCAGTCTGTGGTCCTGTGGTTGTTCACCTGGGCCACAGAGCAGGGCTGGAGGGAGCAGTACCTGTGATTGGGCTCCTGTCACATCAGAGCTCTGTGAATGAGTAAATCCCCTCTGCCCAGCTCAGGATTACTCTTGGTAAACTCTCTTTTCTCATTGCTCCCTGCTCGGTTTGCCAGTCCCTTCCTCTGCCTGGCTGCCCCCTCCTGCAGTCTCCCTGGTGCAGTGACAGCGAGGGTGTCCCTGTCTTTAACTGCTTTCTGCAGGTGCCACCAGGGCTGTGCCTGTGAGAGCCACTGTCCCCTCTGTGGCCTCTCTGGGTGTGGTGCTTGGCAGCCCTGTGCTCACAGCTCTCCTTCCTCCCCGTGTGCAGCTGGGGCAAGTGGGCAGTGTTTGCTGCTGTGGGATGGGCCAAAAGCAAAACAGAGGCAGGAAGACTGTGGCCAGCTCCAGGTGTTCAGTGTCAGCAGGCAGCACTGAAGGCACACAGGGCCTGCAGTTGCCCTGGCAGCTCTTTGGTGCCTTCAGGCTGACAGGAGGTGGCAGTGAGCTGAGGGTCACTCTCTCTTCCCAGGGAACAACTGACAAGGGCAAGAGGAAATGGCTTCAAGTTGTTCCAGGGGAGGTTTAGATTTGAAGGCTTCTCAAGCACCCAGAGCCCAGGGCAGGGGTGGAGTCACCATCCCTGGAAGTGCTCAAAGAACACATGGATGTGGCACGTGGGGACATGGCTTAGTGGTGAATGTGGTGCTGGGCTGGGCTGATGGTTGGACTGGATATTACAGGTCTTTTCCAACCTAAACAAGTCTGCTATTCTGAGATTTCCATATCCAAGAACAGCATTGCCCCAACATCTCTGAAGTCTAGGAGTGCAGGGACCTTGCAGTGGTCAGCAGAGCTGGAGGCAGAGGATGCACAGGCTGGGGACAGAGGCATGGCAGTGGTTTGTCCCTGGCCAGGGGATGTGTCATTATGGGGATGCAGAGAGCCTGTACGGGTCAAATGCTCCCTCAGTTCGTGTGTTCAGCAGCCCAGTTTGGTGTGTCCTGTCTAATGCAAAGGGCTGATCTCTTCCAGTGGCTGTGCTGCCTCCCCTGGACCCTTCTCACGAGGGACAGAAGCCAGGGAACATGCTGCTGGCCTCCAGAAGCAAAATCAGGGACATACTGGCTCTTGAGTCATTCAGAGCGCTGAGCCCGGAGGCTGGAAGGTAATAAGGAGAGATTATAGCTTCATAAAGCAGCTACACAGTGAGAAGAAGCAATTAGAATGTAAATTTGGTGCTGAAAGGCAGAACACCAGGCAGAGGAATTTGTTCTGTAATTACACTGAACAATATACAGCTTTGACTCCCTTTAGAGTACTTTGTTCAGGTCGAGTGCTGCCATATAATGCCCTTCCTACGATCTAGGCCCAGAAAAACAAAAGGAAGAGTAGGCTGAACCTGGATTAAAGGATTGGAGGCATGAAGAAAAATTAAGAACCATGATCTGTGTAGTTCACAGACTGCCTGATAAGGAAGATGAGGCTGAAATGTACAAATCTCATTAATGCCACACGGAATGCCAGCAGATATTTGTATATAATAAATCCCCTGTTATTAGGAAATAGATAAAAGAGTTATGGTGAGGAAATACAGAGACTTTCTCCCCCTACTCATCCCTCATCAAGACAAGGAGGGCCTGAACCATGAGCAAGGTTAGTTAGCATTTTCCTTTGCCCACCCACGGATGTTTGGAGCTGGGGACACTGGTGACATTGGCTCAAGAGCAATTAGTCTGGCAGATGCCAGGAGAAAGGTGATGTGTCACACCTGGTCACTGGTGCTCTTCACATCTCTGCACCCCTGCAAAGTCCAACCTGTGGCTGCAGCCTGAGCATGGCAGCACTCCCCACATGGCCAGGGAGCTGCCCAGGCACACCCAGGCCCCAGGCAGTGCCACAGGCTGTCCTGGGTTGTGTCCTGTTGTGTCCTGGACTGCTCTGAGGTCTTGCCCCAGCCTGTGCCAGTGCAGTGCCCACAGTGACTGAGCAGCCTGTGCCTGCTGCTGGGCGGGTCTGGAGTGCCAGCAGTCAGGGGCAGAGTGCTCACACAGGAGAGGGCTGGTAAGGAGGAGAGCCCTGGAGCTCCACCACAGCCCTGCTGCTCTCCCTGCTCCCCCAGGCTGCTGGCACATGTGGAGGAGAGCAGCTCTGCCCTGCCCTGTGTGTCCTGCTGGCACCCCAGAGCAGCCTGGCAGAGCTGGGGGTGCCTCAAGGTGCTGCTCCAACTCGTGCTCCTCTGCCCAGAGCACAGGGCAGGGGCACTGCACTCTGTGCTGGTGTCCCTGGGCTGCAGGGGCTGCCACCTGAGCTGGCACTCTGCACTCCCTGTAAAATCACTGGACAGTCTGTGTCTCCAGGTGGCTCTTACTCTAGGAGAGGATCCAGTTCTGCCTGGGTGAATGAGTGGCACCCCTGAGTGGAAAAGGAGCCACCTCAGAGGTGTGGCTGACACGTGTCCAGGGTTAGGTGTGATGAGTCCAGCTGTGATGAGCAAGTGGCCTGTTGTTTTCCTTGGTTTTATTTCCATCCTTCTGCTCAGCCTGGTCATCAGTCTCTCCATCTTTCTGCTTCCTCCTCCAGCCCATTTCATTGTGCACTGTTCCTTCACAGCCTGTTTCACAGCACCCTTTCATACTGAAGCATGCTAAGAACTGGAAAATTTCCTTTGGAGGGAGGGAAGAAATTTTTGGGGCACAGGAGAGGAAAACATGGATACAATACAGACTTTACTGATTTCTTGCTTTTCCTTGTAAGATCCCATCAGACTGGCAGCCAAAATGTTTAGCCCAGTTACATAATGCAGAAATGGGAGCATGAACACAAAGACTTTGGGGGCACTTGGTGCCTGCAGCCTCAGGGTGGGATGGTCTTTGGTCCACACTCCAGAAACTTTGGCTTTGTGTTTGCAGCCTGAGGCAGCAGCCCTAGAGGAGATGAGCCCTTGCTCTTTGTGGGGAAGAAACCAGACCTTGATTGCAATGAGACCCTTAGATCCAGAGGAGCTGAGCACAGCTTGAAAACCAAAGTGCTTCCCTGAGAGAGCAGAGCAGCCACCTGCAGTGCAGGAAGAGGCAGGGAGGGACAGAAGGGTCAGTGTCTGTTCCCCCTCGTTTCAGAAGCAAATGAATGGCCCAAGTCAGGGTGAGCATCCATTCCTCCTGGTGTGCAGCTTCAGCTCCTCAGGAGATCCTCAGGGGGCACTGATGGCATCAGTGTCCCTAGTGCACAGAAAGACATGTGGCACATGTCAGCTACATTTTGGGAAGTGATAGGTTGTGACTCCAAAGACAGTTTCAAGGTCCCCTGAGGGTGCTGTGCCAGCTCACTGAAAGCTGCCAGAAAGCCACAGAGAGTGTGGTAGGTTGTCCCCTTGTTAAAGGAACCCTACATCGATGCTGAGCATTTGGGTAGTTTCTGCTTCTTTGTGCTTTAGGCATTATTTTGTGGTTTTAACCCCCTCCCTGTCTCTTGCCTCGCAGCTGACAATGAGAACAACATTGCCTCCAGCCAGCCCAGGTCACCTCTCCCTGTGGTTGAAGAAAAGTGGAAACCACAGCTCCAAAGAAATAACGCCAACAACAGTACGTAGCAGCTTCTCACTTTGTCCCTGTCTCAGGTGTCTCAGGGGTGCAGCAGTGATGGACACTGCACAAGGCACAAGGCCCTTGTCCTCATCAAACTGTGTTTGACTTCATCTTTCACTCATGTCCTACCTGGCAGAGCAGAGCACCCCTTCCCACTACAGGAGTGCAACAAACAACCCTGGGGTGGTTGGAAAGGTTTGTGAGGAAGATGCATTTGGTAACTCCTGGAAAAAGGTAACTTCTGATCTGAGGTCTGACTTCCTGGCCTGGGGTAAAAAAACGAAACCAGTTATTGTGGTGTGACATAGGCACAGGGTGCCCAGAGCAGCTGTGGCTGCCCCTGGGTCCCTGGCAGTGCCCAAGGCCAGGCTGGACGGGGCTTGGAGCAGCCTGGGACAGTGGAAGGTGTCCCTGCCATGGCAGTGATGGGATGGGCTTTAATGTCCCTTCCAACCCAAACCTGTCTGGGATTCTGTGATTTGATGTCCATCTTTCCATCTGGGCTGAGTTGTGACTATCCCCCCACCAGGGACAGGATGCAGATCTGCTCCCTGCTGCTCTGAGCAAGAGCAGGGCCTGTCTCTGGAAGTTCCTCTGTCCAGAAACCTTGGGGGTACAAATCCAGGGTTGGAGTTGTCTCTTCCATCATCTGGGCGTGTTCTGCCTCTTCGAGGGTCTCAGAACTGTTTTGTGCCTTGCCCCCTGCTCTCTCTGATTTACCAAAATATGAGTATTGGTCTAACACTGATACTCAACTGTGATGGATGAAAGACTCTGTAACAATTTAAAGTTAGAACGTGTGTGTTTATTCAGCACTGGGCAGCAGTGTGGTAATCCTCTAATACACACGGCAGAATCACAGTGATCACAGAGTCTATTTATTTACAAAGGATACAAACAAATACATGTTCATAATAACAGCCCCTCCCATCCTCCCTTCCTATGGTAATTAGCTATTAAGCATTGATTGACTTCTTAAATTAAATCTGGGGTCGTTTTTTGTGGGGAGGGGTCTTAAAAGGAGGAAGTAAGGCGAGTCTTCTTCACCCTGAACTCTTGACCTTTTCTATCAATGACAATACAAATGATTTCTGGGGATAGTCCAGTTTTTCAAAAGATGGGTTTCTGGTTGCATTGTCTATGTTTGTTTGGGTCCACTTACTAGTTTTGTCTTTTCCCATTGTAAGCACAGTTGAGCAAACATAAAATGACAGACAATCAATTATTTAAGTTTCAACTAACTAACTCAAGCCCGGTTTTCCAGGCTTTTTAACTTCTAACTTTTCATTATTTTCAGCGAGGTAACTAAAATCCTAATTTTCTAAGATTAGTGTTGCATGTGGTGATGCTGACGTGGTCCCTGCTGTGCCCTTGTGTCCTGCAGCGGCGGCGGGCGGCTCGCTGGGGAACAGCGCCATCCCCGAGAAGGAGCGGCAGAACATCGCCGAGCGGCTGCTGCGCGTCATGTGCACCGACCTGGGCGCGCTCAGCGTGCTCAGCAGCAAGGAGTTCATCAAGCTGGCACAGACCCTGGTGGACAGCGGGGCGCGCTACGGCGCCTTCTCCGTCACCGAGATCCTGGGCAACTTCAACACCCTGGCTCTGAAGCACCTGCCTCGGATGTACAACCAGGTGAAGGTGAAAGTCACCTGCGCCCTGGGCAGCAACGCCTGCCTCGGCATCGGGGTCACCTGCCACTCGCAGAGCGTGGGCCCCGACTCCTGCTACATCCTCACCGCCTACCAGGTGGAGGGCAACCACATCAAGAGCTACGTCCTGGGCATTAAGGGCGTAGACATTCGAGACAATGGTGATTTTATCCACCACTGGGTGCAGAACGTGCTGTCGGAGTTTGTGATGTCGGAGATCAGGACGGTGTACGTGACGGACTGCAGGGTCAACTCCTCGGCGTTCTCCAAGGCGGGCATGTGCCTGCGCTGCTCGGCCTGTGCCTTGAACTCGGTGGTGCAGAGCGTGCTCAACAAGAGAACGCTGCAGGCTCGCAACATGCACGAGGTGATCGAGCTCCTGAACGTCTGCGAAGACCTGGCGGGCTCCACGGGCCTCTCCAAGGAGACCTTTGGCTCCCTGGAAGAGACGTCCCCGCCGCCCTGCTGGAACTCGGTCACCGACTCCCTGCTGCTCGTCCACGAGCGCTACGAGCAGATCTGCGAGTTCTACAGCAGGGCCAAGAAGATGAACCTCATCCAAAACCTGAACAAACACCTGCTCAGCAACCTGGCGGCCATCCTGGCGCCGGTGAAACAGGCCGTGATCGAGCTGAGCAACGAGAGCCGGCCCACGCTGCAGCTGGTGCTGCCCACCTACGTCAAACTGGAGAAACTCTTCACCTCCAAAGCCAACGATGCTGGCGTGGTCAGCAAACTCTGCCACCTCTTCTTGGAGGCGCTGAAGGAGAACTTCAAAGTCCACTCAGCACACAAGGTAGCCATGATCCTGGACCCTCAGCAGAAGCTGCGGCCCGTCCCGCCCTACCAGCACGAAGAGATCATTGGCAAGGTCTGTGAGCTGATCAATGAGGTGAAAGAGTCCTGGGCAGAAGAAACAGAATTTGAACCTTCAACCAAGAAGCCTCGTGCAGCAGGGGAGGCCACAGCAGCTCAGGAAGAAGATTGGTTCGGGAAAAGTGAAGTCTATGATTATTTGCAAGAACCTCTCTTCCAGGCCACCCCTGACCTGTTCCAGTACTGGTCGTGTGTTACCCAAAAGCATATGAAACTAGCCAAGCTGGCCTTTTGGCTCCTAGCAGTGCCTGCTGTGGGTGCCAGGAGCGAGTGTGTAAATATGTGTGAGCAGGCGCTCTTGATCAAAAGGAGGCGGCTACTCAGTCCAGAAGACATGAACAAACTCATGTTTCTGAAGTCCAACATGCTTTAAGACTGTCTTTTAATTAAAACAAAACTTTAAAACACTGTTCCAAACAAAGAAAAAGAAATTTAAGTTCTAAACACTGTGGACCTCATTATGAATGCCCCTGGAAACCAAGTGCTTTTTTATATATATATAAAAATATAAATATATATAAAATTAAGTTTGAAAGGAAAGCTGAGCACGGGAGAGAGACAGCCCTCTGCCAGGAACGTGCTCCTTTCCATAGATAGTGTGTGGACTTGACAGACTTTCTAATGTTTTCAAGTGGGCAGACGAATGGGAGGCTGATGTTCTAAAGTCTTCAGGCAGCTGAGATCTAAAGTGACTTGAAGTTTCTTTTGTTTCTCCTCCACCCCACCTTTCCTCTTGTCCCCTGGGCCATCTTGCCATGGATAATCAGACTCCATTGACCAGACCAGTTCTGCACTGGACTTTGCTCCTTTGAATAACTGTACACCTTGAGGGCACTTGGCTGCAGCCTGCTGGGCACGGTGCACAAATCAGAGCAGCTGTGTTCCACCAACACCGGTGTCTTTAGAAATCAGGAAGGGAGGCTTTAAGGTTTTTAATTTTTAATTTTATTTTTAAACTTTCCATATCCTTTTTTTTTCCAAAAACCAAAAGTTACTTCTCTGTCTCTACTCTCAGTTTTGAGTTTAACATGGCATCAAGTGATTATAAGTTTGATTTCAAACTAAGAGAAATGGTTCATGGCAGAAACTGTCAGTAGTTGTTAACATTTCTTGGCTTTACATTTTTTTACAGCAGAACTTCTTTTCTGAACTCCCGGTGTTAATTAACTTTTCTGTGAATTGTGTACAGCAGGTGTTCTTTAACTTGTTCTAGAGTAGCCCATTTGCAATTAAATCATGTTCTTGTGGGAACCACGGCAGTTGTTTATGTGGCAAAGCCTAGAAAAGCAACTGGTGACAGCTCAGGTGGTTGTGGGCCACCAGTGAGCTTGCCAGGTCTGCCAGAGAACCCTTGTACCTAAAGTTTTTTGTTGAGAAGTGTCTCAGTGGCACACAAACCACCCTTCCCAAGGCCAAGGACAAACCAAGGTGTATGATTTTTCAGGGGAACAAAGCTCACCAGTTTTGTCAAACTGGGGTTTGAAGGAAGCTTAGAGAAGTGCATGGGCTCAAAGATCCTTCTGAATGTAAGTGCTCCTGACTGAGTGCAAAGAATATCTTCCCATTTTTGTTTGGAATGGTTTCCTCTAGTGGCACGAATGTCTTTTTGATACCTACAGTGCATTACACTACTTGTTCTATTGCTGACCTGTTCTGGCCAGGAAGGCCAGGGCCCCAAAATGTTCACACAGAACTGGCTCACCCCAAATGCAATTAGAGATCCCCTTAACCCCAAGCACCTCGGTCACTCTGCTGTCCCCAAGGCCAGAGCTCCTGCAGGCACACTCCTGGGCTGCTGGGCAGGCTCTGGCAGGTTTGGTGCCTCTTGGACAATTCCCAACCTCTGGTGCCAAACTCTGCATTTTTCACAGCTGGGACTTGTCTCTCTCAGAGGAAAACTGAAGCAAGTTCTTGTATTTTCAGCAGTCTCTCCTGCTTCCAGCAGCTCTGGAGCTGCAGTCCCCATGGCATGGGAGGGTCAGGAGGAGGGGCTGGCCCTGCTGGGAGCAGGCTGGAGCCCCCCAGCAGCACGGGGAGCTTGCTGCTGCCTGGCAGTGCAGGGGGACACTGGAGGCCCCCTCTGAAGTGCTGCTGTTGACCAGGTGTTAAACCAGGATCCCACCTGCCCAGCTCTGGCTGTAAGAGAAGTTGCAAGTTTCAAGACATGAGAAACAGCAAACCCAATCTCTCAGGCTTTGTGTGCAGATGCCTTGAACCTCACGGGCCCTCCCTGACACCTGCACTGCCACAGGACTCAGGGCACAGCTTGCACCTGGACCCTTCCCCATGCCAGGCTCACGAGGACAGACCTTGGCACCAGCTGTCTTGCCCTTTCCAGCCCTCTCAGCCTTCCATTGCCTTGAGGCTGGTGTTTGGGTTGACCTCTCAGCACTGTTACTGCCATCAGGCCAAAACCATTGTCTCCCAAAATGTTAAGTTTTTGCCTAAAGCACACAGCCTGCCACGTGAACAGGAGCTGCCAAGGACTCCTGATTTCCCTGGCCCTGGCTGGTGGAGGGGTTGCTTGTAGGGCCAGCTTTCCTTCTTGCTGGTTTTGTTTTCTCCTGTACAAATCCTGCATGCTCGTGGTAGCACAGCAGTTTGCAGGTCAGGAAAAACCTGTGACAGACAAAAATGAACCCTGAGTGAGTGAGGTGTGTGCTGGGCCCACTGGTACCTGGTAGCAGGAAAACTTGGCTGGTGCATGTTCCACAGGCAGGAGCAGCTGTGGGCACAGAGGGTACCCACAGCTCAGCTGCTGGCACAGGGATCAGGATTGGCAGCTCCTTCTCCTAAAGGCACATTCCACCTTTCTGTGTGGTTCACCTGAGAGCTCTCTGATGCTCGGGGGAGCGTGCAAAGCCCTTGCATTCCTCTGGAAAGTCAGCTCCAACCCCCAGCCCTCCTTTGCTAAGGCACATGGAGATGATTTCTGTGGAATTTGCCAACTCAGGCTGGTGTTGTCTGTGTGAGGCACTGAGGGTGGGAAGTGGGCAAGACAGAGTGAGCACAGCTGTTAATCCCTGGAATTGAGAATGGGGCAAGCTGCAGGGATCTGTGCCCAGCACTGAGCAGGACTGTGCTGTGGGCTGAGAGCATGCAGGCAGGAGGGCCACAGCCACCTCTACCTCCCATCCCACCTCCCCTTTCCCTTCTCACACTGTGGGTTTGGCACCAGAGCTGGGCTTAGCTGTGGTGCTGACAAAGGGAGGGATGGACTGACCCTCTCCCCATCCCAAAAACTGCCCCTCTCAGGCAGCTTCGCTTGTAGTTGCACCAAGGATGGGTGTTAGGCAGTGATGTTGGGTAGATGAGATTTTCCCAAAGACTTAAAAACTCAACAGCTGGAAAAGCCAGAGAAAAGCTGAACACCTGCAATGGAGCATTCTCAGAGGTGTGAGGAGAGTGCCTGCTTGGACAGCCCCTTCTCCAGAGTCGCTGGAGGAAGGTGAGGCTGTTCCTGACCCTTGCAGAGGGGCTCAGCTCAGAGGAGCTGTTTGTGCTCCAGGCTCTCTCTGGGTCACTCAGGCCTCAGCAAAAGCAGAGAAGCACATCTGTAGCACATGCATCTACCTTAAATGTCAGGCTTTTGCTCCTCTTCCTACTTCCTTCTTCAAGGCTTGAATTCACATTCTAAGGAGCAAAAATACTTTACCAAGGTCTGAAATTTGGCAGCTCTTGCCTGCCAGGTTGCTCCAAGCCAAGCTGCTCTGTTGGTGCTCAGTGGTGCCTGGGAGGTGTGGAGCAGCCAGGGTGCTGTAGGGTTTGCTGAGTTTGGCCAGGGCTGTTGTGAGCTTCTGCTCCCTTTGAGTGAGAGGAGAAGTCCTCAGAACTGGGATCATCCTCTGGTGGGTCATGTTGGGAATTTGCCTTCTGCTTCTTGGTTTCTTTTAATCTCCCATGTGAAATGTGTCAGGATGCAGGAATGGTGTGTGGGCATCCACCTGTTCCTGCTGTTGACTGTGCCTGACTTTGCAGACTTCTCTTCCTGGCTCCACAGTTTGCTTTGGGAGCATTCTGACATTCAGGTGGGGAACAAGCAGCACCAGGTGAGCTCCAAGAGGGAAGGGCCTGTCTGAGCATCCTTGTTACTGCAGAGAGTGGGGTGGAGGCAGAGCTCTTCAGGAGGTGGTTTCTGTGTGGGTGCAGCAGAAGGTCAGAAGGATTTGTCTCCTGTCTCTCAGTAGGCAGTGGGTGTGTTTGCCTGCAGGATGGACTTGGTGTCTTGCAGCTGGGTTGAGTTGAGATGGGGGTGAGCTTCCCTTTCTGTCCCTCTCTGCTGTGCTAGGGAAACTGCTTTGGGTGGGTTTGAGCTGGTGCAATCTGCACAACTTTCTGTGAAAGCCAACTGTGGGTTCAGGTGTTGTCTGACTGTTGTTCGTTCATTGCTGGCTAAGCCAGTTTAACTTTGAGCTGAACTGGTTTAAGCATCCCCACAAACCACCTGCACTGGTTTATCTGTGCTTGCTGGGCAGAGATGATGTCCAGCAGCAGCTCAGGGAGTCATGACCCTTATGTGAATTTTGCAAATGAATTTGCAGCAGATGCTCTCAAAACTTGGGAATGACTGAAAGTAGAGGGGAGACACTTCTGGAAATGGCTCGAGCTCTGAATGGTGTCATTGGAGGGCTCAGTGAGGTGGCTCAGGTGGGTTGGGTGGTTTTTCTCCAACTGTCTGCAATAACCCAGAAGGTTTGGCATGAATTACCAAAAATGTTTGTGTTGGTGGCTGAGTCTGCTCAGAGGGCCCAGTTCCACTCTGGCCATGGTGAGCACAGGACTGGAGACTGGAACCTCCTGCTTGGTCCCCCCGTGCCCTGGGCAGTTACTGATGGATTAAGAGGCATTCAAAGAGCAGCCAGGAAGGTGCTGCAGGGCTGGCAGTGCAGCTTTGTGCTGAAGAAAGGCTTGGATCCCTGCGGGCACTCTCAGCCAAGGGAGAGGCAGGAGCTCCTGTGAGCATTCACACAGGAAGGGACAAGCTGTTCCCTGTGGAGTAATTAGGAGTAATGGGAGAAAAATGAAAAAAAGATACTAAAGGCAGATTCTGGGAAACCTCTTCAGGGAGGAGAACTCTGTTCCTCTGGGAGGAGTCTGTGAGGGGAGTGTGTTTTGAGCCCTGTCACTGAGGCCAAGGTGCAGAGTGGAGTTCACTCCATGAGACACGAGGCTGGATCTTGCCGAGAGAAAAGGAGCTGGGTGTGAGGTGGGAGGTGCCAGGTCCTGCCCAGACCCCTCCAGGAGGGTTCACAGAGCCTCTCCCTGCCCATCCTCCCACTCACCACCAGCACCAAGCCCCTGCCAGCTCTCAGTGCATCCATCACCAGGCTCCAGCAAGGAGGAGGCAGCAGAGGGGCAGCCACAGTCACAGAGTAAGTGTCCTGTCCCTGCTGTGGGCAGTGCTCCATGTCCTGCTGCTCCTGCTGAGCCCTGTCTGTGCTGCCCTGGATGGGTCCCTGGGGGTGCCCAGGCCAGGGCTGAGCTCATGTGGCTCTGTAGCAATAAGAGCCCCGGGCTCCCGTGGGTGGGACCTGTCCCCTCATGGCTCTGTCACCTCCCTGGGTCTGGAAGTGTCCCTGAGCAAACCCTGGGACAGCCTGGGGACAGTCTGCTTATGCTAGGCCAGAAATGGTGAACCAATGACAGTGGGTTGCCCTGAATTTAATTTTATCTAATGAATGTTTGTGGGATTTCTGTTTAATTTCAGGTTTAGTTTGGCTGCTTAGGTGAGGTTTTTTTCCTGTTAAGAGTCCTTTGTTTGTAACTCCACGGAGAGTTTTTCCTCACATAGACAACAGTGTATCCTTAGACCCCGAGGGGTTCCTCATCCATAGGCAGCTGAGGTGGAATTTTTGGCTCCTGAGACAAGGAGAGATGAGTGGCAGGACTTTCTGTAGCATCCCTGGCAGTGGGACCTGGATGAGCAGCTCAGCCTTAATGATGGGAATATTGCAGGGTGGAGTTGGTGAGCACAGACACGCCCAGCCCTTGCTTTTTACAGCCAAAGCTCCCTAAAAAGACACTTCAGCCTCACTGGCCTTGAATCCTTGTTCTCACCTCCTGGGGGTTCTCGTGACATCTCTGCAGTGCCTGTGGATAGGCTGGGATTGTTTTTTCCAGTGGGCTGGGGGGTGGGAGAAGGGACCTTCCCCTGAAGGAAGGTGACACGGTCTGGAAGGAGGGACAGTTCTAGGAGCTGTTTTCCACGGTCCCCTGTGCTGGTTTGGCACTAAAGACAACCTATGGAAGTGATTTTTTCTGAGAGGAGCAGCTAGTCTTCCTCTATGTGTGACAATTAGCCTTTTTCCACCTCTGCAGCCATCCCCACAGAGCACTAGCTACATCCATGAATCCGCACAGAGGCAGAGCTTTGGCCACTTCTCTCTCTCAGCCTTGTCCGGGGCCAGTTCTGGTACTTTAATTCTCCTTTTTTGGGATTCTTTGAAGGCAAGCTGGTGTGGGTGAGCTGCACAGTGGTGGCAGTGGCAGCCCAGGCTGTCGGGGGGAGCAGCCTGCCCAGGGGACAGCCCAACATCAGGAGACCCTCGTGTGCAGCCAGCCTGAAAGGAGAAGCTGCTCCTTGCTCCTTCCTTCCATTTCCCAAACCTCCTCCCGGGAGCTGAATTCTTGTTTCAGCAAGCAAAGGATTTAAAGTTCTCCTGTCCCTCCTGGCCCTCCCTGCCCTCAGTGACTCGTGTGCATTTCCCTCCTTTCTGTAGATGCAGATGTTCTAGGCAATACCACAGAGCACCCGCGCTGCGAGTGCCACCATGTCATCTTAAAAAATACAAAAAAAATACAAAAAATATACAAAAAATATCTTTTTTAGGCCAGAGTTTTCTACAGGTATTAATGAATATTTTTCTTAATCCTTATAAGTTTTATGTGTTTAATATTTCTTAATACCGGTAGCATTAATTTATACTTTTGTAGCAACACAATATTTTTATAAACGCCACCGCTGGCTTTGTCTTCATAACGGGAAAGGTGCGGGCAGCTGGCCCCGCCCTGAACCATGTACTGTATTTAAAAGGTTATCTAATGTCACACTTGCTGTGTTAATAAACAAAACAAAACCTGTTTGAAGTCTCATGTATTGTTGGTGTGGATCAAATGACTCACTAGAGAGCAATATTGCACGGGGTTGAGTTGCTGATTTTCATTGTGATATGCGAACGCTTGAGGCCAACTCAAGTTCTGAGGTTTTTTATTTTTTTTTTCTTTTTAGGATTTTGTTTTGGTTTTGTTTTGTTTTGGGTTTTTTTTCAGCTGAATAAATTCAGTGCTGTTTGAAACTTAGACTGACGTCAAATGAAAAGGATTATTAAAGAAAAAAAAAATCAAGGTGTTTAAATGTTGCTGTTTTTACAAGTCTGTTGCTGTCTGAATGGAAATATTCCACAAGAGAGGAGGAATAGTTCCACTTAGCTTCCAATGGGGCCGAGCACTCCAGGCCAGAGCTCGGTCATTTGGAAATACTTTAGAGACATGTTTCTGCAACATTCTTTTCAGAATTGATGCCAAGGCAGAAGACAAACTGTAACTGTAAGAAAGCATCCGTTGCTTGAGGATTTTCATGTCAGTGTTGTATTTATGGTTTTACAATAAAACAACCGTTAGGGAAAAAAAAAGTGTCTGGGGTTTTCTATATTTTCTGTATTTCAGGCTTGTTTCTGGGACATCCCCAGTGCTGTTGTGAGGGTGGGAAAACATCCATGAAGTGACCTGGATGCCAGCAGGGGTGTCTGATGGATCCCACAAAGCCACGGGATGGTTTGGGTGGGAAGGGCCATCCACGGCAGGGACACCTCCCACTGTCCTCCCTTCACCTCAGCAGAAAATTCTCCCTTAAAAGGAGAATAAAATTCCCATTGAGAAACGGTTCTGTTCGTGAGTCACCTGTCAGCAGGGATGTGGTGCCAGCTGTCACTGCAGAACACAGAATCCTTTCTGGAGCCCAAACAGCTCCTCGGGACCCACCCTGAGGGATGCACGGGATGGCTCAGAGTTTAAAATCTGCTTTTGCAACTGACACTGACACAGCCAAGGGCACTGGACAGCCCAGGAGGAAAACCAGGGCTGTGCATGAAACAGGAGGGGCTGGAGGGTGGAATTATTACAGGGCAACGTCCCCTTAATGAAGCCATTTTTACTGGGCACACGCATTTCTGGCGATGCTCTGGGTGGATGGGAGGGATGCTCACCTTTGCCAGCGCGCGAGGCGCTGCTGCTTCTCCCTCCTGTCCTCGGAGCTGCCCCGGGCCGGGGCAGGAGGGTCCAGCCCGGCCCCCAAACCCAGCGGGAGGCGCTGCTGGGGGAGCGGGGCTGCAGCAGCGAGAGCAGCGCCCCGGGCACGAAAGGGCAGCTCCGACCTTGCTCCCTGCCACAGCCGGGGAAAGAACCGCGAAATCCCCAGAACCAGCCCCGGGGCTCTCTAGGGGGAGGCTGGAGGCAGGGAACAGGGATGCTCAGGAACTGAAACAGGAGGGGAGATTAACCACGAGATGGCGGCAGGCGGCTGCGGGAGCCGGGCGGGGACCGCGGGGACAGCGGGGACAGCGGGGATGGCGGGGACAGAGGGGACAGAGGGGATAGAGGGGATGGCAGGGACAGGAGGGACAGAGGAGATGGCAGGGACAGGAGGGACAGAGGGGACAGAGGGGACAGAGGACATGGCAGGGACGGGAGGGACAGCAGGGGCAGAGGGGACAGCAGTGCACAGCTCTGCTTCAGCCAGCTGTGCTCCTGCCACATCTGGATGGCGGCCACAGCCTCCCCTCAGTCCGTGCTCCTCCTGGGGGTGCTCGGGAGCTCCCGGGGCTGTTCACAGCTGCGGCCACTGACCAAAGGCCGGGTCGGCCCTTCCCTCCCCAGGTGATGCACATCTGCACTCGGAGTTCTTTCCTGGGGAGCTCGGGGTGCTACAGTGGCTGCTGGCACTGGAAGCTCGGGGAGGGAGATTTTGGGGCCACCAGGCTTTGGGACCCCAGCTCAGAACACATTTTCCTGGCAGCCACCCTGATGGCAAGTGGCACAGTGTGAGCTCTCCCTCCCAAAACCACTTTCCTTGATTGGAGTGGTCTGGGCCAAGAAAAGGAACCCCTGGAAACCTTCCCAGCCTTCAGGCCCAGGTAAGATTACTTCTGATGTCTGGCAGAAATGAGCTCTTGCACCCCAGTGCCTGGAGATCCCTCCTTTCCCAGAACTCTGGTACAAACCCCAGCCACAAAAGGCTTCTCAGATAGCAGAGCTGAACACCTGAGGCTGAAATGCTCCCCCTCCAGGTCTAACACACAGGAGCAGAGGTTGTGGCAGAGAGGCCTCACCTTCATTCCAAAATGTTGAAAACATTTTGAATCTATAGAAAAACAAATAAAGGAGAAATGTGTTTCTGTGATATTAGAAATCCTTGAAATGTCTGGGGTTCTCCTGCACATCTCTGCAGTAGATCAGGGCTGGGAATTGACCTGGGGACTGAAATGGGAAGTGAGGAGCAATTTGCAGGATGGAAGGAGGAGGATGAAGCCTTGAAGGACTGGGTTGTTAGACACAAAGACCACAACATGAAAAACCATTAACCTAGAGAGAGCATCCAAAGGAGGCCTTGAGGATGGGGAAGGGGCAGGAGGAGAAGCCTGATGAGGGAGGAGTGGCTGAGTCACTTGGTTTGTTCAGCCAGGAGAAGGGGAGCCTGAGGTCAGACCTCACTGGGGTCTTCATCATCCTCCCCAGGGGCAGAAACAATCTCTGCTCTGGGGCAGGAACAGGAGCCAGGGAACAGCTGGGGCTGGGCCAGGGCAGCTCAGGCTGAGCTCAGGGCAAGGCTCTTCCCCCAGAGGTGCTGGCACTGCCCAGGCTCAGGCTGAGCTCAGGGCAAGGCTCTTCCCCCAGAGGTGCTGGCACTGCCCAGGCTCCCCAGGGAATGGGCACGGCCCCGAGGCTGCCAGAGCTCAGGGATGGACAGGGGGGATTGCTGGGGGGTCTGGGCAGGGACAGGGGGCATTGCTGGGGGGTCTGGGCAGGGACAGGGGCTGGATTGATGATCCTGGTGGGTCCCTCCAGCTCAGGGGATTCTGTGATTCTCTGACACTTCACACCAAGCCCCACCTGTGTGTTTGCCTTTCTAGGAAGCCCCTGTGAGACTGTGCCTTCCTCAAGTGCTGACTTGTAAGGACGTTGCAGGAACCTTCAGGGAAGGAGATGAGATAAAAGCAGTGTTTGCTCCAAAACTGGTGCTGTCTCATCATGTTTTCACTTGGGTTTTTTTTAGGCTGGTTTCATAATAGAACTTGTGTAATCAATCTTTCTCTCTGTCCTCAGCAACAAGATTTTGATCTGCTATCCAACATCAGCCACACGTGACAGGAGGGCACGGCTCTCAAGGACAGGTTTGGTACCACATTCCTGGTTTTGGGCGTTTCTGACCCCACCAAGGGTCTGTTGGGGTGATGCTGGAGCCCAGCCAGGCTCCCCCTCCAGGCTCCTGGGTGGGGGCACCCAGCACAGAACCGCGTGGTGCCACTCAGCTGCTGCCCCCAAAGGCCACATTGTCACCCCGGGCCAGCCTGGGCTTTGTGTCTCTCGCTCAGCTCCTCCCAGGGCCATGCACACCTCATTTATCGTGCTGAAAGCCTCACCTGGCAGGTTGGAAACCACCTCAGTCTGTGCTGCCAAGGTCAGGATATTCAGGGGGAGCTGCACAGGCTGAGCCCCTGGAGCTCCTGGAGCTTTGCAAATGAACATCTGCAGCAGCAGGACGAGGTGCTGAGCCCTGGGGTGCCCCAGGCATCGTCCCTGGCTGGGGCAGGGCAGGGCTGGGACCAGGGATGCTCTGGTGGCTCCTGGGAGGGGACAGGAGTTTGGGGCACACAGGAGATGTCTGCTGCCCCCTCCCAAAGCTGGGAACTCCTGCATGTTCCTGCACCCATCACTGTGAAAACCGTGTCCTGGTTTTGTCTCTGGAAGGGTTGCAAGTTCCAGAACACCTCATTTTTGTCAGTGACCCCCTTTTCCTTCCCCTGTTCCAGTTCCATGGCAGCTCCAAGAGGCTGGAAATGCCCAGAGATCTCACGGGCTGTGGCACCTCTGCCCAACAGCAGTGCCTGTCACCAGCTGGGCTCTGCTGGGCAGGCAGACACCTGGAGGAGCTCCTGTGGCCCCTTTCCCAGGGGAGTTTGGTCCCTCCAAAGAGTGGGATGGTTTCTGCCTGGCCCGTGCTGCACAGGCACCCTGCAGCGGGTGGATGGAGATTGCTGCTGTCCCTGCAGGCTGAGGGTGACATTCTGGTGTCAGCAGGCGTTCCATCCCCTGGGGAGTTTCCAGGGACAGGCTGAGCGTGGTGGGGGCTGCAGGGCTGATGTTCCCCCATCTCCATCCCTCCATCCCTCACCCGGGCCAGGCTCCAGCCTGCCCTGAGGGGAGAATGCAGGAAATGCCCAGGCAGTGCCCTGGGGCTGGGAGTCCCTGAGGATGAGCTGTCCCCTCTCCTGGGAGATGTGCACGGAGCTGCAGCCCAGCTTCTGGCTGGTTTTCCAGCAGAAAACTGGAACCTTATCAAAATGCAATTTTCCCTACAATGCATTTCAAACAGGCAAATCCTGGCTTTCCCTTGGAACATGTTTGCAGCTGAACTTCCCACCCCTCCCACTGCACATCTGACTGTTCCTGCACGTTCAGCTCTGACTGCACAGGAGGTGGGTTGGGGTTTTCACCAGCTTTGCACTGGTGTCCCATGTCCTCTCACCATCCCTGCCTGCCCAGCACCCGGTGCCCAGGAGCCAGACTAACTGCTGCTACGGTGTCTGGGCTCCCCCTCACCTGAGGCTGCCCTGGGTGAGGGCAGAGCTCTGCTGGGAATGCTGCACGTGGCTGATGCAGAGACCTGATGTGCAGCAGGAGAGACACCTCCACTCTCCACCTGCTGCAGGATGGTGCTGCAGGTCCTTTCTGTGGCAGCAGGATTCCAGATGTGCCAAGCACTCTGCTCAGGGGCCGTGGGGCCTGGGGCTCCTTCCCGTGGGGAGAGCTGGGCAAAGGGGCAGGATGCCCATGGGTCCCGGAGCAGGGAGCTGTGCTGCCACCTCTGAGCTGCAGAGCAGGCTGGGCTCAGCCCCCTCAGCTGGGAAAGCATCCAGGACGAGCACAGGGACTCGGGGACTGCATCCGTCCTGGATGGAGACAGGGCTTGAGCACACAGAGGCAGCCAAGGGGCTGCTCAGACACTCCCACCTCGGTTTCCACCCCTCTGCTCCCTGCAGCTTCCCCACCACGGAGCAGAGCCCTGTCTGTCTGTCTGTCTGTCTGTCTGACCCCTGACAAGGACACCCTGCTGTGTCCCAGCTGCTGACAGAGCACAGACCCCTGAGCCCTGCCATGGGGGCACTGCCAGCCTGCGGGGGGCTGTGAGGAGCTGAGGGACCCCGCACCCCTCCCTTGGCCCTGCCCTGCCCTGCCCAGCTGGGTTTGCTGCTGTTCTCTGTCCCTGCCCTGCAGGGCAGCATCCTCTGCCTGCATCCACTCTCACCTCTGCTGGAGCAGCTCATGGAGAGCTTTTCCTCCAAAGTATTCTGAGGGATAGTTTCTCTGTGTTTTTCAGCCTCTGTAAAGAATGTGACCCCCAGATCTGCAGGCAGCCTTTCTGTGAAGATCCTCAGTGCTTCCTGCAGAGGCTCAAGTCCTTGCCAGCTGCTGCTCTGACTCCTCAGGGTGAATCCAAGGATGACAATGCCACCAATTTTGCCCATTTTGTTTGGAAATTCATGATCTCTGACCCCCAGGTCAGTGTTAGAGACCCCATTTACAGTCAGTGTCTCCACTGGCCCTGCAGTCCTGTCCAAAGAACAGAACCAACAATACTTGCTTCTGCTTTCATGGCTCTACACTGGCTCTCCTAAAATACATTCCAGTTCTGTGCTTATCAAAGAATCCCAAGTGGTTTGGCATCATTATTTGCTGTCTCACAGATTTTATCACCAGTGGTTGCTTCCAGAGCAAAGGCAGGAATACTGAAGTGGCAACTGCACTGGGATCCTTCCATCCCTCAGGAACACCCACGGCAGCCCCTCAGTACCAGCCTTGGGGCCCTGCCATGGCGCTCAGCTGGGCTTTGCTCCATTTCACACCTCAGATCAACCTTGCAGCTGCACACAGGAAACATTTCCACAGCCTGTGTTGCAGTTACTGCTCTCAGTTCCATTTCAGCTTTCTCAAAGGAAGAATTGTTTGGTAGCTCCACAAGGAGTGGCACAAATTGAGTGTTCCTAATACTTTTGCCTTCTATGAAATTCCTTATTGCCTTTTCCTCCACTGGGAGTGATGCCTTACCCCGTGGCAGGTGAAGTCTCCAGCTGGGTTCAGTGCTGCTCCCCTGAGGTTTCCAGGTTTTACACGGAGTTTCTGTGCTGTGGGAGGAATGACAGCACTCACTGGCCAGGGGACACCTCAGCAGCACCCCTGCCATGCTTGTGTCCAACCCCCTGGTGCAGGAGGTGCCACATGAAGGGCAGGATCCTGCACTGATTGCAGCTGGGGTCAGCTCTTCCCTCGGCCGTGCCATGGAGGGTGTGCCAGGAGGGCAGCAGAGCCTCCCTGCCAGGAGCAGCTGAGGATGTGGCTGTGCTCCCCTGGCCCTGGGAATGCCCTGCACACCCCTCTGCCTTCAGAGCACCACAGAGCCTGAGGAACAGCAAGAGGGAGACTCGTGTGGTGGCAGCATCTGTGCTGGCTGAGCCTGGCTGCAGGGAATTGTCATCCTGGTGCCAGCACATGGAGGGGAGGGACTGGCCTGAGAGGGAAGCAGGCACTTTTCAGATCCCCACAACTGGGCCAGAAACAAGATAAAAAATGAGTGGAGGCACAGAGGGAAGAGCCTAAGCATGGTCATGCCAGACCCCTGGGCAGCCCAGGAGGGACCCAATAGCTGCACTGCTCCCTGCAGGGAGCTCCAGAGCACGAGAGGGGAAGAGCTCTTGCACTCCAATAACGTTTCAGAGCTGCCTCTTTCCTTTGTCCTCTCTGCCAAGCTCCCTGCTGTGGCCAGGTCTTGGCTTTGTCGTTCCACTGCCACCACATCCAGCAGGATCCAGGTCTGTACACCCACTCCAGAGCAGGTCCTGCCCACACAGGCTGCTGCAGGTGCACCTGGTGGGCAGAGGAAGGAATGAAGTCAGCTCTGTGCAGGCTGGGGGTAGGGCATGCAACTCCCTTGGCTCTCACCCTCTGTCCCTTCAGGACAAACCCTCCCCACGTGGATCCAGCAAGGCCCTCAGCTTCAGCCTGGGGGAGTGGGAAGGACACAGCGACACTGAACAGGGTTGAGCTTTCTGGGAGTCTGTTCCAAGAGCACAGCAGGTTGGTGTGGAGCTCCACGCCAAGCACTGCGAGAGTTAAGGCGAGCTGGGGCCATTTTCCTTCTCTCATCTCCACCCCACGGGTTTCGCTGCTCCCCCAGCTGTGCTCTGCAGCCCCCGGGAGGGTCCCACAGCTGGAGGAGGCTGCACGGAGCCCTGCAGCGTTACACAATCGCTCCTGCAGCTCCTTCCAGCGCGATGGGCAATGTGGGACACGGGCAAAGCGGTCTCCATGGCAACTCGCACTCAGAGATGCCAGCGAGAAAATTTGCGTTGGGGGAAAAATATTCTGCTTCAACTCACGCTGCAAAGGAAGGACAGGGGTGGGCTGCAGCAGCACCCCAGAGATGGCCGTGCAGAAATGTCCCTGGTGGGTTTGGTCCTGCCCGCGCTGGCTGTGCCGCGTGTCCCGGGCAGTGACACAGCCGCACCCTCTCGCTGCCCGCATCCCCCTGTTTGTCTCCAAAAAGGCCAAGTGGCAGCTCCGGAGAGCCATGTGCTGCTCTGGCTGCCTCACCCCTCTGGCTCTGCACGGGACAGACGCAGCCCAGAGGAAACTCAGCCTATTTGAGCCACGGAGCTGGACTGCCCTCCAGATGTTGGCCACTGGCTGCTGTGCCTCCATCTCCTTCAGGGAGGCTACTGGTACCCAAGGACAGGTAGATTATGAGAACCCCAAGGAATCTCCTCAGCAGAGAAATCTTCAGGTCATACCCCAGAGTAATCTGGTGAATTACACGGAGGGACATGGCTGGTTGCCCTGTGAGCTAACGTCTGGAAGACTGGTGGCTCTGTCTGGAGGGACAAGGAACCAGGCTGAGCATCTGCTGAACCTCTCTGCCCAGGAGCTGTCCTGGACAAGGGAGAGTTCCCCAGCATGGAGTCCCCACAGACCATGACAGAGCCCATGTCGCACACACGTACCCAGGCACAGCTGCAGGAGTTGCTATTCAGAGCTGCTGCATAGCTGCGAGTATTGGTGAGGAGAACAACCCCCCAGACCGCGTTTTACCCCGATCCCTGGTTTACCGAGTGCCGGGCGTGCCTGCGCCCCTCGAGGCACCGGGAATGCCGCGACCCCGAAAGGGGATCGCAGGTGGAAAGGGCGAGCGGGGCCCGCACCAGCGACACTCAGGAGGCGCGGGATGTCCCCGCACCCCGGCACGGGGACAGCGGGACCCGCGCCCTGCGAGCGGTGCCACCGACCCGCACCGACCCGGACAGACCCCGCACCGACCCGCACGGACCCCGCAGCCGCGCGGGAGGAGGGGGCTGTGCCGCAGCGCCGGGGCGGGCGGGGGTCCCGGGGGCGGCGGCGGGGCGGGCGCTGCGGCAGCGCGGGGCGGGGCGGCGGCGGCGGCGCTTCAGCACCGGGGAGAGCGGCGGCAGCGAGCGGGGCAGAGCCCGCAGCGAGCCGGGCAGAGCCCGGGCCGGGCAGAGCCCGCAGCCAGCCGGGCATGGGCCGCGCCGAGCCGGGCACGGGGCCGCGCTGAGCCGCGCACGGGGCGCGCTGAGCCGGGCGGGGGGCGCGGGGGGCCCGGCGGGCTCCGGGCCGCCCGTGGATGAGCACCATGCGGCTGCTGCTGCTCGCCCTCCTCTTCTCGTCGTCCTTCGCCCGCGCCGGCTGCGACCCTAAGATCGTCAATATCGGCGCGGTGCTGAGCACCAAGAAGCACGAGCAGATCTTCCGCGAGGCGGTGAACCAGGCCAACAAGCGGCACGGCACCTGGAAGCTCCAGCTCAACGCCACCTCCGTCACCCACAAGCCCAACGCCATCCAGATGGCCCTGTCCGTCTGCGAGGACCTCATCTCCAGCCAGGTACCCCGGGACGGCCGCCCCCTCCCCGCCCGGCCCCGGCGGGACCCGAGCCGCCGCCGCCGCCCCCTCCCCGCCCCGCCGGCCCCGCCGCGCCCCCCGGCCGAGCCGCGGCTGCGGGGTCTGCCCGGGCCCGGGGCGCTGCCCGCATTGCAGCCTTTATGTAAGAGCGGCCGGCTGCGCGCTCCGCGCTCCCCCGGGCGCGCACGGGCGCCCGCACACAGCCCGGGCACGCACGGGCACCCGCACACAGCCCGGGCACACACGGGCACCCGCACACAGCCCGGGCACGCACGGGCACCCGCACACAGCCCGGGCACACACGGGCATCCTCAGGCACCCTGGGGCATCCACACACACCCTGGGGCACACACGGGCACCCCGGGGCACGCACGGGCTCACACACACACACCCCAGAGCAGACACAAGCTCACACACGCACACGCGGTGCACACGGGCATGCACACACCCACAGGGCACGCACGGGTTCACACCAGCACCCTGGGGCACACAGGGGCACCCAGCAGCCCTGGGGCATCCACAGGCACACACACACGAAGCCTGAGCACATGTAAACTAACACAGACACAGCCCGTGAGCACACAGACTCACACGAAGCTCAGGCACGCACAGATTCACACACAGCAGGGCACACAGATTCACACACAGCCCCTGGGCACACACAGGCTCACACACGAAGCTCAGGCACACACAGATTCACACACAGCCCCTGGGCACACACAGGCTCACACACGAAGCTCAGGCACACACAGATTCACACACAGCAGGGCACACAGATTCACACATGAAGCTCGGGCACACAGATTCACACACAGCCCCTGGGCACACACAGACTCACACGAAGCTCAGGCACGCACAGATTCACACACAGCAGAGCACACAGATTCACACATGAAGCGCGGGCACACACAGATTCACACACAGCCCTGTGTGTGGGCACAGCCCTATGTGTGGGCACACACAGACTCACACACGAAGCTCAGGCACACAGATTCACACACAGCCCTGTGTGTGGGCACACACAGACTCACACGAAGCCCATTCACACATACCAGGGCACACTCGGGCTCACACACACACACAGGCTCCCGTGCACTGAGTGGGTGCACACACATGTTCACCCAGCGCTGTGCATGCACTCAGAACATGCATGTACACCCACAGGACACACAGACACACCACGGGCACACACAGAGCTAGGTGTGGGCACACACAGAGCTAGGTGTGGGGCACACACAGAGCTAGGTGTGGGGCACACACAGAGCTAGGTGTGGGGCACACACAGAGCTAGGTGTGGGGCACACGCAGAGCTAGGTGTGGGGCACACACAGAGCTAGGTGTGGGGCACACACAGAGCTAGGTGTGGGGCACACACAGAGCTAGGTGTGGGGCACACACAGAGCTAGGTGTGGGGCACACACAGAGCTAGGTATGGGGCACACACAGAGCTAGGTGTGGGGCACACACAGAGCTAGGTGTGGGGCACACACAGACACACCACGGGCACACACAGAGCTAAGTGTGGGGCACACACAGAGCTAAGTGTGGGGCACACACAGAGCTAGGTGTGGGCACACGCAGAGCTAGGTGTGGGCACACGCAGAGCTAGGTGTGGGCACACACAGAGCTAGGTGTGGGCACACACAGAGCTAGGTGTGGGCACACGCAGAGCTAGGTGTGGGCACACGCAGAGCTAGGTGTGGGCACACACAGAGCTAGGTGTGGGCACACGCAGAGCTAGGTGTGGGCACACGCAGAGCTAGGTGTGGGCACACACAGAGCTAGGTGTGGGCACACACAGAGCTAGGTGTGGGCACACACAGAGCTAGGTGTGGGGCACACACAGAGCTAGGTGTGGGCACACACAGAGCTAGGTGTGGGTCACACACAGAGCTA